>CM067892.1:13491004-14691004 GCA_034621355.1 Mycalesis mineus
GATGATGAGTCTATCACATACAAAAAGATTTTACAATTTATGAAAATATTGTTTTTCCTAAAACACATTATTTAAGTTAGTCAACTATAACCACATGATTAGATAAAAAGAACAGAGGTAAAGCTACTTTAGAATGTGCAATATTGTTACCTATTTTGGTAAGGTTTTCACAATAGGTAAAGACAAATTAAACAACCAAACAAACAACGTGTCGCACTGACATGACCACAAGATTGTCAACTACCTGTGACAGCGTAAACCGGTTTTTTCCAGTCTCGCCGCGTACGCGACAAGCAGCTAGTGGTCACTCACACATGCCCCGCGTGCTTGTAGTAGTGCAACGGATTTGTAGTGAACGAGGTAGTATGAAGCTTTGTCTCTATTCCGTTTATCTACTCATGTGACTATAACTCTTTCACTTGTAAGCTTTACTTGAACATTATAGTTTTCTTTTTATTTTATCATAAATGCAACTTCTGTTGAATACACCATCTGGAATTCGGAAAATCTATATGGGAGAGGTACGAATGAATGAATTAAATATTCTTTATTGTACACCAAATAATAAAAACAAACTTACAAAGAGGAAGTACCTAATGTACAATTAGCGTTCTTATCGCTAATGAGCGATCTCTTCCAGACGATAAAAAGAAAAGTGTAAACATTGGAGTAGATTTTGGAGGTACCTTGAGTTACCAACATTTATTCGCCATAATATAGTACTTTTCAAAATAAACTATAAAAGAATATAGTATTTTTAAAAAAAGAATATAAGAGTATTTGTCAAAAATATTTTATCAAAAACAGGTATTTTTAGACTCTTGCATATTTTGACAATGTTATTTTGTGCTATTTTATCAATCAATATAAAGGTGTACTCATAATTTTTTAAACTAATGAATTGTTTGTAAAGTATAGGTGTTGAAAATATAGTATGTTTCACACTATATATTTGTTCAACAATTTATAGTACGAGTACGGAGTACGTAGTTACGAAATATAGTACAATATTACATATTATAAGGACAGTTAACTACCCTAAAAGTTCTCTAAGAAAAATTTTTTAACGTATTATTTTACCACTTTGAAGGAATAACTATAATAAATTAAAATCTAACTATACAACCTAAAAAAAGTTACGATTAGAAAAGTTAAGATTATAATACGGTATCTCGGTAGCTATCACTGGATTATAATACGGTACCTCGGTAGCTATCACTGGATTATAATACGGCAATTCGGTAGCTATCACTAGATTACAATACCGTACCGCGGTAGCTATCACTGGATTATAATATGGTACCTCAGTAGATATCACTGGATTGTAATACGGTACCTCAATAGCTATCACTGGATTATAATACGGTACCTCGGTAGCTATCACTGGATTATAATACGGTACCTCGGTAGCTATCACTCGATTATAATACGGTACCTCAATAGCTATCACTGGATTATAATACGGTACCTCGGTAGCTATCACTGGATTATAATACGATACGTCGGTAGCTATCACTGGATTATAATACGGTACCTCGATAGCTATCACTGGATTATAATACGGTACCTCGGTAGCTATCACTGGATTATAATACGGTACCTCGGTAGCTATCACTGGATTATAATACGGTACCTCGATAGCTATCCCTTGATTTCAAAACCATAATGGATTTAATATAATACCCCTAGCTAACAAGGCTGTTATATATTATATTTTTTGGATCAAATCAACTTTTCAGTTATAAAAACAAACTTTATATCAATAAATACAATCTAAATATCACAAAATCTAGATATAATCGTGTTATACAACATAAATACAGTAGTCCTGTACCTCGGTCCAGATCCAGTTATTCCTGTGGGATGTTGTGGCCGCAACTAATTACTGAGGTGTCAGCAACGCCGTGACATGGTACTGATAAATATTCCATCAACGTATTGCTCTACTATTCAACGGTTGTCTATTTATCTTTAAGTAAACCTCAAGGTGATTGCCTCGTTGGTCTAGTGGTTAGCCTATGTGGCTTCGATCACGAGGTCCTGGGTTTGATTCCTGGGTGGAATCACGGAATAATTCTGAGCTTTTTCATTCTTCTATGAAATGTTTAGTACATTCCAAGCCCGAAGTCTTGAAGTTGGAGGTGTTACACCCGCGTGCCTCGGAGAGTACGTTAAGCCGTCGGTCCCGGTCACTATCATCAACATTTGATAGTGATCGTTAATAAATGAAACATTATCACCGCCAACCCGCATTGGAGCAGCGTGGTGGATGTACGCTCCATATCCCCTCTCCTATAAGGAGAGAGGCCTGGCCCTGTAGTGGGACGTAAATAGGCTGATATTGATGATGATTTTTTTTTATCGCTATTAAAGCGGGCAAACGAGCATGCGGGTCACCTGATGTTGAGTGATTACCGCCGCCCATACACATTTGAAACATCAGAGGCACTGCTAATGTGTTGCCGTCCTTAAAATGATGATGATGATGAAACCTCAAGGTTTAAGGATGGGACTCAAAACCGGGAGGTCATGGGTTTGATTCCCACCCGCTGTGCTTAGTCGTAACCACTTCTAACACGTATCTTTTTTATGACTCCATGACGCAACGGTATGCGCAGTGGACATATAAGACTCGGGTCCTAGTTCGATTCCCTGCTGGCCCGATTGAGATTGTCTCAATTAATCTAGGCCTAGCGGGAGGCTAGCCCCTCGTGGAGGTGTCGGCCGTTATTCGTTCGTTAATTAGGCGATTTAACCTTTCAATACTCATGTCGAGCGGAAACCGAAAGGGTTATGGATTTTATTTTACTACTAACAAGTTAGCCTGCTTCAGTCTTAGATTGCATCATATCTACTATCAGATGTAATTGCAGTCAAGGGCTAAAATGTACTAAATAAAAAAGCCTTTTTGAATATCTGGAAATAATGTTGGTCATATTTCAAGCCATAACAAGTATTCATAAAAAAAACCGGCCAAGTGCGAGTCGGACTCACGCACCGAGGGTTCCCTAAATTTTAAGGTTTTTGGAATTATTCCTAAACATTGCTTCATGCGAAATTTCAAGATTCTAGGACTAGCTGCGAGTAGTAGAGAGTTAAATATGCGGCTTATGCTGTATCTTTTGACTGCGTTGACTAAGAAGTTTTATTTTGTTATCAAAATAAAACTTCTTAGTCAATTATATTCTTATTTCTTAATCATCATTATATGATGTAACTAAAAATATACAGATTTCGTTATTTTTCCATTATTTGTGCTATATGACGTTATTTCATACCAAATTTCAAGATTCTAAGTTTACAAGAACTACCCATTAGGTTTTGATTTACTTGACCGTGTCGAAAATTAGGGAAATTTGTGGTATACACGGCTGTATCTTTTGATTGCCATGGCCTAGAAGCTTGATTTTTTCACGACTCTAAGGGACAGCAGTTTTGAGTATTTGATATAAATTTCAGTTTGATACTTCCACGCGTTTCTGAGAAAAATTGTCTTGACAGACAGACGGACAACGAAGTGATCTTATAAGAGTTCCGTTTTTTTCCTTTTTAGGTACGGAACCCTAAAAAAGATCTTTAATCTTAACACAGAGTACATAATAGTATCATAGCAAAGACGTTGCATCATTGCTTTTTCCTACGAATTTTCTTAAAGAAAACAATGTTCAATAGATTTTTGCTGTTTCTCTTTTTATTTATGTGAAGAAGCATTTTAAGATAGCATGTTACCTACGCTATTCAAGCATTGTGGGTATTTAGATATTAATAACAATCTCTACTATGTCTACTATAGCACAAATTCTATAACGATGTTTTTATAACTTACTAGCAGTCGCCCGCGACTTCGTTCGCATGAAAACCTCTTTGATACCCTGCTAATTTTAAAGACAGACTTTGATATAAAATGTGCTCATTCCCCGCTACCCCTCTCAATTTAATTTTTTTATAGTTTCCCGTCAACCAATATCCTTCGTCCCGTCCCGTATACTAAAGATCTACATGTTTGTTAAACATTGTACGATATTACAGTACATTAACATAAACAATATATATTAATTGCAAGCTGATGGGTACAAATTGATATTAAATAGTACATTTAATATCAATTTGTCATCAGCCTTCAGAACAAACAAAAATAATTTTACAATCCGACACGCAGATAGAGATTAGCCCGTTTAAACAAACAAACTCTTCCGTGTACTATATAGATATTTGACAAAGATCGAACTCTAAATCCATCACCGTATTAACGTTTCTATCATGAAAGTACCAAAATGCTGATCTCTATTCAGTACGTATAATATAACACGGAGGAGATCAACTAAATTTTGACGCCATACTTTTTAGAAATTTTGTAATATCTCCAAAAATATATAACTAATTAACATAGTGTAAAAGACAAATCTTATCTCAAGAATATCCTTAAGATTATCCAATAGCTCTAAGGCAGCGCATAAAGCTGATTTAATAAATTTCAGACTCCGTCGCGCGCGACAAAAACTGTAATAACTCGGGTAATATATAATATATAAATACAAATATTAAATATAGCCTAAGACACTCACCGATAACATTCTACTGATGAAAGATTTTTTTAAATTGGATCAGTAATTCCGAAGATTAGCCCCGACAGATCTTTATTTACAAACTTTACCTCTTTATAATATTAGTATAGATCAGTGTCAATTTGGAATTATTCTCTACCTACATGAATAGTACCGGATTAGATACTTACTGTAAAATAATTTAAAGAATCAATTAAATTGATTTAACGTATTTCTATAGTTGTGTTGTGTGTGTGTTGTTAACAAATAATGGACTTATTCTTTCTACTCTATTATCTATTTACTTCCAAATTCAACCAGTCATAATATCAGCTTCACAGAACTCGATACCGGTCTTACCTACGTGTCTATATATAGGTTTTATGAACGAACGAACCAAAAGAATGATGCTTAACTACCCATTTCCGGAGCCTACTTATTAATTGTTTTGAAGTTACAATTTTTTCCTCGAGTGATCCAAATTGTAAGTCAAAACCAGAACCAACTAACAAAAGGCCAATGTACAGATAATTTAGTTCTACATAAAACAACAGCGTACAATTATAAAACAATTAAGTACTACATTTTCCAGTTGTATGCAATATAGAGCTCAGAACTAACGCACTGCTAACAAGTTGAAAGGTAATGATTTCCGACTCGAAGGTAACGATTATACTCCTCAACTTTAAAACTATCGAGGTTCGAAACGCAGTTGAACGTCGAGCCATACTGAAACAAGGTGTAGATGTTGGACAGTGCAACAGCATCTTGGCGTTTCCCTTATCGGAGCAGGCGAAGTTGCTGTGCACTTTGTTATTGAATTTACTGTTTTAATTCCTTATTTACTTTAGTTTTAAGTGTTTATTATCTGTCGGTAATTTAGTCTATATTTTAATTATAGTATGTAAACATCATCACGGAGCGTCATCATCACTTTGGAATGAAGACTCAAAAAATAAAGATTAAAAAAAAAAACTATCGAGGTTAAATATCTATGCTTCAGTTAGAATAGAAAGAATATTTTCATTACAAATTTTCCTATGGATAGATAAATATCCATAACGACTGGGCTGAGCCATTATTTAACAAACCTAAATTAATAAGTGTTTTCTTAAACTATTGTTTAAACCAGAGCAACACTACAAGCAATGGAAGCGGCTATTCTTACAATCCACTATCCTGTGACCGTCGACCTGAGCCTCAGATGCCTTTATTTGCCTCATATGCATGTACACAAACTCATCGGCGACCATACCTCTTACACCGTAACACTGCAAAGCTGTTTAGTGGCAGAAAAAGCATGGCGGTAGTTTTTACTCGAATCACATAAAACTTCTACTTCTACTATCTACTACTATCACGATAAGGTTCAAAGACTCTAAGATATAAGACATTTACGTAAATCAAGATAAATACTTACGTATAGTGGCGACAATGCTGTGTGCAAACAACCAATCCAATATGAGAAATACTAAAAGCATTTTGCTAATCTTTCCAAACCTTAACTGGTAAACAAAGTTCATTTTGACTAGAATTCACTTAGTTTTAAGTTTTTTTTATTTACAGTCCCAGTTCCTTACACTACAATTATTTATAATTATGAAGGTAGATACAAGATATGGACCCACGTTGGGCGCCAACTAGTATAAACAACGTTTATATTTTAACATCACAAATCGAGGTTTTCGTATTTAATTAATAATAATAACTGAATTAACCACAAAGATAAATATATAACATTATATTTATAAAATAAAATGTGTCATTAAAGTAATGATAACTTCATCCGACATGAAAACTAAAAAAAACACTTCGACAAATACATTTTAAGGAACGAAACACATCGTTAACCATCACTGGATAACATCCAACACACGCGAAACAGTGATTATGAGGGCGGTAAACTTTTAATCTGTTTCTTCTTCGAAGTGCCGTGAAAAGTTTATGTTGTCCGCTCGAGCGCAGGACACGACCTCACTGTGCGGCGTCTACCGAACTACTGAGTTCAGAATGGTGCATGGGGTTGCAACGCGCGCCGTAGCACCTCCCCTTTAGCTAGGCCTTCTCTTTTATATTACCGCACGGAATACGTAGAACTCAATATAGCCTTAATAGTCTAATGATTTTCTTTTGAATCCTAGAAACGTAGAGTATATAAAATTGTTCTTTATCGGGAAAACCTTTATGCATTTCTTCATTAATTTAACTCTAATAGCGAAATATGTTTCAATTCCAATTTAATGATGTATTTATGTACGTTTATTTAATTATCTTAATTTTGAAATAATAATATTTATAAATTCGTTTCTTTAGGTCCTAGTTACATCTACAAAATCGGATTATTTTTGAAATTTATAGTTTTTTATAAGTTCTAAAAGATTAATTACAGTATGTTTATGTTAATGTGCTTGAGATCGCAGTCAAGCGGTAACTTATAAAATAAAAAGTTGGCTACTGAAAAATCCAAAAGAGCTCCAAAAGATTGAAACATAAAAAATATCCTATTTAAAACTTTATACATATTCGGACGATAGCCATGTTTGTAAGCAACGTTGCATCTTAGGAACTACATACGTAGCAGTAAGTGAAAGAATTTTTAACATAACCTTCTCCGGTATCCGTGGCGTAGTGGTATGCGAGGTGGATTTATAAAACAGAGGTTTTCCTCCTGT
This sequence comes from Mycalesis mineus, assembly GCA_034621355.1. Lineage (NCBI taxonomy): Eukaryota > Metazoa > Arthropoda > Insecta > Lepidoptera > Nymphalidae > Mycalesis > Mycalesis mineus. Next base: position 13,498,221 of record CM067892.1, read on the forward strand.
CCTGGGTTCAAATCCGATCGACTACGCCAAATGACATTTTTTGGCTAGTGAAAGGCTTTGATCGTGACCAATTACCACCCTACCGAGAACACGTATCGCCAAGCGATTTAGCGATCCGGTACGGATCTCGGTAGAAATCGAAATGGGAGTGGATTTCATCCTACTTTCAACAAGTTAGCCCGCTTCCATCTTAGATTGCATCATCACCCACTACCAGGTATGATTGCAGTCAAGGGCTAAGTTGTAGTAACAATAAAAAGCATTGCCAGGGAGCTTGGTAAAGGATTAAAAATTGTTGGAAATTTGTCCATTAGATTCAATAAAATAATGCATACAAAAATATCTGACCCACTTTATATATTTGTATGGTTTTACCTCTATTTGCAGACGGAACGTTTTGCGGTTGTAAGCGATACATGCCCGTACAATACTTTTACGAACAAAATATCGATGCGGTGACGCTTGAAACGACGTTACGGGAAACCTTTTAAGATCCCTTCCTTTATACAAAATGTATGTTATTCTACACTACCGTGAAAACGACGTTTGCCGTAGTTTTGAATATTTTTATATTTATTGGCTACTTCAAAGATACTTTGAATTTTATTTACAGCTATCGGTACGTTATCAGTGTTTTAAAAGATATTTTGAATATAACAAGCTCTCCGATGCAAGGAATACATTTTCACAAGAATTATAGTATATCTTCCTGGTATATTTGGATTAGAAAGATGTCATTTATCGCAATTAGATTAGAAGTCGATGGTCTTAAATAAATAATAAACCTATCTATTAAAAATTTACCCCTGTGACGAAATTTATATTTACAAAGTGTAGTACTCAGACAATCCGTTAAGCGAAAAAGGAAATTGCATTATTAATGATTATACATTAAATTAAAGGATTTTTTAGTTAACAAAAACAAAAATGAAAAACAAATATCATTTCTTATTTTTACATAATGGTATACAACTATTTTGTTTCTGAAGTAACTTTATTATGGCCTTCATTACAATTTCTGTGCTTGTATTTGTTTATTAGCTTACCATTATGTAACAAATTTTATTTATTAACTTGTCAAAGTTAGAGTAAATGAATTACGTAGGTGACAAAAATGAAAATTTGGTAAAAAAATAAAAATTGTTCTTGCTGAGAACTGATAATATGATGTGCAGTAAATGCAAGGTAATTGGTGGCCAGTCAATTATTTATTTATTGTATTCCTAGAAAGCATTGGCCGACTTTCCGTCGCGTCTAATTCTGCGAACTTGCTTAATACCTCGAGCGGCCTTAGTACTGTCTTTAATATTTAAATGACACTTTTTAGAATTACCTTAACGGGTTCTTGATATCAAATTGCGTGAAATATATCGACTTTGTATTGACTATAAGTCTCCTTATCAACCTATTTTATTGGCTCTCTAAGCTTTTTTCCTATTATCATATTTTCTATCATTTATTTATTTACAATTTCCTTTTCAAATTTTCAACAATATATACATTATAAAATCATTGATTATTAATAACAACAATAACGAAACTTTTTTATCATATATTCTCCTATTTAACAACAACAATATTTTTTTATTAGTGAATCACAAAAAAATCACAAAAAAACTAAGAAAAAAACATCATTATTTTCTTCTTTATTATTATTATTTAAACTTTCTCTCTATCCATAAAATTGTCGTTAATTTTTCTAGAATTTTCCAATTTTTTGCGCCATTATCCATTTTCCATAAGCTTTCAAAATGTTGTGGTTGTGGCACACATTTTAATCTAAATTTAATAATTTCAAAGTAGTTCTTATTAAAACATTTCATTATCATTACTCGTAAGAAGTTCAAATAATAATAACAACCACTCAGGTTTGGGTATCCGTACGAAATGCTATGAAACTTCATCAAAATAAACACAGGCCTTTTTATACCTGCTTATAATTATTGCGAGGGTACGCCCTAAAGTGTTTATTTTCTCTGCAAAACTTCTGTTGTTATCATGGGATCTGTTTAAAGTTTGCCAAACAAATTTAACACGGGCCATTAATTTTAAGGCTCGGCCGCTTTTTATCGCGAAGTTTTAAACAGTTTTTCAGTTCTGTAACATAGTATATTTTAATCTTTCGCGATCGCAGACGTGTATGGTGTCGTGACGATGGTGGGCTGGCACCAAAACTCTTAAAATACTGTTTTGTTTCGCAATTCGGGACCATTACACGCGCTAGTTTGAAGCGAAGGCCATGGAAACACGTCCACCGTTGTGGCGATGTGACCTTTTAAATAACTAGTGTGGATTTTAAATTAGTCTCTGTCTCTCTATCTTTATTATATAGCATGGTTTAATGTAGATACGTTTTATATTATACTTGCGAATACAATAGGTAGGAAAACAGTAACTTTTATAACGAACGTCAAATAAAAGCTCGGTGGCAAGTAAAGTCCGCGCCAAACTCTTAAACCGCTCTGATGATAAAACACACCGAATTGCGCAGGTATATTAACCTCGCTATGATAAGTTTTTGTGTAGTGCGCAACCATTCGTCTCGTGTTCAGAGCGGATCAGCAGTTTGGCGAGACTTTTACGTGTTCATATTTACAGTCGATAAACTCGGACACCACGGTCTTTCTTGCAGTAGGAGTACTGGTCGCATATCCCGCACGCTAGCCTCAATGACATCATACGTCGTGCCTTTGTCTACGCCGGCATGCCAGCTGTTTTAGAACCACGCTTGAACGGCTTGGCGCGCGACGATGGCAAGAGACCAGACGGCATTTCATTGATGCCATGGAAGATGGGAAGGCTTTTGGTGTGGGAAGCAACTTCCGTGGACACCCTTGCGCCTTCACATCTTCCTAGCACGATGGGCTGTGCGGGCGCTGCTGCTGCATCAGCGGAGACTCTCAAACGGCGCAAGTACAGTAACCTCGTCGGTGATTATGTATTTGAGCCGTTTGGAGTTGAAACGCTGGGACCGTGGGGTCCGAGTACTCGCTTTTTTATAGAGAAATCACAAAGCGTTTGATCGACGCCTCCCGTGACCAGACGGCTTGTCTCTTTTTAGGACAGAGGATCAGCATTGCCATTCAACGTGGCAATGCTGCCAGCCTTCTGGGCACTTTACCGCTCGACACCGATTCGGAGGAATATTATGACGCCTAAGTTATTTACTGATTTTTTTAAATTGTTTAATATATTATATATAGTTTAGGATATTGTAGTGTTTAAGCTTTTACTTTTTTATTTATTTAATTGTAAATATTTAATTTAATTTACCGATTAGAACCTTAAAGAAGAAATTCTATTATAGTGCCTTGCTATTATACGTTGTTATAGTGTTCATCAGCATTGGAGGAGCGTGGTGGGTATAAGCTCCATATCCCCTCTTTAATAATGATGAAGCCCTGGCGCTATACTAGGCCGTTAAAAATAGGCTGGTAATAATAGTGTTCATACTTGACTAGTTAACATAGTCAAACTCAATACCCTTCCTTTTATTATGTCGCAGTCGGTATAAGCCGTGCGCAGTAATTCATTACCGTTGTGCTGAAGACCGAGAATATGTAACATTGCTACAAATCTTTAGTTATGACTTATGACATTACATTGGCTTCTCACTAATTTGTAGAATACTTCACTTTGTTTCTGTTGTTTAGTCGGCTAGTACCTACCTATATTATATTAAGTCGATATCATCATTTACTGTCGATGTACGTCCACTGCTACACGTAGGCCACTTCTAAGGACTACCGAACACCACAGCCTTAAGCAGCTCCCTGCCATCCACTTGATATCGTCGGTCCACCTAGTGAGGGGTCAACCAACACTGCTATTTCCGGTGCGGCGGGGTCACCACTCCCGCACCTTGGGAACCCAACCTCGGTTCTTATAGATACTGATACTCCTATACAAGTCAACTATAACTACTCCATTTTTATTACACCTTTAATTAGTAAAGTCTCGATAGGTTTATAACTTGTGCGCTTAGGTACGAATCTTTAGATTTTGAATTCTTCATGAAAATGAAAAAGAAACATTCTGTTTTCCAAAAAAATTTAAGTAGGAAATAGCGTCGAATAAGAAATTGGTTTTATAGTGATTTATTTGTAGGTTTTGTGTCGTTATTCATAATTATTATTTTCATTTTATTTGAATAACCTGTATTGAGTTATTATCATAAGGCTTTCCTCTGCAAAGGAGAGGAATTCGAGCAGCGTTTTGTCCACATGATACCACATCAAATATTATTTTATTATTTATTATAAGGTAACCCTTTTAATGATGCTATCTAAGACAGAAAAAAACTAACTTGTTAGGACTAGAATGAACTAGGACCACACTTTTCGTTTCTACATGAAATTGTATTGGATGTTGGCACTTGGCAATATGTCTTTGACGACAGGGAGTGAACTAGTCCCGCCAACCAGACCTGGACCAATTAAGAAAATGTAAAATGTTCCAACCGGAAATCGAACCCTTTAAATAAGGAAATTTACCGCGCAAACCACTGCACCACGGAGGTCTTCAAAATGAATGATTATGTTACACTAAACTTTTTTTTTTATCGACTACAAGTTGGCCCTTGACTGCTATCACACCTGATGTTAAGTGATGATGCAGTCTAAGATGGAAGCGAGCTAACTTGTTAGGAGTAGGATGAAATCCACACCCCTATCGGTTTCTACACGACATCGTACCGGAAAGCTAAATCGCTTGGCGGTACGTATTTGTCGGTAGGGTGGTAACTAGCCACGGCGAAAGCCTCCACCAGCCAGACCATGACAAATTAAGAAAAATCTCAATCTGTCCCGCCAGGAATCGAACCCAGGACCTCCGTCTTATAAATCCAACGGGCATACCACTGCGCCTCAATAAACTACATGGACAGTCAAATGTTATTATAAAAAATCATGCTCCAAACAAGTTAAGATGATACTATAATGTTCTAACATGGATAAAATTTGTTAAAGCGCCGCTTACTACCTAATCTTTCGCTTAGATATAAAACCCCATGCGTTTGTAATTCAATCGGCCCAAAATAATCATGGTGGTAATTCAACCCCGGATCTCTCCCTTAAAAAGCCACCCCGAGATACCCCTAAAATGCTATGATTATGCTTTTTCGGAATCTCTATGCGATAAAAGGTATGAATAGGGGTGTGTAGGTCCCAACGCGGCAGTTACTTCACGGCCGGCCGCCGCCTGTAACGAGCAGTCACATAAAACAAAATGCCACTAGAAAAGGAAACCTGCGAATTGCTTCGATATTTATAAAAACACCCATTTCGGTTAGCCGTAACCGTTTAAGGATAATATACTCGAGTGTATGGTAGGGAGCCGAAATATCAAACGTAATGACTCCTTTTTTTCATGTGCTTTTATTGTAAATGTTATTGTTTCTGTGATTCTGTTATTACGTATTTAACTCCGAACATAATATTGATACCTTTAATATTTCTTTTGTAACTTTTTAGAGTTCTGTACCTTAAAAGGTAAAAACGGAAGCCTTATAGGATCACAAAACACATTTAGTATATGAATTATTTCTGTCCATGTATTAGAAACGTAGCAGATCAAGAGTCTGAGATGGCCAGAACTTCGTAATTTTATAAAAGCTGCAAGTTTGACAGTTTCGACATTATAGATATAACTGGAACAAGTGCTGACAAACTTTCAGACTTTTTTAATTTAAAGCAACTAAATGACGCTGTTATTTTTACTTTGTAGTGCGTTTTGAGTCGGTTCTATTTTTATTTAAAAATTTTTAATTAAATGATATTAGAGACACACGAGTGTATAAGTTTTATAGTATAAAATAGAATCTGAAACATAAAACAATCCCATATGTACCAATTCTTATCAAAGTTGTCTCGTAATAAGTGCTTTGAAACGGTTCCTTTTACCTTTTCCGAGACAAGGAGCATCGCAGACGTCTATTATTTGTAAATAAAGGCTGAGTAAACCCATTTCCCTTTTTTCATTTCCCTAGATTCAACGTTACTCATACACCCGGTCCCTTGTCAAGAGAAACTTTTTCCCTGTCTTATCGAACCAATTACGTTGATAGCGAACAAGTATTTTTATGAGTGAAATTTTCAGTGCCTTCATCCCTTTTGGGAGTAATTTAGATGTACCTTTTTAAAGTGAGACTCTCGATACATCGTAAATGCTTGACTTTTTTTATTCATAATAACTTAGTCTATGACTGCAATTACAACCTTTTGGTTTGTACACAGCAGCGTACTGGAACGCTTAATCGCTAGACGATACATTTTTTCTTTCCACAGCACACACCAAACGCAAGAGCAATTAAAAACTCCCAATTAGCCATCGAAACCAGGATCTCCGTCATATCAATATACCAATCATACCCCAGCAACACAGAGGATTTCACGAATATGCATTTACTGTAAAGCTTACAAACAGACACATATATATGTATGTATGCATCGGTTATCTTAGTACACATAATACAAGCTACGTTTACTTTAGGACTAGATAGGCGCATTTGGAACTCTCCTAGCTTTAATTTTAAGTTTCCGACCATACTTACTTTTACATAATCTAAAAATTACATGTTGTTGATTCAAAATAATCTGGATTTCACGGAATAAAGATATTTTGACTTTGACTTTGATAGTGATATATTTTTTATCCCATATATATTTTAATAAAAAATTTTAACAAAAAATAGAACCGACTCAAAACGCACTAAAAAGTAAAAAATAACTGTGTCAATTAGTTGCTTTAATTTACTTAAGCATATCTATGAGGTCGGTGCCAGCCAAGTTTAAGGAACATTTATTTTACGTAGTAAAGCAGTTTGTGGGTTCTAGGTAACATCCTTAAAGTAGAAACCTTGGCTGGCACCGACTCCTAGATATGCTTAAGTAAATTAAAGCAACTAATTGACACAGTTATTTTTTACTTTTTAGTGCGTTTTGAGTCGGTTCTATTTTTTGTTAAAAATTTTTATTTCTTACTTTTTAGTGATTCATCGCCACGTAACGTACTCGTACTATACTGTTATAGTATATTATACGGCACTAGTAGCCAAAAAGCTACCGATATCGAGACAAAAACCGAAATCGCTGTAAGCGTGCCTCCAAAATTTGAAGAGTTCTTTCAATTTCCCCAGGATATCATTATCCGATCCTAAAATGATGACAATGGGACCACCTTGGAAGTATGCCCTTTCTAATAAAAAAAAATTAGCAAAATCGGATAACTCTGTAAAAAGTTATGCGTGGTCATACATAAAAAAAAAATACGTGTCGAATTGAGAACCTCCTCCGTTTTTTTTCGTCGGTTAAAAAATCCAGACACTTAGAGAAAGTCGCGTAACTGTTAATTACGTAAATGGTCTTTGACTTAATGTCCTGGAAGTTAAGTTATATTTAGTCTTTCAGGTAATACAACTGTCGTGGAAGTGGTTACAGCTAGTTCATGTTACACCCATATATCACTAATTGGACAGTTTAATAACGGCTGACGGGTTTGAAAGCGGTGCAGTATTCGAGTGACGCGTCAGACATCTGTGCCAACGTTTCCCTATCTCTGACATTTGCTCGAGGACGTCACGAAATTATGACGATCTGCTTCACGGTGCGCCGCCTCACGTCAGCTTGTTCAGTATACCGTGCGTAGTCTGGGAGCTGGGGGACATTTTCGGTTAGGTATTTGAGGCAAGCTGAAAACTCGTCAGATTCTATGTTGCACACAGAATTGCTAAGAAATAGAGAAGCATTATATGATCGCTTCGCTGTCTAATGTTCTTGTCTTTATTAAATAATAATGAAATGAAATTTTAAATAAAATCTTGTTACAAGTTGCTTCATATGTAAGTTAATAATTTATTCAAAAAATATATAACAAGCATCTATAAGCTCTACTAAATAAACTGGCTTATTTATTTTTGCCTCTTTAAATATCCAATTAAAAGGTTTATAAATTTTAGAATATCTCAAAAATTGAAAAAAAAGACTAAAAATAGTTGAAATTGTCCTTGCACTCGCCAGCCCAGTCAGCAGTACTGTGTTAGAGTATTACCGTAGAGTTATGTGACAAGTTTTCAGCTTGGCTCAAATACCTACTCAAAATCGTCAACCAGCTCTCCAACTTGTCTCTACAAGATCATGCTCGGTGACAAAGGTAGCGCTATAGCACTTATTTTATCCAGCCTGATACCTCTTTGCATTTGTAAATGTCATGTTTTCTAAATGGTATTAGATTCGATTCCCAGATCGGCCTAATTTAAGATTTAGTATATTGTAAATTAACTAAGGTCATTAAGGACAATGATGCATGCGATACTTAGTACTTTGTAAGTTTTTGATGTAACATTGTCTTTTTAAGACTTTTAATACTAAATCATCCTATTCTATCATCATATAATCAGAACGTGCTTATCGTTTGAACTATATCTACTGCTTTGGTTCTCCTTCAGATTTCCTCAATATGGATTCTATCTATCAGAGAGACTTCCAACATAGCACGCTCGCCCGCTGAAAAACTTTAAATTTGTGGACGAGGCCTACTGTTAGTGTCCACATCCTATTTCATATTAATCACAATTTCATTAAATCTATTTCCATTATCCTTTTCTAATATTCGATTTATTTTCGTCAATAAAACAATTTTTTTATTGTATTGAAGTAGTTATAAATCACATAGGAGAGTAGTTAAATATTGTCATTCACTTAAACGAAGAAAGGGGGTAGCCCTTTCTTCATCAACTCTTAGAGATATAAAGTTGAAAATCGTTTGTACAGAACCCTCGGTGCGTGAGTCCGACTCGTACTTGGCCGGTATTTTTTATTATTACAAATTAACCCGTGACTGCAATTACACCTGATGATAAGTGATGATTCATTCTAAGATGAGAGCGGGCTAACTTGTCTAAGTAGGATGAAATCCACACCACTTCCGGTTTATACACAACATCCTGCTAAATCACTTGGCCGCACACCCATTATACATTGTATCAAGGCAAAGAATTATAACTATAGTAAGCGGGTATAAGATACTTTCAACTTTGTAATGACAAGTCGCCGGAAACTTTTTATTGTCCCGAAGTCTTCACGTCTCTTATCTTACATAGTTGGTGAAACAACTTAGTAAGAATTTCAGCTTACGAGATCAAAAAAGAAAATTCCTATACAGAGTCGAGGTATAGAGACGTAACAAACGATAGCGGTAAATTTAAAGCACTCTTAGCAAGCATAACTAGCTAAGATTAGCTATATATATTACTAGTAGACGCCTGCGACTCCGCACGCGGGGAAATTAAGTTATTGTTACCTTCCAAGAACAACAAAAAAATTGCACGTGACCTATTTTTAACCGACGAAAAAAAACGGAGGAGGTTCTCAATTCGACACGTATATATATATTTTTTTTATGTATGACCACGCATAACTTTTTACAGAGTTGTCTGATTTCGATAATTCTTTTTTTATTAGAATGGGCACACTTTCAAGGTGGTCCCATTTTCACCATGTTAGGATCTGATGATGATATCCTGGGAAAATTAATGGAACTCTTCAAATTGTATAGGCACACTTGCAGCGATTTCGGTTTTTGTGTAAGTATCGGTAGCTTTTTGACTACTAGTGGCATATAATATACTATGACAGTATAGTACGAGTACGATACGTGGCGATAAATTACTAAAAAGTAAGAAATAAAAATTTTTAAATAAAAATAGAACCGACCAAGTTCAGCCAGCCAAGGTTTCTACTTTAAGGACGTTATCTAGAACCTACAAAATGTTTTACTACGTAAAATAAAGGTTCCTTAAACTTGGCTGGCACCGACTTCATAGATATGCTTAAGTTATTTAAAGCAACTAAATGACACAGTTATTTTTAACTTTTTAGTGCGCTTTGAGTCGGTTCTATTTTTATTTAAAATTTTTTATTTTTCGTCGGTTAAAAAAAGATGAATACATACCCCGTGTACCTAATCCTCTGTTTATCTATCTAACAATGATAACTAATTAATGGAGCCCCGTAGGGATTGCCAGTAGTTAGTATAACAATGAATTCTGATAAATGAATTTGCAAAGGGAGATAGATGAACGTTGAGTTCATACGATTGAAGCGACGGTACTGAAAGGTAATTTAGCTTCGGTCTGCCATGCATGATGCTTAAACAAACAGCTTGTCCAAATACATTCTCGCCCGGTATCATGCTGGTGATGGCTGTAATATAACTATTAATACAACGATGGACAAGCACTCAATCTAAACAAATAAATATTATAGGACAATCACAATACAATATAGCCCCAAAGTAAGCGTACTCGTAAGTAGCTTGTGTTATGGGTACTATGATAACTAATGAATATTTTTTTTATATATATTATACATAAATACTTATAATATATAGATAAACACCCAGACACTGGAAGACATCCATGCTCATCACACAAACATTTTCCAGATGTGGGAATCGAACCCACAGCCTAGGACGCAGAAGCAGGGTCACTACTCGCCACTCGGCTTTCAAACAATGATAATCTTAACGAATAATCAAGTTATTTTGCTTATTTCTACTTTTGGATTCAACTCATATTGAAAGCAAAGCAAAGAGTCAATTTCATCATTATCAGTCAGTTAACGGCCCACTACAGAACCTGGCCTCCCAGATAGGTGAGGCAATAGAGGTAAACCCACAACGCTGGTCGGTCGCTTAGTGTCATAATGTTACATTTACTGACAATTACTATCAGGTGTTGAGAAACTCAAAATTATTCCACGGCCCGACCAAGGATTTGACCCTGGACCTCGTTATTGAAGCCTTACCACTAGACCAACAAGGAAGTGATTTTGATTCGCTGCATCCGAAAATTCAAAGTAATCGTCACAATCTCTCTCTCTCTGTCTAATACAATAAATACTATGTATAGAAAAGAATACAAAAGAAACTAATACAAAACTGAAACTGTCGTGTTATAAAAATTAATTACGTAATAACTCTACTGATGTTGTACTATTTTATCAATACGTATATTTTGTTACTAAATGTAAGAAGGTATTCGTTGATAATTTACGCAGTGAAGTTTTCATAAATTTTGTTTATTCTCAGTGAAACGTAACAAGATGGTTTTACGAGGGAGCGATTCACGGCCCAATCTTCTGTTGTTCCTCGGATATGGTAACATTCGTGCAGTAACAGCCTGGATTGGACGCTTTGCCTATTTTCGTGTAGTTCGGACGGGCTTGCACAAATTTTATATCGTCTACTGGAAACGACATAAGCTACCTACAATTTAACCACAGTTAAGTTCATAGAATATATCAACAAATGAAATTAGTTTAAAAGTAAACAATTTAAGTAAATGAAAATTCAAATGAAGACTTTATCTCTACATTTATAATGTATAAGGATTTTACCTGAATGACTGATTAACGCAGTATCTGGTTGTTTGGTAGAAAGAAAGGGCTTTTTTCTATCAAGATATTACTCTCATGGAACTTTGACGACGTTTTACTAATTATAAAATAATCATCATTTACAGATATATATTCGTTGAAGATGAAAGTCTAACCAATTGCCTCCAGTCATACTTTTTATTTTTGCAGTTTTACTTTATAGCCTATAAGCTATAGTATATAAGCTTTCCCGACAAATCGTCTATTAACTATTATAAAAAACTAAAATTGATATTAATTTCTCTATGTTAGTTGTATCAAAAAAGCTTATAAATACTGCTTGGAAACATGTATTAAACGTAACAAAACAAGCATAAAAGTCATATGTTATCTCTTCCAGTCGTAAATATATATGGATGTGAAATGAAATTCTCCTGAAATATTTTACGGTTGTTGTAATATGGGCTCTCGAAAAAGGGCTCAAGCGGTATGAACGCGCTCCCATCGTGATTTGTGTTGTACAAAATGGCTAGCTACAGACCTTAACAAATATACAAACTTTAAGAAAAATAACGAATTAAAGCAAAACAAGGGAACAACAAAATAATAAATGTATTTAAAATAACATTATCAGTCGATGCTCATCCACTATTGGACATAGGTCTCTTCTAGGATCTTCTAGAGACTTCCAAACATCATGATTGACAGGCATCTAGGGGCTTTTTGTAGGTAACCCGTACTCCACTTTCTGTGTAGAATGTCTTCTACACTGTCACATGTCTTCCTGTTATCTACAAGATGGTATAAAGTTACTCAAAAAAACGGCCTAAATTTTTTCTGCGTGATGTCTTTTAGCTTCTATTTTTAAAGTACGGAATCCTAAAAAATCCTGAATACAAAGTAGCTCCATTCATTCAATCAATTCTGTTTATGCAAGCAGTTTGATATCCTTAGCATCTCGGGAATACCTACGGTAGAAATCTTTATACTCGAGAAGTTCTCGAGAATACGTCCCGACACAACGCGCCGCGACATTGAAATTGACGTGTTGTCGTTTTGACATGATTTCCATACTACACTGGAACAATGAGAAATGTATACCTCTCTAAAGCAGTTGTGGATTCGCTGCTATTTATTAATGAGATCCTGAGTTCGATTCTTCTCAAAAGCAATTCACACTATTCTCAAACCGAAGTTGGGTTATTGGTGGTACCAGGAGAGTCCGTAATCATGAAAGTCCCGGTTATTATCATCACGAGCTTAACTATGGTCTTTTATGTGGGTCAAAACAGATCTATAGATTTTTCATAGGGGGTTTAAGGATACAAAAATGATAAATTAGGTAGCTTTTGCCTTAGTGTTTTTGATTTCAGTTGAGATAAGTCAGAACCAAGATTTGATCCCAGAATCTTCTGATACCAGATAGCCTAGCCTAGATAACTAACGAAGGTATCCACTAGAAAAGAGCAGCAGTCATACTAAGAATATATAACTGCAATGAAATAGTAAAACTGTATGCAAAACAGACACAAGTTCTCAAGTCATAACTCACCCACTCCAATATGAAGAGGTTCGCAACGCGTAAGTAATGGCCGTAACAATTTCCTATTGCGCTATAAAACCACATTTTGACTTTATTTATTCGCACTAAAATGATCAATACGCGATATTGCCCTTCGGTATCGTGTCTTCATCCAGCGATAATGGCTTCCTATCGCGTTTTGTATCTTTTTATTCTGTGTAATAATATTATTGTCTATGCTATTATTTTTTCATGTATTACTAGTAGAGCGGCATTCCCTTTTCATGTGATAATATTGGGCAAAAGCAGCCTATAACAGACTATAATCTATGCCTGTGCCTAAACTTCTTCTCGGACTGTTTAGCCTATAATAATTGAGTGACAAACATGTCTAGATATGTTCAAGGAACCTATTGCATACCGAATGTATGAAATGGTTTTTTTTCATATATTTTTTTGTTGAATTTGTCAATATTTAAATACTTAATCTGTTATTCGGGGTAAAGATAAATCTAATAAACCAAGGATCATACAAATCGGTCAAGTTGTTCTCGAGCTCGAGTCGAGTCAGGGGGGTTGTAACTGCCCTCACTTTTATTTTTAAACATATAGATTTTAAAAAGAGATCATCAAATGACTGATAGGCTAGCTATTATAAGTCAAAAAATGTACGATTATAAAATTCCAACAGACACCTACACTATATTATTTTCACCTATAAATTTTAAGCTGATTGATTACTTAAGAAGTTGAACTGATTGATTAAGAAGTTGAGGTTGTATCTTAACGCATTGTGATCATGAATCACAATACGTTAACGTTTATATTTTTTTAATAAAAAGCGGATACTAAATTATTGTTGTCAAATGTGTTTGAACTACACGTGTTATGATACTGACTGCCTGGCTGGTCTTGTGGTTAGCCTATGTGGATTCGAACACCAGGTCCTGTGTTTGAATCCTGGATCGGGTCTCCGGAATAATTACCCCCGTGCCTCGGAGAGCACGTTAAGCCGTCGCTTCCGGTCACTATCATCAACATCTGATAGTGGTCGTTAACGTATTACCCAAAGCCCACCAACCCATGTTGGGGCTTTAATAGGCTGATAATGGTCATGACGGCCGAGTGGCGCAGTGGGTAGAGACCCTGCTTCTGCGTCCTAGGCTGTGGGTTCGATTCCCACATCTGGAAAATGTTTGTGTGATGAGCATATGTCTTCCAGTGTCTAAGTGTTTATCTATATATTATAAGTATTTATGTATAATATATATAAAAATATTCATCAGTTATCATAGTATCCATAACACAAGCTACTTACGAGTACGCTTACTTTGGGGCTATATAGCGATGTGTGCAATTGTCCTATAATATTTATTTATTATTTATTTAGTATCAAATTGCGTCCACTAGTTTCTTTTTTAATTTCAATACTTTTTCTGTTGCATTTCTTCAAATAACAGACAGGTTTTAGAAAAAATAAGAAATATTGTAATCCTCTCAAGGTGTATGAAGTCAAAGTCAGTAGAACTATTCATATTATTATTTTTATAATGAGGGAACATGTACCTAAAACCCATTCTAAATATAAAAATGGATAGATCTATTATTAGATTTGTTACTTTAGTTTAGTTACATACAACTCTTGAAACAGTAATGTATATTTATTACCCGACTGCGACAGAAGGAGGGTTATGTTTTTCGAGCGTATGTATGTATGTATGCATGTCCATTTCTTCGGCACGCGCTACAGCCTTAAAGATTGAACGGATTTTGACATGTGAGGTGTCGTTGAATTTGTAAAAATTGTGGTAGTGACATAGGCTATATAAATTTTCAAAATGGCGGCTGTAAATGGGGGGAAAAAGGGGGATGTGTGTATTTTTTTTTCTTATCTTAGCATGGGTACCAATTGAAAGGTCGTAAAAAGACCATTTCAAAAATATAAATATCATATCATGTTCATATTACTTTAAAAAAAAAAGGCAAAAAGTGTACAGAGTCATTTCTATATCATAAACTAAAACAAAAAAGTCTCAAATAAAATTATTATTATAAAAATAAAAACCCGACTGCATAGACTGAAAAGAGAAAAACAAGGATCACTATATTTATATAAAGTTCTAAATACTTTATGGTGCTGCAGGCATTTGTTACTTTAACTCTTGAAACAGTAATGTATATTTATCGAACTGGTAAAAGCCAAATAAAGTAAAACAAATAACCGGTAAAACCGAAAGCTCGTAGATCGGCTTGAATCCCGGCACTGGGTCGCAAAGTCCTTTACCGAAAATTTGCTTAACTTGAGATGAAAAGGGGTTGATACCCAAGAACAAAAGGGTTAAGTTACACCTCTAAATGAAATGTACTGTGTTAAATTTTAGAAGCACTTAACTTACTTAGAAGTAACTAGCGAACGACAGTGTCTTCAACCGCGGGTTAAATTTCTATTCTCATAACATTAGCTATCTGCGAGTGAACTTCCTATCAAAATAATTCCAGCCTTTTCTGAGATTAGACGGCACAAACTGGCAGACGTACAAAAGTTATAAAAATTTACTTTATATTAATTAATTTATTATATACCTACTTTTATATGTACTAAGTAAAAAGCTGTTAATTTGAAATTACAAACAGACACTTAAATTTTATTTATTTGTATAAATTTACTTAAATTTTCTGCTGATTAATTATTATATAATATTAATTATCCATTCACTATGGATGAATAGTTAATATATCCTATTAACTAGTCAAATTAAATAAATTTGTTTTTATAACTGATCAGAGAACATTGTAAAGTAATAGTCTCATATACCTGAAACATGAGATGAGAGGGAGATCAGGTCAGCGTGGTGTGTAGGATTTTTAAAGGAGGCGCTCCATTTGTTATGTTAATGTCAATTTTTGTCAATATAATGTCAACTTTGTCAATGTAATGTCAACTCCAAAAGTTAATGTCAATTCGTTTGGAATTTAAGTTATAACTAGATGGCGCCGCTTTAATTCCAAACAAGATTTTTACCCAATGACTTTGTAAATTTTCTTACTCTGTGAGTGGAGCTTTTGGCGCGACATTTTTCGAGTTTACTGTAAGTTAGGTATCGATCCGGTACGATATCGCATTCCGGTACGATATCGCATTCCGGTACGATATCGTGTAGGAACAAAAGGCGGTGTGGATTACATCCTACTCCTTACAACGCGTCCGCTTTCATCTAAGATTGCATGATCACTTGCCACCAGGTGTGATTGCAGTCAAGGGTTAACTTGTAGTTAACAAAAACAAAACAAAAATATATTCCGTGGCAGGTATTTTTTGGTTTTGTTTTATTAACACAATAACTATTATCAAGTAATAAGTATAACAATATTCAATTAAAAATCACAAAATCTAGTCTGTTACATATTCTGAAAGCAAACAACTTTACGAACTTTAAGTTAACTTTATATTTATTACAATTCAGTTCTAAAACGTAAATCAGTAAACACGGGCCTAAACTTATCGAAAAAAAATGTAATATATTATATAGACTCGAGTATGAACCCAGCAACTGCCAGTTGTAAACAATGCAAATATTTTTCCAAAGCCAGATAGATATTCTGAAAGCAAGTGCATCTTGTTCCCGCTGAAGGGATGTACATAATCTCCCTAAACAAAGAGTTTCGGCTCGGTTTGGCTCTAGCCCAGATCCGTTTTGGCTGCTGAAAGGTAGACGACGTTAGATCAGCATATTCTTTGTTCCGTTCTCACGTCTTGACGTCTTATGTTATACTAGCTCTACCACGCAGCTTCATCCGCATCTGTATTAGAAGAGCCTTACCAACATCGGTTTGATTTGATTTAAAATCTATTAACGTGCAGGAACATTTTGTTTTGAGATGAAAATGTTATTGCCTCGATTATACCATTGATCTAACTAATATTTCATTTTGAACTGTATAGTGGGAGAGTAAATCACTTCGTTACGTAACGCTCTACTGCGCCAGTCTGTCTGGCTTTGGTTTCTCACACGCATACAACAGGTAGGCAGGCTACTCCTCTCTCAGTCCAACTCACAGCCCCATATTTATGTTATCACTTTTGTCGGGTGTCCCGTAATGTTGCGCATTAGTGGAAATACTGGAGAAGTGGAGACCAATAAGTATACAGCAATTAATTAAGTTAAGCTTTATTTTTAACATTACTAGTTAACATTCTATTAAGCCTACACAGAGCACACGAAACGCTATAACACAGATCACTTAACACAGTAACCATAGATAATTAAAAGTCGAATATATTTTTTCATGTATATATCATAAATATATATTTTAAGTATATATTACCTATATAGATATTCATGTATTAATGTGTAACTTATAGTATATGTAATGTTGTGCAAGTATATTGCAGTTCATATATTTGAACTATTCTCATTTGTACACCAACGACCTGTTTTCTTTTCAGTTCTCCTTAGGCATGACGGTTGCCTGGAAGAGATCACTTTTAGTGATAAGGCCGCCGTTACACCGTTGCTTCTATTTATATGTACTTTTATTTTCTGTATTGTTCCTTGGTGTAATAAAGAGTTTTTATTATTATCATAATTAAAAGTCATAGACTGCTGCTGCCAACATCCCGCGACGTGAACTTTTTCTTAATTCTGATAAAAGACATCGAACGAACATTCTCAGGTATAAGAGCTGTTGACTAGACTATTTATTATTTCAGAGTATATTCTGCAAGTAAACCTACATTCCATATTACAAAAAACACGAGTAAAATAGAAAACAAAGTAAAGACATCACCATACAATACAAGATGGCGTCATACAAATAGACCCGGATATAAATAGAAAGGTGCACACTCCAGTTCACAAACGAGCGGGGTTGAGATCGCATCCACATGCTGCACTCAAAACATACAATTGCATAAAACAAAAAATAAACACAAGTGTCGGAACGAGGGAAGGCTTTGTATGAATCCGTCTTGGCAGGTAAAGTGAGCTAGACAATGGTAGAGTCCCGCACAGTGCGAGCCCTCGCGGTGCACCGAGACAATGCGGCGAATATAGCCTCGAGAGTCTAGAGGAGCGCTCCTGTCTTGTTACTGCGATATTGTTAGTCTTATCAAACCTTTTGTGGCTACTTTTTGTGCATACAGTTCTTTAATTTGACTACACCTCTACTAACAGCCGTGGCTCAGTAGTTAGTTACCTCGTTGGTATTGTGCCAGTCTAGATAAAATCGATAGTCTAGAGAAACGTTCATATTTTGTTACCGCGATATTGTTAGTCTTACTTTTTATACACAGTAGATAGTCTTAATTTAGCTACATAACTACTAACTGTCTTGATCCAAAAGTAAAGTAGATATTACATTGTTACAGTGGTTAGTCAAATAGTTGTTTCTGATATGCTTTCCTTAAGTTTAACGCGTTCCATAAACGCGTTCTAATTTGCCTAATTTTTATACTAACTAATGTAACTGTACCTAAATTTTATTTACATTTACCTAATTTTTTTACTTATACAGAATACTTCATTTAAAAAAAACTAAATATTCCGTATAAATAATATATTTCGAAAGACGATTTTTCTTTCTTAGGATGTAGTAGTAAAGTGATAGCAAATATAAAAAAAATAAAAAATAAAATTAAAATTTTAAATACTTTCTGGTGCTGCAGACTAATACAAGCAATACGGTGCTACCTGCAAACAAATATTTTCAAAACTACGAACTACTAGAAGATCAAAACTACGTTTGTCCTCGAAAAACATTATCCTCTTTCTGATGCAGTCGGGTGAAAAGATTGCACAAAACCGGAACTCTCCACATGATCACCACCATCAGTTTGAAGAAGGCATCATCATTAAATTAATAATATTGATTTATATATATGTTTACCAATAATAATTATACCCTCTATATCTATTTGGTGCTTCATGTATGACAACATTATTGGTGTTATGATGTCCATTACCGATGTAGTAAACATTCTGTCGGGGTGGGATACCCTGCAAAACAAGACGCAAATAAATAAATAAAATTTATTCAATAAAGCTCTAATTCAGAACTGAAAACTGACACTGGGTGATAATTCTTACTTCTTTTTATATTAATCCTTACGAACAAACTTATTTCATTATCAATACAAACTAAGGAAGATATACTTTACTCTTTAAATCATGTATTTCAGGAGATAATAGAAAATTAACACAAATAAATACCTAAGCAGGTAACATGACGGAGATGGGCCAACAAATTGTATGACGGGAAAGCATTAAAAAAATATTATAAGGGGTAGATGGGAATTAGTGGGGGGACAAAGTTCGACCTAAAAATATAAACCTAAATTTGAGTAGGTACCTAAGGGTTAAACATGCGAACAAAATCGCGGTCGACTGCTGATAATCTATAGAAATACCACTGACCTATTTACTCATCACGATTTCTCTACAACTATACATATAGTAAGTTGATAAGTGTCTGAAATCTCTTTAATCTACAAATCTGAGAGTGACAACTTCGACAACAGCAGGTACTAACTAATGGAATAACAAAGTTGATCAGATTGTACTTACAAGTAAGGCATCCCAAAAAGCTCCACATCGTTTCACTCTGGTGTTATTCTGGAATATAAAATAGATAATATTATACTATTATTAAGGCACCTATTTTTATTATCTGCTAATAGAAAGGTACTACACACAGTTGCATATATGGCGTACGTTGCGGTTCGCGGTTCTCTTTTTACCCGACTGCGTCAGAAGGAGGGTTATATTTTTCAAGTGTATGTATGTATGTATGTATGTATGTATGTATGTCCATTTCTTCGGCACGCGCTACAGCCTAAACGGCTGAACGGATTTTGACATGTGAGGTGTCGTTAAATTTTTCAAAATTGTAGTAGTGACATAGGCTATATAAATTTTCAAAATGGCGGCTGTAAATGGAGGAAAAAAGGGGGGATGTGTGTATTTTTTTTTAACTTGTCTTAGCAATATGGGTACCAATTGAAAGCTCGTAAAAAGACCATTTCAAAAATATAAATATAGTATCATGTTCATATTACTTTTTGAACAAAAAATAGCAAAAAGTGCACTAAGTGTACCGTCTCATTTCTATACCATAAACTAAGACTAAAATGTCTCAAATAAAATTGTTATTATAAAAACAAAAACCCGACTGCTTAGAAGTTATGAACTGAAAAGAGAAAAACAAGGATAACTATATCTGTATGAAATTCTAAATACTTTATGGTGCTGCAGGCGGGGACAAACGTAGTTTTGGTAGATGTTTCTTTCCCCGCAGGTTAAAATATTTTGTCCCTGTTTTTTGTTTTTATAATAATAATTTTATCTTTCTATGTATTTACCATATACTAATAAAATTGTTACACATTCCCACATAAAGCATAGTATCCCGAGAGCCCATTGCTCAGATTCGAGCAAGGATAGAAAGTTTTTTTTTTATAAAACTAATTTTAAATGGATGTTGAGAGAGTATGCAATCGATTAATGATATTTAACGTTGCGGCTGAGTTAGAGCTAGCAACTAGTTTTTTCAATTTTTACATAAAATTACATAAAATTGATTACATATGATCGCAATTTTATATCAGCAAATCAATTTTTACAAAAATTAACTACAGGTAGTTGCGGCTAATTTAAATAAGCAACCTAGTAAGCAAATCCTGCCTCAACATTTAATTGTCCTATTATCCATATTCCTACAAAGAGAGCCTTGACGCCTAACCAGAAAGTGGGCAGTTTAATAAGCTGATAAAGGTGCTGATAAGTGTCATGGTACGAGAGCTCAAAACGTTGTGAAGCTGAGAGTAAGGGCCCAGATTCCCACAAATTCTCAGTATTTTTACACAATCCGCCCCAAGCTTCGAATCACGAACCACATGCTCAAAGTCACATAAGCTAAGTTCTAGGCAGTCAACTCTTCAGTAATGACTATGATTGACTCACCTTCGATTCTTCGTTATTGGATAGATCGCCTGCACCGAAGGACTTTTCTGCGTCAAGCTCAGTGGGGCTCCGGGCTGTTCGTTTATCTCCACATCTAGAACTTATCAAAATAATTATGGAAATTAATTTATTATGTCATCTTTTCACATCTAGAAATGGTCAAAGAATGAAGATAAAGAAATAGTAAAAAATGTACAAAAATTACATTTGTATTTGTAATAGATACATTTGTATTTTACTTAATACTCCTGCGACAAATACAAAAGTTAAAATGATCTAAGATATTAAACTACTGTGTTAACATCGCAAAATAAATTACTATGCTACTTTGAAGCCAATCGAGTATTTTGTAAGCAGTAAACGGACCCGTGGTATTTCACTTATATATAAGATTATATTGACGCTTCGAAAGAAACTGACGGTCCATTGGATCATCTCTCGTTGTGCAACTTAGCCTTCATCTTAAAATAATTCTTACCTTACTGGATTTGATTGTACAACCACCACGAAAGCAAGCAGGCAAAACAGTGCAACAATTGACGAATTCATTTCGGTAACGGCTTCTAAAACAAAGGAATAAGGTCATTTTATTTTTAAATAATATTTACGAGTATTACAAATCAGGCAGCCATCAGTAAGTTTGCGCCTTTTTCCAAAAATCTTTAGTAACTGAATTCAAAAATCTTCGAACAATGCGTGTTGATAGGGTTGATTATGGAACTATATGGAATTTGGCCGCCAACTCTGAGCCTTATAAGAACGCATAGAGTCACAGAGCGTGCTATAAAGCAAGCTATACTCGAAGTCGAATCAGAAATGAGAAGGTCCGCAGAAGGAAAAAAGTTACAGACCTAGTTTATCGAGTCGCAAAGTTGAAGTGGCAATGAACGGGCAATGAAAGGACACAGGGAAGAGACTATTGACATTAAGGTGTTTCTAGAAAATACGCTCGAGTTTAAATGACCCCTATTATGCGACTAGAATCGTTGTGTACTTTTCATGATAAAGATGATAAGTAAAGGTGACTAGCTTTTTTAAAAGCTAAGGTAAAACTTTATAGTAATCAATTATACTTACATTTTAAATAGAATAAAATATACCTTCCACTTTGAGAGTTAAAAGAATAATGAGATATAACTTAGTAGTAACTGCTTATATAGTGTTATATAAACATTGAATCAAAATAACTAAGATAATGCAACATGTCAAAACTTTATATGATAAGAACTTACTTTAACTGTGAGACTGCTATATTTATTCATTATTTTTCCTTGTTTGCGTTTTTTTCGGGTTAAGTATTCTTTTTCCTATCTTAGATATCAATTTAACTGTTTATTTTAATCTGTAAAATCGCATTAACAATTAAATTAACTCACACATTTCTTTATAATTATAAAATCAAGCGCATATTTTCATTGCTTTTTCATCATTCATACATTTATTCTTATACTTCCACTAGCACACGCCCGCAACTTCGCCCGCGATCCAAATAGTGTTGAAAGTAACCTATTTTTTTAAAAAAACAAACGCATATAACAAGCTATCCTTAAAAGATATATGGCATCGCAGACTTTTTGTAGGCTTAATAAAAAACAACAATCCTACATACAGTGTTATATGGATGAAGCAGCATTTTCGATGAAAGATTTGCTAATAGTCAGGCCCTCCAATGAAAGCAGCCAAGTATTTGCAAATCGTTTTGACGGCTTCTATGGTGCAGTGGTATGCACACATAAGACGGGGTTCGATTCCCGACTGGGCCGATGAGGATTTTCTGAATTGGTCCAGGTCTGGCTAGTAAAAGTATTTTCTGTCTGAGTTCATTACATTTTTTAATTTACACTAAGGCCTAACAATCCTCTGGCAAACTTTCAAAGTATTCCACCCACCATAGAGGAAATAAACAATACAATCAGAAAGAAAACATCTAAATCTGCACCAGGCCCTGATGGCATCCCTTATATTGTGTACAAAAAATGTGCTTCAGTCCGTAAACATCTCTTAAACATATTTAATAAGATCTGGCTAGGACAACAAATACCAGCGACATTTGGCGAAGCAATTTTTGTCCTCATCCCAAAAAAAGTCGAAGTAACTCATCCAAAGGACACTAGACCGATAGCTTTAACTAATACTATTTCCAAATTATTTTTCAGTATATTGCAAACAAAAATGACAAAGTACATGATAAACAATAGGTATTTCAGGCCTAATCACCAGAAAGAGTTTCTACCCGGGATTTCTGGTTGCCTGGAACACAATTCACTTCTAGGCGAAAGTCTCAAGGATGCTAGAAAATATGAAAGGCAAATTACGGTCTGCTGGATAGACCTAGAAAATGCGTTTGGTTCTGTGCAGCATGATCTATATAATATATTACTTTCGCCTTGAGGTGGTACAATTTTCCTGATTTAGTTATTGATTTAATCACTTCTTACTATTCAAAATTGAAATTCACCATAGCAGTAAACAATGAGTACTCAAAACCCCTACAATACAATGTGGGGTTGTTTAAAGGTTTCTGTTTATCTCCAATAGCTTTTAATGTAGTCATCAATATTCTAATAGATAAATTAATTGTTCAAGAAAAGAAATGGGGCTATCGGTTTAAAATTAACAATAAATATACAGAGTCCATCTTAGCTTTTGCAGATGACCTTGCGTTACTGACACGAAACCCAAAACATTGTCAGGAGCTATTGAATGTAGTGCATGAGTTTTGCTCATGGACTGGTGGGCTGAGGCTAAAGCCAAGCAAATGTCACTGTCTATGTCTGGGGAGACGAAATAATAAATTTACATCTTATGATCCGGGTCTCTCTATTAGTGGCCAAAGTGTAACCACCATTGCTGAAGCATTGCCTTTTAAGTTCGGTAGAAAGATTGATTACAAAGGACGTACTCCATCCCTTGAGGTAGTCGTCGATAACTTCATAAATGACCTTAATAAGGTAGACCAACAGCCCATTAACAATATAAAAAAAGCGTGGGTCTATGACAACTATCTCACTTCACGTCTGACTTGGCCACTCCTCGTTTATGATATTGGCAGAACCCATCTAGCAAAACTAGATGCAAATGTCATAAAAACATTGAAGTCTTGGTTTGGTCTAGCACTCTCGGCTGACCCTTCAACTCTATTCAGAGATTACAATAATTTTGGGTTAAAACTAAAAAGGCCATCTGAACTCTATAAACACCTCAGGGTTACCAGAACGCACATTCTAGTTAAGTCCCAGGACGAACTAGTTGCATCACTTCCTAAAGACGAGGGTGCCGGAAAACTTGACTCTAGGCTTCAATTTTACAAACAATTTATGGCAGGGGCTCAGGTAAATAGAACCGGGTTGGGTGCAAGACGTAAAAAGGAAGACCAAGACATAATAAAATCTTTTCTTAAACAAGATGAGGACGACAACTACAAAGTGCATGCCATGAACCTAGAAATGCAAAACGAGTGGTTAAACTTAGGCGAGTTCTGCATCCCTCTGGCTCTGAAGTGGCGCGCCTTGCTGTACGATTGGTCTCCTGCCTTATTGAAATTTTATCTTAATACCTTTCAACTGACTCTCCCAGATCAGAGTAACCTAGTAAGATGGGGAAAAGCCTCGGAAAAATCTTGCTATACCTGTGGTGAGGCAGTTGGCACTGCAAGGCACTTATTGGTAGGTTGCAAGGTGCTCCTGGACAGGGGTCTCTACTCACGCTGCCACGACAGAGTACTAGAAATCATACGTGAAGCTGTAAGCGAAAGACTTAGCAGCTACAGCCCTAAAAGGGTTGACGACGAATAAAAGACAAACTAACTTCGTTAAAGCAGGCTCAAGTATAAATTCCACCAGCAAGCCTTATTCAATTCTGGGCTCTGCTCCTGATTGGACTATATTAATGGACACGTATGAAAAGCACTATAAAATCCCGGAAGACTTAGCTATTACGACATCTAGACCGGACATATTTCTTTTTTCCAAACAAATCAAACGTATAATACTTGTTGAGCTTACAGTGCCGTGGGAAACAAACATCCCCAAAGACCATGTATTCAAAGTGAATAAATATTATGACCTTACTAATGAACTAACCAAAAATGGCTATGTGGTTAGTTTATACGCGGTAGAAGTGGGTGCGAGGGGTATACCAGCGAAGTCTCTCTACAACCTGCTAAAAGACCTTGGCCTTACTAGAAGTGCAGTAAGCTCCATATTGGAACGAGTGTCCAAAGCTGCTCTAGTAGGGTCCTTCCGAATTTGGCTAGGCAGGGAGAATAACTTGAACAGAGGAGGTGAGTGTTGACGCACGTTACTAAGGGTACCCTTAAACCTACACCCGAGTCACAAGTCTCGAGCTCTGTTCGGAGTTTTTCTTTCAGCCACGCGATGGACCCGGTACCCGCACGGTGAATCCATGGAATGCTAAGATATTCGTCTCTCTCGTTCATTTCAGTTTCGTTAATAGGTAATTTAATCATTTCGTGAGCAAAAGATTAACCTAGCTACCCAACAAAAAATATGCTTTTAACGCGCTAATCTCTGGAACAATTGGTTCTTATTGAAAAATTATTGTAGTTTTGGATAATTCATATATTCACCTTTGAGGGCTGATTTGAAATAAAAAAAGGGGTACGTTCATAAATTTTTTTATGTTCTTGGAAGTTTACACTCTATTTGGCCCGCGGGTGAAGTCACCAGCGTCTTGCTAGTCTATACTAATATTATAAATAGGTAAAGTTTGTAAGTTTGTAAATGGGGCATCTGTTGGGGCTAATTCGGAAATATTGATCCAATTTAAAAAATTCTTTCACCAGTAGAATGCTACACTATCGGAAATTTATTAAATCGGCTTTATGCGCGTGCGCTGCCTTAACTATTGGATATATTTGAAAACATGGTATGTAAACTTTACGCATCTTTAAAAGTTCTACATAAAAGTGTGTAATAGCACATACCTATCTTTTATATTTTGACAGATATTGAACTTTTTGTGTTTTAAAAACTCATTTAATTCATATGCTTACATCTTTAGCAATTTTAAGAGCTTTACAGTACATTAATGAAAATAAATATGAACACAATTGGTTAATTATTTCGGACAGTAAGAGCATGTTATCGGCACTTCAAGTAAATTTTTTAAATGTTAAATCAAATATTTTTTTGTACAAGATCAAGGACATTTGGTATCAATTACAACAGCAAAATATTAAAGTAGATTTTATGTGGACTCCGGCACACATAGGAGTTGAAGGAAACGAACGAGCAGATTATTTAGCTAAATCTATTACAAGTTGTAAAGTAGACAATCCGATGGCAAGACGAAAAATACCTTACACTGACTTATTTACGATAGCAAAAAAGACAATGATGCAAGATTGGGAAAATTATTGGATGAATACTACTAAACTGAAAGGTTCTTGGTACGCGGGTATAAATGAAGATGTAGGCAAAAAGCCCTGGTTGGCAAAATCGCCAATCTATAACGGAAGAAGATTTTACACTATACTCATGCGTTTGAGACTTGGACATTGTCGTTTCAACGTTCATCTTAGCAGAATGGCTGTTATCTCCTCCCCGTTGTGCTCATTCTGTAACAATGGATTTGAACAAACTTTAGATCATATATTTTTTGTATGTCCTAAATTTAATATAGAACGTCTACTATTTATCGACAAATTATCAGAGGTTTATAAACCACCAAAGATTATCCCGCGCACTACTCAAGAGCTCTTAAAGAACATTGAAGCTTACAAGATTATATACGAGTATATTACGTCAACGGTCGCTGACATTTGAATTACCCGGATCTGAAAAAGAAAAAATACACTATTTTGACCTTTGAATAGATTTTGACACTGAAGACATGGCTGTTATGCCTTACAATTCTACTGGATATGTATATGTATTACTATGGATTTATACCTTACGATCGATACGAGATTGAATGTAATTAAGCATGGCTACATGCCTTACAATCAAATTGAAAACTTGAATAAATATACTAAAGACATGGCTGTACGGTGTTATACCTTTGCCTTTTCCCAAAGAATCAAGCAAAAAAAAATCATATGCTTACGTTTACGTCATTATTTATACAACTAAACTAGGCATTTACCTTATCAAAATAAATCACAAGGATATTATTGAGATAAGGTCTTATTTTGTTTTTGACGAATCAGGTCGAAAATACAGACGTAATCGGCGTCATCTTATTCGCGCTGAAATTAGTTCTGCAGCCAGCCGTTCACCTCTTCCCTTGGATGAAAAAGAGGATAGTGATGATAGTGTTTTAAGTTCATTTGCTGATGCTGAAAGGTACAGCAGCGATGACCCTCGGGTAGACCAAGACACTAATTGTAATAGCTCGCCCGAGGGAGCGGAACGTACTTGAGCAGCTGCTTATAAGGCTCTTAAACAGCTGGCATTATTTTTTAAGAAAAAATAGTGTTACTATGCTTATGATTACTACGGCTATAACTGGTTTATATTGTGTTAGATTAAGTTTAGTCTAGGTTTAGTTAATAGTTATACTACTTATTCATTACTTCTTCTTAGGGGAAAGATGTTGTATTTTAAGGTACATTTATAATTGTCTGATGTAGGTAGCCGCATAATAAAGTAAATAAAGTCAGTTGATGTAATGTACTGATCTAATATAATAATAAATGGGTGTTCGGATAAACGACTACGGCCGACTCCTCCCGACACAGATGACATTACACATCTGTGAGCGGTGGCGAGAGGACGTCATCGTAAATTCGTGCACCACTGTACTTACTGTTATTGTTTATATTACAACACCCTTCCCCACAATACTAGTGGACATCACATTGGCGACGAGATAAAGCGCAGTAAGTAAAATCAAATAATGTTTCAATTGTTTTATTTACCTGTTAACCGTTGTGGTCAAAAAAAAAAAAAAAAGAGAGAACGGACAAGATTTAGGTAGTTAAATTCAAACAAATTTTGAAATGCTTTTGTCTTACCTAATCAAAAAAGTTAGCGTTATCAAAATACATCTAAACTAGATCTAGGTACGAGTGGCATGAGTACTAACCTACCCACATCACATGATTATTCTATTAGATGGGCTAAAATGATATTCATTGATAAATGAATAATATAATAGTTATATTAGTAAGTGTATGGGAGTAATTGTTTGTCCTAAATGTACGGAAATTAAGTAGATCTAAAATGTGTATTGGAAACTTAACTTATACAAAACTATTACATTTTAAGTACCTACCTACATAATATTTTTGACCGCATCAGTTTAACAAAAAAATAAATGAAGTTATTACGAGGATTTCTAAGATATTCCAGACAATTTATAATTGAACTTTCCAGCGGACGTATCGCTAAGTACCTGATTTAACAAAATACCCACATAGTGGACATATTTTATGATGTATCATTGTTAAATTGAATTAAAAGGTATTGTTGATTTACTTATCAACTTACACAATTTTCAACGAAGATATCGTTAATTACGCGCGTAATAAACAAGTTTCTCATAGTCTACCTACTTCGTACCAATTATGTACCTGACTATGGAATGTGTGTATGAATTTTAAAATCAAGTAAGATTTTCTTGGAAATGGTCTATCGTTAATAAAGAAAACAAAATAAAAAGTTCTTCCGTGCACCTAGTCGTAAAATACGTGTTGAACTATGTATTAAAGTTCACGCGTCCAAAACCTGTAGCTTTTCCTACAATACTGTTTATTACTGTGCGAATCAGTTAATACACAATCACAATTATGGGACAATGAATATATATATAACAAATTATATCTTTTGAATATATATATGGCATATATAAATGAATTAAGAATTTTTCTTTATAAAAAAAAATAATGAATTTATAATAAATAAGATAATACGTACGTGAAATTATTTTGAATATATATTTATTACTTCCCAATTATATAGTTAAAGAATAAATCTTTTATTTTTATATATCATCACTTCCACTTTAAATTCCAGATCGTCCAATATGTCACAAGTCCCAATAATAGAAACCTTTGACTGTGAAGGTGACCCTACTTCTATAAGTTCCCGTTGGGACAAATGGAAACGGGCTTTGGAGATATACTTTGAAGCAACAAACATTTCCGACCAAAATAAAAAACGTGCTATATTATTACATTCTGGTGGTATGGCACTACAAGATATATATTTCCATATACCGGGCGCACACGTTCATGATCTGGAAGTGGCCAACGTTTATGACATTGCAATTAAAAAGTTAGATGAATATTTTGCCCCAAAACAAAGTTATTTGTTTGAAAGACATATTTTTCGATTGATGAAACAAGAAGAGGACGAAAAATTTGAAAAGTTCTTGATTCGGTTGAGACGTCAGAGTTCAAAATGTAAATTTTCTAATGAGGATGAAAATCTCATTGACCAAATGACTGAAAAATGCAGTTCAAATAAATTAAGAAAAAATATTTTGTTATTGGGTGACACGGCAACCGTCGAGAAAATTATTTTAGAAGCCAATTCATTAGAAACGGTAGAACGCCAATTAAACGAATTCCATGATAGACAAAATAAAAATACAAGTTCCAACATTAATAAAATTGATGTTAAAACTGTTAAACGGTTTACTAACAAAAGAGAGGTTGATTCCTGCAGCCGGTGCGGTAGCAAAAATCACAAATCTGACAGTAGTTCCTGCCCTGCAATCAATGCTTGTTGCATAAAATGCGGCTTCAGAGGCCATTTCCAAAAGCATTGCAGAACAAGAGCCAATAAAAGAAAAAGTACTAACCTCACTCTAAAAGACAACCACAAAGTTAAAAAATCCAAAGCAGAAACCACTAATAAAAATAAGGAGCCTGCGTCTTTGGACTATATTTTTCATATAGATGACGACTCAACTATTGTTTGCCAGGTAGGTGGTGTTAACATCAAAATGCTCATAGACTCTGGCAGTATGTCTAATATTATAAGCGATAAAACCTGGTTAAAAATGAAACAGTCAAAAGTTTTAGTTTATAATCAACAGACCACCACAAGCAAAACTTTTCTAGCTTATGGTGCAATACATCCACTAAAAGTATTGGGCTCATTTGATGCCAAAATAAAAGTTGGAACTAAATCACTAACTACAAAATTTTATGTTATAGAAAATGGGTCAAGGGATCTTTTAGGTAAAGAAACTGCCATTTTACTTGACGTTTTAAAATTAGGTATAAATGTTATCTCTGTTAAGAAAGGAAAATTTCCCAAGTTCAAAGATGTTCAATTAGATATCGTTATTGATAAAACTATTTCTCCAGTATGTCAACCTTACAGACGAGTTCCTATTCCTCTGGAATCAAAAATAAATAAGAAATTAGACGAATTGGTAAAAATGGACATAATTGAACCAGTAAATAAACCATCTTCCTGGATTTCTCCAATGGTACCGGTCCTTAAACCTAACGATGATATTCGTATTTGTTTAGATATGCGTGCCGCAAATAAAGCTATTATTAGAGAAAATCATCCTTTACCCACTATGGAGCAGCTTATTCCCAAATTTGGCAAAGCAAAGTTTTTTTCTAAATTAGATATTAAGGATGCGTTTCATCAAGTAGAGCTCAAGGAAAGTTGTAGAGAAATTACTACCTTTATAACTAGCAAAGGGCTCTATCGCTATAAGCGATTAATGTTTGGAATATCGTGTGCTCCAGAGCATTTCCAAAAAATTATGGAAAAAATGCTATTGCCTTGCGAAGGAGTGGTAAATTTTATAGACGATATTGTTGTCTTTGGACGTGATGAAAAAGAACATAACTCCAGACTGGAACAGTTGTTATCAGTACTCAAAGACAATAATGTTTTATTAAATCAAAATAAATGTATATTTAATACAAATAATATCCAATTTCTCGGTCATGAACTTTCTTCATCTGGCATTAAACCGCTTGATAAATACATTAAAGCAATCAAAACATTTAGAGCACCGGAAACCATTGAAGAAATCCAAAGTTTTCTAGGCCTAATCAATTTCGTAGGAAAATGGATTCCTAACCTATCTACCTTAACAGAACCCATTCGAGAGTTACTTAGACAAAAGTTGCTTAAAAATACTAATATTACGCCATTTTGGCAAGCAGAACAGGCTACTGCTTTCGATGAGTTAAAAAACTGTCTGAGTAACATCCCTACTCTTGGATACTACGATCCAAACGATCGCACCCAAGTAATCGCAGACGCGAGCCCCGTAGGGTTAGGAGCTGTATTAATTCAATATGATGGTAAAGGACCCCGTATTATTGCGTTTGGAAATAAAAGCCTCACAGATATCGAAAAACGTTATTGCCAAACAGAAAAAGAGGCGTTAGCATTAGTGTGGGCAGTTGAACACTTTTATATGTATCTTTACGGGAAAAAGTTTGAATTGGTCACAGATCATAAACCGTTAGAGATTATCTTTGGTACGCGTTCGAAGCCGTGTGCAAGAATAGAACGATGGGTTCTTAGATTGCAAGCATATGATTATAAAGTTATTTATAAGCCCGGAAAATCAAATATAGCAGACCCATTGTCTCGGTTGTGCATAATTGACAACACACAAACAACCCCATTTGAAGACGAACATCATGTAAACCAGATTGTTCAGTATGCTAAACCTGTAGCATTATCTCTAAAATCTATTAAAGAAGCATCAGTTACTGATAATGAGTTCAAATTAATCAAAGACGCTTTATTGAATGGCAATTGGGATCCCTCAATAATTAATTACAAATTGTTTCAACATGAACTCTGGTTACATGATGGCGTTTTGTTGAGGGGAAACAAAATCGTAATTCCCATTAGCTTGAGGAAACAAACCCTATCGGCAGCCCATGAAGGACACCCTGGTATTGTCAATATGAAAGCAAGACTACGCACTAAGGTCTGGTGGCCCAAAATAGATAAAGACGCCGAAAATACGGTAAAAAATTGTAGAGGATGTACTTTAGTCTCAGCACCAGACCTACCTGTGCCAATGAAAAGACGCGAACTCCCCTCAAAACCTTGGGTTGATACAGCTATTGACTTTTTGGGTCCCTTACCTAGTGGGGATTACCTTCTTGTTATCATAGATTATTATAGTAGGTATAAAGAAATTGAAATCATGAAATTCATCACTACACAAGAAACAATAAAAATATTAAAAAAAATATTTTCGCGTGTCGGGAACCCGGCCAGCATAACAGCTGATAATGCTAAACAATTTTCTAGTCTGGAATTCAAAACTTTTTGTACCGAAAATGGCATTACTCTGTTCAATACGATACCCTATTGGCCTCAACAAAATGGAGAAGTCGAGCGACAAAATAGGGATATTTTGAAACGGCTTAGAATTAGTCAATGCGAAAAATCTGATTGGAAAGAGGATTTACTAAAGTATTTGACTATGTATAATAGTACACCCCATCCTTCCACAGGAAAATCGCCAAGTGAGCTGTTCTATGGCAGAAAATTCAGAGACAAGTTACCTTTTTTAGCAGACATCGAAAACAACTATTATGACGATTCAGAAATAAGAGATCGGGACAAAGAAAAGAAACTAAAAAGCAAATTAAATGAAGATAAGAAAAGAAAAGCAATAGATAGAGAACTAGAAATCGGAGAGAAGGTTTATGTTAAGAATTTTGTAAAAGAAAATAAATTAACTTCTGAATTTAATCCCACGCCTCATACAGTGATTAATGCCGAAGGAAGTGATGTCAATGTCCGTAACGATGCAACTGGGCAAGTGTATAGACGGAACATTGTCCATCTGAAAAAAGTAGAAGGACAGTGGAAAGTAATACATAATGAAGAAGAGGAAAATAACTAAATAAAAATAGATACTTGTTATGATTCTCGTAAGCTTAGTTGATTAATTTAAGTCATCGTTCTATTTGTTGATTATATTTCTATTTGTTGATTTTATTATACCTTTAATAAGAAAAAAAAATATTAAAATATTAAATTATATTAATAAGGAAGAGATGTAATGTACTGATCTAATATAATAATAAATGGGTGTTCGGATAAACGACTACGGCCGACTCCTCCCGACACAGATGACATTACACATCTGTGAGCGGTGGCGAGAGGACGTCATCGTAAATTCGTGCACCACTGTACTTACTGTTATTGTTTATATTACAACACCCTTCCCCACAATACTAGTGGACATCACAGTTGAGAACACGTAATGGTCGTTTCACTACACGTGGTAGGTATTTTTTGGTTTTCTTTTATTTACACAATAACTATTATCAAGTAATAAGTAAGTATAACAATATTCTATGTTAAAACCATTCAAAATCAAAAAGTCTAGTCTGTTACATGTTCTTAAAGCAAACAACTTTACGATTACATTTCCTTGCGAAAACAATTCCATTCTAAAACGTAAATCAATAAACATGGGCCTAAACTTATCGAAAAAAAATGTAATATATTATATAGACTCGAGTATGAACCCAGCATCTGCCAGTTGCAAACAATGCAAATATTTTTCCAAAGCCAGATATTCTGAAAGCAAGTGCATCTTGTTCCCGCTGAAGGGATGTACATAATCTCCCTAAACAAAGAGTTTCGGCTCGGTTTGGCTCTAGCCCAGATCCGTTTTGGCTGCTGAAAGGTAGACGACGTTAGATCAGCATATTCTTTGTTCCGTTCTCACGTCTTGACGTCTTATGTTATACTAGCTCTACCACGCAGCTTCATCCGCATCTGTATTAGAAGAGCCTTACCAACATCGGTTTGATTTGATTTAAAATCTATTAACGTGCAGGAACATTTTGTTTTGAGGTGAAAATATTATTGCCTCGATTATACCATTGATCTAACTAATATTTCATTTTGAACTTTATAGTGGGAGAGTAAATCGCTTCGTTACGTAACGCTCTATTGCGAAAATCTGTCTGGCTTTGGTTTCTCACACGCATACAACAGGTAGGCAGGCTATTCCTCTCTCAGTCCAACTCACAGCCCCATATTTATGTTATCAATTTTGTCGGGTGTCCCGTAATGTTGCGCATTAGTGGAAATACTGGAGAAGTGGAGACCAATAAGTATACAGCAATTAATTAACTTAAACTTTATTTTTAACATTACTAGTTAACATTCTATTAAGCCTACACAGAGCACACGAAATGCTATAACACAGATCACTTAACACAGTAACCATAGATAATTAAAAGTAGCATATATTTTTTCATGTATATATTATAAATATATATTTTGAGTATATATTACCTATATAGATATACGATAACCACCATCAGTTTGAAGAAGGCACGCATTGATGATCATTGAATTAGTAATATTGATTTATATATATATATATATATATATATATATATATATATATATATATATATATATATGTTATATATTAATCATATGTTATATATACCAATAGATATACCCTCCACATCTGCATGGTCCTTCATGTATGACAACATTATTGGTGTTATTTTGTCCATTACCGACGTTGTAAACAATCTGTCGGGGTCCCTGCAAAACAAGACGCAAATGAGTCAGACGCTAAAATTTAAAAGACGGCCGAGTGGCACAGTGGGTAGTGACCCTGTTTCTGCGTCCTAGGCTGTGGGTTCAATTCCCACATCTGGAAAATGTTTGTGTGATAAGCATATGTTTTCCAGTGTCTGGATGTTTATCTATATATTATAAGTATTTATGTATAATATTATTAGAAACATCATCAGAAGGGGTTAAAAGGCACGAGCAGGAAAACAACATTAACCAAAATATTAACACATTTTAATTACAAACTTTCTTAAATCAACTCAAAATGAAACAATATGACGGTAATCACATAATTTACTTAGCTAGCATTACATTTTATTACACTTTAACTTTTAACAAAATTAACTGGCAGCATAACTGCACACAAAGAGAACACACAAAATAATAATTACTTCACCATTAGGGCTTTGCTTATATAACTGCCCGTAACCGTTACTTTACCAGTCTACCACAACGACACAAAACGGCACCTCTACAGTCTATGGTTCGCAATGCTGCCAACACGGCCTTCCTGATAGTGGGGCGTCCTCGACCCAGGCATCTCCGGAGACGTGACTGGGATCAGCGACACCAGTCACTGACGACTGCACCAGGAGCCGCACCATCAGCCTCTACTATAGAGGCCAGTAGAGCTCGAAGTGTGTGACACCTGCATTGAGGGAGTTCAATGCACATTCGTCATCGTCACCGTGATCTGCGAATAACAATATGTTAGAAGAAGAACTAAATATCCTAGGCGTTTTCACCACACTGCTCGACCATCCTCCTTTTATAAAAACTCTCAATCAATTCATACATCACACAACACACGTCATCTAAGATACTCTATCTTACAGGCTTCACCTCTGAGACGTCTCAAGATATTAAAAATAGGGCCCTGATACGTATCACTCTTTCCTTCTCGAAGTCCGGCCAACCGTCAGCAGTAAGCAAACGCCATCGTCTGCGTCTGTACCAGACGCCCACGACTACGTTTGTGTCTCCAAAATGGCTTTTCCCACGCGAGTCCACGCGTTTCCCCGGCCAAGGGTACACCAGCTCACACCAGAACTGAAGGTCAACGCAATGTGCGTTCACCTGTCAGCGATAGCCTTCATATCGCCCAACCCAACAGAGCCATGCTCCCGAAGGGTGTACCAATCCTTGTTATTTCAATCACAACTTATAACACCATCATTGCCATTTGCCTAATAGAGTCTAACCAAGACTGATAGTGGTCAAGAATCTGATAAAAAGCCAAAGAGCTTCATAAAGGACAGTAGAGCTTGATAGAGCTCATTAGAGAGCAACAGAGCTTGATAAAGGGAAGTAGAACTTTATAGAAGCTCATAGAGCTAGGTAAAGAGCAATACAGCTCGATAAAGTGCAATGGAGCCCAATAGAGCTCAACAGAGGGCAATAGAGCCTGATAGAGCTCAACAGAGGGCAATAGAGCCTGATAGAGCTCAATAGAGTCTAATAGAGCTTGACCATTTGACTAAACCTTATGGCAATAAACAGTGAAACAAGCATGGTTTAATGTGATTGACATAACAACAATTGAGTGCCCGGAAACAACCTCAGGCCCAGCACGTCCCACCGAAGCATACACCGCGCCCATCAACCGCGCCACTGCTTGGGATGCGCTGTCAGCTAGCGCCAAACTTCGCGCTGCCGGCCGCGCCACGACGATGTGTGCGCCGCCGCCCGCACCGACACTGGTGCTGCCGTCACAGCAAGCCCCTTCAAGGCAGTACCGAGCACGCCTCTGCCAGCGTCGCTCTGCCTGGCTGCTATCGGGCATCTGTACAACACAAACAGAAACACATTATAGGTCAAAGAAACACATGTTCAACCATTGTCTTATGTCTCTTAAGTTGAGCGCAAGGTTAGCCTAACTCAAGGTCAACACTGGGATCATTCCCCCTATGAATCAGTTGTTAAAAACTGAAATGACTTCTATCACCAAGTCAACGCAACTTATTTACATATGGCATTCTTATAGGCACAGAGTTCCCTCAATTTAGCCTTTATTGTTAGGAAATTGAGTTTCCTAACAATTGCAACAAGGTTAAGTTTCGTAAAAGCAGTTTGGAATCTTTAAGTAAGTAAGTGTTTCTCAACTCAGAATATCTACCCGATCACGGCAGATAATCTTTATGTCGAGAGGGACGGCTTATAATACGACTGAGAAAAGATCAGGCACAGGACTGAAGACTCTACGTGCTCTACAACTTCTAAGGCACAAAGGAGATGTTGAAATTTTAACAAAAAAAAATTCAAACTGATTTTTATTTTGTCTGACCCGGGACTTGAACCCTGGACGTTATTTACACAATTCAAACTAGCTAACTACGGAACCGATGGAACAATGAACTGCCTCCCGCCAAAATAGATAAGTCACATACGTCAGGGGTCCTTGATCACCATTATGAGACGATGTACTCGGCTGTCACTGTGTCTACCGACAGACACCGCCGACGACACGGTTGACTGTGCTCTGCGTGAATCATTGCCATCTGCAAGTGAATAAAATTCATTACGCTACCACAGCTCTAAACATCCTGATGACACCAAATATATGGGACTGGATTCAAATTGGTTACAGTGGGCAGGTACTCAAGACACCTACCCACACGTTACTTTCGCTCTACCTATAGGAACTCAACGTGAGCTATCTCTATCAATAGACGAAGGCAACTAATTGTCAACCAACTATGATGTCATCATGAAAAATTACAGTTACTGAAAAAGCTATGTGCGAAAATAAAATTAAAAAACAACGTCTGTTTCTAATTTTTAAATTAAAAAATTCGAATCTTCAAAGGAACCACTACAGGTTTCTTTAATTTGGTTGAAAATACCTTTAGACTACTAACTATTGCACAACGAACAAATAATCTTAAAGACCTCGCAGGTTTTTAGGTGCACAATAAGTTAATCGATAAGGTTTTTAACTAATCAGTACCGTCTCTAACTTGAACACGTTACACGTTGTAAAGCTGGGTTAGCTTTACGCCTTATTGTGTTAAAACAATCTGTACTGACAAATTCAGTTACAATATATGAGCGATATGTAATCTAAAGAGGGATGTAATCTACAAGATGTAAAATTACAAAGCTTTGTACGCTTTGTCAATATTGCAAGGACCTTTTTACTAATTCTTGCCCTATTCTTGAACTATTCGTAAAACTTGGACCAAACTCAAATCATTGACTAGTTAAACTAGTTTCGTTTCAGGAAAGTGTACTGATGAATTTACAACTGGATCTTTAGGGTAGAGACTATAATAGAATAAAAGGTTTTTCCGTCTACAATTATTTAGTGTCCTAACTCGCACTTAAAATTCAAATTTGTTTCTTTTAAATAGACTTCCAAAAAGTGCTTATAAATTGCAATGACGTACTTGACTTTAAAAGAGATCTGCGGTATCAATGTATTGAAAGGCAGACTCAATCTAGAAGAGTTGTAAATAACTCAACAGTTACTTTTTCAAAGATATAATATGCCACGACTATTATATTTTTTTATTTTGGTCGACTACAAGTTGGTTCTTGACTACTATCACAATTTATGTTAAGTGATAATGCAATCTAAGATCGGAGCGGGCTAACTTGTTAGGAGGAGGATGGAAATCCACACCCCTTTCGGTCTCTTACACGACATCGTACCGAAACGCTAAATTGCTTGGTGGTACGTCAAAGTATCAGAAGAGAAAGCAAAAATAAAACAATTAGTGGAAATATCATCGAATTAAAATCTTGACAAAACTATTTATGAATTTTCATAGTAATGCGCGCTACTTTTCAAATATTTTTTGTAGGACAAACTTTATTTCTTGGTGTAACTATTATTGTCAATCCCTTTGATCCTACGCGAGTTGTAACGGAACAACTTAATCAGAATAGGCAGAATTAAAGGTTAAGCACAAATAAAATTAAACGTTTACTCTCACCAAGGTACTGTACGACCAGCCACTAACAGGCCTGCCGTTATCGTCTCACAGCTGCGTCCAAGGTGCACCATCTGCCACCTCAGGCACGCAACACTGCCAGGAGTGCGCAGACCGTCACACCAAGCAGACATATCGGCAATAAGTGCGCGACTAGTGCCGCCGCAGCTTGCTGCCGCAGGAACGCAGATCACGCTGCCGTAAGCGCGTAGTCCACGTAGCATGCGCGGCCACTGGCCGGCAGTTCACGCTGATACAAGACGTGCAGTACACGCTGTTACAGGCGCGCCGTATGCGTCTCAGCAGGGGTGGCAGATGTACCACAGCAGGAGTGCCAGGTGTGCTTTAGCGGGAGCACGAGATGCTCTTCAGCAAGAACGCTGAAGCACCAGCACAGAAGCGACGAATGCGCCAGCATAGGCGCACGCACAGGGCACGCGCTTCAGGCACTCGAGCGTGGTGCATGCACCAGCACGCACTCCCCTCACCACGGCACTATGAACTCCGCCGCAGCCTGGGACGCCTTTACATACGAGCCTGCTAACAGAAAAATAAACGCGACTACCACTGTCGCATATTATAGCAACAGTCGACAAAATAGCATTAGGAATTACACGTTTCGATTCAATGGTATCTTGTCTAGGCAAAGCACATAATTAGCGTATTTGTACTACTATGTGAAGAAAATCATGACTCGATTTTGTACTACGAAAACACTTGTTAACTATTTAACAACAATGAGTTTAAGTTAATAACTGCGAAGCAAGGTATCGACAAAAAGTATACATAGCATGTACATTGCAAATTGATAACTCAATCGTTACCGTTCGGTCATGTCTGACTTTCGCTAACAATTCATAGTAATTAAACATTAATTACACTACGTATTGACACAATATTTTTTTTTTAAACATAGGTAGGTACTTTTCTAATTGATAATCGGATCGTTATAGCTCGGTCAGCCCTGACCTCAACTTATGGTTTTAATTTTTACTTCACAACTGTTATTTGTGGGTACTTTTATTAATAACTTTTTACTTTTCATTTAATAAGAAAACTATTTTTCTTACAATTAAATTCCAAATTCAACTTTACCGGAAAGACGAAATTGTCCAACAGACTCGCAACACCTCACAGTACGGTGGTCGTGTTGAACAGGTGACTCAAATGTACAGAGGTGACACGGCTTTGTCTTCTCATCACATCCGAACAGGGCGCGCAAGACACACGCGGCAAAGTGACAGTTCTGTAACCTTTAAAAATCTATGTTAGAAAATGTTCCCATTACACTACAAAGCGATGTAGGTAGGTACTTCTTAACCGACAGACTATAATGGACATTGAGATCGTTACTTGATTTTATTTAAAAACAGTACTACTCAACGGAAAAACTTCAACGACGGTAAGAATAAGCGGGAAAACATTTCTACTTGATAGGTACACAAAACCTGTCCTTTGTTTTTGCTGAATGAGCATAGTAACTAAGGTAGGTACTTAGTTAGTGTCTTTGCGTTGAATAAAATATTTGCACACAACTATTTCAGACACTGATTACTACTACTGAAAATTATTGGCATAGTAACATGAAAGTGTTCTTTGTTCTTCAACTACCGACATTTGCAAAAAGTTTAACGTAATTAACTTTTCTTATTGCAATAACTCAAACAGTTAGATTACTCTTAATAGCGATCGACTTTTAATAAAATATGAAATCGTACTCAGAAATGTCGTCTTATGGAATTTGTTTCTTACCAGACATCGTAGTCAACGTTACATACTTTTACTCCTGGTTACTTTCCGCCTGGACATGTCAGCGGCAACGTGCCATGATGCTTTTGGCATCGTGCTGAATAGTGCCAAAGTACTGCTAGCGCTGGTTGGTTCCAAACTTAGGCCCGCAGAGGCGTGCCAATATTGAACCAGACGTACATAACATTACACTTCACTCGCGAAGCACTACTTTTAGGTTGTTTCATTTTGATTTCGGTTAACTTTTTGTAGGCGTTAAGTCCTTTATCCCACTTCTGATATTAGAAACATCATCAGAAGGGGTTAAAAGGCACGAGCAGGAAAACAACATTAACCAAAATATTAACACATTTTAATTACAAACTTTCTTAAATCAACTCAAAATGAAACAATATGACGGTAATCACATAATTTACTTAGCTAGCATTACATTTTATTACACTTTAACTTTTAACAAAATTAACTGGCAGCATAACTGCACACAAAGAGAACACACAAAATAATAATTACTTCACCATTAGGGCTTTGCTTATATAACTGCCCGTAACCGTTACTTTACCAGTCTACCACAACGACACAAAACGGCACCTCTACAGTCTATGGTTCGCAATGCTGCCAACAATATATATAAAAATATTCATCAGTTATCATAGCACCCATAACACAAGCTACTTACGGGTACGCTTACTTTGGGGCTATATAGCGATGTGTGTAATTGTCTTATAATAGTTATTTACATTTATTTATTTATTTATTTATAAAAAAAATCAATAAAGCTCTAATTCAGAACTGAAA
The DNA here is from genome assembly GCA_034621355.1 of Mycalesis mineus. Taxonomy (NCBI): domain Eukaryota; kingdom Metazoa; phylum Arthropoda; class Insecta; order Lepidoptera; family Nymphalidae; genus Mycalesis; species Mycalesis mineus. The sequence goes on from CM067892.1 coordinate 13,539,063, forward strand.
ACTGACACTGGGTGATAATTCTTACTTCTTTTTATATTCATCCTTAACAAACTTATTTCATTATCAATACAAATTAAGGAAGATATACTTTTCTCTTTAAATCATGTTACTAGGTCACGTTGTACAGGAGATAATAGATAATTAATATAAATAAATGCCTAAGCAGGTAATATGACGCGGATGGGCCAACATATTGTATAAGGGGAAAGTATTAAAAAAATATTATAAGGGGTAGATGGGAATCAGTGGGGGGACAAAGTTCGACCTAAAAATATAAACCGAAATTTGAGTAGGTACCTAAGGGTTAAACACGCGAAAGTCGCGGGCAACAGCTGATAATCTATAGAAATACCACTGACCTATTTACTCATCACGATTTCTCTACAACTATATAGATATATAGTACGTTGATAAGTGTTAGAAATCTCTTTAATCTACAAATCTAAGAGTGAAAACCTCAACAACAGCAGGTAGGTACTAACTAATGGAATAACAAAGTTGATGAGATTGTACTTACAAATAGAGCGTCCCAAAAAGCTCTAGATCGTTTCACTCTGGTGTTATTCTGGAATATAAAATAGATAATATTATAGTATTGTTAAGGCACCTATTTTTATTATCTGCTAATGGAAAGGTACTACACAGAGTTGCATATATGGCGTAAGTCGCGGTTCGCGGTTCTCTTTTCTATCTATGTATTTACCATATACGATTAAAATTGTTACACAATCCCACATAAAGCATAGTATTCTGAGATCCCATAGCTCAGATTCGAGCAAGGATAGTTTTTTTTTACATAAAACTAATTTTAAGTGGCTGTTGAGAGAGCATGCAATCGATTCATGATATTTACCTGGCAACCCTTATGTTGCGGCTGACTTAGAGCTGGCAACTAGTTTTTTCAATTTTTTACTTAAAATTACATAAAATTGATTTGAAAAAAAAAACATATAATCGCAATTTTGTACCAGCAAATCAATTTTTACAAAAATTGACTACAGGTAGTTGCGGCTAATTTAAATAGGCAATCTAATAAGCAAATCCTTTGCATACTGCCTCAACATTTAATTGTCCTATTATCCATATTCCTACAAAGAGAGTCTTGACGCCTAACCAGAAAGTGGGCAGTTTAATAAGCTGATAAAGGTGATGAAAAGTGTCATGGTACGAGACCTCAAAACGTTGTGAAGCTGAGAGTAAGGGCCCAGATTCACACAAATTCTCAGTATTTTTACACAATCCGCCCCAAGCTTCGAATCAAGAACCACATGCTCAAAGTCACATAAGCTAAGCACTAGGCAGTCAACTCTTCAGTAATGACTATGATTGACTCACCTTCGATTCTTCGTTATTGGATAGATCGCCTGCACCGAAGGACTTTTCTGCGTCAAGCTCAGTGGGGCTCCGGGCTGTTCGTTTAGCTCCACATCTACAACTAATCAAAATAATAATGGAAATTAATTTATTATGTCATCTTTTCACATCTAGAAATGGTCAAAGCATGAAGATAAAGAAATAGTTAAAAATTATTCATTATACTTAATACTCTTGCGACAAATACAAAAGTTAAAATGATCTAAGATATTAAACTACTGTGTTAACATCGCAAAATAAATTACTATGCTACTTTGAAGCCAATCGAGTGTTTAGTAAGCACTAAACAGACCCGTGATATTTCAAAGAAACTGACAGTCCATTGGATCATCTCTCATTGTGCAACTTAGACTTCATATTAAAATAATTCTTACCTTACTGTATTTGATTGTACAACTACCACGAAAGCAAGCAGGCAAAACAGTGCAACAATTGACGAATTCATTTCGGTAACGGCTTCTAAAACAAAGGAATGAGGTCATTTTATTTTTGAATAATATTTACGAGTATTACAAATCAGGCAGCCATCGGTAAGTTCGCGACTTTTTCCAAAATTATTCAGTGACTGAATTCAAAAATCTTCGAACAATGCGTGTTAACAGTTATTATGCGACTAGAATCGTTATGTACTTTTCATGATAAAGATGATAAGTAAAAGTGACTAGCTTTTTTCAAAGCTAAGGTAAAACTTTTTAGTAATCAATTATACTTACATTTTAAATAGAATAAAATATACCTTCCACTTCGAGAGTTAAAAGAATAATGAGATATTACTTAGTAGTAACTGCTTATATATGTAACACACATAAACATTGAATCAAAATAACTAAGATAATCAAAGTCAAAACTTTATATGATAAGAACTTACTTTAACTGTGAGACTGCTATATTTATTCATTATTTTTCCTTGTTTGCCTTTTTTTCGGGTAAAGTATTCTTTTCCCTATCTTAGATATCAATTTAACTGTTTAGTTTAATCTGTAAAATCGCATTAATATTTTATTTTTTTAAAAGAACAAATGCATAAAACAAGCTATCCTTAAAAGATATATGTCATCGCAGACTTTTTGTAGGTTTAATAAAGAACAACAATCCTACATACAGTGTTATATGGATGAAGAAATGAAATGAAATGAAATGAAAATATACTATATTGCACACACCAAGGCAGGAAAAATACAAAACAAGATACCATAGATACAAGAATTTACAGTAGCACAATAGGTGGCCTTATCGCCAACAGGCGATCTCTTCCAGGCAGCCTCGGTAAGAAGCTACAATAAATTAAAGAGAGGGTGAGGGTGTACAGAACAAGAAACTTAAAAAGAAAATAAAAACTCAATTCACAAATAAATCGTGAAAAAAATAAAAACTATAAACTTTATACATAACATAAATATATAATTACTTATAAATAATAACACTATAATATTTAAAAATAAATAAATATATATAAAACATACAATATATATAATACATATATAGCTATCTATATGTTCAACATAAAAATTGACTGGTAGTAATCTGAAACATTTTAAGGTGGATAGTAATGTTTAGCTAAGAGTCCCTTAAATATAGGTAAGGATTTCGCACGTCTGATATGAAGAGGGAGAGAGTTCCAAAGCCTGACGGCTTCGACAGTGAAGGATCTAGAAAGGAAAGAAATATCATTTTCGATGAAAGATTTGCTAAAAGTCAGGCCCTCCAATGAAAGCAGCCAAGTATTTGCAAATCGTTTTGACGGATTCTATAGTCTAAGACACATAAGACGGGGTTCGATTCCCGACTTGGCCGATGAGGATTTTCTGAAGTGGTCCAGGTCTGGCTAGTGGAAGGCTTTCGCTGTAACTAGTTACTACCTTACCGACAATGTCGTACCGCCAAGCGATTTAGCATTCCAGTACGATGTCGCGTAGAAACGGAAAGGGTGTGAATCATCTTGATTGCATCATATCATCAGGTGTGATTGTAGTCACACATTAAAATGGCGTTAGCCACTAACCATAACAAATGTTTCCTGCCTGAATTTATTACATTTTGCTGCATTTTTGGACCCCTCAAAAGACGGACAAAGACAACTACTAACACATTTGTCGCAGGGAGCCATTGGCCTGGCTCTGTATTGTTGACTTTGGAAGTTCACACTGGATGTGCGACGGCTGATGTGAAGATGATGATGGTGGTGACTGAGTGCGTAGGGTCAATTTTCTGTACAGAGTATCCGCTTTGCTTGCCAATTCGCTAATACCTAGTCAGGCCTCCCACTGAAAGCAGTAAAGTGTGGAGGTAGGCATGGATAGTTCAACTCATTTGTGCGCGCGGTGCTATTTACGGGTAACACTTGTATATGTACAGTGACTATGTGTGCATGTAGTATTGCTTGGACGATGATTAAAACACCACTACACACAAATTAATGCTATATTATTACACGTGTACGCACACATAGCACCATGAGCACAAACGAGTTGAACTATCTATGCGAGTGTAAGCAGCGACGAGCGCAGCTAACCCCTTGCGTTATCGCATGATTCATTCCCGCGTAGATATTGATAAGGGCGCTTCGTTACACCCCACACATTAAAATCGCGTTAGCCACAAACTGACCATAACGAATGTTTTCTGTCTGAGTTCATTACATTTTTAAATTTAAATTACGTTCATTTCAGTTTAGAGAGAAATACTTCGTTAATAGGTAATATAATCATTTCGTGAGCAAAAGATTAACCTAGCTACCTAACAAAAAAAATGCTTTTACCGCGCTAATCTCTGAAATAATTGGTTCTAATTGAAAAATTATTGCTGTTTTGGATAGTCCATATAAAAAATTCTTTCACCAGGAGAATGCTACACTATCGGAAATTTATTAAATCGGCTTTATGCGCGTGCGCTGCCTCAACTATTGGATATAATTGAAAACATGGTATGTAAACTTTACGTATCTTTAAAAGTTCTACAAAAAAGTCTGTAATAGCATATTATATTTATATTTTGACAGATATAGAACTTTTTGTGTTTTAAAAACTCATTTAATTCATATGCTTACGTTTACGTCATTATTTATACAACTAAACTTAAATCCTTATCAAAATAAATTATTTAATTATCACAAAGACATTATTGAGATAAGATATGCCTTTTACAGTATGTTAATTACTTACATGGTTTAGGAGATAATACAAAATTTCTTAAATACGCGCGATACTGCCGCTATTAATCCAAATTAAATTGACCTCTACGTACGTACGAGTCCGTACTGAATAGGGATCAGCATTTTGGTAAGGATATTCTTTCTTATTATTGGTGATGGTGTTGAGAATTTGATCTTCTCTGATCTGGCATAGCAGACCATATCTGTACTATTAATATAAAGCGGAAGAGTTTTTTCGTTTGTTTAAACGGGCTAATCTCTAGATGTGCGTGTCGGATTGTAAAATTATTTTTGTTTATTTTGTAAGCTAGACTAAAAAGTGAAATAGATAGTTTATTACACTCTTGAGTCTATCTTACAAATTAATATCAAGCTATACATATCAGCTAGCCATAAATATATATTGTTGATGTTAATGTAGGTACTGTAATGTTGAAAAAAAATGTAGATCTTTAGTACACGAGACGGGGCGGAGGATATTGCTTTACGGGAAACTATAAAAATTAAATTGAGAGGGGGAGCGGGGAATGAGCAGTTTTTATATGAAACTCTGTCTTTAAAATTAAAAGGGTACCTTAGAGGTTTTCACGTGGACGAATTACTAGTTTACAATATAGAGCTATGGTTTTAGTTGCATCATTAGACGAATCTTCTTATCATAAATGTGTAGTATGACGTCATAATGTCATAGCAATGCTACCCCTGGTTACGTTTATTGTTTGCAGTCACACACTGCTGAAAGTTGCAGACGTCATCACTACGGAGTACGTAACAAGGGAGCAACGTCGAAGCTGATTAATGCACAAACAAAGGCTTCTAGTGAGCCTTATGCAGAATATATAAGGATGCAATTCGCTTGCACTGGGTAATGCTGTGAATACGTCGCACAATTCAATTGTACTTGTTGTTGAATGATTCTATGTATGTAAGTATATTCGCTATATGTGTGCCTTCACTGATTTAATGACGTGGATCCTAGCAATCATCATTATCGTCTGGACACAAGTTTTGGTCATCATTATTAGTCTATTAACGGAGGATGTGGAGCGTAAACCCACCACGCTGCTCCAATGCGGATGGGCGAAATCAGTGTGATAATGTTTAATGATCACTATCAGATGTTGGTGATAGAGACTGGGACTGACAGCCTAACGTGCTCTTCAAGTCAGCAACAGTGTAAAGCCGCCAGTTTAATAATTAACGGATAATATCTTAGAGAAAAGAAAACTCAGAATGATTTCACACCTGACCCGGGATTCAAATACCTCAAACGACATATTGTCTACAAAACTTGCATTCGTAAGAGCATGGACTGATACAGATTTTGTAAAACTTTTTACTATTTTTTGTTTCGGAAAGAAATTTAATTTTCTACAGACTTTCCTTATACCACATAAGTCACAATCAAAAAAACTACAACATAGTACAAAACTGGTAAGTACCCAGTGTTCTTGGTTTATCATGTTCGGGTCAACTCTGATAACTAGACGACGTTAGTGACTTTATCCGCGTGGAATTCCACGGATGCAATAATTTGTATTTATATAATTACTCTCATTTATTTTTATTTACATTTTTTTTTAATTTTTAACAATGTAATACAAAAACAAATAAAAACACTATTGAATTTTTTTTTTAAATTTCCTCATCCAATTGCGGGGCCTTTGAGGGCCCAAGCAACCGTTGGTCAGGGCTCCAGAGTGAGGTACCTCCTCACAATACGCGCCGTCTCAAGAATCACCGCCTTCTTTATCCGACCCTTAATCCAACAGCCAAGCGAAAGCTTCTTGAGATTTTTTTTTTATCGACTACAAGTTAGCCCTTGACTGCTGCTGCAAAGCGGGCTAATTTGTTAGGAGTAGGATGAAATCCACACCCCTTTCGGTTTCTACGCGACATAGTACCGGAACGCTAAATCGCTTGGCGGTACGTCTTTGTCGGTAGGGTGCTAACTAGCTATGGCGAAAGCCTTCCACCAGCCAGACCAAGACAAGCTAAGAAAAATCTCAATCTGCCCCGCCGGGAATCGAACCCAGGACCTCCGTCTTATAAATCCACCGCGCATACCACTGCGCCACGGAGGTCGTCAAAATGTTGGTCAAAGCTTTTGTATTTTATTATTAGTTACTGGAGGACGTAAAAAATTCCCGTTCCCGAGTGAATTCGGGACCAAAGCCTATATTTTGATCCAGAGCATGTTTCGTCTCCTTTGCAAATTACAGCCAAATAGTTGTAGCGTAAAGGAGTAACAAAAATACGCACACACAATCTTTACAATAGGCTAATAATGATGATCATACGATCTTTCGCTTTTATATTTCGTTGTTTCACAACATTACAATATTGTGATGTTATCGTAATAAAATTAGCGTATGTTAAACCAAACTAGAATAATAACTATTTATCTCTTTTTTTTAAGTTTAATTATTTTATTAATTTTTTTTAATTAAATATGTACACTTAAATTTTTACAATTAAATAAATAAAAACGTAAATGCTTAGACACTACAATAACCTAATCTATATATAATATTAAACAATTTAAAAACCAGTAAAACATTTGGCATTATAATATTCCTATATTTATCTCTGTATTTAATATCATCAGATCCCTTCAGATTTCAGATTAAACAGCAAAATTCCATAAAACAATATTTTCTACAATTTTTCCATTTTCTGACAAAAAAAGGTTTAAAAAAACTATTTATAAATTATTGTTTTTTTTTGTATTATAATCACATCATTACACAAAAAGACCCGTCAACGGGAAGGACCTCATTCTTCCCGTATTTTCAATACGTTCAATGCTCTTGTAGCGAATCCAATTTTTCTGAAAAATAAAATAAAATATATTTACCAAATCTTAAACAACCCTAGTTTGACCTGAATTTACACTTTTCACCGATGTTTAACCGTAACTTTTTATAGCGGTCAATGGGACTCAAGAAAGTCGGTCTGAAACTCGCAATCGGTTTGGTGTTTGAAAATTATTTTAGCGTAGACCCACCACGCTGCTGCAATGCGGGTTGGCGGGTGATAATTTTTTATTTATTAACGATCACTATCAAATGTTGATGATAATGCCCAAAACTAACAGTTTTAACATGAGCTCCGAAAGGAAATCTCAGAATTATTCAAAAACCCAGAATTCGAACGTCCTGGGTTCGAATCTTGGTTTGGGTGATCGAAACCTCATAGGCCCAACAACCACTAGACAAACAAGACAGTTTGAACTTATCATAAAATGATAACGTCACAATTAAACATTGTAGAGTCAGCATCTCTTGAGTGTGCTGTTTCGGAGTGAAAGTCTTTGCGAAAGTTTTTGCGAAAAAGAGTAAACTTGATTAATATTGACTTTTATTTAATTAATACGAACTTACGATTATGTCGTCTGCCACATTTTTCGCATCGTCCAATAAATGTTGATTTTTCTGGAATTCAATACATTATCCATGTTATTTCTACTAGATCAAAAAACCTCATCTACCTGTATCAGATCTTAGGTTTGAGTTTTGGGTCGGCCTATAAAATATTGTGATTTTCTTGGTTTTTCCAACCCGGAGCTGGAAAGTAGGTAAATTGGAGGTAACGCACCCTTGTTACATATCCGGTAGTGTACAGTAACCCTAAGTTACAAGCATTTTAAACATAGGTACTATACATCTCAAATACCTAACTATTTTTAAAACTTACCCGACTTATTTCGCAATCAAAGTACGGGCAGATCTGAAACCTAAAGCAAAAGAAATACATAAAATAATAATAATAATTTTTTTTAACAAAAAATAGAACCGACTCAAAACGCACTAAAACGCACGGCACCGACTTCATAGATATGCTTAAGTAAATTAAAGCAACTAAATGACACAGTTATTTTTTACTTTTTAGTGCGTTTTGAGTCGGTTCTATTTTTTGTTAAAAAATTTTATTTCTTTCTTTTTAGTGATTTATCGCCACGTATCGTACTCGTACTATAAATAAATCATAGTTAAATTATACGGCATTTGTGCCTATAAAATTTGAAGAGTTCCTTCAATTTTCCCAGGATATCATCTTCATCATTAGTTCCTAACATGGTGACAATGGGACCACCTTGGAAGTGTGCCCTTTCTAATAAAAAAAGAATTATCAAAATCGGACAACTCTGTAAAAAGTTATGCGTGGTCCTACATTAAGAAATATATATATATATATATATATGTGTGTGTTGAATTGAGAACCTCCTCCGTTTTTTTCGTCGGTTAAAAAGACAAATTTCTCTTGGAGATCTTGGACAAAGGATTATCATACTACTATTATAAAGACGAAAGTTTGTAAGTGTGTGTTTGTAACTCCTTCACGACTAAGAGGCTGGAGCAGTTTTAATTAAATTTGGTATGGCTGATACCCTGGATTACTACATAGGTCACATTTTATTCTGAAATACCCACGAGCACGAGAACTTGTATATTATCTTTATTCGTTTTTATGTGGCTTAAACTCGTTTTACCGTAGATTACATCATCGCTTATCTATAATGAAAATATAAATAAAAATAAGTAAATGTTACACACATACACCTACACTATTACTGATTTAATATGATTAGACACTGAATTTATATTGAAATGTAAAATGTATTGTGTAAAACTCTTTACTCTGATAGATTCGCCGCACACATTCCGTAAGTCAACACAAGCAGGGCACAAATAACACCATAAACTTTCAGCATGTTTGTTGATGTTATTCCCACTTTTGAATAATGCCATCAAATAACATAATTACTAAAATTATACAAAGTAACCTATAATAATGATAATCTGTTATCTCTTTCTGTGTATTAAATTATGACTGACAATGTTGCTACTACATAAATATTATTGCAGACGATCAGTCAAAAGTTTTGTTACTTTATTTGTGTTATATTATTTTCTATTATTTTTTTTGGGAATTTCAATAATTTTAAACACTCTGTTTCTACTAATTTATTACAAAGATGTGTAACAAATAAATAAAATTAAATTGTACATATCATTGTATAATATAATAAATATATCACACGTACGCTGGAATTAACAATCACACTTACGGTAAATTAAAAAGATTAATATTCTTAAGCTCGAATCACACTGGCGCAGAGTCGAAGCGTCGGGACGCGCAAGGTTTTTCTTACATATAACTTATTTATTTCTTTTTTCCCTTATTATAATTCTGGTTAATTAATGGATTAAGCGTCGACGCTCATCGCTCGATTCCATATTTGTACAACACAACTTTATACCTCAATGATAGGAAAATAGAAATGAATATTCGTGGTTGAAAAACATGACGCGTCGCGTCGCTTCTACTTTATGCTATTGCGAGTTGAGTCTAATTGCAAACATTTGTAAATTAATTTATGTAGATTCTTATAAGGATAACTGATGTATTTCTATTAAGAGGTTATAGATGAGGTCAAAACTAAACTAATGCTTTTAAAATGTTTTGCAGATGTTTATTTTCGATACGATTTGATGTAAAAATAAACACTTAATAAATATCATTAAATATTATTTTTTTAAAATGCTTGTAATTTTTAATAATTTTAGTATTATAAATAATTATAATGTTTTCTGACAAAAAACAACAAAAATATCACACCGAAATACCAAGTTATTTTTTTAATTTTTAAGAGATCTAAATCACATTTTGATCCAATTACTTCAAATTACTCACAAGCCATCAATTTTCGGATACTGTTGTATATATTTAACAAAATCGTTTAGTTTTGACCTCATCTATAACCTCTTAACAAGAATACATCATGTTTCCAGTCACCCTGTATAATTACTGCGCGCTGCTCGCACATTTCACGCCGCCTTGCATGTATGCGAGGTCATTTCTAAGTTCCCTGTGGTCCAAAACTTGTAGGGCATATTCCGACAACGGTGACGTAAGTTTCAGCCGGTTCTATTTTAATAATATGGAAAATACACGAGATAGCCTAAATTCTTATATCTTATATAATAATTTATTATTTTACTAATACACGCAATAGATGTTACATTTATAATGCTCTCTACATTGACTGGCACTCAACATTACACATAACACTAAATACCCATCCACATTATTTTTAACCGGCGAAAAAAAACGGAGGAGGTTCTCAATTCGACATATATATATATAATTATGCGTGGTCATACATATCATACATATATATATATATATATATATATATATATATATATATATATATATATATATATATATATATATTTTATGTATGACCACGCATAACTTTTTACAGAGATGTCCGATTTTGATAATTCTTTTTTTATTAGAAAGGGCACACTTCCAAGGTGGTCCCATTGTCATCATGTCAGGATCTAATGATAATATCTTGGGGAAATTGTAGGAACTCTTCAAATTTTAGTAGCTTTTTGGCTACAAGTGCCGTATAATATACTATGACAGTACAGTACGAGTACGTCACGTTGCAATAAATCACTAAAAAGCAAGAAATAAAAATTTTTAACAAAAAATAGAACCGACTCAAAACGCACTAAAAAGTAAAAAATAACTGTGTCATTTAATTGCTTCAATTTATTTAAGCATATCTAGGAGTCGGTACCAGCCAAGGTTTCTACTTTAAGGACGTTACCTAGAATCCACAAACTGCTTTACTTCGTTAAATAAATGTTCCTTAAACTTGGCTGGCACCGACTTCATAGATATGCTTAAGTAAATTAAAACTTTTTAGTGCGTTTTGAGTCGGTTCTATTTTTTGTGAAATTTTTTTATTTCTGTACAAGTCAATCGATTCACATCTGCTGCATCTGCATCACTAGAAAGAACACCATGAAGATAATGGCAAATTCGGAGTATAATTGGTACCCCGCTTTGGAACCAGAATTATGATAATAAATTACAAAGAAGAACTAAATCAAGCTGCCAAATTCTTTGTATAATGGTGATGACAGAACTATGGCCAACATTGCACTATGTGATATCGTCATTAGCACTACTGCTGTCAATATTTCTACAGTCATACATCTTAAGGAAATTGTATCATTTGAACTCTATTTTTTAACCGACGAAAAAAAACGGAGGAGGTTCTCAATTCGACACGTATATTTTTTTTTTTTTTTTTTATATGTATGACCACGCATAACTTTTTACAGTGTTGTCCGATTTTGATAATTCTTTTTTTATTAGAAAGGGCATACATCCAAGGTGGTCCCATTGTCCGCATGTTAGGATCTGATGACGATATCCTGGGGAAATTGAAGGAACTCTTCAAATTTTGGAGGCACGCTTACAGCGATTTCGGTTTTTGTCTCGGTATCAGTAGCTTTTTGGCTACTAGTGCCGTATAATATACTATGACAGTATAGCACGAGTACATTACGTGGCGATAAATCACTAAAAAGTAAGAAATAAAATTTTTTAACAAAAAATAGAACCGACTCAAAGCGCACTAAAAAGTAAAAAATAACTGTGTCATTTAGTTGCTTTAATTTACTTAAGCATATCTAGGAGTCGGTGCCAGCCAAGGTTTCTACTTTCAAGGACGTAACCTAGAACCCACAAACTTCTTTACTACGTAAAATAAATGTTCCTTAAAATTGCTGGCACCGACTTCATAGATATGCTTAAGTAAATTAAAGCAACTAAATGACACAGTTATTTTTTACTTTTTAGTGCGCTTTGAGTCGGTTCTATTTTTTGTTAAAAAATTTTATTAATCTGCTAGCCAGGACATACCCATACATGATATATAATAGCATAGTTCATAAGAAATCTCAATAACCATCGCATGTAACCATTTTCACTTAATAGTATGAGTAATAGTCGTAATCATAATTTCTTTGGTTTCCTTGGGGTCCTTGGGGCCCTTGAGGTCCTTGACTTCCTTGGGGTCCTTGATACCCTTGGTTTCCTTGACGTCCTTGGGGTCCTTGATACCCTTGGTATCCTTGAGGTCCTTGGGGTCCTTGACTGCCTTGGGGTCCTTGGTACCCTTGGTTTCCTTGAGGTCCATGGGGTCCTTGATACCCTTGGTTACCTTGAGGTCCATGGGGTCCTTGACTTCCTTGAGATCCTTGATACCCTTGGTTTCCTTGGCGTCCTTGGGGCCCTTGATTTCCTTGAGGTCCTTGATACCCTTGGTTTCCTTGAGGTCCTTGGAGTCCTTGATACCTTTGATTTCCTTGGCGTCCTTGGGGTCCATGATTTCCTTGTGGTCCTTGATTTCCTAGATATCCTTGGTTCCCTTGATTTCCTTGGCCCCCGTAATCATTAAAGTCATTATAATTGTTGGACATGCCACCATTGTTACCGAATCCCGGTCCACCTCCACCCATTGGTGTTTGGGAATTTCTTTGAGCAGCAAGTTTCTGGGCATTAATCTGCGAGATGTACTTCCAGTTGGTATCCTGGAGGAAAATAAAATCATTTTATTAAAATCTAGGAGTACATTATACACAATCTGATACGCGCAACTTCATCTGCGTACATTGAGCGAACTTATCACATAAATAAAAAATAAAAAAAAATAAAAATAGTTTATTTCAGCAACAAAAGTAGAACACAACAAACAGTAAGCTGGAGCCTTTTTTTAAGAGTACTGAACATACTCCTGTATTAAAAGACTCCAAGTCAGTCAAGCCTATTGATATCTCATGATGAGAGAGACAGTCCCATACAAAGTCCCAAGACTGTGGTAAGCGAATTACCACCGGCTCATCATCGAAGGTAAGTGCAGGAATAAAGATCTGGAGCTTACGCGCACCACATCAATGCATGTTAGCGGGATAAAGTATAGTATTACTTACCAGAATGGTGTGCATGAGCCCAGATACTGCATTTATAATATACGGTGCGTTACCGTTACCACGCTTTGTTCGTTTGTGCACCTGGATGTAAAAATATTTAATTAATGTTTAATTATACTACTAAGGCCTGTGTGTACCAAGAATTATCTATCTATCATAACCAACGGTTAACATAACTTTACTATAAATTTACTATTTATAATAAGCCCGTAAGCCGGTTAAGGACGTAAACCGGGCGTTATCTTAACCGAGCTTACGTCCTTAACCGGTGTACGGGTTGTTGTGAATAGTAAATTTATAGTAAGCTTATGTTAACCGTTGGTTATGATAACCGAAATCTTGGTGCACACAGACCTTAGTCGTGTTACTGTACTACTACTAATGTGTGTAATTAAATAACAAATATTTAAATGATATTATGTAAAAAATATTAAAGAATCATAATTCATGTTAATATTTGATTACTGTTATTGCATTGAAAACTTACTTCATTACAATCGAGACACGGTTCCTCGTCTTTGCTGAAAATAAATAATTTATACTGTGTTAAATTAAAGTGTTTCAACATTAAAATCCTGATCCTTAACAAACTACCTTTAATGTATATTTCTTCTCTTCTAAATGACTACAAACAACAATTGTAAACTAGATAATACTAGTTTTTAAAGCCTTAGGCGTAACCTAAGCTGGCATAGAGGCCAAACGAAGCGACGGGTTTTTATTTTTGCCAAAAGCAAATCCATATCTTTATATTCGATCGATTTTTGATTTTCCCATAGAAAATATATTTTCCAAGAATACATGAAGATATTTTCCAAGAATACAACTTTGTGCCTATTTTAATGACTTGAAAACATAGATGAATATTATAATTTGTAGTTGACAAATTCGACGCGTCGCTTCGCTTCCGATCTGAGTTGTGCCATAATGGCCGCAAAAAGGTATCAAATTCATAAACTGGGGGGCCCTAATACGCTTAATCCGTCACTGAGTTTTTAAAAGTCAAGAAGAAGTGCAAGAATAAATCTTAATAAAATGGTAAGTACAGGACAGTACTATACTATTATTTTGTAATTAATAAGTAGTAAGTTAATAAATGTAAAGCTTACCTTATTGACTTAGTTTGAGCCACAACAGCTAAGGTGACAAAAATAGCAAAAAGCACAAAGATTTTAGCCATTTTGCTTTATATATTATAATGAAAAATTAAATTAAAGCAAATGACTGCTATCACTTCAGACGCAAGACTCTTATTTTATCTGAGTTTATATTAAATTTTATACCTATTATCGTAAGAACTCCGTATTTTACGTATAAAGTTTATCGTAGCCAGGTCAGTGTAAGCTAAAAACCGCATAAAATCCAATATTCCCTAATAAAAATTTGCAGAAAACCCGAACAATTATCGTAAGATACACTTTTATCGTAATTAAGTTCAAGAAATATTATATAAATTGTTGAATCTAAGTGCCAGACAGCATTCGGGAAACTTCGGGACATGTTATTATCTAGGATTCTTCAACGTTAAGCATTGCGTGTTGACATGATGACCTATTGATTAAGAGACATGGTTTAAATAAATCGAGAGCCAGAAACATCTTTACGTGATCGAATAATGTAAACTTTAATTTTAAGTTAATCTTTGAAATATGGGGACGTGGTTAGAAGAACCAGTACGCGGAGGTCTCATGACATTGGAATAGTGACCCTTCATCAAATCAAATCGAAAGTCGTTTATTTCAGGCATAATTTACACGCACTTGAAATGTAACATTCGACTATTTGTACCCTAACACCAACACGGAAGGCAGGCTCTGCAGTATCTTCGACATCAAAAATATTGTCCGTTCACATTACATGGAATGGCGATCCAACATGTTACACAGGACGTTACGACTTAAATCCAGCAATGTACGTCTTGGTCTAAATGATTAGTTTTAAAAATAATCCTTTTGACACTATATGTGAAGACATTTCGAGCAACACCCAAGATCGTACCGTTTAAGGTGAGAGATTGTTCATGCATACATATCAAGTATTATCATTTTTAACTGGCAGTTCTTGAACTTTATCAAGATACTATCATAGCTAGATTTAATGATCTTTGTTAAAGATAATCAGCTCTCCTTTGGATTTATTCAATTGTATTTAAATTAAAAATACACAGGTTTTGCTCATTAACTTTTAATATAGCATATTTAAATAATAACTATATAGCTAAAATTAACAATCACATTTGTAAAAATAATATATTTAAATTAGTTATAAAATAAATTTGTTCATACATTCAATTATCCAGATTCGATTATCCTAATCATAACAAACATTTCATGCTGATTCTGAGTCTGATTTCTCACACCAATTTTGGCTAGTGAGAAGCCTTGACAAAGACAAAGACGTAAAGCCCAGCAATGTACTCCTGTACGATGTGTAGAAACTGAAGCGGTGCTATTACTCCTAACTTAGCCCGCCTCGATCGTGACTTGCCTTGCCTCGACTTGAGGTGTAATTCGAGTCAAGGGCTAACAAGTAATTAATGAAAAAAAAATTGTACTAGTTGTATCATCAACATCGTTATAGGTATACTGTGTCGTATTACCTGCATTACTGTTTTTATGTAAGTAGTATGTATTAAGTTTACAGTAAAGTTATAAATATAAGTAACAAAATCCACAAATTTTACTAGCAATATAAGCGGACCAAGACATGTAACCATTGGCTATTAGTAATCTGAGGAATCGTCGTATTCATCTTCACTTTCATGATAGTAAGCGTATCGGTCAGCCATCTCCATAGCTCGCAATTGAGCAGCACGTTTCTGGGCGTCAATCCGGGCGATGTACTTCCAATTCGTGTCCTAGAAAATAATATAAATCCAAAGTTAGTTGGGTCCTGGTTCAAAGCCTGGGTCAGGTCGTGGAATAATTCTGAGCTTTCTTGAAAAATATTACTACTACTAGTACTGAAAATATTAAACAGCTAAAGGAAAGGAAGAAAAATCATTAAGGAAACAATAAATAATTAGTATTTAAATCAAAAATAAATTAAGATTAGTTAAATAAGGTTTTTTATGTACACGATGGTTTTTAAGTATTTTTTCAGTAACAAATGATTTTAGAGCACTAGGTCCTGGATTCGAACCTTGGGGTCGGTAAAAGATTTTTCTGAGCATTTGTTTATCCTAAGAGATTTTCAATAAAATTCTATGTCTGGAAGTTGGTGGTTTTATTGGGAGAGAACGCTAGGCCGTCAATCCCGCTCACTATTATTTATATGTGATAGTGATCCTTAATTAATAAAACAATATGACCCTAATCTCGCCAACCGTCGTTGGAGCACCATACTGGACCTTAGATCGATGTATCCTGTCCTACAAGGAAGGAGAACGGACCCTGTATTGGGCTGTTAATAGGCTGATAATCATTATATTTCATAGCGCTGTGAGCTCGATAGGGGGAGCACTTACAACCCCTATCGGTCGGATGACAATTTACATTCATAAAGTAAAAGCTACTTACAAAAATGTTAAATAAGAGCCCTGATACAGCGTTTATAGTTTCCGCTGGGTTACTCCTAGAAGGAGACCTACGCTTAATTCGTGTGAGGTTGAGGACCTATGAACAGAAATATTAAATTAATGATTTTCCATAAATTAATGTTAATGTTGTTCCATCGTGTGCCTTCGAATAAAGCCCAAAAGAAATAATGAATTTTCATTACCTAAAGAAAATGATAAAAATTTACAACAAAGATCTAACTTAACTCAGTGTTTACCACTAACATTTGTACTTGTGTATAAAAATTTTTAACAAAAAATAGAACCGACTCAAAACGCACTAAAAAATAAAAAAATAACTGTGTCATTTAATTGCTTCAATTTACTTAAGCATATCTATGAAGTCGGTGCCAGCAAGTTTAAGGAACATTTATTTAACGTAGTAAAGTGGTTTGTGGGTTCTAGGTAATAAGTCCCTAAAGTAGAAACCTTGGCTGGCACTGACTCCTAGATATGCTTAAGTAAATTAAAGCAAATGACACAGTTATTTTTTACTTTTTAGTGCGTTTTGAGTCGGTTCTATTTTTTGTTAAAAATTTTTATTTCTTACTTTTTAGTGATTTATCGCCACGTAACGTATTCGTACTATACTGTCATAGTATATTATACAACACTAGTAGCCAAAAAGCTACCGATACCGAGACAAAAACCGAAATCTCCTGATGAGTGCCTCCAAAATTTGAAGAGTTCCATCAATTTCCCCAGCATATCATCATCAGATCCTAACATGATGACAATGGGACCACCTCGGAAGTATGCCCTTTCTAATAAAAAAAGAATTATCAAAATCGGACAACTCTATAAAAAGTTATGCGTGGTCATAAATAAAAATATATATATATACGTGTCGAATTGAGAACCTCCTCCGTTTTTTTTTCGTCCGTTAAAAATGCCGTCAAATCAACAATTAAGACAGATTAATTGATTATTTTTGTATTTAGGTTTATTCAATATGTTCTATCCGAGTTCATATCATGAACAGTTTAGAACAAGAAACTTTAAACGTTGTTGACAAATAGCCGCGTCCAAGCGACATTTAAAATATTATTACATTTTAAAGATATTTTAAATCAATACTTCTAAAGTATCTTTATTCTCCCGCTGGTTTAGTGATTGGCATATGTGGCTGTAGGTCCTAGGTTTGAATGTTTTCTAAATTCTGAGTTTTCTTAAAAAAAATTAGTAAATTCCGACCCGGGAGTCTTTAAATTGATTTTGATTCCGGGGAGCGTGTTTATTTGTCGATCCCGATCACTATTATTAACGTCTAGATCGAATTGGAGCGGCGTGGTGAATTCTTAAGAACTTACTGTATCACAATCTTGACACGGTTTACGTTCGTGGGTCGTCGGTTTTGTATGATTTAAGAGGTGTTTAAGGGCTTTTATAATATAAATAATTAAAGACGTTCCCATGACCATAACGTGTATTATGTAAGACTTGTCAGTGTGACATGAAGGAAGTACAGATTATATTCATAACATCTCCCTTTTCATTTTTTTTTTTTTTAACGACAGACTGTTTGACAAGACAATAATTTTACAAAGATATACGGACTGACAATATTGAAACCTTAGACTGGTTTAAACATACCGACTGATAAATGACAAGTTGATATTTTAAAGACATGTGTACAATTTAACAGACAGGCTTATAATAGAAAACTTTAAATCTATTTATAACTTGGTTTACATATTTTAAAAAACATAGACAGACTTATAATCTAAAACTTTAAATCTATTTATAACTAAGTTTAGTTTTACATACAATCTTGAAATCTGACTGGAGGCTTGACCTGTCTACCACTAATTGTTCTTTTTATTCCATCATGAGGAATATTTTCTTCCATTCTCATTTCCTTCTTTGGACTAAACTTTGGACTGACTTTTGGACTGACATTTGGACTAAATTCTTTCTTACATTGCACACTTTCTTTTATGGGACTCGAATAATGACAAGGTAACAGATGTTGACGATTTCTTCTATATGTAGTACCATCAGGTGCTTCGACAATGTATGATCTCGGCTCTTCACATTCCTTAATGACTTTTGCAGGTTGCCACTTCAACTCTGGTGACTTTTTGAACATAATTTTATCTCCTTTCTTTACTTTAGATAAATTTTTTGACTTTTTATCATAATAAAACTTTTGTTTACTATTATTTTGTTGTTTTGTTTTTTTATACATATTATGACTCATGACTTTAGGTTGAAGATGTTTTACAACAGTAGGTATAAGTGTTCTAAGACGACGGGACATTAACAATTCCGCAGGTGACGGTAAATTGTTTCTAGGTGTTGTTCTATACTGTAATAATGCAAGATATGGATCATCTCCAGAATCTGCACATTTAGTGAGTATACGTTTTACTATTTTCACTCCTGACTCAACTAGACCATTAGAACGTGACAGATATGGACTCGAAGTAGTATGATTGATATTCCAAGATTTCAAAAATTGTTTAAATTCTTGTGAATTATGTGGTGGTCCATTGTCTGATATTATGGTTAAAGGAATTCCATGACGGCTAAATATAGATTTTAATGCATTAATAAGTGCTTTTGCACCCGTTGAACTCACATTAGCGATTTCTATATAATTTGAATAGTAGTCTTCGACAACCAGTATGGTTTGATTTTTAAATTTTAAAAAATCTATTCCAACCTTTTCCCAAGGAAATGAACTAATTTTGTGTGACATTAATGGTTCTGGTGAATTGGCATTCCTGTGTGACAGACATATTTCACAATTTTCCACACACACTTTTATATCATGTGACATTAAAGGCCAATACACAACTCCTCTTGCAAAGTTTTTTGACTTTTCTATGCCTTGATGACCACTATGTATTATTTTCAATATTTCTGGCCTTAATTTAGTAGGTATAATGAGACTATTACCTTTTAACAATAAATTTCTGACTGAATGAATTTCATGACGACAGTTCCAATAAGGTAAGACTAATTTGTTGACTTCTGACCTTTTCTCAGGCCATCCTTCCTCATAATATTTCTTCAGTAGTTGTAGACATTCATCATTTTCTGTAGCCTCAGTAAGCCATTCTAGACGCTCAGCTGAAATAGGCAAGTTTTTAACAAGCATGTTGACATGTATCATGACATCTTCATCCAACTCATCCTCACTAGACTCTGGTAAAGCTGCTCGTGATAGTGTATCTGCTATGTACATTTTAGTACCAGGCTTATATTCAACTTTTAAATCATAAGCTTGAATCCTAAGCATTAATCTTTGTAAACGTGTTGGGACTTCAGCTAAAGGCTTTTTGAAAAGAGTTATTAGTGGACGGTGATCAGTTTCTACAGTGACTATTTTTCCATAAATATATTGATGAAAACGAATACAACCAAAGACAATGGCATACAGCTCTTTTTCAATCTGCGCCATGCGTTTCTGACTTGATGTTAATGTTTTAGATGCATAAGAAATTGGATGATTATCCTGAAGCAAGACTGCACCGACTGCTGACTGACTGGAATCAACTGACAAGACAACTGGTTTTTTGACATTGTAATGTGACAAGACAGGTGACTGACAAATAATATTTTTTAAATGTTTGAAAGTAGCTTCATAACTATCATTCCATGACCATTCACTTGATTTTTTTAATAATTGACGTAGAGGTTCAGTTTCTTCAGCCAAATTCTTAATAAATCCTCCCAGATAATTTAAAATACCTAGAAATCTCTGTAAATCCTTGAGACAGACTGGAGACGGCATATTTTTGATAGCCCTGACTTTATCTGGATCTGGTGACACACCTTTTTGAGAAAATATATGACCAAGGTATTTAACCTGTGGTTGACAAAATGTACACTTACTTTTATTAAATTTCAAATTGACTTCTTGAGCTTTTTTAAACACTCTTTCTAAATTTTCTTCATGTTCTTGGCGACTTTTTCCATAGACTAAAATATCATCTGCATACACCATGACTCCTGGTAGTACACCAAATGTTTCAGTCACAATTCTATGAAAGATTTCAGGGGCACAGTTAACTCCGAATGGAAGACGTTTGAACCTATATCTCCCGTACGGCGTATTGAATGTGCATAACATTGAGCTTTCCTTATCCAGACGAATAACCCAAAATCCACTGCTCGCATCAAGAGTAGAAAAATATGATGCACCTTGTAGCTTAGATCGCACCATATCAATGGTAGGTATTGGATAATGTGATCTGTATATAGCTTCATTTAAGTTTCTGGGATCAAGACAGACTCTAAGTTGACCATTTTTCTTCTCAACTAATAAAAGTGAACTCACCCATGACGTTGGCTCAGTAACCTTGGTGATGACATCTAGACTTTCCATACTGTCCAATTCCTTCTTCAGTTTATCATGTAATGAGAATGGAATTTTCCGTGGTGGATCTATTTTAGGACGTATATCAGTGTTGATAGTGATATGACACTCACCCGGTAGACAGCCCAATCCTTCAAATACAGATTTATATTTTGACAGTAGACTCTGTAATGAATTATTTTTATTGATATAATATGACTTTTGTGACTTTTTATGACAATTACTGTAAACATTAGACTTATAAAGACTTTTACTAATACAAGACTGTACATTTGACTGTGACTGATATTTATTGTTAACATGACAATTATTACTTAACTCAGACATATGATGTTGACTATTGACTAATGTAGAATCAAAATTTCGACTTTTATTGACTGTATTTTCAATATTAAAGACTCTTTTTATAAGACCTAATTGTGAACATGTATATTTTCCAATGACAGTTGGTGATGACACATCAGCTATGATGAAATTAATTATCTTTGACACATGTTGACTATTGATATAATAACTACATTCTAGCTTTTGTTGACCTAATATGGGTATGGTACTTCCACAGTAAGAGGTTACTTTATAATGACATGGTAAAAAATTTTTACTGACATTCAATGATTGAAATAACTTATATGACATAACATTAGCATCACTTCCAGTATCTAAAATACATTGAACATTTATATTATTAATATTTAAGTTAACACTCCACTCTGAACTTGAATTTTGACATGTATTTAAGTGTCCAACAAATAAATACTTTGACTCATTACCTTCTTGATCCATATTAGCTTGTATGAACTTCACTGACTTACAAAAGGCTTGATAATGTCCTCTTAAGTTACACCTCCTGCACTTAGCATTATATGCTGGACATTTATAGCGATGAATTTGACCACACCGTGTACAGTTTTTTCTTTCCTGTGACTTTGACCTTGACCCTGACTGCGATCTAGTTCTTGACTGAGACCTCGCCCTCGACTTTGACTGATTGAATGACTGACGTTGATAAAAGACATTTGTAGATTCTTTAAACTCCACTGCATGAGATCTAGCTGACACAATACTTTTGGACAAGTTCCTAGCCTTTTCTAGCGTTAACTCTTCTTCTAGCAGTAATTTTTCTCGTACATGTTGAAAATTTTCATGCATGTTTGTAATGAAAATATCTTTTATCATCCTTTCTTCCAAGTTTCCGAACTCACACGACTTGCTTTTGTTTATTAAATTTGTTAAAAAATCCTCTAGAGTTTCATCACCTCTTTGTTTGGTTGTAAAAAACTTGTAGCATTCATAAGTAATATTTGCTTTAGGTACGAAGTACGATTCAAATTTTGTAATTAATTCTTCGAATGTGACATTTTCCAAATCCAAGCCAAATGTATTGAAAATTTCTAACGCGTCACTCCCAATAAAGTGTAACAACATGGCGACTTTCCTTGTGTCGGATTCTTCGAAAATTCCACTTGCTTTTAAAAATATGTTGAAAGATTGGAACCATTTTTTCCAATTTGTACATAAATTTCCTTCTAGACACATAGGCTTTATATTACCTGTAAGGTTCAATCTTTTAGATGATGCAAAATTTTCTTCACCAGTCGCGCCATTACTACGCGTTTTCTTTGTCTCGGACGCCATCGGACACGTGTTATTTTACGTATATTTTTTGACTTATATTTTAACTTTTGACTTCCGTTGGCACTTTTTTAAGTTCACTTCTGACACCATGTATGATTTAAGAGGTGTTTAAGGGCTTTTATAATATAAATAATTAAAGACGTTCCCATGACCATAACGTGTATTATGTAAGACTTGTCAGTGTGACATGAAGGAAGTACAGATTATATTCATAACAGGTTTGTTGCTGAAAATAATTTTCATTCATTGAGTTAAATTAAGGTATATATATATATATTGTAGTAATAAAATTAAAGTATCCCCTACCTATAAAGAGGGAGGCCAGACCATGTTGTGGGCTGGTAATAGGCTGCTAATGATGATGAACTTAAAGTGTTTCAAAATAAAGTTCCATGGTTAATAACAAACTACTTTCATCTCTATTCTACTGAATACTGCTCCCTTCTAAATAATGATATGCATTTGTAAACAAATAGCTAAACAATTAGATATATTAAGCAAGCACATTTAAGTTGCAAAAGATTAGTATCGGAAAGCTTTAATTTAATAAAGTTGCGTAGGGTTTTTGGTAACACAAAGAACGGGTATTTTGAAACACTTATTCTTTGAGTATTTTTCTAACTCAAAGAATAAGCACGAGTATAGTTTAGAAAAAATAGTTGTTGTAGAATCATTATCTCATCTCATACGATCGGAAAAGTTGCTTTTGCTTGGCTTGGCATTTAATATGCGCACTCGCAGAACAAGTCTATTTTGCTGCCTAGCATAACAAATAACGGTTCTAAAGAATCTTTGTAATCTTTTATAAAATGACGAAGTTGGAAAACACCAAATTTCATAGATTCTTGAAATTTAAATTTTTACACTTTTTATAGAGTGCCACAAAATCAACGTTCAAAGGGCCTCTGGCGTGTAAAAACCTTTATTTATCAGAGCATGTTGAAGAAGATATAACGTTATATGATCGAATCTGATCTCTAATCATTGGATTTTTTGGATCTTACATGGGGGCGTTGAAGCTACCCTTATAGCAAGAATAGGTATACTATAACTATAAGATGTAAAGTAATAAATGTAGGCTATAACTATAAGATTTTTATGACGCTGAAATGTAAACTCTAACACAGAGCGAGAAAAGTTTAAAACTTTGGTTGACTTGAATGTCGTTTCAAAAGATCTTGTATACTAATACTGGTAATAAATTAATTTGAATATTTGGTTCAACTTGGCCACAGTCTCTAACCAATCGTTCAAGTACTCGCCATTAAACTGCGTTTGTCTTCCCTTCTTCAATATATTTGTATGATCTCACTTTCTTTGGACGGATCAAATGCCGTGTATAAGGCAATACAATATGTTGAAGGCAAACGACCCCAGCGTAATTGCTAATGCGTCAGCCAAAAATCTTCACAAATGTACAATACAAAAGGAATAGTTGTGACAAATTGTGAAGCCACTGCTAGTATTGTGAATACCACAACTGTTTTCAGACAAGAGCGTGACGACAAAGACGAAGAAAAAAAAATTGATACTACTGTAGCAGTATTTTGTTATTGATATGTAGTAAGTTAAAAAAATACCAAGGTTACCTCAATGACTCAGTTTGAACCACAACAGCTAATGCGAAGAAAATCACGTGAAGCACTAATAATTTAGCCATTTTTCTGTATATTTCAAAATGAAATATCAATTAAATTAATACAAACAACTGCTACGACTTCAATCACAAGTCTTTCATTGCATATGAATTTATACGAAATTTTATACCTGTTGTCAAGAACTATGGATTTTACGTAGGAAGTTTATCAGAAGCAGGTCAAAATAAGGTAAAAACCACACGCAATTAAAATTTCCGTGATAAGGTTTGATAGCAGAAGAAACCTATTTTCGATGACTACAATCTCAAGCCAATATGTTGTTATTAAACGACTTTGAAACGTGGTGGTTCTCTACTTGATTCAAAAGATTAGATTAAAAAAAAAATTTACAGTAGGGAATAAAATTGAAAACTCATTAGCCATCATTAGAAAACGCATTAATATATCGGTTAAAACAAAATATTTAAGAAAAATATGTGTTTTGATAGTTATTTAAAGTTTAATATTGTTTAATACTACACAAAGTTTTGAATAATTGTTCTGTTTTGTTGTTGTTAGTTTGAACCTTTTCAGGAATATTTCTTACATCACTCCATCATTAACTAATGTTATTAAGATCAGAATTTCAAAATGTACTGGTATTCAAATATGTAACCACTAACTGGGACATCGTTGTACTATGTCATATCAAATCATTTGGATTATTATTTATATTCGAAATTAATTACACTCATTAAACGTAAGTATTTATTATTTGTACAATATTTTTTTTTTATGTAAAAGTAACAATTGTCAATACATGCCATAACAAGTCCATATTTTTACAAGCAATATATCTGTCCATGACATGTAACTATCATCACTTAGTATTATGAGTAATAATCGTAGTTATTTCCTCTTTGATTTCTTTGGAATCCTTGCATTCCTTGGAATCCTTGCATTCCTTGGAATCCTTGCATTCCTGGGAATCCTTGATTTCCCTGGGCTCCTTGATTTCCCTGGGCTCCTTGATTTCCTTGGGGAAACCAACCATTGTTACCGTTTCTCTGTCCATCCATCGGATTCTGAGCCTGACTTTGAAGACCATGATTCTGGGCATTAATTTGTGCTATGTACTTCCAATTTGTGTCCTAGAAGGAAAAATATTTAACATTTTATTAGTTAATATAATAAAAGTACTAATATAAATTAAATTTTCATATATATATATATATTATCAAAAAACAGGTTCGCAATAGATTATCTAATGTCATACTGTAGTAATCATTTATCAGTAGGGGGTTTTATGGTATAAAAAATTAAATTATTTACCAAAATATTGAACATGAGGCCTGATACAGAGTTTATAATTTCCGGTGCACGACCGTTGCCACGCTTTGTTCGTACGTGAATCTATAAGTAAAATTTTTTAATTAGTGTTTGTAGTGACCTAGTAATGTTCATAATAATATTGCTTACTAATATTATTTAATCATATTTAATCACAATTTAGAAAATACACGAAAATGTAACGGTAACAGTACAAATGAGATCTATCTTGATCGATATTTTTACCAGAAAAAGTAAGTAATATTAAATTTTAAATATTCAATTCAATATTAAAATATATGTCCTGTATAAATAAATTTTATTTTTCTGTTAGAACTTACTGCATCACAATCATGACACGTCGGTTCCTCTTCTTTGCTGAAAATAAATTTCATTGTTTAAATTAAAATGTTTCAACCTAAAGATTCTTTCTACTATAAACTTCCCCTCGTTTCTATTTGTACTGACACTATTTTAAATAATTACCAAATTTAGGAGACATATAATCAGACGATGTTTAAGTAATAGTAGTATTAATAAAAATTATACAATATTGTCCACAAAGTTTAATGAAAAAGGATTTGTATAAGTTCTGTAAGTATGAAGGATTCCTAGAATTTTTGGTATCTCAAAGGGTGGGTACTTCAAAAGACTATACATTATTAAAAAGTTGAATCAACTTGAAAACGAACTAAAATGTATGAAATAATTGGGTCATTTAGGTGCTTTAATTTACTTTACAGCATATCTATAAAGACGGTGCCACGTCGACGGCGACGGTGGTACTTGGAGCCAAAACGCTAACGACGCTTTAAAAAATACCAAAATCGCTGAAAATGTGCCCATAAAATTGGAAGAGTTCCTTGGATATATTTCTTCGAGGATCTCATCATCAAATCTTAACAAAAAAAGAATTACAAAAATGGGACTACTGTGTAAAAGGTTATTCGTAAAATAAAATATACGCGTCGAATTGAGAAGCTCCTCCGTCTTAACGTGGGTTAAAAAATAAAGATTATATATTACTTTATGAGCCCCTGTTAAAAATAAACTTCTAGTATATCATAAATTATTCTTCTTTAAAACATCTAAGAGACTAATGACTTCTTCACCAGGTCAAAATAATAAGGACTACACTTCGATCGTGATGGCTTTATAAAACAGTCACGGTGTATTCCAAAGGATTGCTACGAAGTCTACGTTCTCGTACAAAGGATTGTCCGGCGTCGAAATATGTAAAGATTATCTAAAAATCATGCTATAAGATCGAACCCGATCTTTTAACCTTTAATTTTTTCATCTCCAAACGGGAAGAAGAGTACGAAAACAATTGGGCATATTTAAAATACATAGTATATTTTAAAATGTTAAAGTACTATAAAAAATTCAAAACTTACCGTAACTCAGTTTTAACTACAACAGCTAATGCGATGAAAATTGCGAAAAGTACAAATATTTTAGCCATTTTTGTGTATGTTTCAAAATAGAGATATAAATTAAATTAAAGCAAGTAACTGCTATGACTTCTATCACAAGACTTTCATTTCATCTGAATATTCATGAATTTTTATACCTATTTTATCGTAAGAACTACGTGTTTTCTACATAGTTTATCAAACAATATTGGCCATTGGGTCAATATTGGCAAAATACCACTTAAAATAGTATAAAAACCACTATAATATTATTCCCACATATAAAATTTTCCCTGATAAATATTAATAGCAGAAAAAACCGCCATTTAATTAATAAATCTCAAGGCATTGCGTTGTTTTGAAACGACTTCGAAAGAAGAAGGTTCTCATGTTGATACTCTTAGTACATTTTTATATTTACTCAAAAATTTTGCTAATTGTGATGTGGTTTTGCGGATTTTATAAATTTAAATTCAAATTCGTTTATTTCGAATAGGCTTAGTTGACAAGCGCAAGTAAAAACTATGTAAAGTAAAAATTACATTTTGCAAAAATAAAGCAAAAGCAAAAGTTAGTCAGCCCATGCTTCTACCATGGGTAAGTACGTTAGGAATTTAAATCATAGTGGTGGTTTTAAAGTTTTACATTTATCCTTTATCTTTAATGATGTCCAGAGAATGTTTGAACGAATCTAGTGTTTAGCAAATGGGGACAAATTATAAAGCATCCCAAAAAAATATTTAATATTTGAACAATTTAAAACCTAGGTATTTTTTACCTGCTGTTACTCTATAGTCTACTTAAAATTCTATAGTTGCATATCGTACTTTTCTATGGTAGAATCTTGGGCTGTTTAAGCTGTTTTATTTATAACGATTTTACCATCACAGGCTCTCACCCTAATTTTCTGGGTAGCTATTATCTTCGTTTCGAAAAAATATTATGTGAAAGGTAAGTGTTTATTATTTTTCTGCGTAACAATACGCTGATAAATTATATCTTTAAAAAAGGCGTATTGCTTCGAACTTTGCTTAAAATCTACTAGTTTGTAATAGCATAGGTTAAATAGAGACTATTGCGGCTAAACTTACTTTTTGTTTTAGAGCTTAGGCCCTCCGACTGCTCCAATGTAGGATGGTGGGCATTGGTTACATTTACAACTTTAAATAAATATTGATTTTTATTTGAAATTTTTAATTTCAACAAAAGCTAAATGAAAAAGTAACTCTTCTAAGTAAGTCTAACGGACCCTATATATTTTTTTGATTAAAAGCTTGTATTTTGCAATTTTCAATTCGGGGGTTACGCCGAATAATAATTTAATTCAGTTTAAACAAAATTTTATAATCATTAGATGTTAACTTATATAAAATTTGAGTCGAAGCTGGGTTTTTCCAAAATATTCAAAATCCTGCCTCGTTGATCCAGTTAGGCAGTGGATTCAAGTCACGATGTCCTGGGGTCTTCTTCCGTCTTCTTTTTTTCTAATACAAAATATTGAAAAGTACTACTACTAACATTTTCATTCGGATTGAGATTAGTTGGTGGTTAAGTGAATTTTCGTACTTTTCCAAAAAAAATCCTCATTCTCCTATTGACGGCCTTAGTGATCTAGTGGTATGGTTGTCCTGGGTTCGATTCCCGGCTAGACCCATTAGGTTTTTTTTAGATTAGTTCATATCTTTATTAACCTCAATGTAATATAAATCTAAAATCAGAATTGTCGAGTTGCATCCAAATGTTTACTAGTTTTTCCAGAGTCCAATAAAAAGTGCAAGTAGTTAACAAACAAAAAATTTTAGTTGCTTAGTTCAGTAATCTCAAGGAAATTTGATTCTATACATACCGACAAATAGACAAGTTGGTTATATTATTCTTGCAGTCAAGGAAATAAAATATACTTTTAAAGATTATTATTTATTTTATTAAAAAGTCATTTTTTTATTTTTCGAAAGTACACTTTGAAATTGAAACTGACACAAAACAATTCGTATAAACTTTCGTATAGATTGTCTCGGAAGGTACGGCTTTGCTTCTAAGACTTACTGACTTTCAGCAAGCACTTTTGCTTGTGACAATCAAGGAGTTTTATCAAAACATTATTTATTTTTTACGGCTTCCGTGGCGCAGTGGATTTAAAAGACAGAAGTTCTGGGTTCAATTCCCTAGGCTAGGCGGTTTCAGATTTTCTTAATTGGTCCAGGGCTGGCTAGTGGGAGGCTTCGGCACTGGCCATCCTGCTGTGAAAGATGTACCGTTAAGCGATTTAGCGTTCCGGTACGATGACGTGTGAATTGTGGTTTTCACCCAACTCCTAACAAGCTAGCCCGCTTCCATCTTGAGTTGCAACATCATGTACGTCTGTATTTCGTTTTCAAAGCAAAGCATTTCGGCTATGCTGACGTTTCTTTAGTTTACACATACAAACACGTTTTAGCTATTATTTTACTATTAGGTACGTCAAAGCCAAGCCATCATAGTATTTATATTTTTATTTGATTATTAGTTTAGTAATAATCATATTGGTTCTGTTGCCGACCGAACCCGAAGCCGTTGAGAAACACCTTATTGTTATTATTTCTGCCGTTGCCAATGTAAATATTTTGGGGCCTGCTTTGGGCCCAAAGTCTCTGGCGATTCATACGCGCGGCATGCCCCAAAGTTGCGTCCTACAAAAAAAAACAATTTAAAAGGTCTTACAAACATTGTATAGTCTAAAAATGTCTTTAAATAGTGTAGTATAAAAAAATCAAACAACCAATGTCATCCATAATTTTGGAACCGAGGTTAAATGGTCACCGTAGCCTAGCGGTAGTGCCTTCTCACCCGGAACCAAGGAGACACGGGTTCAAAGCCGTCAGTCCCTTAAAAAATAGTGTTTTTTTTATTGACTACAAGTTAGCCCTTGACTGCCATCACACCTGATGTTAAGTGATGATGCAATCTAAGATGGAAGCGGGCTAATTTGTTAGGAATAGGATAAAATTCCACACCCCTTTCGGTTTCTACACGACATCGTACCGGAACGCTAAATCGCTTGGCGGTACGTCTTTGTCGTTAGGGTGCTAACTAGCCACGGCGAAAGCCTCCCACCAGCCAGACCAAGACAAGTTAAGAAAAATCTCAATCTGCCCCGCTGGGAATCGAACCCAGGACCTCCGCCATATAAATCCACCGCGCATACCACTGCGCCACAAAGTCAAAAAGTCTTAACATTGTGTTATAGCATCATTAGAGAGCTACGTGGTATAAAAAAAAGATGTAGTGACTAAAATTGAGAAATGTACGAGTATACTTAGATGCTTTGGACAGGTAGAGAGAGTGAATGAAAGATTAGCAAAAGAAAATAAGGCTTTCACACTAACCTTATTTTCTTTGCTTCTTCTTTGTAAATGTTGGGTAAGGCCAAGAGGAATGTTTTAGGACATGCAATTCACTCAGGAATCAGGCGTGACTGTACGTGAAAGCGGTGTCCGGCTGTCGCTTGAACATTGACAAGTTAAATAAAGGACAAAAGTACTCTAAGCCGTAGAAGCTAAGTAAGAGTGCAAGGACCGTAGCAAGTGGAAGGATGCTGTCGAACGAGTCGTGATGTTATGTATGTGTGTATGTATGTATAGGGTAAAACAAAGTTATTTTCTGCCTTTTTACGCTTGGATCTTTTAAATTAGAGGTTTTTATGCGGTTAGTGATGCAAGAGAAAGTAAACTTAATAAGGGATACAGTTGTTAAACTTACCAAAGTGCGTCCTATTAAATTTGTTGCAGCATTTATAATTTCTGGTACTTGTCTTTTTATTCTTACGTCTCCCTGCTACAAAAATGAAAGATATTTATTAAAAGTGGTAATGCAATAACTGATTTATGCGAGAAATTAAATATAACAAATTATGATGATAAAATAATTAAAAAAAATATCTCTTTACTATAATATGAGATTGTTTACAACTTGTTTAGATATAGCTTACACTGTTAAAACTTTTTATGCCATAATGACAACAGTAATAAAAGTTGCCGCAGCTTTGCAAAGTCCAATGTAATCAATATTATTATAAACATCATTATATCAACGCCTCTGTCACTTGGTTTTTTATTTCAAAAGCATATTATTTTGTCATATTACTCCAGTTTGGTAGTAAAACCTAAAAACCTTTTTCGAAGTTTTGCAAGTTGGTGGATTTTAAAGATTTTGTTACCTCGTATATTTGATGCACGCGCCGCCGTATTGGGAAATTGTAACCAGAGGTATTTCAACAACATCTCGGTTATGATACATTTTACGATTAAAACTTACATCACCAAAACCCCGAAAAACGTTTTAAGCCAGCTGAACTCTTTTTGAGCACCTGTACTTTATTTCTATAATATAACGAATATTCTCGCCTTTAATGAGACCAATGCTAGGAATGGATAAAAGCTGTCATTTTAAGGGTAGTTGCGGAATGTTAGATGTGGGTACGATAATCCAAATCCGAAATATGAACTTGTAACGTTATACCTTGAATCCAAATTCTCAACCATTTACCTGTTAACGTCACTTTAAACTGATACTGTAAATTTGAGACTGTTTAAAAATCGACATGAATGAATACATAATTCGACGATGAGTTTAAAATCTTAATTTTGATAATAGGTTGACAAAGTTCCAAATCATTATAAAAATATGTAAGTTGGTGTAAACACTATACAATAATATAAAATACAGAAACTTACTTCAATACAACACTATAAAATACAGAAACTTACTTCATCAATTGCACACTTATGTTGACAAGGCTTGTACTTTGGTAATTTCCTGAAAACGAACCAAATGGGTATTTTTAAACATCCAATCAGAAGGCACATACTTTAATTTTTACTTTTTTCGTAATAAAGCTTAGTCTAGAGCTACATATAAGAAGCATCGTTTACGTGACCAACTTAGATTTTATTAAATTTAATTATAGTTATCATAATTTTTTCAACAATCTTTTAGGCGTATTTACCTTATAATTTTCGATTCTGTGCATACTACCAAAGTAACCAATATAGCACATAACGCAAGTGTTTTCATCTTCTATAATCTGTAATTAAACAGTGTATATTAAAATACCTGAGAATATGTTAACAATCTTAAATATGTATTAGATTTTTATTTTATAATCAATAAGATAAAATATTTGATGCTATTTATATATATATGATAAGAAAACTGTTAAATTTATTAAATAGCACAAAAGGAATTAAATTTATACAGCCAAGTTCAAAGTAACGTCTTACAACTACTCAGATTAAAGGAACCTTATTCAAAACCTTTACCTGGATTCTACTCGTACAAAATTTTCAAAAAATGCAGTTCACGTTAGTCAGATATCAAATTGAATTCTGAACTTAATATATAAATTGTAATACTGAAATATATTGAGATATCTAAAGTTTGTCACTATGCACTCTTAAAATAACAAAACTAGAAATTATTTATATAATAACATTTAGGTACTAGTAACATCCAAGTACGATAAACGTCAATACAATACTCGGCGTTCTTAAGTGAATAATATACTTTTTATACATAGTTTAATTAAACATATTATGTGTATACAATTTATTAATGCGTACTGAGTTTATCAACGCCAGGTCATTGTAATCTGAAAACTTCATATGTTAATAAATCAAAATACTTAAAGATATGAAACGTCATTACCCGCCATTTAAGTGCTTTTAAAACTTTACTTTACATTACAAAATAAAAAAATTGGTTTGTTTGTCTGATTCAAAAAACCACAGGTGTGACCTGAGGCAGAAAATTGTAGAGCATACTGTGATATTTATGATGAGCGTGTTGCCTAGGCAGTATATCCACAGAAATTACTTCAAAGGTATAGTAAACAATGGTTATTTGCATATCGCACCCTCAGTAATATAGAGGCACAATCCAAAAAAGTAGTTTTTTGGGAAATCGCGTTTAAAGATTCTGGATTCCAACATATCAGCTTATTTTTTTAATAAAATTCGTACTATTTGAACTATAAATGTGAAAATCGGCAAATTTGTTATTTGATAGCTACTTTATAAGTAGGCATAAAAATAATAAAAATACTTATAATAGTTTTTAAATTACAAGCTTTTAAAAAAACATTTTTAAGTTAGGCCCATACAGTACTTAAAAACGCAAATGAAATATAGTACCTTTTTAAGTTTATTCCTATATATGCCTAAAGTGTCTGTAATTATTTAGTTTTAAATATAATTGGTACTGTATTACACTAAAACAAACTGCATTCCTCTGACATTATTTCTATTTTATGAATAAAATAACAATTTAACTAAAAGTAATGATTTGATTAAATTTCTCATATTCATTATCCATATAAACATAAAAATTTAGACATAATCTTCCTTAAAATTCTTGTAAAAAAAGTAATGGAAATTACATTATAATTTTAATATTAATAATCTTTTAAAATTACGATAACATACTATTATAACAGGAAGCATAGGATGGATCTATCAATTGCTTATTAATGAAGCCTTTGAGATCATTTTTTTTAGCAGAACTACGTTGAAGTGAGAAGTATGTGAGTGAGTAAGAAGAACTTCTAAGTAAGCCTTCTGCATGGTTATTTCCTCAACATTCTTCTTTATTTCTGGGTTTCTCCGCACTTGACCGCTGTGCGTGGATCCCCTGGTGTAGGCTCCCGCTGGCTCACTCTAGCCAGCCGAGCTCGCTGCAAAAGCTTAGCAAGGTCCAAACCAGGTCGCCGATTGGCTCTTGGAGTATCGCTTTGGAGCCAGTGTGCTTCACGTTGTTCCGATACTCCTCTACAACTGCGCATAACGTGTATCGGCGTCTTGTCATTCTCTAGACATGTCCTGCATAGAGGGATGTCGGTCATACATAGAATTGAGAGGTGTTTGTTTAGTGGACAGTGCCCTGTAATCAGTCCTATGTCCGTTCTAAGCTTTACACTGATTAACTGTGCGAGTTTTTTGATTAATTGTGTGTCGAGACACGGTATTGCCTCTTTGATATGTTTACAGCCTGTTGTTTGTGTCCATATTTATTGTAGAGGTCTTCGTATAACCAGGTTTTATATTTACTGATAGGTATGGTACTATCCTATAACTTTCAGTGTTGTGTCATGTCGTGCAAGTTCGTCTGCCCTTTCGTTGCCGAAATTGCCTCTGTGTCCCTTAATCCCGTTAGTTTACTTTTGATAGTTCCTCAAGTGCGTTGTGACAGTCAAGCAGCAGCTTGGAAGAGGTATTGTGTGTATCTAGAGCTTTAGGTGCTTCTTGGCTGTCACTGTGTATATTAATATTGAAGTTTGTTACCTTTATGCTAACCATTGCCTTGGCTGCAATTGTAATACTAACGCATTCCGCCTAGAAGACAGAATTGTTCTTGCCGAGCGCCTGTACGATGTTTATATTTAGCTTCTGACAGCGGACTCCTGCACCGGTTCCTGTGTCCGATTTTGATTCATCTGTAGGTACGAGTAAATACCTTTATTCTGTCTGGTGTTGCTTTATCCAAAGTGGTTTCGTTTATGTTGATTTTGTAAGGTTTG
This sequence comes from Mycalesis mineus, assembly GCA_034621355.1. NCBI lineage: Eukaryota > Metazoa > Arthropoda > Insecta > Lepidoptera > Nymphalidae > Mycalesis > Mycalesis mineus. Next base: position 13,573,771 of record CM067892.1, read on the forward strand.
CCCATTAGATAGTGGTTTGTCTTATCACAAATCGATCTGAAACGTGGATTGTTGGTGTTTGATACCTTTAGTATATCAAGAAGACCTGTGTATGTTTCTTGCCATTGATGACAGACTTTTCGTCTGAAGACTTGTTGCTGCCTCTTTTTGTATGTGTTGGTGAAGCGGTGGAATACCCATTAGCGCCTCCAGGACTACGGTGGGTGTTGTGTTCATGCTGCCGGTGATGGCTAGCAGTGACAGCCTTTGTAATTTTTATAATTCCTTTTCCTAGCGTCCTAAGCCACCCTATTATTGAAGCGTAGGTGAGAGAGCTCCTTACTTCCGTTGTGTATAGCCATTTCACTATGTGTGGTTTCAAACCCCATGTGCATTTGCATTGGCTAAAGGAAGTTAAAAAATAATACTTTAGTCTTTATTTACAGCTTTATTTCCTGAAAACGAACCAAATGGGTATTTTTAAACATCCAATCAGAAGGCACATACTTTAATTTTTACTTTTTTCGTAATAAAGCTTAGTCTAGAGCTACATATAAGAAGCATCGTTTACGTGACCAACTTAGATTTTATTAAATTTAATTATAGTTATATTTATTCAACAATCTTTTTGGCGTATTTACCTTATAAATTTCGATTCTGTGCATACTACCAAAGTAACCAATATAGCACATAACGCAAGTGTTTTCATCTTCTATAATCTGTAATTAAACATTGTATATTAAAATACCTGAGAATATGTTAACAATCTTAAATATGTATTAGATTTTTATTTTAATAAGATAAAATATTTGATGCTATTTTTGAAAAAAAACTGTCAAATTTATAAAATAGCACAAAAGGAATTAAATTTAGGTATTTTGGCTAGATATTTTGACAACCAAATTCATAGTAAAGTCTTACAACTACTTAGATTAAAGGAACCTTATTCAAAACCTTTACCTGGATTCTACTCGTACAAAATTTTCAAAAAATGCAGTTCACGTTAGTCAGATATCAAATTGAATTCTGAACTTAATATATAAATTGTAATACTGAAATATATTGAGATATCTAAAGTTTGTCACTATGCACTCTTAAAATAACAAAACTAGAAATTATTTATATAATAACATTTAGGTACTAGTAACATCCAAGTACGATAAACGTCAATACAATACTCGGCGTTCTTAAGTGAATAATATACTTTTTATACATAGTTTAATTAAACATATTATGTGTATACAATTTATTAATGCGTACTGAGTTTATCAACGCCAGGTCATTGTAATCTGAAAACTTCATATGTTAATAAATCAAAATACTTAAAGATATGAAACGTCATTACCCGCCATTTAAGTGCTTTTAAAACTTTACTTTACATTACAAAATAAAAAAATTGGTTTGTTTGTCTGATTCAAAAAACCACAGGTGTGACCTGAGGCAGAAAATTGTAGAGCATACTGTGATATTTATGATGAGCGTGTTGCCTAGGCAGTATATCCACAGAAATTACTTCAAAGGTATAGTAAACAATGGTTATTTGCATATCGCACCCTCAGTAATATAGAGGCACAATCCAAAAAAGTAGTTTTTTGGGAAATCGCGTTTAAAGATTCTGGATTCCAACATATCAGCTTATTTTTTTAATAAAATTCGTACTATTTGAACTATAAATGTGAAAATCGGCAAATTTGTTATTTGATAGCTACTTTATAAGTAGGCATAAAAATAATAAAAATACTTATAATAGTTTTTAAATTACAAGCTTTTAAAAAAACATTTTTAAGTTAGGCCCATACAGTACTTAAAAACGCAAATGAAATATAGTACCTTTTTAAGTTTATTCCTATATATGCCTAAAGTGTCTGTAATTATTTAGTTTTAAATATAATTGGTACTGTATTACACTAAAACAAACTGCATTCCTCTGACATTATTTCTATTTTATGAATAAAATAACAATTTAACTAAAAGTAATGATTTGATTAAATTTCTCATATTCATTATCCATATAAACATAAAAATTTAGACATAATCTTCCTTAAAATTCTTGTAAAAAAAGTAATGGAAATTACATTATAATTTTAATATTAATAATCTTTTAAAATTACGATAACATACTATTATAACAGGAAGCATAGGATGGATCTATCAATTGCTTATTAATGAAGCCTTTGAGATCATTTTTTTTAGCAGAACTACGTTGAAGTGAGAAGTATGTGAGTGAGTAAGAAGAACTTCTAAGTAAGCCTTCTGCATGGTTATTTCCTCAACATTCTTCTTTATTTCTGGGTTTCTCCGCACTTGACCGCTGTGCGTGGATCCCCTGGTGTAGGCTCCCGCTGGCTCACTCTAGCCAGCCGAGCTCGCTGCAAAAGCTTAGCAAGGTCCAAACCAGGTCGCCGATTGGCTCTTGGAGTATCGCTTTGGAGCCAGTGTGCTTCACGTTGTTCCGATACTCCTCTACAACTGCGCATAACGTGTATCGGCGTCTTGTCATTCTCTAGACATGTCCTGCATAGAGGGATGTCGGTCATACATAGAATTGAGAGGTGTTTGTTTAGTGGACAGTGCCCTGTAATCAGTCCTATGTCCGTTCTAAGCTTTACACTGATTAACTGTGCGAGTTTTTTGATTAATTGTGTGTCGAGACACGGTATTGCCTCTTTGATATGTTTACAGCCTGTTGTTTGTGTCCATATTTATTGTAGAGGTCTTCGTATAACCAGGTTTTATATTTACTGATAGGTATGGTACTATCCTATAACTTTCAGTGTTGTGTCATGTCGTGCAAGTTCGTCTGCCCTTTCGTTGCCGAAATTGCCTCTGTGTCCCTTAATCCCGTTAGTTTACTTTTGATAGTTCCTCAAGTGCGTTGTGACAGTCAAGCAGCAGCTTGGAAGAGGTATTGTGTGTATCTAGAGCTTTAGGTGCTTCTTGGCTGTCACTGTGTATATTAATATTGAAGTTTGTTACCTTTATGCTAACCATTGCCTTGGCTGCAATTGTAATACTAACGCATTCCGCCTAGAAGACAGAATTGTTCTTGCCGAGCGCCTGTACGATGTTTATATTTAGCTTCTGACAGCGGACTCCTGCACCGGTTCCTGTGTCCGATTTTGATTCATCTGTAGGTACGAGTAAATACCTTTATTCTGTCTGGTGTTGCTTTATCCAAAGTGGTTTCGTTTATGTTGATTTTGTAAGGTTTGCCCATTAGATAGTGGTTTGTCTTATCACAAATCGATCTGAAACGTGGATTGTTGGTGTTTGATACCTTTAGTATATCAAGAAGACCTGTGTATGTTTCTTGCCATTGATGACAGACTTTTCGTCTGAAGACTTGTTGCTGCCTCTTTTTGTATGTGTTGGTGAAGCGGTGGAATACCCATTAGCGCCTCCAGGACTACGGTGGGTGTTGTGTTCATGCTGCCGGTGATGGCTAGCAGTGACAGCCTTTGTAATTTTTATAATTCCTTTTCCTAGCGTCCTAAGCCACCCTATTATTGAAGCGTAGGTGAGAGAGCTCCTTACTTCCGTTGTGTATAGCCATTTCACTATGTGTGGTTTCAAACCCCATGTGCATTTGCATTGGCTAAAGGAAGTTAAATTTTTATTTTTGTTTCAATGTCTTTTCAGTTTAGTTTCTAGTCCAGGAGTACTCCCAAGTACTTATACTTCTATTTTTAGTTTTAGATTGTATTTCCTCGATAATATGATAAATATTTGGCGGTAAAGAAGTTTGAAAGGTATAAACAATGTCTCCCTAGTTTATACCTTTATGCCGTTGTCAACATAAAATATTTATCATCAATAATTCTCAAATTCTCAATGGTCATACACAGAATAGAGCTGACGACGTCTGTCATAGTTTGATACAAAAGCACTGGACAACGCAAAGAAAACTAGAGTTATATAACCCCCCATTTCAGTACATAGCAGCAATTAAAAGAGCAAGGGAGACTAATAATCCATTCTTACAGCTAGAACTTGAAATAGTGAAGCTATTAGAGCTGAATGAAGAGCGAGAGCACGAACAACAGCGTGTGACTAACTTCTGAGGAGATATAATGATATCTGTATTCTCTATTACTTCTTCGTGGCTTCTTAAAGGCGCAGTCCATTGCGATTATGGAATTTCCTCATCACGACCATCGAAACCAGTTCTTTTTTGATGAGTAACAGATTTAATTTTAGTTGAACTATAGAAGTTCAATGACATACTCTCTTTAGTTTCGTTTAGAAGAATCTGAAAATATACAAGTAATATAAATCAAAGCCCCTAATTTAAATTTAAGCCATGTTAAAGTCAATTTACATTTTCGATTAATTATGGATCATCTTCACTTCGTTATTTTTCTTGGTCGGGATTCGAGTTTTCTACAAAATTATAATATTTAACACAAATATAAAATAAATATCATCTTTTTGATGAACCTGTATTAATTCAATTATGATATTAATCAAAACTTTTTAATTTTCCTGTTTATTTTAAAGACAGAATTTAGAAAAAAGTTCAAGTTATAAGTGTTAATAAGGGCCTATAGTAAATTGTGCCATCGAACGTAATATATTTTTTTGTGTTATAATGAGCCAGTAAGATATAGATTCTTTTAACATCTTTGCTTTTTAGCGATAGAGTGGTCTTTTAAGGATAAGAGCCACTAATTGACAACATTTTGTCCAATATAACGGCCCAATCACAAAGTATTCTTTATAATACAAAATATTCAGAATATTACTTACCTTTTTTTCATCATATAAGGGCACAAATACGAATCGCACAACGTTTAAGCAGTCTACTTTCGACACGTATGGGCACTTTACTGAATATCACCTTGTAGCAGTAAAATCGGGATGCAGGGCAGGAGAGTGTGAGAGAGGCACAAATGTGATAACTCAGTAATTATTGTCGTTTTCCTCCCGCTGTCGGAGCTAACCGATAGAGAATTTCATTTTGTACCCTTAGCATTTAAAATCTCGATTTTGTAAAATTTTGACTTGTGCCTTTATATTACTGAGGGTGCGATATGTCTTTACATAACCCCTTTAGGGAATATTAAAGAGGTTTTGTATGTAGCTTGATTTCGACACTTCCGCCAAAGGACGCCTTTGCTTCACATGAGACTTTTGTAGTGACTTCCAAACACAACGGTCCTGTGACAAGAAGGTTCCTTGCGACTGATTTCATTTTGTTAGTTCACCTAAAGAAAGTTGATCGATCGCATCGCCAATCAAACTCCTTGGTATCAAGTCTATCAACTTTGCGACTAGTTGAGCTATGTCAGTAATATGAGAAGATTTGTAAAAGGATTCCTCTATTTTGATTCGATCGCGTTAAATATACCTTTTTTTTTTTCGTGGGGAAATCCTTATGGATACCTACTTGTCAGGGGAGGCAAACAGGTTATGTCGGACTCCTACCGACTAAAACCCCACGGCTTAACAACCCGTAGCCTTTACACTGGGCTATGGGAACGGCCTCGCACACAACCGCAACAGGCAACGCAGACAGCAACGCCCGCAAGAGCAGGCCCTCCTCTACGATTTATATATACTTAACTAATTAAAGGCGTGAATGTATAACACGCCATCTGTCTCGAGGATTGATCTCTAGTGGGCGACGGATTCCCCATAATAACCATCGCCCAGAGGTCCTCGTCAGGACATAGAACAGTTTCTATGGATCTATGCTTGGAGTAGGTAAGTAGACGCTTTATGTTTCCTTATGGGGCTCATAGTTACTCGATGTAAATCGTGTGAATATGCTAGCGCCGTTGTCGTTTTTTTAACCGACGAAAAAAACGGAGGGGGTTCTCAATTCGACACGTATATATTTTTTTTCTTTTTATGTATGACCACACATAACTTTTTACAGAGTTGTCCGATTTTGATAATCCTTTTTTAATTAGAAAGGGCATACTTCCAGGGTGGTCTCATTTTCATCATGTTAGGATCTAATGATGATATCTTGGAGAAATTGAAGGAACTCTTCAAATTTTGGAGGCACGCTTACAGCGATTTCGGTTTTTGTCTCGGTATCGGTAGCTTTTTGGCTACTAGTGCCGTATAATACTATGACAGTATAGTACGAGTACGTTACGTGGCGATAAATCACTAAAAAGTAAGAAATAAAAATTTTTAATTAAAAATAGAACCGACTCAAAACCCACTAAAAAGTAAAAATAAATGTCATTTAGTTGCTTTAATTTACTTAAGCATATCTCGGTTCGGTCGGTTCTATTTTTTGTTAAAAATTTTTATTCCAAACCTGGCCTTTTCACTACTTCTACTCCAAAGACTTACCTGTGTAGAGAAAGAGAATATTGTAGCACGATAGCAGCGGAATCTAAAATTGCGCATTCTTTCGTCCCATCACATAAAAAAAGACAGAGCAATAGGTATTTTCAATTTTGCCGATTATAAATGAATACATCTCTTTTCTTTACATAATTTATTATATAAGCCTAGTATGCGCTACTAGATAGGTATATCTCGCATAGAAGAACAATATCATTGTCTTGGGGCGAAAGAGAGAGCAACAGCTTCGACGACCTCCGTGGCGCAGTGGTATGCGCGGTGGATTTATAAGACGGAGGTCTCGGGTTCGATTCCCGGCGGGGAAGATTGAGATTTTTCTTAATTTGTCTTGGTATGGCTGGTGGGAGGCTTTCGCCGTGGCTAGTTACCACCCTACCGACAAAGACGTACCGCCAAGCGATTTTAGCGTTCCGGTACGATGTCGTGTAGAAACCGAATGGGGTGTGGATTTCATCCTACCCCTAACAAGTTAGCCCGCTTCCATCTTAGATTGCATCATCACTTAACAACAGGTGTGATAGCAGTCGAGGGCCAACTTGTAGTCGATAAAAAAAAAAAAAATTTCGATTTCGAGAGAGAGGTAGGTACTTTTTATAGATGCGTCATGCATTTACACATGTCATTAGATAAGAGACATTTATTTCGGAATTATCAATTATCTTTTTAATATTTTATTTAGTTTATTAACTTACCAAGAATTTTTGAGATTCGTATTAAGGTCAAAGTTTATTTTCATTGTTTTTTTCAACTAATATCGTCTTTTTTAATAAACGTTCCGAATTCAGCTATTTATAAACATATAAGATAATATAAAGCTTCCCATACACCATACAATACAATTGCACAATGTCGATTACTACAATACAATTGAAGGTTTAGTGTAGTTTAATTTAACATTGTTATTATGACAACTTTCAATTCTTGGGTCTGTGTGCACCAAGATTTCAGTTATCATAACCAACGGTTAACATAAGCTAAACGTAAAATTTACTGTTCACGACAACTCTTACGCCTGTTACGAACGTAAGCTTGGTTATGATAACCGCCCGGTTTACGTCCTTAACCGGCGTACGGGTTGTCGTGAACAGTAAATTTATAGTAAAGTTATGTTAACCGTTGGTTATGATAACCGAAATCTTGGTACACACAGGCCTTAGTATTACTTCTATAAATGTATACCTAATTAATAAAATAAAAAAATGTTTGGTAAGAAAAAAGATAAAACAATTAACTGTATTCAAACGTAAATATTTATTACATAATTATAATATTATATTATATACAATTCATAATAATTCGCAGGACAGTCACTTTGCCATGTTATTTTCAAATAATTATGTCACAAAAATACTTATATATTGTAATTAATTTTCACATAATTTGTGTTATCGTGTCCTGGACCTATAATAATCGTAGGCCCGTTCCCAGTTTCAGTTCGAGTCATACTCCAACTGGATGATGATTCCTGTAATAATAAAGACATTTACAAAGATATAATAAAATTATTGTTATAAAAACAAAAAAACCCGACTGCTTAAAAGTTATGAACTGAAAAGAGAAAAACAAGGATCACTATATCTGTATAAAATTCTTAATACTTTATGGTGCTGCAAACAGGGATAAAATAGGTACTTTAACCTGCGGTGAAAGAAGGATCTACCTAAACTACGTTTGCCCCCGCCTGCAGCACCATAAAGTATTTCGAATTTTATACAGATATACTGATCCTTGTTTTTCTCTTTTCAGTTCATAAATTCTAAGCAGTCGGGTTTTTTTTGTTTTTATAATAATAATTTTATTTGAGACTTTTTAGTTTTAGTTTATGGTATAGACATGAGACGGTACACTTAATACACTTTTTGCCATTTTTTGTTAAAAAAGTAATATGAACATGATATGATATTTATATTTTTGAAATGAATGGTCTTTTTAAGACCTTTCAATTGGAACCCATATTGCTATGATAAGAGAAAAAAATACACACATCCCCCCTTTTTTCCCCCATTTACAGGCGTCATTTTGAAAATTTATATAGCCTATGTCACTACCACAATTTTGACAAATTCAACGACACCTCACATGTCAAAATCCGTTCAGCCGTTTAGGCTGTAGCCCGTGCCGAAGAAATGGACATACATACATACATGCATACATACATACATACATACATACATACGCTCGAAAAACAAACTGCTTCGGGATTTGGTACGTGCAGCGCTCTGCATTGCACTACCGTGCCCCCACATTGAAACCACTCCGTTTAAAAGTACCTGTGGTAATAAATAAGTGGGGCAAATAGCAACATTATCAGCCTATTCAGATGGTCCACTGTAAGGCTCTAATAATACGAGAATTTAAGTCCACCACGCTGCTTCATGGCGGGTTGGTGATTTATAAAAGCTATTTATGACCTATCTCACAATTGTAATCACAGACACATTTTTTTTATCGACTACAAGTTAGCCCTTGACTGCTATCACACCTGATGTTAAGTAATGATGCAATCTAAGATGGAAACGGGCTAATTTGTTAGGGGTAGGATGAAATCCACACCACTTTCGGTTTCTACACGACATCGTACCGGAACGCTAAATCGCTTGGCGGTAAGTCTTTGTCGGTAAGGTGGTAACTAGCCACGGCACATGAGCTTACTTCTCAAGTGGCAGGACACAGGTCGGCAGTTTGACGGACATATTCCCTTTGCATGCTCGGCGATGTATTTCTAGGCGAATGTGTTCTACTTCCCATCATCTGATTAGTCCGTTCAAATTCTATTATTGAGGGAATATCAGGAAAAAATTGCCTTATGTATTTTTCCTGATTATAATCTATCTCTGTGTCAAAATTCAACCAGATACTTTCAGCCATTAAAGCGTTATTGTGTAACAAACATTTATTTATACAAATAGTTTAAATTAGTATTAGTAAGATTAGATTACCGTTTTAGTAGACGTGCTAAAGGTGTACGTGTAAGTTGTGTCTCGTTTATTTCTAACGGCGTCCGTCTGAACATGGAATAAAAATAATTATTGTATTAATCTAAGGAATAAATAAAATATCTTTTTTCTAATACTAGTTTTAATTTAATCATGCTTATAGAAAATGTGATGTATGCTACTGCATGTGATTAGCAATTCAATGAAGGATGTCTTCGTTATGGAAAATGTATGCTTAACGATCACTATCAGTATTTAATTATAATTTTTACAACCTCCGTGGCGCAGTGGTATGCGCAGTGGATTTATAAGACGGAGGTCCTGGGTTCGATTCTCGGCTGGACAGATTGAGATTTTTAAACGACTACTTCGAAAAAAGGCGTTTCTCAAATCGACCGTATATATTTTTTTGTTTATTTTTTTATGGGTGTTCGCGCATAACTTCGTCGTTTATGAACCGATTTCGATAATTCTTTTTTTGTTAGATAGTCCGGTGGTGGTACCATGACAAGGAAATGAAGATGGAATCCTGGAGAAACCGAGGAGAACTTTCAAAAATTGTGGGGACAACATGTACGTTTGTTAATTTTTCCGGTTAGTATTTAAAAGCACTACAATTTAATGAAGGTCTGGAGTCGATCTGATGATGGAGCCGATCTGTACATAAGAGAACTCCATGACCATTTACTGCAGTTACCTTGTGTTTGGGCTCGATTAATTTGTCTCGATGAGAACTGTACATTTAGATGAGCTGTGACTGTCATTGAGGTTCCGATGATGAAGACGAAGGACAGCATAGGGAGCTTTTTAACCGTTTACAGTAGCTACCTTGTGATTGGGCTTGATTAATTTTCTCGATGAGAACTTTACATGTAGATGGATCGTGAATGTCATAGAAAGCTCGGGTGGCACCGACTTCATAGATGTGGTTATGACTTCAAAGATTAGACACTCTACTGGAATTATAGTAAAAAAGCAGTAAAATGTAGCGATAAAAACTATAATGATCACCTTTCAACTTACAATATCCTCGTGTATGAGCTGTTGCACCTCCTTAATTTCCGTAGTTTCAAGAGGTTCGATACTGAAAATAAAATTGTATATAACTTCTTGTTTCTATAACTTCTTTTTTAAATTGAATTGATTTGAATTTCTTAAACAAAAAATAAACAATTCAATAAAGCGATCATTATACTACTACTGCAAACTGTTTCACCAATAGATGGCGTCACATCTTTAAACAATTTAAAAGATTAAATAAAAGGAGGACATGGTTCAAACCATAAAAACAAATTTACACAGTTTATTATTCTATGCTCAATATGACACAAAAGATTTATCATCATTTTATTTCTGCGGAATGCTATTAATTCTTGTTGTTGTTAAAATTTATTTTTATAATATTTGAAGATTGTGACAGCGCAGTAGTACAAGAGTACAAACTACATAGTGTACAAAAGTAAGGACGAGATCATGCAACACAATTTAAAAGATTGGACTAACTTATCTAGTGACGTCCAATCCCCAATTGTGTGAAGTGATCTCGTCCTCACTTAGTCTCAACCCTACCCGTCACAGACCATAGTGATGGCTCTTTGATTAATGGCATAATTTTCCCCAGTGAAAGTTGTGTTTAGAGTTCTTTGAAATAATGACATTAACAGATGACAAGCAAAGATAGCGGATCGACAAACCACAGAATAGGTTTGTTGACATAGAGTAAAAATAAATTTTTTTTTTTCTAATATTTGAAGATTGTGACAGCGCAGTAGTACAAGAGTACAAACTACATAGTGTACAAAAGTGAGGACGAGATCACTTCACACAATTGGGGATTGGACGTCACTAGGTAAGTTAGTCCAATCTTTTAAATTCTTGTTGTTTGTCTGTGCGTCTGTCTGTCCGCACTATTTATATGTTCCCCTACAACTTCCAAACGGTTTGGCCGATCCCCGATATGATGACATATTCTTATAGGAAAAAGTCTGAGGAGTGTTCTTATACACTTATTTTTTTTTACCCGACTGCGTCAGAAAGAGGGAAATGTTTTTTATGTGACCGATTTTAATGATTCTTTTTTGTTGGAAAGGAATGGTCTACTAGAAGAACCTAACACTGACTTGTGCGAAATATCTGGAGCTTCGACCCACCATGCTGCTCCAGTGTGGGCTGACGGGCTTAGGGTGATAATAGTTTACTGTTTTAATGGCCCACTAGAAGAACCTGACTCCCTGACTTGTAGGAAATATCTGGAGCTTATACTCATCCACCAGTAAGTCTTTCAGCCTTCAAAACGACTTAAAATCTAGCGAGCTCTAATATTAAAGCTAAAAGGCTCGAGTTCTTTGGATCAATAGCTGTAACTGTCATTAGGGTGATAAAGACGAAGGATAGCTAAGAAAGCTCCTTAACTTATTGATTCTCCTTATTAATTTGTACTGGTGAGAACTTTTGACCTAGATAGATTGTTACTGTTATAAGGGCCTGGTTATGAAGACGAAGGACAAACAAGGTAAGGGTGTTAACTGTTTACAGTGTGAGTTTTATATGTAGGTAAAGTATAACATTGGGTTCCATATCGGTCGTAGCAGAAATGCAGGGGACTGAACGGCTGGAAACCGTTCACCGACCCAAGCATTTTATCATTATTATCATCCTTTTAACGGCCCACTACGACCAAGCCTCCCTCCTTATATGAGAGGAGAAACCACCACTCTCCTCCAACCGAGTTGGGAGCTAGGGTGTAACAATCACTGTCAGATGTTGAGACAGTAACTAATTTGGTAAGTAAAAATAAATAGATAAAATATTATCGCATTTTTTTCAGTGATATGAAAGCATTTTGTAAAATTATTAATGACATTTAAAATATAGAGTTATTCTCTGAAAACATTGCCCAGTTGAGAAGATACAGAAAAGATGTTCTTACCTCTTTGGTACTGGTGAAGTAGAACACATCAATATTAAACTGATAAGTAGAAAAAATACTGTTAACGAGGTCATTGTTAAATATTAAATATTAATAAAAAAATGTAAGTAAATAAATGATACAATAATCGTTCAACAATTGAGGCTAGTGACTGTGACTGATATAAAACAGTCGTTCGTATTTGTGGTCTGTGTGATTAATAAGATGAGTGTACAGTTGAACTTACTATCTTAGTATAAGTAATGTGGCGTAAATATATCAACATACGTATATATTTATATCAACATGTTGATATGTACAAGATGACACGCTTACTTAACTGCGTAGAGGACAAAAGGCGATATAAAAATATTTATAATTAAAACAATTCTTTATTTTTCTCCTAAACTATAATTTATTGACCAAGCAAATTCCATCTGATGGTGGAAAGAAAACATAGTCACACAGGGCAATTAATGCGTCCTGAAAAGTATTACCCTATGTCCATTTCAAGAAATGAGAACTTTCCCAGACGACTTTGTAAGAAAGTTATATATTATTTCACTGAAATTAGAAAAGTAGGGCATAGAGCTAGGTCATAGTAAAGTAATTATTTTATATTTATCTAGATTCGATTGGAAAAACTCGAAAAGGTCAAGGTGGTCCTCCCTAGCCAAATTTGGTACGAAACAAAATTTGGCTAGGCAGGACGAGTACCACATAATATATTTCATTCAATTCTCAATATTTTTGGACCTAAGTATCACACGTTAAAGGATTAGCCGACGGGGCGAGACCGTAGTAAGAGTTTTTCGGACACTTTTGGCTGAACATTGGGCGAGTGGGAAATACGCGAGTGAGCGAGTCAGCGAGTGGCATATGGGAAAGTGAGAGATTTTATTTTTAAAAGAAATAAAAATGTTTATTCAAAAAAAATTGTGTCACTCAATCAGGGTTGCCATCCGTCCGGGTTTTCCCGGATTTGTCCTAGTTTAGAGGGCATCCAGGGAACGACCGGGCAAGGTTTCATTTGTAGACCGGGTTTCAAAAATAAATAAATAAAAACAAATTTGGGCCGCCCGCAAGACACGCACTATGCTCGCACCACACTACGATCAACCGATGAACCAAGTATATTCACCGTTTCAAATAAAAAAGGTGATTTATGACATTTTCAACTATTTTTTATTACATTGAATATGTTTAAAAGATCTTGTTGACATGTCCGGCTTTTGGACTCGTAAACTCCGGGGTTTTCACGCGTCTTCTCCTGTTTTCCAAATTTTAGAGATGGCAATCCTACACTTAATACATATCACTCAATAGATTAAATGTTGACTCTTACAGATCAGTCAAGACTAAAAAACCAACAAGTATCAAACACCACTCCTATCTTGTGTGGCACAACCCAGAAATAGGTGCCAGCTCAGCTTTGTGCTGCATGCTCAAGCAAATGTAAGAGCACACAGCACACATTTCAGCCGGCACCTTGTCCAGGGAGAGTGTTCTACGTATTTAATCATATTTTTTTGATTTATTAAAAATGTATTTACCAACAAGACCTTACAGCTACCGAGCCGTTTTGCACAAGTCTTCAGTACAGTATTACGTAACAGCTACTGATAAGCATAGGTAACTAACTTGACTGCCTCGTTGGTCTAGTGGTTAGCCTATGTGGCTTCGATCACGAGGTCCTGGGTTCGATTCCTGGGTCGGGTCACGGAATAATTCTGAGCTTTTTCATTCTTCTATGAAATGTTCAGTACATTCCAAGCCCGGAGTCTGGAAGTTGGAGGTGTTACACCCCGTGCCTCGGAGAGCACGTTAAGCCGTCGGTCCCGGTCACTATCAACAACATCTGATAGTGATCGTTAATAAATGATACATTATCACTCTAAGCCCGCCAACCCGCATTGGAGCAGCGTGGTGGGTGTGTACGCTCCATATCCCCTCTCCTATAAGGAGGGAGGCCTGGCCCTGTAGTGGGCGTTAATAGGCTGATAATGATGATGATGATGATGATGAACTAACTTAGACCACAACACTTAGCACCGACGCTCTCGTCGCTTCTCGGGGATTAGTTGAGGTGTTAATTGATTTTCGACTTTATTTATTTAAAATGTATTTACCAACAAGACTTTACAGCTACCGAGCCGTATTGCACAAGTCTACAGTACGGTATTACGTAATAGCTACTGATAAGCATAGGTAACGAACTTAGACCACAACACTTAGCACCGACGCTCTCGTCGCTTCTCGGGGATTAGTTGAGGTGTTAATTGATTTTCGGCTTTATTTATTAAAAATGTATTTACCAACAAGATTTTACAGCTACCGAGCCGTATTGCACAAGTCTACAGTACGGTATTCCGTTATAGCTACTGATAAGCATAGGTAACGAACTTAGACCACAAGACTTAGCACCGACGCTCTCGTCGCTTCTCGGGGACTAATTGAGGTGTTAATTGATTTTCGGCTTTATTTATTAAAAATGTATTTACCAACAAGACTTTACAGCTACCGAGCCGTATCGCACAAGTCTACAGTACGGTGTTACATAATAGCTACTGATAAGCATAGGTAACGAACTTAGACCACAACACTTAGCACCGACGCTCTCGTCGCTTCTCGGGGATTAGTTGAGGTGTTAATTGATTTTCGGCTTTATTTATTAAAAATGTATTTACCAACAAGACTTTACAGCTACCGAGCCGTATTGCACAAGTCTATAGTAAGATATTCCGTAATAGCTACTGATAAGCATAGGTAATGAACTAAGACCACAACACTTAGCACCGACGCTCTCGTCGCTGCTTCTCGGGGATTAGTTGAGGTGTTAATTGATTTTCGGCTTTATTTTAAATGTGTTAACAAGACTTTACCAGACTGTATTTTACAGTACGGTATTCCGTTATAGCTACTGATAGATAGGTACTAATAACATAACACTTAGCACGACGTTTCTTCTCATTATATGATCGGCTTTATTTTAACGCTAGACTGTATTTTAATAATAATAAACTAATAAATAAACTCGTTTCTTGTCATTATTACTATTAATAATTGTTTCACATTGGTTTGTTTTGCGTGTCTGTGTATCTATTCTAATAGTAATTAATAAATAAATTACAATAATGTATTTTTTATCTACTACAAGTTGGTCCTTGACTGCTATCACACTTGATGTTAAGCGATGACGCAATTTAAGATGGAAGTGAACTTGTTAGGAATAGGATGATATCCATGCTCCTATCGGTTTCTACACGACATCGTACCGGAACGATAATTCTCTTGGCGGTACGTCTTTTTTTATCGACTACAAGTTGGCCCTTGACTGCTATCACACCTGATGTTAAATGCTGATGCAATCTATGATTTTTCTTAATTTGTGTTTGTCAGTAGGGTGGTAACTAACCACAGCGAAAACCTCCCACCAGCCAGACCAAGACAAATTAAGAAAAATCTCAATCTGTGCCGCCGATTATTTTTAACAAAACAAAAAATTATTTGATAACTGAGACCCCCAGTTTAATTATAAGTATACAATGAAAAGGGCTTCCTCGACAGTCATTCAGACATTAATTTAAAATCAAGTGAACAAAACTAACGTTAGTTTGTTATTAAATAAAAATAGCAAAAAAAAAATTGTTACCAAAACAGTTTTATTTTACCTAACTTCGGGATTTATTACTTATTTTTCTACGAAGTTTATTTATTGACATGACGAGGCAACAATTTTATTAGCCGATACCTACGCAAGTAAATGATACCAAAATAAACTTTACATTTATATTTACTCTGTACATATTTGAGTATGTACAAGAATATCAAACTTTATGAAATAAATATCACTGGGGATTTTCAAAGGCAAAAGGTTATCACTGTTATTATAATAAATGTCGAACTTTGTTCTTTATGTGAATGTAGATCTATTACCTACTGTAATTTGTCTATTCTTCAATATAAGCGAAATACCACTAACTATCAGATTGATTCATCACGAGATCTCTAAAACTATACTTTCGTTTGATTTTAAATTTAGTATACTTACTGATTTCTAGATGTAGACACTCACTAAGAAGGGGTTTTCGACCACGGAAACGGGTTGGGCGCGGCTTATATCTCAGCTAATTTTAAATAAAAATGTTGTAGGTATTTGTTTAAATTTGTCCATAGAACAACTTGTACAAAAAAAAGGTATAGGTAACCTATTTTTAACCGACGAAAAAAAACGGAGGAGGTTCTCAATTCGACACGTATATTTGTTTTTTTTTTTTTTTTTTTATGTATGACCACGCATAACTTTTTACAGTGTCGTCCGATTTTGATAATTCTTTTTTTATTAGAAAGGGCATACATCCAAGGTGGTCCCATTGTCCTCATGTTAGGATCTGCTGATGATATCCTGGGAAAATTGAAGGAACTCTTCAAATTTTGGAGGCACGCTTACAGCGATTTCGGTTTTTGACTCGGTATCGGTAGCTTTTTGGCTACTAGTGCCATATAATATACTATGACAGTATAGTACGAATAAGGTACGTGGCGATAAATCACTAAAAAGTAAGAAATAAAAATTTTTAACAAAAAATAGAACCGACTCAAAACGCACTAAAAAGTAAAAAATAACTGTGTCATTTAGTAGCTTTAATTTACTTAAGCATATCTAGGAGTCGGTGCCAGCCAAGGTTTTTACTATCAAGGACGTTACCTAAAACCCACAAACTGCTTTACTACGTAAAATAAATGTTCCTTAAACTTGGCTGGCACCGACTTCATAGATATGCTTAAGTAAATTAAAGCAACTAAATGACACAGTTATTTTTTACTTTTTAGTGCGTTTTGAGTCGGTTCTATTTTTTGTTAAAAATTTTTAAAGTAAAAAATTCATATGATATTATTATATAATGTTTATTTTACTAAAGTATGTAATGTAATATTATGTTATTTTAACTTTTAAAGTTTTATGGTATCAGAATAAACAGAAATAACTTTGAGGTCATATAAGAATTTTAATTTAAAGTTTTTTAATAGTTGAAAATTAACTCTTTAACAGGTAGAGGTAAGTAAAAGTAAAATTTTTGTTGAATATTAAATCTTTTAAAATGTATGCTCCAAATAATAAAGCTTATTTCGCTGCTATTATGTAGGTACGTGTACCTTTTAGGAATGCTTTTAATCATACAAATTTTTTAGATGTATTTGTTTTGTTTAATGTTTATAATATGTTCTATATTTTTATGTTTCTCTTGAACAATATTATAAACCAAAAAACGTGAAGTTTAGAGTTTCGTAAATGCATGTCGGCTAAGTTCCGTAAACAGTTCTCAAAGTGCCTAAAGAATTAAAAACGTCTTTGGACCGACGTTCAATAAATTAAAATTAATATTTATTTTTGCGAATTAGGTACATAAAGATCTCCTGACGCTCGACAGAAGTGATAACTTAAATAAGGATCTGTGTTAGAATGAAAGAGAAGGAGCCTGCATACAGCTACCGTATGCGTGAGCTAAATGGAAACCAGACAGTCTGGCGCCGTTACGCGTTACGTAACAAATCAGGTTACACTCCAATAATAAGTTATCACTTAAAAAATATAAAATAACTTTGTCATTCAAAACGTTGTCTTTACATAATAAAATTATCTCATCCTATCATGTACATCGTCATCATCATCGGTCATCCATTCTACCTATCCATCCATCCATTATTCAACCACCCACCCATGATCCATTCATCATATTCTCATCTTAAATGCTGTATAGTCCGGTCGATTTAGACATAAAATAGTGGTCAAATAATATAAATTCCGATAGAGCCTATCTTTCTAATGGCGAACCCAAGTTTTCCACGGTATTTTGGCTTTGGGAATATTCGTTATTTCAAATATTTAAAATGACTGGACTAAAGTTAGTCAGTGCAGCGATGGGCCCTCACTGTTAGCTTTACATTGTATCAGCCAATTGGAGTGTTTGTCAGTTATTGTTATAGTCGTATCATGAGTTTTTGTAGTGGAGCATTGTTATTGTTTTAAAAACAGCAAAAACACAAACAACATTATATATCGGAGCAGCAGATGCACATGACGAGCTCCAAACTTATCTCGTTAGGTAAGTACATTGTATTGTGTAATACGGATTTTCCGATCACGTAAGCTCACCCGTCGTTATCAAGTCTCGTATGTTAGTTTTGTTTGAGTATTTATGTATCGTTCATTGTATTGACCAATCAAACGTAGTCAGAGTATCTGTTTAATTGTAAGGCCAACCACACTTTGTCTGATGTAAAACTTTTAGTTGGATTAAGTTGCCTAAGTTAAAATGTTCTTTTAACATCTTTAAATAAGCAATTCTTCTATAGTTCATAATAGCTGCAGAACTTAGATAAGTATTTATATAAGGCGAGGATGAATGGAAATGTTGGAAGAGGAAGGCCTAGACGAATATTCTTGGTTGGTTGAATGGTTCTTTATCTTCTAGCTATACCCCAAAGTCAAGACTTTACGTGATTCAGTTACCTACACATCTTACTCTTTAATTTACTTAAGCATATCTATATAGTCGGTGCCAGCCAAGTTTAAGGAATATTAATTTAACTTATTACCTAACCTTAGCTGACACCGACTCCTAGATATGCTTAAGTAAATTAAAGCAACTAAATGATACAATTACTTTTTACTTTTTAGTGCGTTTTGAGTCGATTCTATTTTTTGTTAAAAAATTTTATTTCTCACTTTTTAGTGATTTATCACGACGTAACGTACTCGTACTATACTGTCATAGTATATTATACAGCACTTGTAGCCAAAAAGCTACCGATACACAAAAACCAAAATCGCTGCAAGTGTGCCTATAAAATTATGAAGAGTTCCTTCAATTTTCCCAGGATATCATCATCAGATCCTAACATGATGACAATAGGACTACCTTGGAAGTGTGTCCTTTACCCTAATAAAAAAAAATTATCAAAACCGGACAACTCTGTAAAAAGTTATGCGTGGTCATACATAAAAAAAAAATATATACATACGTGTCGAATTGAGAACCTCCTCCGTTTTTTACCTAATGCAGTTATATCTACATTACTATATAACCAAAACTTTCTTACTAATATTATATTGGGTATTCAGTCAATTTATTTAATCCCCTACTTAAAGATTTTAAATTCTTTTTTGATCCGTTGATCAAAAAAGGTACAGTCAAAGTCGATTGCAAAAGCAGCACACCAACACCAAGTCACAGTAGAACATCCAATATTCTACTACTACTGTTATTACTACGAGAAATTATCTAAACTATGGACCGTCCGCGGTTTCCGAAATGTTCAAGATGGAAACTTCAAACTCGTGACGTAATTGCATGCATCAGGCTATCTCATGTTTGACGAACAAAACTTGAAACGAACCAAGTTGATGTATACGCCAGGCACCAATTAAAATATACAATAGCTTCTGCTCGTTTTTTCGTCTACAGAATATTAATGTTATTTACTTTAGTAAAATTAAAAAATATTTATTATTAAAAACAAAAACCCGACTGCTTTGAAGTTATGAACTGAAAAGAGAAAAACAAGGATCACTATATCTGTATAAAATTCTAAATACTTTATGGTGCTGCAAACAGGGACAAAATACTTTAACCTGCGGGGAAAGAAAGATCTACCAAAACTACGTTTGTCCCCGCCTGCAGCACCATGAAGTATTTAGAATTTTATACAGATTAGTGATCCTTATTTTTCTCTTTTCAGTTCATAACTTCTAAGCAGTTGGGTTTTTTGTTTTTATAATAATAATTTTATTTGAGACTTTTTAGTTTTAGTTTATAGTATAGAAATGAGACGGTACACTTAGTACACTTTTTGCCATTTTTTGTAAAAAAAAGTAATATTAACATGGTAATATTTATATTTTTGAAATGGTCTTTTTACGTCCTTTCAATTGGTATCCATATTGCTAAGATAAGAGAAAAAAATACACACATCCCCCCTTTAGCCGCCATTTTGAAAATTCATATAGCCTATGTCACTACCACAATTTTGACAAATTCAACGACACCTCACATGTCAAAATCCGTTCAGCCGTTTAGGCTGTAGCGCGTGCCGAAGAACTGGACATACATACATACATACGCTCGAAAAACATAACCCTCCTTCTGACGCAGTCGGGTAAAAAAACACGCTGAATCAGAGCATGGATTCAATTTCAAGAGAGCTCGTATCTCTCATTAGACTTTATTACCTATTATCCATGCTAGTACAATTAAGATTAGTTCAAACCTTATATTCATTTTTAAATCAAGTCTATGCACGAACACCTATTATAAAAGTACCAGTTTATATTTGAATTATTCGTTTTTTTGTCTGGCTGATATAATATAACTAGAGGACGTCTGCGCTTTTGTCCGTGTAGTTCCAGATCCCGCGGGATTATCATGATAAAAAGTAAAATTCCCTACAAACGAATGCCAACTACAAACCAAAACTATCTAAAGATACACCCACGAGCTACTGCCAAAGCATGAAATCGCGTAAATTATTTGCCGGCTATGATGCCAATTTTTATGGTTATCTGTGTTCTAGAACGAAAATGTCGAAGGCCTAAAGCAAACACAGTACAACAAATATAATGAATAGACAAGATAATCTATAACTTATAAACTGAAGACTAGACTAGAATTACCAGGCCACCATTACGTCATAATGTTTTAGACCCTGACGTAATCAAGAGTATCCGCGTCATTTTAGATAAAAATAATTAACTGACTATGATCTAGTTTAACTAGATGCGGACTTAGGATGCAGTTGCTAGCGGCGATGGAAAAAAAGATGCTCTTTTTTGCTCGGAGTATCTCTGCGTGATCGAATCAGTATTGAGGAGATCCGCAGAAGTACTAAAGTAACCAACATAGCTCAGCAAGTCACAGAAATGAAGTGTCAATGGGTGAGGCACGTGATTCAGTGAGCTGATGGACTTTAGGGACTCAAGATGCTACGGTGACCCCGCATCGGAAAGCGCAATGTTGTTCGACTCTTAACTTGGTGGACTGACGACATCAAACGAGTCGCAGGGAGCCGCTGGCCATAGGAGGCTTAGGACCTTTGTGTTTGGAAGTCCCTAAAATGGCCTATTTCCAACAGTAACCGTCCATCGGCTGAAAATGGTGATGATGATGATGAATGATGGGGTTTATTTTATTTGAAAGATGAATAATTCAAATGGTTTTCAGATTTATAGAACGATATTCTGTTAAGCCAAGTATAAATAAATAAATGTAGAAGGCTTATTCTATTGTTATAAAGAAATTATTCTATTAAAATAATTAAATATTCTGACTTAAAAATCGTCATTGTAGCTTCATCCTCAGATCGGATTTCTTAACATTTTATCCGTTTATACCTACAGTAACAGAACTCGTTCTGAGAAATACAAAACACTACCTAAAGGCTTATCTATCTCTCAGGCTAATAGACGCAGGACAGCCCGTTGTTTTAAGTAATGGTAACCACTTAATAGGTATCAAGTGTGCAATTTACTTGTAATGTTAACTTCTACAAATGGTTACTTTAACCTATGTTCTATGCTAATTCACATTCGCTTATTTCAAGCAGGCTTGATTCACAAACAAAAATACAAACTTTTGAACTGTCTGTATGTCTGTTTGTAGTGACTATTACCGGTTTGGAAAGCCGACTCCGTTGAGTTAAACTAGCTACAAACCCAGTATTTAATACCTTATAGTTCCAAGTTCTGTGTTTATCTTATGGAAATGATATTTTTGAGTGGATTACCTCGCTCAGGTATTTTCTGGAGCCATTATGTAAAAAAGTTATCCAGTCTAATCTAGATAAAAATAAAAGCCCTTTGCTTGCCGGAGCATAAAAACAAATAGTTATGTATTTACGTAAAAGTGTACTGCCTTAATAAAGAAAATCCCTTAATATGAAGGAAATAATATCATTCTTGGACTTGGACTTTATTATGGCTTCGTTCCAAATGTACAAATGTCAGGATCATTGCCCCATTTGCGTGGGCCGTATCGTTTTTTGTTTAGCTAGTTAAATTCTTTCGTGTCCCGCTGCCAATAATGCTATTTCAAGAAATAATAAGCCGCCATTACATCAGGGGACTCATTTGGACTTTCTCATTTCGCATAATGTTAGCTTGACGAGGTATATTTGGTCACGCTACGTCGGATTTTCCACTTCAGCGATTGCTATCAGAATGTATGATTATATTCAGAATGCAAATAAATTGTTTCAGAGGAAACGTGTGCAAGACTTATTTCGTAAGCCAATACAATAATTATAATAATAATTTCTTTATTTCACCTTATAATTAATGATAATTTCCTTTTAGACATTCAGCATACATATACACTTAATAATTATAATTTAACACCAACTCACACAAAAGCAGCCTGGTGAATTTTAGCTCCAAATCTACTGTCTCAAAAGGTATAATAAGGCTATCAACAATATGACAGATTGATATATGAATAAATAAATACTTATACTTTTTTTTTGTCGTACCGGAACGCTAAATCGCTTGGCTATACGTCTTTATCGGTAGGGTGGTAACTAACCACGGCGAAAGCCTCCCACCAGCCAGACCAAGACAAATTAAGAAAAATCTCAATCTGCCCCGCCGGGAATCGAACCCAGGGCATCCGTCTTATAAATCCACCGCGCGTACCACTGCGCCACGGAGGTCGTCAAACAATAATACATAATTTATTATGTATAATCAGACTTTTATTATTTTAGTGGTAAATTTATTTAAGATTCTACTGCCTGTATTTAATTGTTTGCTGATTACACAACAATAAAATATTTTCACTATTCACAATAATAACCGAAAAGTACATATTGTATTTTAAATAAATGATGATAAGAATACCTACAAAAACTTTGCTTATTTAACGAAGTTGCTGAAAATAAGTTTTATATCATCAGATCCCTCTATAAAGAATTTATTATTTATTTACTCTCTATTAATCTTGTGACATATCTGTCACAATATATAGACACTTTTGGACTTCTTTATCCAAACCAATTTGTAACTTTGCAGAACTTTTTCAACATTGATACAATTTCTATCTACAAAATTATCTTCTAGGTTTCGTAGATCATTTGAAACATGCTACCAAATCCAATGAGGTTCTAACTTTAGCTACAATACTAAGTATGTAAGCATAGGCTGACAAACTTTCAGCTTTTATTAAATAACGAAGGTCTGACCATCCAACGTTTTCAGACTACGACAGATAATTATGCTTGATTCGAGTCCCCTAGGAGCGTGTGCTAAAATAATTTTAATTATTATTGAACAACGAAGGTCTGGTCCTCACAGACGCTTGCTCTGTTGTAAGCGAAGGCTTTACTCTGCGTAAAAGAGGTCGTCAATAGGTATTTGTGAAGCATTCACATAGATTTGCTAATGAACTGAGCAAGTGTTTGAACATCGGAGGTTTTGTTTATTGCCCCATCGGTGTTTCCTTTGACGCGCTCTCGTAAATTTTTTACGCCACTATAGAACGGTCCGCCCTAAGCCAAAGCAGGTTATAAACTTTCATGATTTCACTTTACGGCACCATTCGTGTTCATTTTATAAATGATTCGCCTTGTATTGTCTGTTTTATGTGTGCGTTTGACATTGGAAGTTGTAAGGTGAAGGACAAAGGCGCGACTGTGGCAAACTGATAGAACCTGCTAAATATCCTCTAACTTTGCTGATTTATTTTATGGGTGTCTTTATTAACTGCCTCGTTAGTTCTTTGACTTTACAGTTTCGAATCATAATGTCCTGGGTTAGAGTCCTACGTGGGCAACAAGTATTGAGATAATAATAATAATAAAACTCTTTATTACACCAAAATGTATAGAATTAGTAAATTACAGAAATCACTTAAACAATATTATTTTAGTGTAACGGCGGCCTTATTGCTGAAAGCAATCTCTTACAGGCAACCGTCATACGTATAGAGATTAACAAATACAGAGGTGATTGGTGCACAGAAGACAATTTAATAAAAACAAAACAAAGAAAAAAAATATATAATATGCCTACATAAAATACTAAATATACATAGATTACACAATTAAGATACATAAATAGAAATATCATATAATAAATATGTAGATAATATATACATATATAAATATATATGTGTGTATATATATACTACTTAAACAAAATACATACACAAATACTTATTATAATAAATTACATAGAAAGGTAGTGGTTTTTAAGACGACGTTTAAATATAAATAGTGATTTTGAATGCCGAATGTCCTGTGGCACGGCGTTCCACAGTTGAAAAAAACTATTGAGATTTTCTTTCTCTCGTGAAATTATCAGCATACACGGATTTTTGAAGCTGGTATTGTTATATACCTACAGATTACACCGTCATGTAATACTCTATGCCTGTCGGCCCCATTTAAGAATAGAGTGGCGTGAGTCTGAACTCTAAAACCCCATTCAAATGATAGAGAGAGACCTGTTTCTATAGTAGGCTGTTACAAATGGGCTGGTAAACATGATCCTTATTAAAATTGTAAAACTATTTAACTATAGATTTAACTGACGCAGAATTTTAAGCGGTTGTAGCGATTAAAACTGACATAATTGGTTAAATTACAACCACATATGTTTAGTTATCGCCTATGAGTTCAAAATTGTGTGATTACGGATATAGCCCTATTATACTATATGTCATTTATATTATTTATTATACGTATATTATTTATTATGACTAACGAAGCTCTAGACATAGTCATAAATTAATTTCTCCTGTTTGAGCAGAGTACAGAAATCATTATATCTCATTCTAAAGGAAGTGTTTGACTTGCCTATAGAAAAGTTAAAAAAAATGTGTTAAAACCTTTTAATTTTTTTTTATCGACTACAAGTTGGCCCTTGACTGCTATCACACCTGATGTTAAGTGATGATGCAGTCTAAGATGGAATCAGGCTAACTTGTTAGGAGTGGGACAAAAATCCACACCCCTTTCGGTTTCTACACGACATCGTACCGGAATGCTAAATCGCTTGGCGATATGCCTTTGTCGGTAGAGTGGTAACTAGCCACGATGAAAGCCTCCCACCAGACCAAGACAAATTAAGAAAAATCTCAATCTGCCCGCCGGGAATCGAACCCAGGACCTCCATCTTATAAATCCACCCTGCATACCACTGCGCCACGGAGGTCGTCAAATTATGCCTAAGAGTCACTTCAGTCAAAGATAGTGACATTTTAAGAGGGAAATCAATTATGACTTGATACGACATCGTATCGGATCTAACCTAAGAAAATACGATCAATGCCTACAGACTACAGTTATTCATAAAATAAATGCAGTGGCGTGCACTTCATAAATGCATAAGCGCACTGCCTACCCTGACTGCTTACCCGGAAACATTACAAACCAGTATTGGAGAAAGACTAACTAACTACAAAAAGCCTTTAGTGCCTACTCTAGTTATAAATCTTGTGCACGCCACTGCTCAGCTTGAATCATACCCAGTACCTTTCGGTTTAAAAACTAGACTTTTTATTTTCGCCAGAAAGGTATTCAGAAAGTAAAGAAAAGAAAGTAAATTCTTGCTAGTATATTTCACAGAGAGCGAGCCAAATGCATATAGCAGGTAGGTAGTATAAATAAATTCAATTTCATTTCAATAAAACTTTTGGACCAGTTGGTACAACAGAATAAACTTTTTAATACTTTGCAATACGCGTGCAGGGGCTGAAGGCTGAAACAAATAATTGTATTACAGCAGGTAGACACTCGTTGCTCTAGTGGTTTATCTATGTAGCTTCGGACTACGAGGTCCTGGGCTCGATTCCTGGCTTGTTTCATTTTTCTTTCTACTAAGAAATATTTAGTAAAATTCTAAGCTCGGAGAAGGGAAGTCGCTGGTGTTAAACCCCCGTGGAAACCAGTTTAGCTTAAACTGGTCGGTCCCGGTTTCTATCAATACAACATATTCTGATTGTAATCGTAACATAATCACACATTATCACCCTAAGCCCGACAACACGCATTGTAGCAGTGTGGTGGGTACAAGCTCCATACCCCTTTCTGTAAGGATCATCCCTTTATAGGAGAGAGGCCTGGCTGGAAGGTAGTAGACCTTTGTTACACAGATGATGTTGCACTCGTAGCGTAGTGTGCTTCGGTGGAAAATATAAAAAGCACGAGCTACAACTCATGAGAAGATCTCACCTGATGTTAAGTGACAGCACAATGTCTTTGGATGTCCAAACTATAAATATAACATGGAACCGCAACTGTACATCGCTTGACGCCTGAAACTGAGTGTCGAGTTCACCGACAGTTTTTTACCGAGTCGCTCCGTAAAAAATCAACGTCAATTTATAGTGAATCTATTAATAGCGTAAGGAAACGCTTTTAGTTATAGCCTAAGAAAACGTTGTAACTTTCGTATGAAATTGGCGTTAATTTTTAACCGACGAAAAAAAACGGAGGAGGTTCTCAATTCGACACGTATATATATTTTTTTTTTATATGTATGACCACGCATAACTTTTTACAGAGTTGTCCGATTTTGATAATTCTTTTTTTATTAGAAAGGGCACACATCCAAGGTGGTCCCATTGTCATCATGTTAGGATCTGATGATGATATCCTGGGGAAATTAAAGGAACTCTTCAAGTTTTGGAGGCACGCTTACAGCGATTTCGGTTTTTGTCTTGGTATCGGTAGCTTTTTGGCTACTAGTGCCGTATATACTATGACAGTATAGTACGAGTACGTTACGTGGCGACAAATCACTAAAAAGTAAAATATAAATTTTTTTAAATAAAAATAGAACCGACTCAAAACGCACTAAAAAGTAAAAAATAACTGTGTCATTTAGTTGCTTTAATTTACTTAAGCATATCCAGGAGTCGGTGCCAACCAAGGTTTCTACTTTAAGGACGTTACCTAGAAACCAACAAACACTGCTTTACTACGTAAAATAAATGTGCCTTAAACTTGACTGGCACCGACTTCATAGATATGCTTAAGTAAATTATAGCAACTAAATTACACAGTTATTTTTTACTTTTTAGTACGTTTTGAGTCGGTTCTATTTTTGTTAATTCCGGAGTGACTTGGAAAAATCTCATTACACATCTTATTCAACAACGTCTGAAGACAACCGATTTTAGAAAATCCAAAATGAACCCAACCATAATATAACTCGGTACCTTTTTGGTATAAAAGATTTTTGTACAAGAGAATAAACTTTGCTGAAGAGAATAAACTGAGGACTTAAAACAAATAACTGTATTACGGCAGGTAGACAGTAGCGCGGTTGCTATACGGTGGAAAACATTAAAAAGAAAAGCACAAGCTACAACATACTGCACGTGAAGTGGGAATTAGTAAATGTTAATTTGTATTACGTACTGTAATCCTAACGAAGCAGCAAACAGTTTTTGCGTGGATGAATTTTTACTTAGAATACCTACTACGTTCTGTAGGGTTTCGTGAAATTCATATTACACTGAAAATATGTTTTGTTTTATTTTATTTTTTAACCGACAAAAAAAACGGAGGAGATTTTCAATTCGACACGTATATTTTATTTTTTTTACCCGACCCTGTCAGAAGGAGGGTTATGTTTTTCGAGCGTATGTATGTATGTATGTATGAATGTATGTATGTATGTAAGTATGTATGTATGTATGTCCATTTCTTCGGCACGCGCTACAGCCTTAACGGCTGAACGGATTTTGACATGTGAGATGTCATTTAATTTGACAAAATTGTGGTAGTGATGTAGGCTATATAAATTTTCAAACTGGCGGCTGTAAATGGGGGAAAAAAGGGGGGATGTGTGTATTTTTTCTCTTATCTTAGCAATATGGGTACCAATTGGAAGGTCGTAAAAAGACCATTTCAAAAATATAAATATCATATCATGTTCATTTTACTTTTTTAACAAAAAATGGCAAAAAGTGTACCGTCTCGTTTCTATACCATAAACTAAAACTAAAAAGTATCAAATAAAATTATTATTATAAAAACAAAAAACCCGACTGCTTAGAAGCTATGAACTGAAAAGAGAAAAACAAGGATCACTATACCTGTATAAAATTCTAAATACTTTATGGTGCTGCAGGCGGAGTCAAACGTAGTTTTGGTAGATCTTTCTTTCCCCGGAGATTAAAGTATTTTGTCCCTGTTTGCAACACCATAAAGTATTTAGAATTTTATGAAGATATAGTGATCCTTGTTTTTCTCTTTTCAGTTCATAGCTTCTAAGCAGTCGGGTTTTTTGTTTTTATAATAATAATTTTATAAATTTCAGGGTCTGACTTATTTGCGTCTTGTTTTGCAGGGTATCCCACCCCGACAGAATGTTTACTACATCGGTACTAGACATCATAACACCAATAATGTTGTCATACATGAAGCACCAAATAGATATAGAGGGTATAACTATTATTGGTAAACATATATATAAATCAATATTACTAATTCAATGATCATCAATGCGTGCCTTCTTCAAACTGATGGTGGTGATCGTCAGAAGGAGGATAATGTTTTTCGAGGACAAACGTAGTTTTGATCTTCTAGTAGTTCGTAGTCTAGAAATTATTTGTTTGCAGGTAGCTCTGTATTGCTTGTATTAGTCTGCAGCACCAGAAATTATTTAAAATTTTATATAAATACTAGCGGAAGTCCGCGACTGGTGGTGCACCACCACCTTACTACTACATCCTAAGAAAGAAAAATCGAATCGTCTTTCGAAAAAGAATATTTATACGGAATATTTTGTTTTTTTTTTAATGAAATATTCTGTTTAAGTAAAAATTGGTTGTCTGTAAAGTTGGTTTACTGACGATAGTTGAACGTGCCAACTGATGGAATGGAACAGAATGAAAATACTGATGGAATGGTAGCATTTAATTGGTTGTTAAAATTTTTAATTTAAATATATTTTTATAAATATTAATTTAAATTAATAAAATAATTGATTTTGATTTTATAAATTTATAATAAATATATTAATTTATAAATATATTAATTTTTAATTTAAAATTAATATATTTAATAATTATATTTAATAGATGCATGTCGAACGCTGCCGAACGCAAAGGCCGATTGTGCTTCTTTGTCGCTCGTTCCGCGCTCTCGCTTGCACTTCAAGCCTTACATGGAACGCCTCAAAGCGAGGTAATGACGCATGACGTCATGTTTTTTCGTGCGTGCAGCCGTATCTATCGAATTATAAGACGTAGTCACGTCAAAAATTAGATAAATGTAAATAAAAATTAGGTACAGTATATTCGTTAGGCAAATTAGAACGCGTTTATGTGTATTAAACTTAAGGAAAGCATATCAGAAACAACTATTTGACTAACCACTGTATCAACGTAATATCTTCTTTACTTTTGGATCAAGACAGTTAGTAGTTATGTAGCTAAATTAAGACTACCTACTGTGTATAAAAGTAGCCACATAAGGTTTGGTAAGACTAGCAATATCGGGTTAACAAAATATGAACGTTTCTCTAGGCTATCGATTTTATCTAGACTGGCACTATACCAACGAGGTAATTAACTACTGGGCCACGGATGTTAGTAGAGGTGTAGTCAAATTAAAGAACTATATGCACAAAAAAAAAATAATATATATACGGTCGAATTGAGAAACTCTTTTTTTTTAAGTCGTTTAAAAAGTAGCCACAAAAGATTTGATAAGACTAACAATATCGCAATAACAAGACAGGAGCGTTTCTCTAGACTCTCGAGGCTATATTCGCCGCATTGTCTCGGTGCACCGCGAGGGCTCGCACTGTGCTCCTCACTGCTCTTTCAGAACACTCCCATTTCGCCGACCAAAACTCTCAGAATTCTTGGCGTCGACATCTCGAATGAAGTCCAATTCCGCGATCATTTGGAAGGAAAAGCTAAGTTAGCCTCTAAAAAACTTGGGGTGCTCAACCGAGCCAAGCGCTACTTTCAATCTAAACATCGGCTCCTACTCTACAAAGCCCAAGTACGTCCACATATGGAGTACTGTTCACATCTTTGGGCTGGAGCACCTCAGTATCAACTCCTTCCTCTTGATCGCATTCAAAAGCGGGCAGTTCGACTGGTCGACAATTCTGAACTTACGAACCGGTTAGAGACTTTAGAGCACCGAAGAGAAGTTAGTTCTCTATGTGTGTTCTATCTAAAATTCTGTGGGCTTTAGACATAGCCATTCTTGTTTCGATGGACTAGCTAAATTAGTATCAGAGATACAATTGGGTTTTACCAAAAATGAAATTACAGTAGGATGTTTTGTTGATATAGATAACGCATATAATAACGTTGATATAATTACCCTTTTAAATAAATTAGACAATTTAGGTGTACGTGTTAAAATCTGTAATTATTTATGGGAATTTCTAAAAGACCGCAAATTAAGAATAAAATCAGACGATTATTTTACGTCACGTAGTACTGGTCGGGGATAAGCGCAAGGAGATCCATTATCACCCTTACTATTCAACATAGCAACATACAATATTTGTAGTCAAATTAATAACTTTAACGTTAAAATTTTACAATACGCCGATGATTTTGCCATATATTCTACGAATAAAATACTAAATAAAAGTGTTTTAAACGTTCAAGAAGCGTTAAATAAATTATATATCTTATTAGTTGACTTAGGTTTAGAAATATCAGCATCTAAAAGTAATATTTGCGTGTTTAAAAAGGGACCAAACAGATCTCCGGTTATAATAAAAATTAATAATCAAATTCTTAATACAGAAACTAGTGTAAAATATTTTGGAATGTGGTTAGATCGTTCATTAAGATTGTCTAAACATATTGATGAAATTAAAGAGAAGACTTTAAAATTTCTTAATATCTTTAAAATATTAGCTGGGTCAAGTTGGGGAATACATCCTCGCCATTTACGACGCTTGTATTTAGCAATTATTAGAAGCCGGTTGGATTACGGTTGTTTCTTATACTCAGATAGCTGTAACTCGCATTTAAAAAAATTAGATAGAGTACAAAACATTTCAATGCGGGTTATTGGCGGTTTTTTAAAAAGTACACCTATCCATGTTATGGAAGCAGAATTAAATTTACAACCATTGAACATTCGTAGAACATTTTTAGCAGATAAATTTTTATTAAAATCCAAATCTTTATCAAATAAATATGAGTTAATAGGTAATTTGCAGTTATTGTTATCCAGATGTACTCCTAATTTATGGAAAAGAAAAAAGATGCTTCGGTCCTGAGTGACTGGACGAACACACCACTCCATACCAGTAAAATATTGGAAATGTATAGTATGGATTTGTGGGTTAGTCAAATTAATCTTAATGATGTATTGTGCTTAAATGTCAAAGATATGTATCAGGCTAAAAGTAAATATAATGTAACACATCTTAACGAAATTTGTAAAAGGCATTTAGAGAGAAATTACTTTGATTTTTACCAAATTTATACAGATGGTTCCAAAAACACCATTGGTTCTGGCGCAGCTTTTTTGGATCCACAACAGGAAATTGAGGCAAAATTCCAAATTGAATATAATGTTTCCATTATGCATGTGGAACTGTTAGCAATAGTTTAAGCATTGTCTTATATTAACTCCATTGACTATAATAAGTTCGTTATTATAACTGATTGTAAAAGTGCTCTTCAACATTTAGCTAGATGCACCTCGACTTTTCGAGGACTACCTGTAGCTTACGAAATTATTAAAATTATTTTACAACTCAAATCCTTGAATAAATCTATTAAGATTCAGTGGATTCCATCTCACATAGGTATTAGCGGAAATAATAGGGCAGATCAATTGGCTGACCAAGCTACATATGACGGTGACGTTATACAAATAGCTCCATGTTATTCTGACTGTATAAATTTGGTTAAAAATAAATGCAAAGACCTATGGCACGAATATTTCGACATGCGCTGCGCTATGGGGGTATTTAAGGGGCGTATCAACTCTTTCCTCAAAGGCCGGCAACGCACTAGCAATGCCTCTGGTGTTGCAAATGTTTATGGGCGGCGGTAATCGCTTAACATCAGGCGACCCGCATGCTCGTTTGCCCGCTTTATTTTCGATATAAAAAAAAAAACTGTACGGGACTCTACCATTGTCTAGCTCACTTTACCTGCCAAGACGGATTCATACAAAGCCTTCCCTCGTTCCGACACTTGTGTATTTTTGGTTTTATGCAATTGTATGTTATGAACTTAAAACTCTATCATCACTATCCTCCTTTTCATCCAAAGGAAGAGGTGAACGGCTGGCTGCAGAACTAATTTCAGCGCGAATAAGATGACGCCGATTACGTCTGTATTTTCGACCAGATTCGTCAACAACAAATAATATCCTTGTGATTAATAAATCATTTATTTTGATAAGGATTTAGGTTCAGTTGTAAAAATAATGACGTAAACTTAAGCATATGAATTAAATGAGTTTTTTAAAACACAACAAATTCTATATCTGACAAAATATAAAAGATAGATATGTGCTATTACACACTTTTTTGTACAACTTTTAAAGATACGTAAAGTTTACATACCATGTTTTCAATTATATCCAATAGTTAAGGCAGCGCACGCGCATAAAGCTGATTTAATAAATTTCCGATAGTGTAGCATTCTACTGGTGAAAGAATTTTTTGAATTGGATCAGTAGTTCCGAATTAGCCCCAACAGATGCCCCATTTACAAACTTACAAACTTTACCTCTTTATAATATTAGTATAGACTAGCAAGACGCTGGTGACTTCACCCGCGGGCCAAACGGAGTGTAAACTTCCAAGAACATTAAAAAATATATGAACGTACCCTTTTTATTTTAAATCAGCTCAAAGGTGAATATATGGACTATCCAAAACAACAATAATTTTTCAGTTCCAGAACCAATTGTTCTAGAGATTAGCGCGTTAAAAGCATTTTTTTTTTGTTGTGTAGCTAGGTTAATCTTTTGCTCACGAAATGATTAAATTACTTATTAACGAAGTATTTCTCTCTAAACTGAAATGAACGTAATTTAAATTTAAAAATGTAATGAACTCAGACAGAAAACATTCGTTATGGTCAGTTTGTGTCTAACGCGATTTTAATGTGTGGGGTGTAACGGAGCGCTCTTATCAATATCTACGCAGGAATGAATCA
This sequence comes from Mycalesis mineus, assembly GCA_034621355.1. Taxonomy (NCBI): domain Eukaryota; kingdom Metazoa; phylum Arthropoda; class Insecta; order Lepidoptera; family Nymphalidae; genus Mycalesis; species Mycalesis mineus. The sequence continues at coordinate 13,607,073 of CM067892.1, forward strand.
TGCGATAACGCAAGGGGTTAGCTGCGCTCGTCGCTGCTTACACTCGCATAGATAGTTCAACTCATTTGTGCTCATGGTGCTATGTGTGCGTGCACGTGTAATAATACAGCATTAATTTGTGTGTAGTGGTGTTTTAATCATCGTCCAAGCAATACGCCGTGTACACATAGTCACTGTACATATACCCGTTACCCGTAAATAGCACCGCGCGCACAAATGAGTTAAACTATCCATGCCTACCTCCACACTTTACTGCTTTCATTGGGAGGCCTGACTAGGTATTAGCGAATTGGCAAGCAAAGCGGATACTCTGTACAGAAAATTGACCCTACGGACTCAGTCATCACCATCATCATCTTCACATCAGCCGTCGCACATCCAGTGTGAACTTCCAAACTCAACAATACAGAGCTAGGCCAGTGGCTCCCTGCGACAAATGTGTTAGTAGTTGTCTTTGTCCGTCTTTTGAGGGGTCCAAAAATGCAGCAAAATGTAATAAATTCAGGCAGGAAACATTTGTTATGGTTAGTGGCTAACGCCATTTTAATGTGTGACTACAATCACACCTGATGATATGATGCAATCAAGATGATTCACACCCTTTCCGTTTCTACGCGACATCGTACTGGAACGCTAAATCGCTTGGTGGTACCACATTGTCGGTAAGGTAGTAACTAGTCACAGCCAAAGCCTTCCACTAGCCAGACCTGGACCAATTCAGAAAATCCTCATCGTCCCAGGCGATTGGTTAAATTGATATCTAAGATAGGGAAAAGAATACTTTACCCGAAAAAAAAGCAAACAAGGAAAAATAATGAATAAATATAGCAGTCCCACAGTTAAAGTAAGTTCTTATCATATAAAGTTTTGACATGTTGCATTATCTTAGTTATTTTGATTCATTGTTTATATAACACTATATAAGCAGGTACTAATATTACAATATGTCTCATTATTCCTTTAACTCTCAAAGTGGACGGTATATTTTATTCCATTTAAAATGTAAGTATAATTGATTACTAAAAAGTTTTACCTTGGCTTTTAAAAAAGCTAGTCACCTTTACTTATCATCTTTATCATGTAACAAAAGTACATAACGATTCTAGTCGCATAGGGATCATTTAAACTCGAGCGTATTTTCTAGAAACACCTTAATGTCAATAGTCTCTTCCCTGTGTCCTTTCATTGCCCGTTCATTGCCACTTCAACTTTGCGACTCGATAAACTAGGTCTGTAACTTTTTTCCTTCTGCGGACCTTCTCATTTCTGATTCGACTTTGAGTATAGCTTGCTTTATAGCACGCTCTGTGACTCTATGCGTTCTTATAAGGCTCAGAGTTGGCGGCCAAATTTCGGTTCCATAATCAACACTATCAACATGCATTGTTCGAAGATTTTTGAATTCAGTTACTGAAGAATTTTGGAAAAAGGCGCGAACTTACTGATGGCTGCCTGATTTGTAATACTCGTAAATATTATTTAAAATAAAATGACCTTATTCCTTTGTTTTAGAAGCCGTTACCGAAATGAATTCGTCAATTGTTGCACTGTTTTGCCTGCTTGCTTTCGTGGTGGTTGTACAATCAAATCCAGTAAGGTAAGAATTATTTTAAAATGAAGGCTAAGTTGTACAACGAGAGATGATCCAATGGACCATCAGTTTCTTTCGAAGCGTCAATATAATGTTATATATAAGTGAAATACCACGGGTCTGTTTAGTGCTTACAAAATAGTCGATTGACTTCAAAGTAGCATAGTAATTTATTTTGCGATGTTAACACAGTAGTTTAATATCTTAGATCATTTTAACTTTTGTATTTGTCGCAAGAGTATTAAGTAAAATACAAATGTATCATTTTTGACTATTTCTTTATCTTCATTCTTTGACCATTTCTAGATGTGAAAAGACGACATAATAAATTAATTTCCATTATTAATTTGATAAGTTCTAGATGTGGAGATAAACGAACTGCCCGGAGCCCCACTGAGCTTGACGCAGAAAAGTCCTTCGGTGCAGGCGATCTATCCAATAACGAAGAATCGAAGGTGAGTCAATCATAGTCATTACTGAAGAGTTGACTGCCTAGTGCTTAGCTTATGTGACTTTGAGCATGTGGTTCTTGATTCGAAGCTTGGGGCGAATTGTGTAAAAATACTGAGAATTTGTGTGAATCTGGTACCCTTACTCTCAGCTTCACAACGTTTTGAGGTCTCGTACCATGACACTTTTCATCACCTTTATCAGCTTATTAAACTGCCCACTTTCTGGTTAGACGTCAAGGCTCTCTTTGTAGGAATATGAATAATTGGACAGTTGAATGTTGAGGCAGTATGCAATGGATTTGCTCACTAGGTTGCCTATTTAAATTAGCCGCAACTACCTGTAGTTAAATTTGTAAAAATTTATTTGCTGATATAAAATTGCGATCATATGTTTTTTTCAAATCAATTTTATGTAAAAAATTGAAAAAACTAGTTGCCAGCTCTAAGTCAGCCGCAACGTTAGGTTTGCTAGGTAAATATCATTAATCGATTGCATACTCTCTCAACATCCATTTAAAATTAGTTTTATAAAAAAAACTTTCTATCCTTGCTCGAATCTGCAATGCAATGAGCAATGGGCTCTCGGGATACTATGCTTTATGTGGGATTGTGTAACAATTTTAATAGTATATGGTAAATACATAGATAGAAAAGAGAACCGCGAACCGCGACTTACGCCTTATATACAACTGTGTGTAGTACCTTTCCATTAGCAGATAATAAAAATAGGTGCCTTAATAATACTATAATATTATCTATTTTCCAGAATAACACCAGAGTGAAACGATGTGGAGCTTTTTGGGATGCCTTACTTGTAAGTACAATCTGATCAAACTTTGTTATTCCATTAGTTAGTACCTACCTGCTGTTGTTGAGGTTTTCACTCTTAGATTTGTAGATTAAAGAGATTTCTGACACTTATCAACTTAATATATGTATAGTTGTAGAGAAATCGTGATGAGTAAATAGATCAGTGGTATTTCGTTTCTTTTTCTATAAATTATTAGCAGTCCCCACGACTTTGTTCGCATGTTTAACCCTTCAAATTTAGGTTTATATTTTTAGGCCGAACTTTACCCCTTATAATATTTTTTTAATACTTTCCCCTTAAACAATATGTTGGCCCATCCGCGTCATATTACCTGCTTAGGCTTAATAGTAAGAATAGAAGTAAGAATTATCACACAGTGTCAGTTTTCAGTTCTGAATTAGAACTTTATTAAATAAATTTCAGCGTCTGACTCATTTGCGTCTTGTTTTGCAGGGTATCCCACCCCGACAGAATGTTTACTACATCGGTAATGGACATCATAACACCAATAATGTTGTCATACATGAAGCACCAAATAGATCTAGAGGGTATTACTATTATTGGTAAATATATATATATATATATATATATATATATATATATATATATATATATATATATATATAAATCAATATTACTAATTTAATGATCATCAATGTGTGCCTTCTTCAAACTGATGGTGGTGATTATGTGGAGAGTTCCGGTTTTGTGCAATCTTTTCACCCGACTGCCTCAGAAGGAGGATAATGTTTTTCGAGGACAAACGTAGTTTTAATCTTCTAGTAGTTCGTAGTTTTGAAAATATTTGTTTGCAGGTAGCTCCGTATTGCTTGTATTAGTCTGCAGCACCAGAAAGTATTTAAAATTTTAATTTTATTTTTTCATTTATAAATACTAGCGGAAGCCCGCGACTGGTGGTGCTATCACCTTACTACTACATTCTAAGAAAGAAAAATCGTCTTTCGAAATATAATACTTATACGGAATATTTTGTTTTTTTTTTTTATATGAAGTATTCTGTATAAGTAAAAATGAGGTAAATGTAAATAAAATTTAGGTACTGTTATATTAGTTAGTATGAAAATTAGGCAAATTAGAACGCGTTTATGTGTGTTAAACTTAAAGAAAGCATATCAGAAACAACTATTTGACTAACCACTGTAACAACGTAATACCTACTTTACTTTTAAATTAGGACAGTTAGTAGTTATGTAGCTAAATTAAGACTACCTACTGTGTATTAAAGTAGCCACATAAGGTAAGACTAACAATATCGCGATAACAAAATATGAACGTTTCTCTAGACTATCGATTTTATCTAGACTGACAATTTACCAACGAGGTAACTAACTACTGGGCCACGGCTGTTAGTAGAGGTGTAATCAAATTAAAGAACTGTATGCACAAAAAGTAGCCACAAAAGGTTTGATAAGACTAACAATATCGCAGTAACAAGACAGGAGCGTTTCTCTAGACTCTCGAGGCTATATTCGCCGCATTGTCTCGGTGCACCGCGAGGGCTCGCACTGTACGGGACTCTACCATTGTCTAGCTCACTTTACCTGCCAAGACGGATTCATACAAAGCCTTCCCTCGTTCCGACACTTGTGTTTATTTTTTGTTTTATGCAATTGTATGTTTTGAGTGCAGCATGTGGATGCGAACTCAACCCCGCTCGTTTGTGAATTGGAGTGTGCACCTTTCTATTTATATCCGGGTCTATTTGTATGACGCCATCTTGTATTGTATGGTGATGTCTTTACTTTGTTTTCTATTTTTCTCGTGTCTCTATCCAGTGTTTTATGTAATGTGGAATGTAGGTTTACTTGCGGAATTGCTGAATGTCTGAAATAATAAACAGTCAACAGCTCTCATACCTGAGAATGTTCGTTCGATGTCTTTTATCAGAATTAAGAAAAAGTTCGCGTCGCGGGATGTTAGCAGCAGCAGTCTATGACTTTTAATTATAATATTAATATAAACTCTTTATTACACCAAGGAAGAATACAGAAAATAAAAGTACATATAAATAGAAGCAATGGTGTAACGGCGGCCTTATCACTAAAAGTGATCTCCTCCAGGCAACCGTCATGCCTAAGGAGAACTGAAAAGAAAACAGTTTCATACTCGAGTCTATATAATATATTACATTTTTTTTTTCAATAAGTTTAGGCCCATGTTTATTGATTTACGTTTTAGAATTGAATTGTTTTCGCAAGGAAATGTAATCGTAAAGTTAAGTATTGCTCTCAGAATATGTAACAGACTAGATTTTGTGATTTTTAATAGAATATTGTTATACTTATTACTTGATAATAGTTATTGTGTTAATAAAATAAAACCAATAAATACCTGCCACGGAATATATTTTTGTTTTGTTTTTGTTAACTACAAGTTAACCCTTGACTGCAATCACACCTGGTGGCAAGTGATGATGCAATCTTAGATGGAAGCGGACGCGTTGTAAGGAGTAGGATGTAATCCACACCGCTTTCTGTTCCTACACGATATCGTTCCGGAATGCGGACTGATACCTGATTTACAATAAACTCGAAAAATGACGCGCGAAAAGCTCCACTCACAGAGTAAGAACAAAGTCATTAAGTAAAAATCTTGTTTGAAATTAAAGCGGCGCCATCTGGTTATAACACCAGAATATCCTACACGCCACGCTGACCTGATCTCCCTCTCATCTCATGTTTCAGGTATACTTTACAATGTTCTCTGATCAGTTATAAAAACAAATTTATTTAATTTGACTAGTTAAAAGGATATATTAACTATTCATCCAACATTAATCAGCAGAAAATTTAAGTGTCTGTTTGTAATTTCAAATTAACAGCTTTTTACTAAGATCATATAAAAGTAGGTATATAGTAAATTAATTGATATAAAATAAATTTTTATAACTTTTGTACGTCTGCCAGTTTGTGCCGTCTAATCTCTGAAAAGGCTGGAATTATTTTGATACGAAGTTCACTCGCAGATAGCTAATGTTATGAGAATTACGATGGAAGGAACTCATGCTCATTTTCTCTTAGAAATTTAACCCGCGGATGAAGACACGGTCGTTCGATAGTTACTTCTAAGTAAGTTAAGTGCTTCTAAAATTTAACACAGTACATTTCATTTAGAGGTGTAACTTAACCCTTTTGTTCTTGGGTATCAACCCCTTTTCATCTCAAGTTAAGCAAATTTTCGGTAAAGGACTTTGCGCTCCAGTGCCGGGATTCAAGCCGATCTACGAGCTTTCGGTTTTACCGGTTATTTGTTTTACTTTATTTGGCTTTTATCAGTTCGATAAATATACATTACTGTTTCAAGAGTTGTATATAACTAAACTAAATTAACAAATCTAATAATAGATCTATCCATTTTTATATTTAGAATAGGTTTTAGGTACATGTTCCCCCATTATAAAATAATAATATAAATAGGTGTACCTACTGACTTTGATTTCCTACACCTTAAAAGGATTACAATATTACTTATTTTTACTAAAACCTGTCTGTTATTTGAAAAAATGCAACAGTAAATGTATTGAAATTGAAAAAGAAACTAATAGACGCAATTTGATAATAAATAAATATTATAGGACAATTGCACACATCGCTATATAGCCCCAAAGTAAGCGTACTCGTAAGTAGCTTGTGTTATGGGTACTATGATAACTGATGAATATTTTTATATATATTTTATACATAAATACTTATAATATATAGATAAACACCCAGACACTGGAAAACATCTACGCTCATCACACAAACATTTTCCAGAAGGGAATCGAACCCACAGCCTAGGACGCAGAAGCAGGATCACTACCCACTGCGCCACTCGGCCATCAAATAACAATAATTAGTGTCATGACCATTATCAGCCTATTAAAGGCCTATAAAAGGGCCAGGCCTCCCTCCATGTAGAGCGTAGACCCACTCAGCACTCAGCTCCAATATGGGTTGGTGGGCTTTGGGTGATACGTTAACGACCACTATCAGATGTTGATGATAGTGACCGGAAGCGACGGCTTAACGTGCTCTCCGAGGCACGGGGGTCATTATTCCGGAGACCCGATGCAGGATTCGAACCCAGGACCTCGTGTTCGAATCCACATAGGCTAACCACAAGACCAGCCAGGCAGTCGGTATCATAACACGTGTAGTCCAAACACATTTGACAACAATAATTTAGTTTTCACTTTTTACGCTTTTACAGCAAAAAATATAAAAGTTAACGATTCATGATCACAATGCGTTAAGATACAACCTCAACTTCTTACATATTTTAAGTAATCAATCATCTTAAAATTTATAGGTGAAAATATAGTGTAGGTATCTGTTGGAATTTTATAATCATACATTTTTTGACTTATCAAGCCTATCAGTCATTTGATGATCTCTTTTTAAAATCTATATATTTAAAAATTAAAGTCAGGGTAGTAACAACCCCCCTGACTCGACTCGAGATCGAGAACAGCTAGATCGATCTGTATGATCCTTGATTTATTAGATTTATATTTATCCCAAATAGCAGATTAAGTATTTAACTATTGACAAATTCAACAAAAAAAATATATGAAAAATAACCATTTTTATACATTTGGTACGCAATAGATTCCTTGAACAAATCTCGACATGTTTGTCACTCAATCATTAACGGCTAAACAGTCCGAGAAGAAGTTTATGCACAGGCATAGACTATAGTCTGTTATAGCACATAGGCTGCTTTTGCCCAATATTATCACATGAAAAGGGAATTCGGCTCTACTACCTACTACTACCTACCTAACTAGTAATACATCAAAGGATAATAGCATAGATAATAATATTATTACACAGAATAATTACTATTATAAAAACAAAAACCCGCTTGCTTAGAAGTTAAGAACTGAAAAAAGAAAAGCAAGGATCACTATATCTATATAAAATTCTAAATACTTTATAGTGCTGCAGGCGTGGACAAAATACTTTACTACCTGGGAAAGAAAGATCTACCAAAACTACGTTTGTCCCCGCCTGCAAAACCATAAAAAATTTAGAATTTTATATACATATAGTGATCCTTGTTTTTCTTTTTTCAGTTCTTAACTTCTAAGCAGTCGGGTTTTTTGTTTTTATAACAATAATTTTATTTATGTATGACAACGCATAACTTTTTACAGAGTTGTCCGATTTTGATAATTCTTTTTTTATTAGAAAGGGCATGTTAGGATCATGTTAGGATCTGATGATGATATCCTGGGGAAATTGAAGGAACTCTTCAAATTTTGGAGGCACGCTTACAGCGATTTCGTTTTTTGTCTCGGTATCGGTAGCTTTTTGGCTACTAGTGCCATATAATATACTATGACAGTATAGTACGAGTAAGTTACGTGGCGATAAATCACTAAAATGTAAGAAATAAAACATTTTTATTAGCTGATGCCCACGATTTCCTTAGTATTAATTTAGAATTTTGAGAGCATATATCTTCGAATCTCCGTTCGAAATTTCACACAAATCAGTTTAGTAGTTGAAGCGTATAATAGTAATAAATATACACACTTACCCAAACAAACTTTCAACTTTTATAAGATTAGTCTGATAATATAACTGCCTCGTTGGTCCCGTGGTTAGCCTATGTACCTATGGCTTCGGATATAGAGGTCAAGGGTTCAAATTCTGGATAGGCCTGTGTAATATTAAGGTTTTCTTTCTTTTAAGAAATTCTCGATAAAATCTCTTAAAGTCTCTCTCTAAGTACCACATCCCCAATCCTAAAATCCTCTTGACACTGCAATGGGCTTAAAATATGTTGAAAATAATAGTGAATGTATATATTTTTCCTTTGGCCTGATCAGTATTTTGGATAATAATATCGTCAAATTTTGTCTTCGACCCAATCGTTTCCGGTCCCTATCAATCTGGGCACTGCTTTTAGCCGAAAGACAAAATTGGTCTAAATCAGATATCACGTACCAGGTTTATTGCTCGTCCGTTTCGCCCTCCGCGACCCGCTGCTCAATATACGTGTTCGATTGACCGTGTAACTGTTGCGCCCGACAGCGTTTCATATCGAAGTACCTCGTTAAATACAATAATTTTCGGTTATTGCACTTCGAAACAGATGTACCTTAGAACTGTATTACTGCAAATATCTCAATTCATCAGCTGCTTCATTAGTCAAAGCGCTTCATATCAAAATACCTCGTTAAATACAATAATTTTCGGTTATTGCACTTCAAAACAGATGTACCTTAAAACTGTATTGCTGCAAATATCTCAATTCATCAGCTGCTTCAATAATTAAAGCACTTCATATCAAAGTACCTCGTTAAATACAATAATTTTCGGTTATTGCACTTCGAAACAGATGTACCTTAGAACTGTGTTACTGCAAATATCTCAATTCATCAGCTACTTCATTAGTCAAAGCGCTTCATATCAAAATACCTCGTTAAATACAATAATTTTCGGTTATTGCACTTCGAAACAGATGTACCTTAGAACTGTATTGCTGCAAATATCTCAATTCATCAACTGCTTCATTAATTAAAGCGCTTCATATCAAAGTACCTCGTTAAATACAATAATTTTCGGATATTGCACTTCGAAACAGATGTACCTTAGAACTGGTAGCTCCGATTCTATCTCATATTGTTAATTTGTGTATATCCAGTGGAACTTTCCCAGATCAATTAAAGATCACGATAGTGAAACCTCTTTTTAAGAAGGGAGATAGAATGGACGTAAAAAATTATAGGCCAGTTGCATTAGTGTCAGTATTTTCAAAGATAATAGAAAAAGTTATATATGATAGGCTTCATGACTTTTTTGATAAAAATAATTTGCTATCAGATGAGCAAAGAGGCTTCCGAAGAAAAAGCGATATTAATATAGCAATTTACAATTTTTTAAATACAGCAATGTCAAATGTAGATCATAAGAATACGGTTTGCACATTATTTATGGACCTAAGAAAAGCGTTTGACCATGTAGATCATAGAGTACTATTAGAAAAATTATATGACTATGGTGTTAGAGGCAATGTTAACGAATTAATTAAAAGTTACTTAAGTAATAGAAAGCAATATACTGTGATCAATAACATTAATCAAAACAGCAAGAATGAAATCATTTACAAATCTAATGTAAGTTCAGTAAAATATGGAGTTCCTCAAGGCAGTGTATTAGGTCCCCTTTTATTTATAATATATATTAATGATCTCCCGAAATCAATACCACATTCAGTCACACTTTTTGCTGACGACTGTACTGTAACTTTTATTAACAAAGGTTACACTATTACGGAATTTGAAGAAGAAATTAATAGTTCCCTAAATATGATAGTCGACTGGCTTACTAAAAATAACCTTTATTTAAATTTTGACAAAACCAATATATTACACTTTAAAAAACGACATGCACGAAAGATTTCTTTTAATATAAGTTATGACACTAATAAAATTAAACAAATAGACGAGACTAGGTTCTTAGGACTGAATATAGATGTTAATTTAAATTGGAAGGCACATATAGATTCAGTATGTACTAAGATGAGCAAGTTTTCTTATGCTCTTTATATACTGTCCAAAGCTGTAAACACAGATACGCTTATAACAGCATATCATGCCTACGTAGCATCAATACTAAGATAAGGAGTAATTTTTTGGGGTAATGCGACAGGCAGTGATGCTGTGTTTAAAGCTCAAAAAAGATGTTTAAGGTCAATGTTTAATTTGAAACAAACAGATAGTTGCAAAGAATATTTTAGACGTTTTAAAATATTGACATTCCCTTCCACATATATTCTTGAATCTATATTATTCGCTCGGAAAAATATACATCTTTACAATTCTTTACATAGCGAAAGACACAAGGGTAAACTGTCTGTACCTGTAAGCAGATCAGCACACTTTGGGAATAGTGTGTTTATTATGACTTGCATATTATATAATAAATTACCTGCAAATATAGCAAGCATCAAAAATTTCAATATATTTAAACATAAGCTGCAGGAGCATTTGATAGATAAAACTTATTACACGATTCAAGAATATGCAAATAGGTACAGGATTTGACATTGACCTAAAATGTATTTTTATATTTTTATCTTTGACAATAATTATTTTAATATGATCCTTGACATTTTTTATTTGATATATTATATTTTTTTATATTCTTAAATTCTCTTTGACATTTATTAGTTTTTTTTTTAATTTCTTTAATTATTTTATGTAGTTTAACATTTGCATGCCTATTATCGGCGAGACATTGTATCTTTTTTAACATAACAAGACCTATGTATATCGTACTATAATGTTTCAAGCAAATAAATGATTCTGATTCTGATTCTGATTCTGCAAATATCTCAATTCATCAGCTGCTTCATTAGTCAAAACGCTTCATATCAAAGTACCTCGTTAAATAAAATAATTTTCGGTTATTGCACTTCGAAACCGATGTACCTTAGAACTGTATTGCTGCAAATATCTCAATTCATTAACAGCTTCATTAGTCAAAGCGCTTCATATCAAAGTACCTCGTTAAATACAATAATTTTCAGTTATTGCACTTCGGAACAGATGTACCTTAGAACTGTATTACTGCAAATATCTCAATTCATCAACTGCTTCCTTAGTCAAAGCGCTTCATGTCAAAGTACCTCGTTAAATACAATAATTTTCGGTTATTGCACTTCGGAACAGATGTACCTTAGAACTGTATTACTGCAAATATCTCAATTCATCAACTGCTTCATTAATTAAAGCGCTTCATATCAAAATACCTTGTTAAATACAATAATTTTCGGTTATTGCACTTCGAAACAGATGTACCTTAGAACTGTATTGCTGCAAATATCTCAATTCATCAACTGCTTCATTAATTAAAGCGCTTCATATCAAAGTACCTCGTTAAATACAATAATTTTCGGTTATTGCACTTCGAAACAGATGTACCTTAGAACTGTATTACTGCAAATATCTCAATTCATCAGCTGCTTCATTAGTCAAAGCGCTGCATATCAAAATACCTCGTTAAATAAAATAATTTTCGGTTATTGCACTTCGAAACAGATGTACCTTAGAACTGTATTGCTGCAAATATCTCAATTCATCAACTGCTTCAATAATTAAAGCGCTTCATATCAAAGTTCCTCGTTAAATACAATAATTTTCGGTTATTGCACTTCGAAACAGATGTACCTTAGAACTGTATTGCTGCAAATATCTCAATTCATCAACAGCTTCATTAGTCAAAGCGCTTCATATCAAAGTACCTCGTTAAATAGAATAATTTTTCATAATTGCACTTCCAAACAGATGTACCTACCTTAGAACTGAGTTAGTCAATTTCCTGATTCATGACCTGATAAATATATCTCTGAATGACTCAAAGAGCTTCTTACCATATACCTTTAAATACAATAATTATCGGTTATTGTATTTCGACTCTTAGAACTGTGTTACGTGTACGCGTATAAATCTCCTTTCATTAAGTTACGAGTACCTTAATACTCGAGCAGTTGTTCGATTACGAATGAGGTGCACGACTTGAAACCCGCTTAATATAAAAATATTCGTGTTTGACTATATAGGTTCGATAACTGAATTGCCCCACAGCGTTTCATATCGAAGTACCTCGTTAAATACAATAATTTTCCGTTTTTGCTTTATTTTAGAAACAAATGTAAATTAAAACAATATTGCTATATATCTTAAATCATCAAAATTCACTGAATAATTAGTGAAAATAATTGAGAATTATGACTGAAGAGTGTGCGTCCGGTTTCTTATTGAAGTACCTCAGAATACGGTTTACGGTAATTTACGGTTCTTGCATTTAATATTATATATATAAATATTACAAAACTAAGAACAGAATTGAAACAGCATGTCTATAGCTCAAATAACCTTGAGAAGTTCGACATTCATTTATTATTTTATAATATTTTCTATAATTTATTTTATAAAAAACATTTATAATTTACAGAAATTAAAAAATAAAGTAAATCTTCGACAAGCCGAGTGCAGCAAAAAAATTAAATGCGATAAAGTGGAAAACAAATCTGAATAAGCTAAGACAAGAACTAAATGCGCATTTGAACCAAGTTAAATAAGCAAGCTTTATCCAAAAAAGAAGTAACGTTTCTATAGCTTATTTTGTTCAAAAATACCTAAATTATAGGATTATGTTTTCCAGACCGACTGACTCTACCTCAGTAATTCAGCTGGTGCTCTTTTAAAAATCAATCTTACGAATTATATGCTACGATTTCGATTATCCTAAAGTACATTCATTGTGAATTCAAGAACAATTGGTTACTGGTAGGTACGTACCTAATAAAAAAGAAATTCGCCAAAATTAGGTATTCCTTATTTTCTAAAGGAATAGTAAATTCAGAGCTTTTTATTATGCCGGCTTGGCGAAAGCCCACCTTTGCCCAGGCATAAAAGCTGTTTTAAATATTGCGTCCGGATTTACCCTACTAAAGCCTTCTCACAAAATATAATGTGTTTAGGAACTATATTATTTTGAAAGGAGGGGGCAATTACCTTTACGACACAAATAAAAGCAAGTTCAAAATTTCGACAATACTTTCTCCGAGAAGTTTAGCAAGATTGACGACTATATGTTAAAAACTCTTTCCGTCATAATAGAAGCACCATCTCGTTCACAAAAACTTTCGAAAAAACCACGTCCGTTATTTTTTAAGAAAATCAAATTTTTAAGAACTTTTTCTTTGATCAATTTTTCCAGAACTGTTTTTATGAAATCATTCCATAAATTGGTATTACTACTTGAAACGATTATTAAATAAAAATAGAAATTTCGCTGAAGAATATCTAAAATCGTACACTATATTAAATTCAATGAACCTGTGATATATAAAAAACACGCTCGAAAAAATACAGATATTTTTTAAGTAACTATCGGCAAGATCGTATTCGCAAAATTTAATTTAAACAATAACTTGTTTTAGAGCCGCCTGAGCGTAAACAAATTAATTGCTCTCGGTTACGTCCAAATTACTTTGTTTTCACGTTGGACGACTGATCAAGTAAGAAAAATTAATTGATTTGCCGACAGTACAATGAATTTATTGAAATGAAAATCAAAAATATAAGATTTTAGTCTTATTTTATTGGTTTCTTTACATTATTGTCTAGAAACTGTATCGTTGGTTTAGTGGTTAGTGTATATGGCTTCAAACCAGGTTCAACTCCTGGGTCAGTCTGACTGAAATATTGAACTTTTCTTTCTTCCAAAAAAAATTAATAGTGGTTGGTTGAAAGTCAAGTTGTAAGTCTCAGCTCTTTTCAATATCACCGCACTGTGATCGGTACAGACTCAAAATTATCACTTTAAGCTCGTGAACCAGAATTACCAGCTTGGTTGGTCCAACGACCTCCGTGGCGCAGTGGTATGCGCGGTGGATTTATAGGATGGAGGTCCTGGGTTCAATTCCCAGCGGGTCAGATTGAGATTTTTCTTAATTAGTCTTGGTCTGGCTGGTGGGAGGCTTATTGCCGTGGCTAGTTACCACCCTACCGACAAAGACGTACCGCCAAGCGATTTAGCGTTCCGGTACGATGTCGTGTAGAAACCAAAAGGGGTGTGGATTGCATCCTACTCCTAACAAGTTAGCCCGCTCCTATCTTAGATTGTATCAATCAATCAATCGATCAATCAATCAAATCTTTATTTGCTGAATATATTAATAACAATACATTAATATTATTAAAAACAATATTCGACCATTTCTGGCATGCAAAAATACAAAATTCAAAATATTAAATCAAACATAAAATTATAATTATACACTAAGCTTATAAAAAATCCTCGACAGAATAAAAGCATTTCTCTAACAACCATGAGTATAAACGTTTCTTAAACAGCTGTAGTGGTTGTTTATGCAAGTCTGGTGGGAGTTTATTAAACAGCTTTATAGCCATCGCATAACTATTTTTGAGATAAAATGCTGTATTTGGTTTTCGTATGAATACCAATCTTTCCTTATTCCTAGTATCTCTTTTATTTACGTCACCTGCGTTAACAAATAGATCACCATGCCTTTTCACAATAACACATATATCAAAGATGTATTGGCATGGAAGTGGAAGGATACGCAGACTTATAAATAGTGGCCGGCATGAATCTAAATCAAGCAGTCAAGGGCCAATTTGTAGTCCATAAAAAAAAAAGTTCCAAATGTATAAATCCATATAAAGTTCTAAATTACCTCTCCTATAAAGGAGAAAATCCGGCCCTGTAGCCATTCAAGCAGGAAATACATAAGCAAATACATTTTAGTCAATCATTTTTTTTCCATTTGGCCCAGTGCAAAAATGTCCCAGCAAGAGAAGAAGTTAGATTCTATTTAATAAAATCAAGTCTAAACATTTACAAAACCTATGTGTATCGAACACGAAACGGCCCGGTACACTAATGTACATACGAAGTTTGTGTTATGTATGCATATTAGCGATTGCTTACCCACGCAAATCACTCGTTGAATATGCAACATCTAGTTTAGAGGCTCAGTAACAATGTGCTTAGACTATTAATTTTCTACATCACGGTTCCAAATAAATCCGCTTTATCCTTCGCGATCACGCGCTTTATAATCCTGTAAGCCTGCGAGTAGGTAAGCTATGGATACGTGCATGGAAAATGTAGTGTGCGTACAGTTGTTTATCGCTGGTAGTCTTACATCTAGTCAAACTTTTTTATAGTAAAACTTTTTTTTTCTATTTCCTCAACTTTATCGTCCATTTATCGCATATCGTATTACAACCAGCCAGGCTGAAGTAAAGTGAAACACGCTCAGCAGAGCAGCTAAGGCCAATATGACCCATGACTCGCATCAGCGGACCGTGTAGCATTACATTCTCACTATTTCTGTGTTTTCATAATGATTTACTTGTTTCATAAAACAATACAACGTAAGTTTTTGGAACGAATTTCCTTATCGCGCATCATGAAAGGGGGCTAGACGGAAAAAAATTCTTACGAAAAGTTGTAACGACACTTTTTGCTATGGTAAGCTATTGCATCACTTGGGAAGGAAAAGCCACCTGTGTTGCGCTGCTGCTCTCTGCTGCAAAGCAAAAGCAAATTATATTTTAATATTACAATGACAAAACGTATGTATTTAGCAAGGTATGCGTGTTCTAATCTATACGCTATTGTGTTTACAAAGTCCAGAGATTATATAATTATATATATTTATAACTTCGTTCCATCCGAGTGTCCGAGTTGACACCTCTCAATTTTTTTTATAATATAATATTATATTATATCGCTTTATACTTTTAATAGGCGTTTATAAAATTCACTTAAGTGCAACAGAACTTAACTAAGGACGTGTTTGCCTAGAAAGTATATTCACATACCTAATGTCTTTTAAAAGTTATATTGTTTTGTTTAGATAAGATTTTCATTTAAATTAAGACCTAGGTCACAAGATGAATCAGACAGCTTTAATACCATCAATTCCGATTATTTGTAATAAAAAATGTGACGTCAAAATGTTAAACAATTTCCAGATTTACCTACTATAGATTTCTAGAGACGATATTATTTTTTAATTAAAATTAAATACATGTAGCTTAACTAAACCTTATAATATCTACTATCGCCGTGGCCATTTCACTGCACGAATTCCACACAAAACTTTGTCTGTCGTCTGAATATGCTAGAATTGACATTTAATATTTAAAACAGTTTCAACATTGTGGATTCAGACTGTATTCAGACTCTTTAGAATATTCAAACGTTTCGCCTAATTACTTTATAATGCCACAATGCTTAAATACGTGGATAGTGTTTAGTAGAGCCACCCGTATGTTATTAACACATGGTTAATGAATGATACATATATGTCATACAACTAGCGGATGCCTGTGGCTTCATCCACCTAGATCCCATTCTCGTAGGAATATCAGGATACAAGTTAGCCTATGCTAATCCGCATGAGTCTGGCAATCATATACAAAAAATATATAATCCGTTTGGTAGTTTCAGAGATTAGACGAAACATTCAGATACACTTACAGACAAAAAATGTTTTTTTGAGGTAAGTACCACACTTATATGCATTAATAGAAAATGTGTGAATTTGAAATGATGATGATGATGGATGTCATCCAATGTAAATAATGTAGTAAGTAAATTTCGTTATTATTAATGTTAATTGGATCATATACCGAAAATCCTCAATAATCCAAAAACAAAGTATATTTTTTAAATTTATATGAGACATGTCTTCAGTCCCCAGACACTCAACTTCGTGGCAACGTCATGTAGATACAAACTGTATATCGAAGGTTACATTGTTGAAAATGCTCTGCACGCTAGCGCGCCTGCCTTTCGAGCCGGTGGTAGAATCACTACAAATAGTCTAACTTGACGTTTCAAAAGTGCTTCTAAACTTGAGTTTAAGAAAAGTCGCCATCACCAGCAGTCGGTGAAATACGTAGGCCCATTGGAGATTAGGATCTTCGCAAGAACACGATCCCTAGCTATAATGGAAAGACCAGAGAGAGATTCACTCTTTCATTATTTTTCATTCACACAAGTAGGTAAAAATGAAAAGTTCGCTTCACTCCGAACAAAATTACCCACCTACAGTGTTGTGATTCAGAAACAAAATTAATTTCACGCTAACTACAGTTATTTCATCTTGTGCCTCATCTCTATCGTAGTTTGAGGGTAGTTTCGGAGGGCGCTTGTTTGCGGTTCGGGTTGAGTCGAGTGGAATCCAATTACCTAGATTACCGCTGCATTCAACAATCGGCTTTATAATCCATGTTCGTTAATCAAAGAATTAACCTACTGATAAAACGGTCGGATGTTAATTGTACCGGACATTGATTGCAATTGCGCATCGGCTTTGAGAATTTAAATCGGTTAATCCGATTGTTTTGGTGAAACGGTGACGATAGCGTTGTGCCTTCTTTCGTTTCATTCGTGATATAATGTATTTTAAGGATCCATATATGCGGTAACTTGAGGCCTTACTCCACATTCGTTATTTTTCATTCGCCACAAAAGATATTTTAAGGCTCGCTAACTTGAACTGTTATTTTCGTTTGGGCCTAAAGGACCACAAAAAATATAATATTTGTGGTCTCTTCATGCTATCTTTAGATTTTATTCCTTATACAAGCATTTTCTGTTTTAATTGATGACAGTTACTCGATCATACTAGTTTGACTTTAAATGACAGATTTAGATGAAAGGTAGGGAAATAATATATATATATATATATCTGGAATAGCACTTGTGCCTATTATCTTGATATTCTTAAGTTCTTAACGTCTACAAGTAAGTACTACTTACTCGGTGCCAAATATTGAAGTATTTTTCAACATGTTGCTACTATGTTTTATATGGTTTCACTGTTTTGCAATATATTAAGACAATTAAAGTTAAACGCCTCTGTGAAGTTACTACAACATACAACTAACTGAATGCAACACACTTTTTTTGTGTTTTTAGCGATATTTTACAACAATGTTGATTGGTGCTTTACATAAGAACATAAAACGAAGACGTATTTGTTCTAACTTAAAAAAGTTTACTACTTTTTAGCGTTATTCTTCTCGATGGGGTCTGCTTTCTGACATAAGCTGGCCCCCATTGCCCGGTCTACACACTTAAAAAAATTATTAACTGCTAAATAATGTAATTTATAACTTTAAAGAATCATTTTAAAGCGATACTTTTAAAATCTACCATTAAACCCAACGAAATATGTTCTCACTTTTAAAATATTATCAAGAACACAATGGAAAGATTACTGTTAGTCACTAAAGCTGTTTATTTATTGTGAAGAGAATAAAGAACACAATTTTATTTCTTTCAAAATGAATTTTCCTTCTCCTAATAGAACGTTAAGCCGTCGGTCGCGGGCACTATCATCGACACCCACCAACACGCATTGAAGTAGCGTGGCGGTTCTACACTCCTATTACCCTTTCCTATAAGAAGGAAGGCCTGGACTTGTAGTGGGCTGTTAATAGGCTGATAACAATGAGATAGATTTTTAAAATCGTCTACATACTCGTAGATACATTTTATTGGGTCTAGATCTTCCATATTAAATTAACTCTCAATACCTTATCTCTCAAAAAAACGCCGAGCGTTGCTCGATCGCCGGGATATTTAACACGAAAGTGAAACCTAACCGGCCAGTATCAGTAAACCGACTAATTTCAACCCAAAACTACTTATCTGTAATCTGAATCGCCCTAGAATTGCAATTACGATCCAATGCTGAGTATTTAAGTAGATTATACCCTGTTTCCAATTATAACATAACTGCAACATCCATTTAAATGTTAGTACTAGTAGTTTGATTTTAGTCATAATAAAAGTTTGTATCTACTGACAGGAGCGGAAAGGAATAGTTCAATAAAGTTTTTAGTATGTAAGTATTAATAAATTATTAGTTTTAAGGATATATCTAAAACACGTATCAAATAGCAAGACCTACATGCTCGTGTTCTAAATAAGTTATAATTGTTTTTTATATTTTGCATATAAACTTTACTATCACACGTTGCGTAGTTTAAGAGATCGAAACGTTCAGACGACGGGAAGCTGCTTTTCTTATACGAGTACTATATCATGGTAACGACAAAGAATCATTCCTATAGCTAGGATTTTCAGCCCCTCTATTTGTGTCTATACTGTTTTAAAGTGCGCCGTCCCTAGAGATGCATGGCCAGGTATACCCGATAAAAACACGTAAAATTTCATGTCTCCCTTCGCCATAAATTTCGAAACTGGCCTCATTAAAGCGTTCACCCAGCCGGGAAAATGCCACGATAAAGCTGCCTTTTCACAAAGAATTCGAATTTTCACCAAGTATAGGGGTGGTTTATAATAATACTAATACATTTCTACAGACTATAGAAGACCTATGTCAAGCTGTTAACGTTCATCGGCTGATATGATGACATAGAATTAAAATCATAATCATCATTATCAGCCTATTAACAGTCCACAACAGGGTCTCTTCTTATAGGAGAGGGGATATGGAGCGTTGACCCACCACGCTGCTAGAATTAAAATGCTTGAATGTAAATTGCTGTTCTTACAGTAAATTACAATTTACATTCACTGCTTACTGCAGCAGACTAACAGAGCTGTTTTTAGATGTTTTGTATCGTACAGAGCAAACTCTATGTATTCTCTAAACGCAACTGCGCCACAAAAAGTTCCAAAGTCTCTTATCTTTACTCGTAATTTTTAAATTATATTTTTATATATATTTATAGAAAGTTAGTAATTTTATAGCAGTAGTATTAAAAATTTTAATTATAAAAGCAAACACACACTGACATTAATAACCAATATTGAATAAAACTGGTATTATTTTTAAACCTGAAAAGCTTCTTACATTAATTGTTATGTTAGAAATTCACCAACGGGACCTTTTTACAGTTAGCATGGAAATATTACATTGAATGATTACAATCTCGAAGGGGAGTTACCCTCTATCCCTCTGGGAATATCCCTACAGTACCATGCATTATGGGGAACTTAACAGAATACCCTTACGTTCGTGCTTTGACGTATCCTAACAAGCAATAATATATCTAATTGGCTCTACATCTTAGCATGAGCTTTTACTTGAGATGTGATGTGTATAAAGTTCTGAAACGATGCTTTTATCAAATGACGAGTTTGAAGAAAATAAAGTTTTTAAATAGGTAGAATTTAAAAATCAAAATATAACAATTGATCGTAATGTTCGATCTTTAAGAGAAAGTCACTACATGTCTTTCGGCGATAAACTAGAAGCTTTTCGAAAGAAGGTGAAAACTGCATATAATACTACTAAGGTGAAACTACATCAATAGAAAAATGTTTGTGTACATAGGCTCAAATACGACGATAATTTGAAAATACCTAGAACCGTTTGAAAATACCGTTTTGACGACCTCCGTGGCGGAAGGGTATGCGCGGTGGATTTATAAGACGAAGGTCTTGGGTTCGATTCCCGGCGCGGCAGATTGAGATTTTTCTTAATTTGTCTTGGTCTGGCTGGTGGGAGGCGTTCGCCGTGGCTAGTTACCACCCTACCGACAAAGACGTACCGCCAAGCGATTTAGCGTTCCGGTACGATGTCGTGTAGAAACCGATAGGGGTGTGGATTTCGTCCTACTCCTAACAAGTTAGCTCGCTTCCATCTTAGGTTGCATCATCACTTAACAACAGGTGTGATAGCAGTCAAGAGCCAACTTGTAGTCAATAAAAAAAACCTGAAAAACTCAAGGCGCCTAAAAGCTTACCTCAATTATCATCATTTCTTTTCTTTTCATTATTACATATTGACGATTCATAAAGATTTCATTGAATAAAGATATTTTGACTTGACTTTACTTGACTTTCATCGAAAACACTGCCTCTATATACTCGTATTTGCGTCTCCGAATCACAACCGTGTTGGTGCTGGGAGCCAACGGCCGCAAAGAATCGGAAAAAGGGGACTCTTGGTCACACGTTTAACTCATACGCGTTGAGTCTTGGCACGGGTTGATACAGACATAGTCTGGTACAAAGAAAGAGAATAATAAAAGATTCAAAACGTTTGCTGAGTCTGTTTATTCAAAATAAATATAACGATAAGTCTGTTTATTCGGTGGCTGAATTGTTACAGTGATTATTTTAAATACTAAATTAAAGAACCTAATTGTATTCACCGGTCTCCTGTGTCATACCAATCTATGTTGATGGACAGGACTGACTGTGGTTTCCGGAACTCCGGTCTAGGACAGCCTTAGCAGCAGAGCGCTTGGGTTCAAATCAAAACGTCAGTCCAAAACCAACCCAAAGTTAATACCACATCATTACTGAGACAGGTTACCGGTGTCTACAAGACACAGTAGGTGCTAGCTTAATCAGATTTATGATTATACCACCGAATCACAAATTACAGGAACAGAACATTGATGTAACAAAAATATTAAAGAACAGAATAATAACGGAACATAATTAATATAACCGAACGTAATGGAACAGAATACCACCAACTTTTAAGCTTATTGCATTTACTGTCTAATAGAAGAAACTATTTCATAATTCTAGAGTTCATTGACCTCGCTAGATTGTTGACCTCTACGTAGTACAATATGTGAGTTCACTGACCTTTTAGCTCATCTCACCATTTGTACGGTGCGATAGGGCACTTCCTCCGATTTTCCAACGTCTCCGTTGTCGCGTCGCACGGAAATACGGACTGAAGCCCTCCACGCCGGTGTCAACCGAATCTTTTCCAACGAAGGCTTCTCTCGAAGGTTCCACATCCACAACCAGATAACTGAATGGTCTAACTGGACGAATAACGATGAAATATTGAATGTAGATAACCATAGACATAAACGTTGAATAAATATAACGATAAACCCGCTGAAACAAGAAACAATAATTAGTTCGCTGACCTCTGACGTCATGCCACGCTTTCGAAAAATACTTTGGTGATCTTCACCCATATTTACCTAGCCAAGTAGCACTCGCTTATTCCCTCCCGATGACGAAAATAAACATAATTAACTTGCTAGGGAACCTGAAACGAAAACGGAAAAGTTATACAATACTTTCCGCGTGAGCACGCCATGGAGTCGAACGAAGTAATTTGCCAAACTCACCGAAATGTTGTTACTTCATAACTTATATATTTTTTTTATAACATAATTACTGGGTTTTGCAAAATTGGAAGCCCTGAACCCATGGGCGAAGCGAATCCTTTCAATCGGCCACAATTTCGTCTTCACGCCATCGCGTCACGAATTGAAAAGACTTCTCTCAAAATGGCTGCTTTCCGCCATAGACATCCATCATAAAGTTAGACGTCCGGAAAGGGACTTTCCTCTATGCTTACATAGAGGATAAGCGAAACTTTCCAAAACACAAAACCTTTATTTTCCAAAATACTAACTATTTGTTTTATTTTCTTTTTTCCTTTTTAATCCAAAAGAAATACGAAATAGAAATGACACCGCTGTGTTTAACGACAGAGCCATCTATCGGCGCTAACCTGCAACTTTTTGCCGTGCTCCGCTCACGATCCACGAATCAATCACAAGCTTAGCCGCACTGCCGACAAATGTCGCTACACAACGTGACAATACTCCCCCCCCAGGAAAACACGGATCGAGACATCGAACCGCAGCTGCCCTCAGCTGTATGGCTCGGAAACCTCACCAAAGACATCTGTCAGCCGAACACCTCACCGAAAACAACAAACAAAAAACAATTCTAAACCAACCAAAATCAACATTTTTTAATTCTAAATGTTAATGACCAAACGACTAACAACTAACGACTAACTTAATTACTCCAAAAATCCTAATGAAAACAACTAACAACTAACTTAATTATTCAAAAAACCTAGTGATCCACCATGTGTGAGATTCACTGTAGCTGTGCCTGAAATATTTCTTTCAAAGAACTAATGTTCTAGGAAAGCAGAAAAAAAAAGACCGAAATATTATCGTGGCTATCCTCAGCCCCTTCCGAAAATTGCATACCGCAAATCCATTTTACGGTAATAAAACACAAAATAATCCGAACTTCTTAACAGATACAGAATCATTCCTACAATAAGGATAGTTCAGATAACTCTCTTTTCCACCATCATTTTTTGTTTCAATCTCAACTATATTACCAGCTGAAACAGATTTCCTATTTCAGCTGTTCGAAAATTGTTCAAAAGAACTAAGGCGAGAACTTGCTTCTGCCTACCGGAATAACACAAAAAATACAACACAATATAAGATTGTCGAGACTTCCCTCGTCAATCCTAATCAAAACATAATAAGTTGATTCTGAAACAAACTTAATTCACTAAAGCTATTAAGGTGTACATTGTATGGTCCATTTGCTTTGTTTTGATTCTCTTACCATTCATAATCTCTTTCATACTTCCTCTACATCCCATTCCACACTTAAACCATGGTAATGTCACCGCATCTCGGTGCATCACTACTTTCAAAAAAAAATCCTTATTAAATGCTTATACATTTAAACAGGGAGAAACAAAATTAGACCTTACATTACTTACTTCTTAAAGTCTTTAATGTGCCACGTCCCTAATGGACGGTTATCCGAAAAACGAACTAAGTCGTATACTAAAGGTGAAAGAACCTTGAGTATCCTACACTTCTCATATTTAGGAGCTAACTTTGATGTGAATTGTTTGGAAGCATCACTTAATGTGTATGTTTTCTTCCAAACAATATCTCCTACTGAATATTTTGCTGGTCTCCGTCTTAAATTGTAGTGAGCAGCGTTTGTAGCGTGAGACTGAAATAGCCTTTCTCGAACTTGCTGGAATATCTCTGTCAAAATCCCGAATTCACCAGCATATTCCTCCCTAGGCATACCAACTTCATATTCTTTGTCTGCTTCTTTGTAAAAGGAACCATTTAATATTGGTTCCCTAGCATGAACAAGAAAGAACGGGGTAAACCCAGTGGATTCATTAACTGATGAGTTAATTGCAAATTGAATCTTTGACAAATTCTTATCCCAGTTTCGATGGTTATCTTCTACGTAAGACGCTACAGCAGTCATTACTGTCTTGTTGTATCGCTCCACGAGGTTAACTTGCGGAGTATACAACGGGGTGTAATGCAAATTCGGAATATTGTATTTTTTTATCAAATTACGGAAATCAGAACTAGTAAATTGAGATCCATTGTCAACAATAATTGTTTCAGGGATCGAGTGCGTAAGAAAAACATGGTTCTCTAAGTTCTTAATAATGGCAGCACTGGTGGCTTGCCTTAACGGAAATAATAATGTGTACTTAGAGAAACAGCAAGTTACCACTAATAAAAACGTAAATCCTGAATTTGACCTTGGAAGAGGTCCAACTAAATCAGCGCTAAGGACCTGAAATGGCCTTTGACACTTCTTTGGTTTACCCATTAAACCTGGTTTAGCAGCTGTAGTGTGCTTATACGCGGAACATATCTCACAATTTTCCACGAAATCCACAACATCCTTGTACATGCCCTTCCAGTAATATCGAAGGGAAATTCTACGATGTGTCTTAAATATTCCGAAATGACCTGACCTGGGATCAGTATGGTTTTCCTCTAAAATTTTTCTGACGTTACTTTTACGAACTACCTCCTTCCATTCAAATTCACTGAGTAATTTGTATTTACATTTACTAAAACGGAATAATTTATTTTCTAAAATGCAAAAATTTGGAAAATTAGATGGTTGCTCTTTACAACTTTTGAATGTTCTATCATACCAGTCATCAGGAATAGAATCTTTATTTGAATTTTCCTGATTACTGTTGATAGCTTCTACCGCAATAAGTCTCGACAATGAGTCTGGAACAACATTTTCAGAGCCCTTCCTATGCTCGATAGTGAAATTGTACTGTGATAATCTGCAACCCCACCTGGCCAATCTCCCTGAAGGGTTTTCTAAATTTAAGAACCATTTCAGTGACGCGTGGTCCGTTATAATCGTAATAGGTGCAGAACCAAAATAAGCCTGAAATTTCTCCACTGCATATATTACAGCAAGAGCTTCGCGTTCTGTCGCAGAATAATTCCTCTCATTTTTATTTAAACTTCTGCTGATGTATGCTATAGGATGATCATGACCCTCTATATCCTGTGAAAGCATACCGCCAATTGCATATGAAGAAGCATCGCAATGAATTTTGAATGGTTTACTAAAATCCGGAACTGCTAAAATTGGTGCTGTGACTAACGCATTTTTTAAAATATTGAATGCTGTCTCAGCTTCCTCATTCCACTCAAATTTCGGTGCATTTTTACCTGTCCTGGTTAATCTATTTAGCGGTGTTGCTATTTTTGCAAAATTCCTAATGAACCGTCGATACCAAGAACAAGTACCTAAAAAGATTTTTACTTCTTTTGCTGTTTTTGGCGTAGGAAACTTTAAGATTGCGGAAGTTTTATCTGGGTCTGTTCTTAAGCCGAATTCGTCAACTACGTAACCTAAATATTTCAAAGATTTCTTAAAAAATTTACACTTTTCGAAATTTATTGACAAATTTGCAAATTTCAACTTTTCCAATACTCTATTTAACAAAATTAAATGTGTTTCAAAATCGGCCGAACAAATGACAATGTCATCGATGTAGCAGAAAACCATTCCATTTTCTATGTCCGGGCTGAAATTTTGATTAAATAATGTGTCCATTAAACGTTGTTGGCGGGCCGGAGCCCCGCACAATCCGAATGGCAAAACTTTAAATTTATATAAACCTCTTGACGGCACCGTAAAACTTGTTTTCTCTTGTGAGTCTTTATTTAATGGAATTTGCCAAAAACTAGAGCTTAAGTCAATAGAAGAAAGGAATTTAGCCTCTTTTAGACTATCCAAAATTTGAGGTATATACGGAATAGAATATGAATCACCTTTAGTTATTGAGTTTAATTTTCGGCAATCCAAACAGAATCTCCACTCCCCAGTTGCTTTTTTTACTAGAATAGCAGGATTGTTCCACGGACTTTCACTTGGAACTACTACATCAAGGGCCAGCATTTTATCTAATTCCTTACATAAAGCTTCTTTCTTATCAGGAGACAACGGATATTGTTTAACTTTGATTGGAGCTGCGTCGCCTGTATCAATGACGTGCTCTATCAGGTGTGTCCTGCCTAATCCTATCTTCTCTGTAGAAATTTCTAAGAATTTATTTACTACTAATGAAGCCATTTCTTTTTGTCTGCAAGTTAATGACTCGAAACTTTGTATGGTATGTATTTGCGAATTACCTACAGAACTGATACTATAAAAGTTTGAAGGAGGCGTGCTGAACTCTAAATTATCAAAAATTTCAGGAGCTAAATTAAATATTTTCCAAAAGTCACAACCAAGAATTACTTCTGTCACTATAGTCGGCACTATATAAAATTTCATAATATGAGTCATGTTGTTATAAGTGATCGGAATAGACATATAACCATTGCACTTGATTTTCCCCCCATTTGCCGTAATGAATGAATGCTGAATATCCGAATGTAAGGTGTAACCAAGTTTTAAAAATATTTTGTGAGAATTATTCCCTAATATACTAGCACATGCTCCAGAATCTAATAAACCTGTGATTTCTATTTCACCTACCATAATTTTCAAGTACGGTCTAACCGTATCCTTTCTTAATGAACACAGGACTGTGTCAGGCAAACATGAATTTAAACTTGTTTGTTTATCTGAACAGCCCTGAACTGCTAGTTTTTTGAACTAGTATTTTGTTTAAAATGAGGAGGCTTTGACTTAATATGGTTTTTTGAAATGCAATTTGGGCAATTCCTGAAAGTAAACCCTTCCTTACCACAACCGTAACATCTTAATATCCTCGGAACAACAGAACATTTCCCGAAATTGTGCTGTCCTTTACCACATTTGTAGCAGGTGGCAGCACTTGTTTTTGGCTCATGTTTAATTTCTGAACGGCACTGATTGTTATTGAGTGGTTTGAAGGTTGATTGTTGATTTGAGATTACGCTTATCTTTTTTGGTCCCCCTTTATACATGAATTCTGGGTTTAAATTTACCTGACTATTAGATGATGGTTCAGAAAACAAAGATGAACGTTGTTTCGCCGCTTCTAACCTACGACATCTGTCTTTCAGAGTGGCAACAGAGTCAATTTCTACCAAGGCTAATTGTTCAGAATATGATGGCCTAATATTGTGTAACAAAATTTCTAATTTTTGATCTTCCGTAAGGGTAGTTTTCAACCTATCGAACATACAAAACATGATAGAAAAGTAGATGCTCACAGATTCTTCTCTACCTTGGGTTCTTGATCTAATTTCTCCTAATAGTCTGTAGTCGTAATCCACAGGATCAAATTCCTCCAAAAAAACCTTCTTCAAACCCCTCCAATCTGAAATAAAACTTTTAATCCCCCTATACCACAATAAGGCTTGACCCGAAAATAAATGAAATGCTGAAGCGAACAATTTTTCATCTGAAACTCCATAAGATTTTTTATATTCCTCGACTCGTTCTACAAAACTCCTAGGGTCCCCTTGCCCATTGTATGACAGTTTCCACTTCACTACATTTTTCTCTCCTGTACATTCTACAATGGTACTATCCTTATGACCTGAAACTTCCTCCTGATTTGAATTGTCGTCCGGATCAATTTTTACAAGTAAGCTCTCTAATTTTGAGTGCAATTCGCCTTTCCTTTTTATTGAGGGCCTATCCGAACACTGAATCCTCATGAGCCTGTGATATAAATGAATTGACAACGCCTTACTACGACTAAACGCATGTTTATCACCGGAATCACCAAATCTTTTAATCAATTCTTCTAAATCCTGAAGTTTCTGTGTAACGATATCAAGTTCTGAATCTACTGCGCAATCCGTTTCTGGTATATTCTCGGGTGGATATTCTTTAATTAACTGTTTTAGTTGTTTCCTAAGTTCCATCACTGTATTCCCCTGTGTTTCAGAACGAATGGATACTTCATATAATAACTCATTGGTATATCGGTAGGTGTTAATAAAACGACCAACTCGCTCTGTAGCTCGTTTATTACTGGGTGATTGACAAGTCACCCGACTTAACATACTACATCCCTCCAACACTAGTTTGGAAACCTGTAACAATATATATATATCGAATATTTTAACAAAATAAGTACATTTCTTTACTTAAAATACTGTCTATAGTCTACAGGTTTCCTAGCCCGCCTAGGATGCCCGAGCGGACTACTGCTCGCACTAGATGGCCCCCCTGGCACAATACACAATTCTGTAGCCGGTACGGCCTCACTGCGCTCAACGTTCTCCCTGGGCTCCGTCCCTTCCCCGCTGACCTTTTCCCCCTGGCTGTTACAGTTATCAGCTTCAGGGGCTATCAAATTCCCTGCGGCCGGGAAACTACAGTCTGTTTGCACCTGCAAGTCCGTCTCCTCCGACACAGCAGTGGCGGGCGGCGGCGGAGATGCCGGTACCGGGACTAGGGGCGGAGTGTGCGGCGGGTCGGAAACGGCCGTGTCTGGCGGGGGAGTTGTAACTGAGCCTTGAGGCGTTTGTAGGCAATCATCCAAATTTACATAATTTCCATTATATTTCCTGACCTGGTCTATATGCCTATTGCTACTTGTTTTATAGTCTTCAAAATAAATCTCTAACATTCGAGTTCCTATAATTTTTTTTACAACGCCCACACACCAGACACTTTTTTTCGCAATGAACCATTTAGCCCACACAATTTCACCAACCCTAAATTCTCTGCTTGGTTTCAATGCAACATTGTCTTGCTTAACAAATTTACTTGGCGGTAAAATTAAATCTAATCTAGATCTTAAATTCCGACCTATCATTAGCATAGCCGGCGTGGCCCCTGTTGCACAATGTACACTATTTCTATAGTTAAAAAGAAAACTGAGTAGCTTTTCATGGACATATTTTTGACATTTACCTTCCGATAGAATGCATTTAATCATTTTCTTACACGTTTTAACTGAATTCTCAGCCTGACCATTGCTAGCTGGATGATAGATCGGAGATGTAAGATACTGTATGCCGTTCATACGACAAAAGGTATGAAATTCTGCAGAACTTATCTTAACATCGTTATCTGAAACCAATACAGACGGAACGCCAAATTTAGAAAACATTTCTTTTAATTTAAAAATTAGCGCACTGGTAGATGTGCCACGGTCCATATAAATACATTCCAACCACTTCGAGAATGCGTCAATAACTATTAAATAAACAGACTGGCCAATAGACATGTAGTCAATGTGAACGCGATGCCATGGTCCGGGCGGGCGAGGCCACGGCGCGGGCGGCGCGCGCGGCGGGGCGCTGCGCAGCGCCGCACACGTCTGACACGAGTTTACCAGTCGTTCAATTTGCGAGTCGATCTGCGGCCACCACATTTTTCCCCGAGCTATATTTTTAGTTTTAACGATGCCTAAATGGGATGAATGTAATTCTTTTAGCATCGTTCCCCGGTAGACATTCGGAATAACTACTCTATGGCCGCGTAATAAACATCCATCGACCACCTCTAAATCTGCTTTACATAGAAAATACGGCAGTATAGATTTACACTTTATTTTCCTAGGCCAACCTTTATTCATATATTTAATAACTGTCCTCAGTACATTGTCTGCCGCTGTCGCGCGCCTAATGTCACTGAACAAAACCGGTTCCGCGTTCGACTCGAAAAAAAGGAAATACTTAGAGTAGTCGTCCACTCGTTCCTTATCTATTGGAACCGATATGGGTGAGCGAGAAAAGAAATCTGCGATTTGATTATTTTTACCGTCTACATATTGCACTATATAATTATAAGCAGATAAAATTATTGCGTATCTTTGTAAGCGTAAAGCGGCAGTGACAGATATACCCTTATCTTTATTAAAAATGGATAGTAACGGCCTATGATCCGTTTTTAAAATAAACGGTTCCTGACGTCCATATAAATATTGATGAAAATATTTAACCCCAAAAACAATAGCCGTCGCCTCCTTCTGTATCTGGCTATAGTTCTTTTCACTCTGAGTTAAGGAACGGGACGCGAATGCAATAGGGCGCTCGCAGCCCTCGACGTCTCGGTGCGCGAGTACTGCTCCGATTCCGCACGGGCCTGCGTCTACAGTGAGCACCAAGGGTGCAGCTGGGTCGAAATGCGCCAACACTCGCTCGCTAGCTAGCTCGCGCTTTACGCTCTCGAATGCCGCTCGCTGCCGCTCGCCCCAGCGCCACTCTGCGCCAGCGCGTAATAACTCGTGCAGCGGACTTAACAAAGCCGACGCACCCGGAATAAAATTCCTATAATAATTCACGACTCCCAGGAAACGTTTGACTCCAAGCACGTTAGCGGGCGCGGGTGCTTTTAGTATAGCTTCGACTTTTGTAGGACACGTTTTTAAACCATTCTTATCTATCACGTACCCTAAATACGTCACGCTATCTTTGAAAAATATGCATTTTTCTTTTTGTAAACGTAATCCGGCGTCTTGCAACCTACTTAAGACCGATTGAAGCCTAGCCATATGTATTTCCTCGTTTGGTCCGGTTATACACACATCATCTAGCCAGACGCTAACTCCGTCCAGCCCTGATAACAATGTTTCCATCGCTCTCTGAAATATTGCTGGGGCATTAGCCAGGCCGTAAACGAGCCGAGTGTAAGCAAAAAGGCCTTTTTGCGTATTAATTGTTGTTAATTTTTGAGACGATTCCGTAAGTTTAAATTGATTGTACGCGTTACTTAAATCAATTTTAGAATAATACTCTCCCCCGCCTAATCTAGAAAAAACTTCTTCGATTCTTGGTAAGGGGTATTTATCTATTTTTAAGTCTTTATTTAACGTACAGGAGTAGTCCCCGGCAATCTTTAACTTTCCATTTTCTTTTAAAACCGGAACTATCGGCGTGGCATACTCAGAGTGGTTAACAGGTATAAGAATTCCTAATTTAACTAGTCTGTCAAGCTCTGCGCTGACTTTGTCTCTCAAGGCAAAAGGGACCGACCGAGGCTTAAAAAATTTTGGTTTAGCATCGTCTTTTAAAAGAAGTTCAACTTCGAATTTATTGAAACATCCTAAGTCATCCTTCCAAATATCACGGTATTTATTTAATAACCGTCGCACATCTTCAGTAAGCTTTTGTTTACAAACTAAATTATTATTACTAGACGATACAAAATAGATTCCAAACTGAGCCATAAAATCACGACCTAGTAACGGTGGGCCCCCGTTTTTAATAACATAAAATTTAATATTTTCTGTTTTTTTATTATATGTAACTTCACCAACGAAGTACCCACATGGCGTAATTTTATGACCAGTATATACGCACATTTTTAGATCACAATTGTACAGTTTATAATTTTTGAAATGATTTATATAAAATTCCTCTGATATCACAGAAACACCCGATCCAGAATCCAATTCCATAAGTAACTTAATATTACACACGTTTACAGTTAATCTAATAGGCTTATGATCTACATACCTCATATTAAAAAGATCACACTCCCTGCAATCGCCCTCGTGAGAGGTATCAGAATCTGCACCTATTTTGTGCAAATTGGACGTATGCATTCTGCGCAAATGACCTTTGACCCCACATACACTGCACTTTAGGTTACGAAACCTGCACTTTCCCGCACTATGAGATCGCAAGCCGCACACAGTACACTGTGGTTCCTCCTCGGGTCCTCGAACGGAGGGCCGTGAACGAGCCAGCTGACCTTGACCCTGTCTGGTGCTTCGTTTCGTTTCGTGCTCATGAACGCGAAACACAGGCTCCTCCTTGACGACGACGCGCGCCTGCCGCGCACAAGCAGTCTTCTGTGCGACTTCTAACGCCTGCCCGAATGTCAAGGTCTTGGAATCGCACTCGAAAAGCTTATCACGCTCCGGCCCCGCCCTGAACCCCAGGACAAAACGGTCGCGCAGCAACGTGTCTAGCTCCGCGCCGAAATCACAGAACACGGCCAACCCTCTCAGTCGCGCTGCCCATTCTTCTATGCTTTCACCCTCTGATCTGCTTGCCTCGTAGAACTTCGCTCTGTCTGCGAAGGTCGATCTTTTTGGTGTGAAATGTTTATTGAGCGTTTCCACCAGCTCAATGTAGCTACAGTCTTCGAGCTTTTTCGGATGCACTAGAT
The DNA here is from genome assembly GCA_034621355.1 of Mycalesis mineus. NCBI lineage: Eukaryota > Metazoa > Arthropoda > Insecta > Lepidoptera > Nymphalidae > Mycalesis > Mycalesis mineus. The sequence goes on from CM067892.1 coordinate 13,639,560, forward strand.
TCCGTATTAAACGGTATGACTCATCCGACAGGTGAGTTAGTAACACTGCACTCTGACTATCATTGGGAATGTTATTTAATTTAATAAATTGAGTTAATCTACTATAAAATACTTCCCACTCATTAACTTTATAGTCAAAAGAGCCTAAATTACCGAGGTAAAAACTATTCATTTTTATAAAACTATAACGCGGGTATTCGTAAAACACTTCTCGTCGCCAGTTGGTATATCGGTAGGTGTTAATAAAACGACCAACTCGCTCTGTAGCTCGTTTATTACTGGGTGATTGACAAGTCACCCGACTTAACATACTACACTCATCCTTTAACAGTGAATGACACTGACTAAAGTTTTGTTCCATTTTTAAAAAATTTCAAATTTATAAAACTTAATATCTTAAATCAAAAAATATACTGAATTTGGGAAGTTAATTGTGGTGGTAGACTGTTTACATTAGTCTCATTCCAAACATATTATGCTTTAATTACTTAAATTGTATCTTAATAACTCCTTCAGTAATAATGTAAATTGTGTAGTGTAACAATGTCCAGAAAAATTTTTTTTCAATTTGTCAACCCTTAAAATTTCTTTTTGTGACAACCCTATTCAAAATTTGTTACATTGTTTCACATTACTAATCATAACATAAATAAATTCCACACGTCATTATGTGACACCCTAATCAAAACTTGTAGTATATCAAGATACACTAGTATCAAAATACTTATTTCCAAAATATAGTAGTATCAAAATATTTAATTGTTACTCCTATTAAATGTAAACAAAAGTAATTCTTAACATGGAATTCTCAAACATGAGTATATTTCTCCCAAATATTTCAAATCTCCTAATATCTTAAAACTAATTATAACTATACTGTAACAACATTAAAAAAATAGTTCCCATCGCTAGCTAGATATGTTTAAAATTAGTTAAAAAACTTATTGGTGATATTTTGTTCCGTTTTCCTATAACCAAACCAATACCACGAGTCAACAACTGTATTAACATAAAAACTTATCCAAAGATCTTCCAGTAACTATAATCATTAATCTAAATATTACCTAACAATACTATTATATTTTTACATATAATAAAGTGACCACGAAAGTTTACACAAATAATTGTGTACCTTAATACCTATATAGCAGATAAGTGTTGAAAACCCAAAAATCCATTAATCCCTCTCTACTAGGATTATAATAACTGAATAACTGAACTATTCTTCTCTTCAGTGTTGTTGACACGTGTCAAATGTCAACCAAAATACCTTAATAAGTTTCAAAAAAAATTTTAAATACTGAAACAGAACTTAAACTTCAACACTATTTGCTACACAACATCTGTTATGACAGGTAGGTATCACAACATTTCAAAAAAATTTAATAGAAGTTTACTTCCATTACTATACCTAACTTAATGTCTAATATTCAAACTCTTGTAACCAGAACGCTCTAAGTTGTATGACAAAAGTCCAAAACTAAAGATATGTATTTACATATGTAACAATACCTATCATATATACTGAATCCTATTTAAATATACTAAATCCTAAAACGTGGGCGCCATTTGCGTCTCCGAATCACAACCGTGTTGGTGCTGGGAGCCAACGGCCGCAAAGAATCGGAAAAAGGGGACTCTTGGTCACACGTTTAACTCATACGCGTTGAGTCTTGGCACGGGTTGATACAGACATAGTCTGGTACAAAGAAAGAGAATAATAAAAGATTCAAAACGTTTGCTGAGTCTGTTTATTCAAAATAAATATAACGATAAGTCTGTTTATTCGGTGGCTGAATTGTTACAGTGATTATTTTAAATACTAAATTAAAGAACCTAATTGTATTCACCGGTCTCCTGTGTCATACCAATCTATGTTGATGGACAGGACTGACTGTGGTTTCCGGAACTCCGGTCTAGGACAGCCTTAGCAGCAGAGCGCTTGGGTTCAAATCAAAACGTCAGTCCAAAACCAACCCAAAGTTAATACCACATCATTACTGAGACAGGTTACCGGTGTCTACAAGACACAGTAGGTGCTAGCTTAATCAGATTTATGATTATACCACCGAATCACAAATTACAGGAACAGAACATTGATGTAACAAAAATATTAAAGAACAGAATAATAACGGAACATAATTAATATAACCGAACGTAATGGAACAGAATACCACCAACTTTTAAGCTTATTGCATTTACTGTCTAATAGAAGAAACTATTTCATAATTCTAGAGTTCATTGACCTCGCTAGATTGTTGACCTCTACGTAGTACAATATGTGAGTTCACTGACCTTTTAGCTCATCTCACCATTTGTACGGTGCGATAGGGCACTTCCTCCGATTTTCCAACGTCTCCGTTGTCGCGTCGCACGGAAATACGGACTGAAGCCCTCCACGCCGGTGTCAACCGAATCTTTTCCAACGAAGGCTTCTCTCGAAGGTTCCACATCCACAACCAGATAACTGAATGGTCTAACTGGACGAATAACGATGAAATATTGAATGTAGATAACCATAGACATAAACGTTGAATAAATATAACGATAAACCCGCTGAAACAAGAAACAATAATTAGTTCGCTGACCTCTGACGTCATGCCACGCTTTCGAAAAATACTTTGGTGATCTTCACCCATATTTACCTAGCCAAGTAGCACTCGCTTATTCCCTCCCGATGACGAAAATAAACATAATTAACTTGCTAGGGAACCTGAAACGAAAACGGAAAAGTTATACAATACTTTCCGCGTGAGCACGCCATGGAGTCGAACGAAGTAATTTGCCAAACTCACCGAAATGTTGTTACTTCATAACTTATATATTTTTTTTATAACATAATTACTGGGTTTTGCAAAATTGGAAGCCCTGAACCCATGGGCGAAGCGAATCCTTTCAATCGGCCACAATTTCGTCTTCACGCCATCGCGTCACGAATTGAAAAGACTTCTCTCAAAATGGCTGCTTTCCGCCATAGACATCCATCATAAAGTTAGACGTCCGGAAAGGGACTTTCCTCTATGCTTACATAGAGGATAAGCGAAACTTTCCAAAACACAAAACCTTTATTTTCCAAAATACTAACTATTTGTTTTATTTTCTTTTTTCCTTTTTAATCCAAAAGAAATACGAAATAGAAATGACACCGCTGTGTTTAACGACAGAGCCATCTATCGGCGCTAACCTGCAACTTTTTGCCGTGCTCCGCTCACGATCCACGAATCAATCACAAGCTTAGCCGCACTGCCGACAGATGTCGCTACACAACGTGACAATTCTTGCAATAGAAAACAATGTATTGGACTCTTTCTCTTTATTAGATCTACAAAAAGTTGCAATGGCATTTATCTATATTGTAGAGATAGCTTTATATACCCATTGTATCTTCAAAAAAGGTGGCATACAATAGTTTCTTAGTATTCACAAATTGCAACACTGACACGCGGGCGACACTGCGGGCGTGTTTTTATTGACATTCTTACAAAATAACAAACAATATTCCCTCGTTCTAATTATAATTATACATAATATAATATTAGTTATACGAGTACACTCTTTGGTTAATAGATTTTATCAGTGAAAAGGGAAACGGAAAAAATTATTCCACGCGTGTTTGTTACTCGACTTTACTGCGCAGTAATTTTCTATTTTCCCCTTCAACTTGTGCGGTGTAGCTCCTAAGGGATGCAACCGTTCTGTGTACTCGGCTCAAACACGCGTAAAAACTTCAAACAGGTGCAACGGGCCGTGGGCACCCTTCGTGGGTTATTGTTGCGCTGAACGTTCCTAAATGATATTGTAGAAGGCATGTTATCCTCATCATCATCACCAGAAGCAGATTTTTTTAATAAGTATTTAAAAAACTCAAAAGCTACACGTTTAAGAGGCACGTATCCACACGCACCCTCTCGTATGATTTGAGTTGTACCGACTCTCAACGAACTAGTAGTATTTACGACTTTAACAGGGAAATTGGGAATATTGGTCAAATATTCTCAAACTATGACATAAAATAAGGTTTGTTATAAATTTGATTTGACTATCTTAGATCCGTGTGTTTGCGCGTGTCTATGATATAGTGTCTACGAAATGAATAGATTCATTATGATGCGCTTTTTAATTGATTAGGTTTTATAAAATTGTATAGATACAAATGCTGGCATAATAGTTATTTTAGCTAAATTCATAAGCTTCGAGGGTTATAAAAAATGTTTTTATTTTGTTCGTTTATTTTATTACTTATAGTTAATTTCTTATATTAGGCAGGCTCTCAGAATATATAATTCTAAAGATCGACCTAAATAAAAATAAAATAAAGCTAAGAATTTTATAGTAATATAGATACAAGTTCTCTATTTTCTATATTCCTCAACACTAGTAACGCAACTGAGCTCATTACGGCGCGCGCCCAGCCGTAGATGATACAGGGCTCGGGCTGGCCCACTAACTGCATATACCTCTCACAAACACTCCGAGCACAATATGTAAACATACTCGGCTCTCCCCCATCGACATCACTGTAAGTCATTTTACTACCGACTGCACTCGATCCAATGTGGAAATCCAAATAAATAATAACATATTTGTGTACCTGAATATTTATGTAGTTGAGAATTGATATATAATTGAATAAATTATCCATTAGTACGTAGATCAGTAAACTCGAGTGAGTTTTAGCACTTGTACCATTGTGTATTGTACTTTTAGCAAATATTAACGTAACTGGACGCTTACACCTTTATCCGTGGATTTATTTTTAACCGATTTCAAAAAATTTGAGATGGGTACTCAGTTTAAATAAATAAATATTATAGGACAATTACGCACATCGCTATATAGCCCCAAAGTATGCTTAGGCAGCTTGTGTTATGGGTACTATAATAACTGATGAATATTTTTACATATATCATACATAAATACTTATAATATATAGATCAACACCCAGACACTAGAAAACATCCATGCTCATCACACAAACACTTTCCAGATGTGGGAATCGAACTCACAGCCTAGGACGCAGAAGTAGAGTGACTACCCGCTGCGCCACTACTAACATATAGGTCAAACTTTGGACGGCCAAAGTTTGACCTATATGTTAGTATGTATGTTTATCATCGAACATCCTGCGTATAGCTGAATCCATTTTGATGCGGTTTTCAGAAAGGATATGTTACATTTATGGGAACGTTATTAAATGAAAAAATGTTCTCAAGTTGAAAAAAAATATTCCGATTAAAATGCAGAACTTGAAGTCTGAAGAGCAGCTATAACTATCACGTCCCAGAATCTGCATTAGAATCTAAATAATTCTTAAACCCCCCAGAAACCAAAATCTGGTTACACCCTTAATAAATATAAACACACGCCTTTGACCTTTCTGATACTTTTCCCGGAAAACGACCCTAAATTTCCTGTACAATAGAGCTTGCAAGCTAGTAAAATAAAATACAATCACGCGAATACACACAGTGCACTACCCTATGGAAAGCTAACGATATGTACATTATATAATTGCGACCGTTTATACTAATTAAGTTCGGCGGCTGGTAAACTGATAAGGTAATTTGAGTATAAACAACAAGTCGGGTCGGGTTGGCGCGGTTCATTTCACATAATAACACATTAGAGAAGAGCCCCGGGCCGGCGGTCACCGAATCCCTTTACCGTGCGAGTAAATAAATCTCTTCTGTCACGAAATTAAAAGGTAACATACATTTGAATGATAATTCCCTGTATTTATTTGACGGTTTGTCTTTTGACGAAATTAAACGTACCCTTATTAACAAACGGCATCATTGGTCCCGTGGTTTGGTTTCTGTCTACAGGCAACGAAATTTTGAGTTTAGCTTACTTTCTAGATTTTGTTTTAATTTACAAGTTAGCCCTTGACTGTTATCTGATGTTAAGTGATGATGCAATCTAAGATGGAAGCGGGCTAACTTGTTAGGAGTAGCATGAAAATCCACAAGCCCTTTCGATTTCTGCAAGACATCGTATTGAAACGCGAAATCGCTTAGCGGGACGTCTTTGTCGGCAGGGTGGTAACTAGCCACGGCCAAAGCCTCCCACCAGCCAGACCAGAACCGATTAAGAAAATCTCAATCAGCCCCGCCGGGAATTGAACCCAGGACCTCCGTCTTAAAAATCCACTGCACATACTACTGCGGCAATGTCGTCAAAAAATTCTACCTACCTAAGTATCCTGGAGATAGGAAGTTGTTGGTGCAGCTGCTTGCTTGTTGCTTGTCGGTCTTAAGTTATTGTTGTCAGTAACATCTGCTGATGATTTTTACAGAGTCAAAAATTATTGCATTAAGCTCTTCAACCCACGTTGAAGCACCGTGGCAGGTCACTTTGAGACATTTGAACGATAATTCCCTCCTATATTTTTGATAATTTATCCTCTGACATTAATTGAAATAAAAGGCAACAGCAAGTCCACGTCTGCAAATTATGTACAAAAGTTGTCCTAACACTTTGTCCTAACAATCACAATTTGCAATCCACTTGTTACACGACCTATTAGTAAAAAACATCATATTCTGGACAAATGATGACAGTTAGAACCCTGTTTATTTGCTACACTAGCTTACATTTACAAACGGTCGGCATTCAATACACGCGCATTGTCAGCAGTTTCCCTTCACTATTGCAATCGTTCCATTATTGGTGCACTCGGGGTTGTAATAAGGGTTGATTGTGGCATTTTCCTTAGAATAATCACAGCCAGTCTGTTACGTAGACTGCATCATAATTATTGTTGGCTTTGTTTGGCAGGCCGCCCAGAGATTGCTATCTGGAGTAGTTATTATAACTATTGTAAATATATACTTAAGTTTCCTTATTTAATTGTCGTATTAAGTCTTGATATCTTAGTTTGGAGAAATCAATCACTTTTCAAGATTGTTTTGGATTTATATTATATTATAAAATGATAATATTCCGAAAAAATATTTTTCGTACGCGTCTATTTTTTTATCGAGATGGGAATCAGCTCCTGCAGGTTTTTCCATTTTTCCAATTTTTCTTTTCTATCGTGTGAGTTATATAATTAAACTGATAATTTTTTTTTGTAGTAATTTAAACCGAATTTGATTTGGTTTCAGTTCCACGTAAAACCGATAAGCCTTTTAGGAGTAACTTTAACGTGATAAAATTAGATGAAAACAGCATTTTTTGTTACAATAAAAATTAAGTTATGTATTTTCGCGCTAACCTATAGCCGAAACATTTTACGTAATACATAGCCAAATATACAAAACTGAAAAGACGTTAAACACAATTTCCCTTTATACAGCAAAATTGCGAGCGTCAATTAACAGAATATAAAACATCGAGTTCCTATACTCTGACTCAGGTAACTTTCATTTGCTTAGCGGAATACGCTACCGCATCACGCATGCCCCCGAGCACGATTGCCCCCAACCCCAAAGATCCCAGGCCCCCACGTGCCACTAGCCCCCCACGTGCCCCCGGTCTACCTAATATGTTATTATCTGAAATAAACCGCGGCGGCCCCGGTCTAACTGGCTCCTTATACACTTATCGCTCGAATTACCTTATCGGTGAAGCGTGGGTCGCGAGCCTTAATTAATATACAGTACGTTTTATTATTTAACTAAGACATTTTCTATCAATAGCTTTACGGCTTTGGAGCTGTATTGGAATCCGTCAGTCTAGGGTTCGGTCCCGCCGTTTGGAATTTTGGTTGTAACCCTAGGAACACTTTTAACTTATGCTGGAATAAGGTAATAGAATTAATATTCTATTAAAAAAACAAGTGAATGTTAAAAATTGGCAATATTCGACTATTAATTAAGAAAGTCCTAAGAAAGTTAAATCGCCGAATACAGTAAGATAAAATAAAAATTAATGCTTTTTGTAATACATTTTTTTTCTAATGATCAAAAAGACACAAGTGTGTTTTAAAATCTTACCCAAACTGGACCATTCTAAAACGAGTAGGTAAATAAATCATACTGTATATGGAATGGCATTTTATAATTTCTCTATACAATTCTTTGATTGTGATTAAACATACATACTATAATTATTTGTTGTTTTAGTGCTGTTAATTTGGTTTTAGTAAGTAATAAACGGCATTTGCAGTATTTCTTATAGGCTGAAAGTTGCAAAACGAAGCGTATTCTAAAAAGAAACAATAATTTTATATTCGTTCCTGGTTATTAACTAATTTCAGTTGTCAGTTGAATTTACAAAATTATTCTTAAGATAAACTTTAATAAGTAATTATTCTAGCTTAAAATTCTATATATATTATATTGTACTAGTGTACGCCTGCGGTTTCACCCGCTCAGTTCTCGTTCCCGTAAGATATTCGGATTAAAATGTGGCCTATGTGTTATTCTGATATGCAAGCTGTATTACTGTGAAGTTTTATCAAAATCCATTTAGTAGTTTTTGCGTGAAAGTGTAACAAACTTCCTTTCAACCATATATTCAAACTTTCGCCTTTATAAGATCACTAGCTGTACCCGGCAAACGTTGTTGTGCCATGTATATTATTTATAGAAAACATTTTCTTTACTTGTTGGGTTGATCGTGTAGGGGTGAAAATTTAGGGTTTTATGTATTGTTTAATGTCACATTATAAAAAATTGTCCAAAAAATTAAAATACAATGTTAGGTGTGGAAAAATAGATAGTAGCCGATTCTACGACTTACTGAATATGCACATAAAATTTCATAAAAATTGGTCAAGCCGTTTCGGAGGAGTATGGTAACTAACACTGTGACCCGAGAATTTTATATATAAGATTAAGAATTTATTTTAAAAATTATTTTGTTCATTGTTATTCACATCTAATAAGAATTTTGAAGTATTACAAATATTAGCACCGTAAGGCTTAACTCAGACAGGCGAGTACGCGTCGCATCTTGATTTTTGGATAAAGCAAATTCATCCAAATCCATCTAGTTTCAAGCTATTTTCCCACCAATAAAGTTTAAAGTGGTATTATATAGAAATTAAATCAAGCGAAGACGTGAGTCCGTAAAAGATGATATTATAATAGAGGTGAATATTATAATTTGTAATTCATAAAATTAACGCGTCGCTTCGCTTTCAATCTGAGTTGAGCCTCAGACCACCAACTCGCACTGGAGCAAGGTTGGTAAGTCTTAGCTTAGTTCTATAACCCTGGCCAATTTTTTTAATTTTATTAATCTTTCACTGTATTAAAGCAAATAAAGTAAAAATTTCAAGTTGTAACTGTTATCGAATCGTTTTACTGTGAGTTTATAGAAATTCAGTTTTATAATAAAGAATACTTTTAGGCAGCTCTTTGGCTATGACCGGTAACATAACATTTGAAACGCAACGAAAAACCAACATTGATGTGCCTTCCGGAAAACATACAGCATTGTCATGAAGAAGCAGTCGTGTATTTTACCTGTGCCTCGTGGTCTATGGTTAATACCTAGTTCCTTCTACCTACTATAGGTGGCGCTAGTTACGTCCGCCAGCAAGGCGTCGGTGCAAAGTGCCGCTCTTGCTTCATAGCGTTGTGTATTTTCGCCGTGTGCGCACCATGTTTGTTTCAGTTCCATGATCCGTGCGCACCAAATCCAAATTACTCATGTTAATCCGTTTCCTTTTTTAAAAAATTAACCTTAAATACATGTTATAAGCAATAATTTCAGTTAAATCTGTATATATTTTCTATCGATACACTCGTCATATCTCGTAATGGAGAACACGTGTACGAAAGATGGCGAAGCCTTCGAGTAACTTACAAGAAGCGACGAATCCTCTAGTTCCGACAGCAATTCTACCAGCGGGGAGGAACAAGGAGAACCCCCGTGTAAGAAATCTAATCGGAACTCCCAGGTAACAGTTATCCCCGGATCGACGCGTTACAAAACCAGGTAAGTTTTCTCACCAATTTTATAACTCATCAAAGTCGATGCCAAATTTAAGCTCACAACAAAACGAAGTTCCCATTGCGAAATCTACAGAACAATGTGGTGAATTTTTGACTTATCCGTCGACATCTCTCAGCAAATCGTTAGACCTAGGCCTCTATAAAAAAATAAAAAAAAAAAAACGTGGGAACACATACGGTATAATTAGACATTAACTGAGTGGTTGGCCGCACCCGCACCTTATTATAACAAAAAGAGCTGCTATAATCCGGGTCACAAAGTATCATCAAAATCACAATTAAATCTAGAGACCTTTTTTCATAAACTTACTGTGACATTCGGCAAATCATACAAATCATCTGAACAAACTTTACAAATCATTTGCGGAAAACGTGCTGAATGTATAGAATTAAGGCATAGAAGGTTAATTACAGAAATTACAAATAAAAATGTAAACTTCTTTTAACAATGTACCTCCTATCGAAGAGTACGTATTTGAAAAAACAAGACTAGCCCAGTTCATCCATTCTTTTGGTTGTCCACAATTTTGGTTATCATCTTCACAAGGATTTAAGAATAAAGAAAATACAATGAACCAACTTCTACACATAGGGTACAAGCACAAAATATTTTTTTTTTATGACAACTATAGAAAACAACAGACCAAACCAACATACTAAGGTAAGAGCGGGGAGTCCTACACAGTAAATCAGTGATATGGGGCTCTATTCTATGTTATTCTATCTCCGCTTGATGGTTTGCGCAGTTTACTCTGCAGTGATTTCACTATATGCTGCACTAGAAGCTGAGACTATGTTCTCTTGCAATATGTAGTAACAGTCCTGAGTGGCTTTGAATTATACATAAAAGTGTTTCCTCACCCCCACTGCTTCCACAGCATTTATAACTGGTTTCGAATACCCCTATAAAAGAAATCTCCTCTGGTAATGTCAACAAAACAAAACCATTGAGTCAATATGCCACCAAACCATCACCTGCAATGACACAAGTAATTCAAGAATTAACAAACCAACAGCAAGTGTTTCTACGGAAGAAAAGCGATGGTCCCATGCGACCGATCATCGACCATCGAGAATTTAACAAATTTGTAAAGACAAAGCAGTTCCGGCTGATCTCTCATACCACAGTTCCCAGCTTCCTACAACCTGGAGACTGGATGATAAAAGTGTACATATCACAAGCTTATTTTCACATCCTGGCTGCAAAATCTAATCAACCATTCCTGAGAATCAGCTACGTAAACCAGCTGTACCAGTTGACCTGTCTGCATTTTGGTCGAGCTTCAGCGCCTTACCTTTTTTTCTTCCATAACATGCTGGGTTGCGGAAACCCTGCGTGCGAAGGGATGTCGAGTGGTTGTATACCTAGACGACTTCCTTCTGGTCAACCAAGACCAATCCAAGTTAGGCCTTCACGCTGCGGAAGCTGTAAGGCACTTGGAATATTTGCGCTGTCTGTATACTTAGACGACTTTCTTCTGGTCAACCAAGACCAATCCAAGTTAGACCTTTAGGCTGCGGAAGCTGTAAGGCACTTGGAATATTTGAGCTGTATACTTAGACGACTTCCTTCTGGTCAACCAAGACCAATCCAAGTTAGACCTTTAGGCTGCGGAAGCTGTAAGGCACTTGGAATATTTGAGCTGTATACTTAGACGACTTCCTTCTGGTCAACCAAGACCAATCCAAGTTAGGCCTTCTTGTTGCGGAAGCTGTAAGGCACTTGGAATATCTGGGCTGGAATAAAAATTATCAAAAATCAATGTTGACACTAACACGAGATCTAGAGTAGACGTTACGTAGGAACTCGAGATCAGACTGCAGAAAATTCAATGTCATTGCCGGACAACAGTGAAATATGCACATCGAAATACTGAGAAGACCTATAAAACTCAGGTCACAGATACACCCAAAGCCAGCCCCCACCTTCTTGACATTGTCAGCTCATCAAAAATTGGCACAGCAACAAAAAAGAGTTCTATGCAGTCATAGCAGCAATCAGGAACAATACAAGAGCCCTGTCAAACTCTCATATCCTAGTATAATCAGACAACCGAACATTCATGGCATACATAAGAAAAGGAGAAACGAAGTCTCTGGGCTAATTTAATTTCACATTAGAACTCTTATACGTAACAGACAGGTTTCAGATCACAGTCAGCTTAATACCTACCGGTGCAATACCGCCTTCAGAGTGGCACCTTTTTCCTCCAGTAACACAGGATATATTTGCAAAATGGGGACAACCCGAAAGCGACTTATTTGCGTCAAAGAAGAATAGACTGTAGCGATCAATCAGCAAGCTTTACAGATACCTTCAGCAGACTCTGGAGACATCAGTCAGCGTTGGTGTTTCCTTCTCCAAACCTACTGCCAAAAGTGTTGACACACTTGAACGCTGCGACGGGAGTGTACTTGATAGTAGCACCCGAGTGGCCCTGTGTTTTTTGGTTACAAGATCTGAAAGCCAGATCATTGGATCACCTACACGAACTACAGAACCTTCAACACGATCTGATGGATGCCACTACGTCAACGTGCCCGCCTCAACTACAGACATTGGGCCTGAAAGTTTGGAGAATTGGGGCTGGGGTACCCAAATAAAAGATTAGACTATAAAAGAAAAAGACCTATTAAAGAAAAGTTGGAGGCAATCAACTTTTTCTACCTATTAACTGCCTACTAGGAGATAGATAAACTGGTGTAAGACCTCTCGGCTAGGGAAGGTGGCTAAATTTTTAATGTATTTATTGTTAAATGAAAATCTATCTTATAGTACTATCTTATCGTATCGTATCGTATACTTGTACATAAGTCTGCTGTCCTTACCTTCTGTGGCCCTCATTTAGAACAACAGTCGTTTTCAAATTTCATTATAAAGCATGCCCTTAAGGCTATCAGCATATCTAATATACCTCTTATATCTCTTATATGGGACCTCGAAACTGTACTTAGATGGCTTTCATATAATCCGCCTATAGTCACCCTGTATGATATATCTAGACGAATTGCTACGAGTACAATACTGTTGCTAATATCAGGACGTAAGGGTTCATGACCTAACTTTACTTAAAATATCAAGTGATTATTTTTGTGACACTGGAGAAAATATTTTCTTAATCCCAGTATTTGGTTCAAAACCAGATACACATTTCCATCGACAATCCGAATAGAACTTTCAAAACATAATGATTAAAACATATGCCCTGTGATATTAGTTAGATCCTTAATAGAAAAGAGCAAGCTTAGAAGAACCGAGATTAAAAATTTAGATAACCTTTCTATATCTACGAGTATATATAATCCAACTAAAGCTGCTTCTAAAACCATAATAGGGAACTGAGTCCAATCAGTTCTTAAACAAAGTGGCATAACCGCCTCATCAGGGAGTTGCAGGTTGTTGTTGCAGTGGCTTTATCTGACCACCCTAAAGAGCTGGCCAAATAAAATCAACTAATTGATAATATCTTATCTTGGTGCAACTGGAAATCGTCAGTCACATTCTTTAACCATTATTATCGTGAGATTGATCTACCTAAAAATAACCATAATCTATTCTTCAATATTTTTAGTGCTGTATAATATTTGATTAATTTATGTTTTAATTTTACAGACTTAATTTATGAATTAACTTTATTGATCATCATAGCGTTGTGTGTAATATAGTCCACCAGCAGATAACAAACACGTCTTCATGACAATGCTGTATGTTTTCCGGAAGGCACATCAATATAACGGTTTTACATAACAATAAAACCGATATTATGTGCCGAGAGAGAAAACATACAGCATTGTAGGAAGTTCTTCCTGGTGAAGACTATGAAGCAAGAGCGGCACTTTGCACCGACGCCTTGCTGGCGGACGTAACTAGCGCCACCTATAGTAGGTAGAAGGAACTAGGTATTAACCATAGACCACGAGGCACAGGTAAAATACACGACTGCTTCTTCATGACAATGCTGTATGTTTTCTCTCTCGGCACATAATATCGGTTTTATTGTTATGTAAAACCGTTATATTATTTCCTAAATTACAAGTAGGTAATGACAGAGTGGAAAGCTTTTGAAATAATTATTGTGAGAGTTATGGATTTTAAGGACTCTATAATTTACGTAAATACCCACAGTAGTATTAGCGGGGCAATTTAAGCAATCGTTGAGTTATAAAGCTGATATGGAATTTTTCGTTAAAGATTTAGTTAAAGTAGTAGTAGATATTCCAGTTATAATAAATATGTATTTTTAGGCCTCAGGTAAAAACATTCGAAATTAGATTGTTTATCTGCAGAGCTAGACCACTTGTAGGGGGAGCAAGCTGGGAACTTATTTATTTATTTACTTAAAAGAACGCTAACAATATAAATATTTAACATTGTTCTTAAATAATAGGTAGATTGCGACTTCTGATATTTATATCAATCATAAGCGCTCATATCAATCACATAAAAATGACAAGTAGAAAGTAGAGTTAGTAAATAAAATTACATAAAAACAAACTTATCTTAAATTACACAAAAACTTACTTCTAGGTACTAAAAAATTACACAAAAAGCAAATATAAATTAAATACTAAAAATTATTAATTAAGATTTACGATTGAAATTAAATTCAATTGAATTATTTTAATTTAATTAAGTTATTAGGACATGTTGAAGATTTTATTTATTAGAAATATTGATTGAAGTTCAAAATGATCTTTTACTTTCTTTTTAAAGTTATTAAAAAACTTAGACGTTGTTTGATATGAGAGGACTATTGTAAAAAACAAATGTCCAGTCGACGACAGTATGAGATTAAGTACTACCTCTTTACGCAGCCAGTTATAATATAGCTTGGGCTATGGTCTAGATTTCCCGATTGGATCAATATACATTTTCTAAGTTAGCATGTTACAATGCTACGAATCGGGAAGATGTGGGATGTATTTCCAGCTTTCGTTTTCCTTACCACCTATTTCGTGGCCAAGGTTTTTACTTTAAGGACGTTACCTAGAGCCCACAAACTGCTTTACTAAGTTTAATTAATCTTCCTTAAATTTGGCTGACACCGACTTCATAGATATGCTTAAGTAAATTAAAGCAACTAAATGACGCAGTTACTTTTTACTTTTTAGTGCGTTTTGAGTCGGTTCTATTTATTGTTAAAAATTTTTATTTCTTACTTTTTAGTAATTTATCGACACGTAACCTAGTCTCTCCTACCTAACCTAACCTCTCATAGTATATTATACGGCACTAGCAGCCAAAAAGCTACTGATACTTACACAAAAACCGAAATCGCTACAAGTGTGCCTATAAAATTTGAAGAGTTCCTTCAATTTTCCCGGGATATCGTCATCAGATCCTAAAATGATGACTATGAGACCATATTGAAAATGTGTTCTTTCTAATAAAAAAAGAATTATCAAAATCGGACAACGCTGTTAAAAATATACGTGTCGATTTGAGAACCTCCTCCGTTTTTTTTCGTCGGTTAAAAACTTGTAATGAATTAAAAAAAACACTAGTTAGGTAATTGACTGCAATCTCATCGAATGTTGTTATTTTTTACTTTTTAATGTGTTTTGTGTCGGTTCTTTTTTTTGTTAAAAAAATTTTTACTGCAATCACACCCGATGGTAAGTGATGATGCAATCTAAGATTTTAGCGGACTAACATTTTAGACGAAATCTAAACTCCTTTAGTTTCTACAGGACATCTTACCGGAACGCTAAATCGCTTGGCAGTACATCTTTGCCGGTAGAGTGGCAACAGCTACGGCCGCAGCCTCCCAAAAGCTAGACCTAGACCAATTAAAAAAATCTTTATTGGCCCGGTCGGGTATCAAACGCAGGACCTTCGTCTTATCAGTCCACTATTGATTGACAGCCTCCGTGACGCTGTCAATGAATAAAAGAAAACTTTAATATCCTAATTAGGAGGTTTTCGTTATTGTAAATTAAACTGCAGTCAAGGAGTAGGTTAGTTAGTGGGTGTTCGCACAATACACAATACTGCTTTGAAGCACTTCGCAACACAAAGCGCGCTGTGTTCTGTAGGTACGAGCATGCTTCATGCTTTTTGTATTGTAACTCGAACACCTCATCTCTTTACTCTTCGTAATATGGTTCACCTTTTATTTCACTTTCGATGTAAAGACTCGCACTTTGTTAGTCTAGCTAGTCTTTTTTCTACTATCTACTTTAACTATCAAGATAATCATTAACTAATCAATGAATAAGAACCTAGAAAATAATGGCACAAGTATTATTGAGGTGTTTAGGTATCTTTAAGTGAAACTGTAGTGGAGAAATGGTTTATTTAGTGGGTGTTGACACAATAATCAATTCATATCGATGACCTCCTCGGCGCAGTGGTATGCGCGGTGGATTTACTAGACGGAGGTCCTGGGTTCGATTCCCGGCGGGCAGATTGAGATTTTCTTAATTTGTCTTGTTCTGGCTGATGGGCGGCTTTCGCCGTGGCTAGTAACCACCCTACCGACAAAGACGTATCGCCAAGCAATTTATCTAACGTTCCGGTACGATGTCGTGTGGAAACCGAAAGGGGTGTGGATTTACGTCTCACTCCAAAAAAGTTAGCCTGCTTCTATCTTAGACTGCATCATCACTTAACATCAGGTGTGATAGCAGTCAAGGGCCAAGTTGTAGTCGATAAAAAAAAGCTTTCAACCACTCCGCAACACTACGCACTGTTGTGCATGCTTCCTGCACGTCGAGTGCTTTTTTACTCTTCATTATGTGGTATATCCTTTCTTACAATTGTTTACCTTTTTATTGTACCAATTCCTCTTTATAAAGACACCTTGCTAAAATGATTTTTTTAATTTTCAACATGTTCTTTGTATGTATTATTATCATTAAATAAAAAGCGTTAAGTGGTCGATGATTTAGAAAAATGAAATAAAAACATATAATATTGTAGGTAGAAGGTATCATTGTTTAAGTGAGGTTGTTTGTTAGGCGGAGGTGTAGTTTAGTCAGCGGATGTTTCTATACAATACAATATACAATACACTTCTACCACTTCGCAATACAACGCGCTGTGTTGTACATGGTGCTCTTTTTATTGCATCTTTTTACTCTTCGTTATGTGGCTTATCTTTTATTGTCCCATCTTCTTTGTTCCTTATTCAAATTCTTTTTGAATTTGCCCTAAAAATGCAAGGTAGAATTGTACTATTATCGACATTAAATATGTGAATAGAATATTATTTAATTATTAATTACATTATCGAAGGTACATTTTGCATAGCATACAGCTTTCAGGGAAAAAATTGGTTTTATTTTATTAGAATTTAAATAAATAGATAGATAATAGTCTTATATAGTTCGTATGCATGCAAATCGTTACAGCAATAACATTTTAACTATTCGAGGCATCCGATTTCTATTAGAACGTACAAATATATTCAAAAGATATTTACCAACCTCCAGTTGGTGTTTGAACTAAGTAGCAAATAAGTGCTCCAGGGATTACTTTTCCAACGTATGCGCGAAATAAATCGCAAGTTCTGTGATATAACACCACCAAAAGCAATAAACCAGTAAGTTAGGGTATGCTCCGAGGTAATAGAGATATACCAAACTTTGCCGCGATATCATAAAGTGGTGTACGATCCCAAATATTTCAAGCCTCGATTTGAGATATATCCATCCATGATTTTGCGTTTATGCTATATCATTGATATTTTACTAAGGATGCCTCACCTATATGTGATTCGGTAATCAGAAATGGGATAACCCAAACGTCGGACACGATGGATGGATAAAGGAGCGAATAACTCTGAATCCATACTTTTCGCACAGCACCGATGTACCACTTTTAGATCGCGTATAAATTATTTCTATATTATTGTTACGGGTGACCCCTCGAAGGAATTACGAAGTAAAAGATTTTATAGTTGGAAACCTCATTTGGATTAAAAGTAAATGCAAGTTAAAAAAAGGAATAAGTTAAAATAATGGAACAATTCAAATTTATTTCGTGTGCAGAACAAAGACTAGATTCAGAGAGTTCAAAGCGAGTTGTCGTTGAGTCAAGACGGTTGAAGGAATGTAAGGAGATGTTCCCTGTGAGTGTGCGTGTAAGGACGATGGATCTGTAGTGGTCCCCCAGTGTGGTTGGGGTGTGTGGCCGTGAGGTACCGAGGGAGATCATCGTCACCGCCGTGATAGGTTCCTTCAGGCTTAGAAGCGTGAAACGACGGCGTCGCAGCGTGCTTCATCGAATCTTGTATACCTATTTATTTATGGTTAATAAACGTCTAGTTCTCCCTGTTGTGTGGTTGTTTTTCCAATCCCCGACCCCTAGGTCGAAACATTATGTTACAATAAATGTTTTGAGAATTTGTATGCTATTTCAGACCCTGATTGGACTTGATGAAATCTTGCCTTGAAAAGTCCTACGTGATGGAGATTCGAAACTGAGTAACTCGTGAGCACACTCGTCAAACATATCCTAAAAATGCCGACATATAAACATTTAAGATATATTTATTGATTTTTTTTTGTATTTTTAATTCAATATTTTCTATCCAAGTTCATATCATGAACAGTTTAGAACAAGAAACTTTAAACATTGTTGACAAATAGCCACAACTTTAAGCATTGTTGACAAATAGCACACACGTCCAAGCGACATTTGAATGTAGCAAAGATTGGTGATAAGCGACCAATTTGAGGAGGCGCCACGGCGGGGTACGGAAGTCGTTATTACAGTAGGCGGTGCGACGAAGCAAATTGCATCCGAACACGCCATCTGAACGTGACAGCGCTGTCGAACATGTTCCTTATTCGAAATATCTTAGTGTTCCTTACGACCAGGTCTCGTAGACAGTGAGGCTTTATGTTCATCATTGAATTCATACTGATTATCGTACTTAAGATGATTTCGAAAGCTAAAACAATATACCAGAAAGATGCCGCGTGACATTGCATGCGTATATACACTTATTTCAGATTTCCGCAAAGCATAATATCATAAGGGCTTCTTTCTCGAAGAGGATATTTGGTGATCAAACACAGTGATCCAATGCAGGTTGGGGGTATAGAGTTGACTCTGTAACCATGAGATGCTTTTTTAAACGACGAAGCAAGTAATTGACTTGATGGTAAGTAGTAACCACCGCCTATAAACAAAACAATACTTTGACCTTAACTGGTCGTTCAAGAGACATGTTCTACAAAGTGCTACCCTTGGTTCATACACACAACAAGTACAAGTATCTGCATAATATTTCCATGCTGGTAATAAATACACCCAGCTGGCTGTATGATGAAATTGAATATGTCAATCATCAGCTGAGGTAATGCGAAATAAACAGAAAGGCAAACCATTTCCCTTTTATTTTGACAGCCAAATAAACTTTGCTTATATTTATTTTCATTGAGGAAAATGCCTCAATGAAATATAAGATAAACTTATTTACTGTGAATATTGTTTTTGATTACTTTATCTGGTACAACAAAGGAAAAATTTCAACGAGTTCCTTAAATTTTATTTATATTGAATAACTGGTTAAAGGCTTGGTGATCACGTATTATTAGTAAGTAATAAGTCGTTAACAATATTTAAAAACAGAGTTAGACAGCACGATCTATTATTGTAATTTATTTATTTCGTGTACAAATATATATTTATATTGTATATATATATATATATATATATATATATATATATATATATATATATATATATATATATATATATATATATATATATATATATATATATATATATATATTCATAACTAACTAGTTAATGACGAATTCATGACAATAAATTTGATTAGTAAGCTTAAAACTAATTAATATATTCAATATATTTTTAATAAGATTTTATAAAAAAACAAAATATAATTTTAAATTTATTGGGCCTAAAATGTATTACATTTTCTATCTTCATTTTAAATTTGTTTGTTGACAAGCATTCTCAATCGAGTTTGGCTTTAGTATAGTAAAAAATTTCAATCTGCTCAGTAGGCAATTGAACCTAAACCTTCGTCCTATAAATCCATCGCGCATACCGCTGTGCCACGGAGGCAGTCAATCTTACATTTTGATTACCGAACTTGTAACGTTCTAAAATTATAATGAGGCTTAAACAATTAAATATTCACTACGGAACCTCCTAAAATGACGCGTCCGGTAATTGCGATAGCAATTGCGCGTGCGCATCCCGAAAAGCGTCGTATGCTTCGATTAAATAAGATGCGTTGTTCGACTACCTGCGGAAGCGGTCAGTGACCCTGATTAAGAATTTCGTTTTCGCGGAGTCATTCGAGCGCTGCGAGCTCACGAGCATACACTAAGTTACATTAGCTACTACTTTGAAATTAATTAGTGAATACCTATTAACCCGCTGGGGTTCGTTCGTCGTCCTTTTTCTTCTTCTTCTTCATCTATTATCTACTTTGAGCGGACTGCTACCGGCCTCCTACCAAGGAACGACGGGCACCCTACTGACAGCCTAGCTGAGATCGCTGGATCGCAGCTGAACCGGAGCGTCCCAGGAGTGCCTACCAGGCCAGTGACTTATCTACCCTATCTCATAACGGTGTGGCGAGGTGGAGGAGAAATAAACAAAATTGACTCACGACCCTGAGTTTTCTTTCGGCCTACACCTACCTACCTACCTGTGCCCCCCCCCCCCCCCCCCGTCACAAATGATAAATGATTTTCTCCTAGGTATATATTTATTTTATATCACAAACTGACTAGTAATTAATATCAGCTTCTATAGAAGTCGATTTTTTTTACATCAGGGATAGTTCCTAGTACAATAGAAAATGTGTGGCGTTTAAACGAGGCATCATCATCATCATCAGCGTGTATCCGTCCACTGCTGGACATAGGCCTTCCCGAGATCGCGCCACCACACACGATCCTCTGCCTTCCTCATCCAGACACTTCCCACTACCTTTTTAAGGTCGTCGGACCATCGGGCTGGAGGGAAAGAGGCATATCTGCATAAAACTGAAACTGGCTGATATTTTCAAATTGCTAACTAACTAAATTCGAAACTTAAAAAAAATTGGTTGTCTGTAAAGTCGGTTTACTGACGATAGTTGAACGTGACAACGTCTTAAGAAAATACTGATGGAATGGTAGCATTTAATTGGTTATTAAAATTTTTAATTTAAGTATATTTTTATAAATATTAATTTAATAAAATAATTGATTTTGATTTTATAAATTTATATTT
This sequence comes from Mycalesis mineus, assembly GCA_034621355.1. Taxonomy (NCBI): domain Eukaryota; kingdom Metazoa; phylum Arthropoda; class Insecta; order Lepidoptera; family Nymphalidae; genus Mycalesis; species Mycalesis mineus. The sequence goes on from CM067892.1 coordinate 13,660,668, forward strand.
TAAATTTATAATAAATACATTAATTTATAAATATATTAATTTTTAATTTCAAATTAATATATTTAATAATTATATTTAATAGACAGATGTCGAACGCTGCCGAACGCAAAGGCCGATTGTGCTTCTTTGTCGGTCGTTCCGCGCTCTCGCTTGCACTTCAAGCCTTACATGGAACGCCTCAAAGCGAGGTAACGCCGCATGAGTAATGTTTTTTCGTGCGTGCAGCCGGCTTCATCGAATTATAAGACGTTGTCACGTCAACATTATCATCATCATCATCTTTATCAGGCCAAGCCTCTCTCATTATGGGCGGTGGGATATTGCGCACATACCCACCACGCTGTTCCAATGTGGATTGAGGGGCGAATTCATTACTTCGCAACTATTTGTGCCTGCGGTATATTGTTACACTGAACCTTAATCCTTGTATTTAAACTGCAGTCCGACAGGTCACACATATTTTAGTTCTCTTTTTAATTTATGTTTCCTGTTGCTTGTCACCTTATACTTAAAGATTATAACAATGTGGTAAGTAGTCGAAAACTCCACCCACAAATCACGAAAAAAAACTCAATCTCCAATATACATGTATATTTGACAAGTAACTTACTCCTTATTCCACTAACAACACAACGGCATCTGCAAGCACCTACAGATTGCATTCCCTTTTCATACTTTAGCGTTTTATAATGAAATATTTATTCGCAGAGACTTAACTTTCTCCGTTGTTTTATACGTTTCGGATTCCATTTTAACGACGAAGACTCCTGCAGGCAGTATTTACTGGCTAATAAAAGCAATGAGTAGCTGTAATAATAATAAATAACGAAGCATTTGCTCCAGTCGAGGGGTGTAGGAAAAACATACTTTTCTGCACAATGCAGCAACCTTGTGATTAATAGTTTGTTTTTTTTTATCGACTACAAGTTGATTGTTGATCTTGACTGCTATCACACCTGATGTTAAGTGATGATACAATCTAAGGTGGAAGCGGGCTAACTTGTTAGGAGTTGGATGAAATCCACACCCCTTTCGGATTCTACACGACATCGTACCGGAACGCTTAATTGCTTGGCGGTACGTCTTTGCCGGTAGGGTTGTAACTAGCCACGGCGAAAGCCTCCCACCAGCCAGACCAAGTCAAATTAAGAAAATTCTAAATCTGCCCCGCTGGGGATCGAACCCAAAACCTTCGTCTTATAAATCCACTGCGCATACCACTGCACCACGGAGATCGTCAAAGGTTAATTAATAATTGGTTTAATTTTGGTAGAGTGTAAATGGCCAAAACCATTTCGGAAATCACGTGTTTAAGGCCAGTGCAGTAGGTTATGAAGACTGTATTAAACTATTATGCTCTTAATAACTATTCTTATATTGCAACTTAGTTTAGAAATATATAGTAATAATAATTTCTGCAAATTTACTCTTGCCTTGGTGTTTAGGTTGTAGGTGGGAGGAAACAACATTTAATAAATATATTCATTCCATCATTCTGAATCGCAAATAGTTAAATAAACGTTCCTTCTTTCGTTCGGAGCATTAAATACTGTGTCATGAATACAGTCTCTAATTTGATAAGTCAAATAAAGCCGGCAATTATTATTTCGCTTTGTTTCCTTTTTGTCAAAACAAACGAACATCTGAGTTTCGCAGATCAGCTCGCCTCGATGTTGTTTACGAGAAAAGTTAACGGTTTAACCACACACAGCTGAGATAACAGAATTTGCATACCAGAGAGTACAGTGTTAATACTGTTTGGTACGTGGTATAAATTAATACAATACCACTAGTTTTCTAATGCAACTTTGTCAGAGTACATACAAAACGCAGTTAAAGCTAATAATACTTTATTGATCATACTTAAAATTTACTATTTTCTTACTCCTTAAAATTAAACTAAAGTTTTAATAGTTAAGGTACATAAAAAGTTCTTAAGGATTACTTGGACACTCGTACAGGAAGAACTGTATTTCGAACTTCGTAGCGATTCATTGTCGAAGTTGTATCTGTGATTTTAAATCGAAATAATAAATAAATCAATCAATACTGTAGGACAATTACACACATCGCTATATAGCCCCAAAGTAAGCTTAGGTAGCTTGTGTTATGGGTACTATGATAACTGATGAATATTTTTATATATATTATACATAAATACTTATAATATATAGATAAACACCCAGACATTGGAAAATGTCCATGCTCATCACACAAACATTTTCCAGATGTGGGAATCGAACCCACGACCTAGGACGCAGAAGCAGGGTCACTACCCACTGCGCCACTCGGCCGTCAACACTCATCATTATCAACTTATTTTATTTAGAAAGCCATTCCCTACAGGGCCTCCATCCTTATAGAGTATTTAAATTAAATTCAAAATCTCAATAGCAGTACCGGGGAAACTATTTTTTAACTGTCTAGAGATTCGTTTGTTAGTATATGGAGCATAAGCCCACCTGCTTTTCCAATGTGATTGACTACCTTAGGGTTATAGTTAAGGTAGTTTCCGATCACTATTCGATAATGACCGTGACCGGCGGCTTAAAGTGCTCTTCCAGACACGGTGGTAACGCCATAATTTTCTCCCAGGATGTATAAACTTTACCGCAATCCTAATCGGTGGTAGAGTCACAACAAACAGATGAACTTTGCATTTCAAAAGTGCTTGTAAACTAATCCTACTTTTTTTTATCGACTACAAGTTAGCCTTTGACTGCTATCACACCTGATGTTAAGTGACGATGTAATCTAAGATGCAAGCAGGCTAATTTGTTAAGAGTAGGATGAAATCCATACCCCTTTCGGTTTCTATACGACATCGTACCGGAACGCTAAATCGCTTGGCGGTACGTCTTTGTCGGTAGGGTGGTAAATAGCCACGACGAAAGCCTCCCACCAGCCAGAACAAGACAAATTAAGAAAAAGCTCAATCTGCCCCGCCGGGAATCGAACCCAGGATCTCCGTCTTATAAATCCACCGCGCATACCACTGCGCCACGGAGGTTGTCAAAAATAAATGAATTATTAATTTTGATCCCAAAGTCTAAAAACAAAAAAAATCTGAAGCCATATAAGCTACCCACTAGGCCTACAAGGTAAACTATGGAAATAGATAAGTACTCAACAGATCTCATCTATTTAATTGGTCGCCGTCATAATAAATTCGCCTTGTGCCAAACTTAATTACCTTTTAGATTATCTATGTTTTTTGGGATTAAATGCATTCATTAAAGTAGTTCTATAACTACATGGTCTAACAATTCAGCCATTAAGATAACAAGTTTTCTCTGACAGTTTTAAAGTTTTCTGTTTGGTAGAAAAGTTTTAGTTCAACTTCAGTAATTTTCTTTAATGAATTTAATGTTTGATGCAAAGTTTACGAATATATCTCTTACAATATTTTAATGCTAATTAAGTAATTAATACGTCACTTAAAATCTTGATGAGATAAAGATTGAAAAGGGGCAGAAGTTTCTGTTTGAACAGTGAATAATTTATTTGTTTTTTGTTATTATCCGCGAAAAACTGATGAATCAACGATGCAAAATCACCCACAGTAGATATTAAATGCCTTGTGTACGTTTCACTCTCAAATCCAAGTATCTTCAAGAGACGTTGATTCAACAAAAAGTCTAGAAACATAATAGTTATGTTTAGAAACTACGACCAGCCATAAACATTCATCGACAGAGTTGCAGAAGAAAATGATAGTGGAATTGTGTGTTATCATTTTTGATGTAAGTATTTTACGTAACACAGATAATTGGTTTTGGAGCGAATTTTCAAAACATGTTAAATTTGAAATTTAATTTTAAAACAGTATGTAAAATATATAAGTTAAGGTGAAACCATGGAACACAGCTAGTCAGACAATATGGACTGAACACAGAAGATTTTTACACACGGAGTCCATTACCCGGCGGCGTACAAATATAGCGCTAGTTCAAACCTTATTCCAGCTCTATAAACGACTCACCCTCCTCATTTGTCAAATCAACAGAAATGTATGCTCGAGAACTGCCAGATTGATGGGTCCGTCTAGATTGAATTACGTCTAGCAATCTGACGAGGGTTTTACATCTGTGCTAGTGTGAATGAGCCCTACCCAAGCCCTTTTTCAAGATTTTATCACGAATTTTTTTTTTTTTCAATCAAAAAATTAATCCAAATTACTGCATAAAAACTATAAATCACTAATCAATTTCCAATATATCTATTTAATATATTTCAATGTTATTATAATCTTTTGAATATTAAATGCATGATGAATCAATGGATATCCTTTAAGTTAGTTACAGTTATTTAGAAATTTTGTAATATCTCCGAAACTATAAACATACTGTAAAAGGCAAATCTTATCTCTATAATATCCTTGTGATTATTAAATAATTTATTTTGATAAGGATTTAAGTTTAGTTGTACAAATAATGACGTAAACTTAAGCATATGAATTAAATGATTTATTACAGAGTCGCTTTTTAGAATTTTTGTAATATCTTCGAATTATGTAACTAATTAACGAGATTGACTTGGGAAATTTCTCCCAATTTTTGGTTATTAAATAGTTTATTTTGATAAAAAGTATATTTCCTCAGATTATTAATGATATCTTTAAAAGATATATGTAATCGTTAATGTAACTCGTAGTCGTCAATACAAGTTATTGCAGTGATTAACAGAAAATATGAATTAACAGAAAAATATATAATAAAAGTCGGAGAAAACTCGCGAACGATATTTCCGTCGGAATTCCATTAAAACAATCGGATTAACCGATTTAAATTCTCAAAGCCGCAGCGCAATTGCAATCAATTTTCCGAGACAATTAACAGACGGACCGGCACATCGGCAGGTTAATTCTTTGATTAACGCACAGGGACTATAAAATGACAACCCCATGAGGATGTCAGCTTGTAGTGGCACTGCTTTCAGAAGCAATAGAGACCTGCATAAATTCATCCAGGGCAATACCGGCCTAATTATTCCACCAGCACGCAACTCCACTGTGCTCCAGTTTGAATAGGCGGTCAAATTACAAGTATATGCAGCTTAAAGTAAATAAATAACTAAACCTATGCTTCATGTTGAAGTCGCACTACAGCGCAGTCTCCGACGTGTCTATGTTATACGTCTCGTTTACGCGATGATTTTTCACTAAAGTTGACTTGTTCTTTAAGAACATTTTTTTTGACATCAGAAAATATACCGGTCGAAGGCTGAACTGCGCAGTCTATGTTTTAATATGTAGGTCTCGCTGGTTAAGAAGCAGTTAAAATACCCACTAAAACCCAGCGGATTGGACCGGAACACACGGTGACCTCTATCACAGCTATCCTACTAAAAATGGGGTCATAAAGTGAGTTGTTGAATGCGGCGATAATCTAGATAATTGGATTCCACTCAACCCAGCCCAAACCACAAACAAGCACCCTCCGAACTACTCGAACTGCATGCACGTAACTCGCACAACACTGAGATGAGGCGCAACTTCAAATTTGCAGTTTGATATTAATTTTGTTGAACGAAAATAGTTACTCATAAGCCTCCCGGGTTTTCAAACTTACCTACTTCAATATGCCTTACGTTTGTGAGCTAATATTGTTAAACTGGCTGCCCGACGGGATTTTGTCTTTATAGACACAACTTCTGCATCGTGGTTGTACCTGTTGTGAGGTCATTAAGTTAACTCCCTCGTTGATCCAGTGGTTAGTGTATGTGGCTGCAGATTACGAGACCCTATGTTTGTATTCTGATTTGGGCTAGCTACAATACTCAGTTTTTCTTGCTTTTTCTTCTTGGATTACATATTTATTACTTTTTAGTGCATTTGGAAGCCAATTTTATTTTTTATCCGATTGCGTCAGAAGGAGGGTTATGTTTTTCGAGCGTATGTTACATACATACATATGTATGTATGTATGTATGTCCATTTCTTCGGCACGCGCTACAGCCTAAACGACTAAACAGATTTTGACAGGTGAGGTGTCGTTGAATTCGTTAAAATTGTGGTAGTGACATAGGCTATATAAATTCTCAAAATGGTGGCTGTAAATGGGGGAAAAAAGGGGGGATGTGTGTATTTCTTTTCTATCTTAGCAATATGGGTATCAAATGAAAGGTCGTAAAAAGACCATTTCAAAAATATAAATATCATATCATGTTTATATTGCCGTTTTAACAAAAAATAGCAAAAAGTGTACCGTATCATTTCTATACCATAAACTAAAACAAAAAAGTCTCAAATAAAATTACTATTATAAAAACAAAAAACCCGACTGCATAGAAGTTATGAACTGAAAAGAGAAAAACAAGGATCACTATATCTATATAAAATTTTAAATACTTTATAGTGCTGCAGGCGGGGATAAACGTAATTTTGGTAGATCTTTCTTTCCCCGCAGAAAATAAAGTATTTTGTCCCCGCTTGCATCACTATAAAGTATTTAAAATTTTATATAGATATAGTGATCCTTGTTTTCTCTTTTCAGTTCATAACTTCTATGCAGTCGGGTTTTTTGTTTTTATAATAATAATTAATTAAAACTTTTTGTTCTTTACTCTAAAGAAAAAACCTTTCTTAAGCTTTACATATCTTTTGAATCACTCTGTGTATAAATATCGGACATGTAAATTGTATCTTGATCTATCCATGTTGACTTTGTTTAATACTTTGTTAAGATCTTTGAGAAACGACTGTATTATAACACAATTTATTGCTTTTTAGTACAGTTTCTCAAACATTAACGCCATCAGTGTAACAAATAAACCACTAAACCAACAAGACAGTCCATCATATAATATTAATCGTTTGTACCACACAATTGATTGACCTGCACAGCTCATTGGCATTCACCATCCAACCATTAGTTACATGTATTAGGGTAACTCACATAGCCTAATTAGATCATTTGAAACTGTCCGTCTTAAATCATTTAAGCTGCTATTATTGATGGTCCTAATTAGTACTAATAGCGTACACTGCTATCTATTCTCTGCTATGTAGGGTGGAAAGGATAAGTGTTCCCGAACGGGGGCGATCTCAATGAACGTAATACACAGTCTATTGAAACAGATTATATTAACAGCCTACTTTTGATAGCTTAATACAAGGCCAGGCTTTTCTCCATATAAGAAGCGATACAGAGTTTAGACTCACCACGCTCTGATGCATGTTTGACTCTAACGTCAAATGTTAATGATAATGACCGGAACCGACGGTATAACTTGTCCTCGAGGCAGTGGTTTGTAACACTACCAACTATTTCACTACGATATAATTATCAATCGATATAATTAGAAAAAAAATTGGACTTTAAAACTCACTAAAACATAAAAAAATTTAAATAAAAATAGAACCGACTCAAAAATTTATTTTACGTAATAAAGCAGTTTGGGGGTTCTAGGTAACATCCTTAAAGTAGAAACCTTAGCTAGCACCGACTCCTAGATATCCTTAAGTAAATTAAAGCAACTAACTGACGCAGTTATTTCTTACTTTTTAGTGCATTTTGAATAGGTTCTATTTATATTTAAAAATTTTTATTTCTTACTTTTTAGTCATTTATCGCCACATAACGTACTTGTTCCATTCTGTCATAGTATATTATACGGCACTAGTAACCGATACCGAGACAAAAACCGAAATCGCTGTAAGCGTGCCTCCAAAATTGGAAGAGTTCCTTCGATTTCCCCAGGATATCATCATCAGATCCTAACATGATAACAATGGGACCACCTTGAAAGTATGCCCCTTCTAGTAAAAAAAGAATTATCAAAATCAGATTACTCTGTAAAAAGTTATGCGTGGTCATACTTAGAAAAAAACAAATATACGTGTCGAGTTGAGAACCTCCTCCGTTTTTTTCGTCGGTTAAAAAATAACTGCGTCATTTAGTTGAATTAATTTACTACACCATATCTTTTTTTTTTTTTTTTTTTTTTTTCCTGCCGGGTCAGCACGGAACCGCTTGGCATTTCGTCGTGCTGGCTTTCTAGTTCTTATTGCTCTCTTTGTTTCTTTTCCATCTATTCCCTTTCCTCTCTTCTGACCATAATGGCTCGGAGCATGTCGGAGTGTTTACACCATTCTTGCTCTCCTGCCAACATGCGTGCCACGAGGTTTCGGGCATCCACCTTATCTCCTGGTCCCTGGGCCGCTGCTCTTAAGTCTGCGACACCCACGCACTCAAAAAGCGCGTGCCTAGGAGTATCTATCTCGCCACAGAAGTAACAGCTTTCACTCGGTGCCTTACCTATAGCGAAGAGGTACGTATTAAATACCCCATGTCCACTTAACGCCTGAGTCACCCACCGGTCTACTTCGCCGTGCTCCCTCGTATGCCACCTTTTAAGATTGGGGATCAGCTCTCGTGTCCAGGTCCCTTTTCCTATTCCCAACCACTCATTTTCCCATTCGTTTAGTATGCTCTCGCGTACTTCCTGGGGTGGTCTCTGCTTGTTTTCGAACAATATTGCTCGCTCTTTCACTAGCTTCGCTATAGGTATTAGCCCCGATATAACCAGCACCGCTTCTGTGGAAATCGTTCGGTATGCGCCGCAAATCCCTATCGCGAGTCTTCTTTGTACTCTCTCTAACTTTTTGCGGTAGAGCTCCACTTTAATGGCGTTGGTAAACAGGGGCGATCCATAAAGAATTACGGATTGTGCTACCGACGCCAAAACTCTTCGTTTACCCGCTCTAGGGCCTCCTTTTGTAGGCATAAGTCTGCAAAGAGCCTCGGCTTGCTTCTGCGCTTTATGGGATACTTCCTCAATATGCTTTTTAAAGTTTAAATTTTTGTCAAGCCATATTCCTAAATATTTCACGTTATCCTTAGGGATTACTGTAGCGCCTTGAATTTGAAAAGTGATGGGGGTCAACTTTCGCCTTCCGCTAAACACAACCGCCTCTGTTTTCTCTGGAGCTAGAGCCAGATTTTTTTCATGCATCCAAACTTTTATCCGTTCTAGTGCTCTATTTGCTCGAGTCATTAGAGCTGCTTCAGATTTGGCCACTATCACCACAGCTAAGTCATCCGCAAATCCCATCACCTGGACACCTTCTTCGTGTTTCAGCTTAAACACTCCGTCATACAAAATATTCCAGAGTGTAGGACCAAGTATTGATCCCTGTGGGACTCCGCTGCTGACAGGGATTGTCTCCCTCGCTCCTTTGTTGTCCTTTATTTCTATGGCTCTATTCTCCAAGTAACTGCTTATGAGGTTCTGTATGTATCCTGGAAAACCTCTCTTTCTGATTTCTAGGAGGATTTCTCTCCAGGAGGCAGAATTAAAAGCATTCCTCACGTCAAGGCAGATCAGGGCGCATAGCTTCCTGGTTCTTTGTGTACCTTGCATTGCTTTCGTGGCCGTTTCTACTACCCTTTTTACAGCCATTAACGTGGATCGACCTCGTCTGAATCCGTACTGATGGTCTGAGAGACCACCGTGGTCTGGTAGCAGCTTTTCTACTCTGTTTACTAGCAATCTCTCCATTAGCTTCCCGTAGCAGTCAAGTAGGCACACCGGTCTATATCCCGTTGGATCATCTGCCGGCTTGTTAGCTTTCCTAAGCAGTACTAGGGTCGCTGTTTTCCAGGATGCGGGAAAAATTCCTGATTTAAATGTCGCATCTATGATCCTCCTTATGTTTTCCGGGATGGCTGATACCGCTAACTTAACGATTTCTGGACACAAAAGATCGGGCCCTGGCGCTTTTTTTAATTTGAGTCCTTCTACAGCAATTTTAATCTCCTCCGCTGTTACTTCTGGAATTTGAGTTACGTCAGCAATTACTCTGCCAAAGTTCTTATGCGATGGAAACAATATCTCCACTACGGATTTGATGAGATTCATTTCTAAACTCGGCGGGTTCCGTCGAATTTTGTTAGTGACAATTTTATACCCTAATCCCCAGGTGTCTTTATCAACCTCCTCGCAGAGTTTTTTCCATTCTTCTTGTTTTGCCCTTATTATTTCTAACTGTAAGTCTATTTTGGCAGTTTTGTACTCTTCTTTAAGTTGTTGTATTTCTAGCTCATTGATTTTATCACTCTCCAAGGTTCTTTTATTATTTTTCCGCTTCTTCCGTGTGTATAGTCTACGGCATCTTGTGCACCATTTTCTTTTTTCCTCTATAGACTTATTCCACCAGTAAACGGGTGGTTTCAGCCTTAATCCTTTTTTGGGCATCGATTTATCACATGCCTTTTGTGTCAGCTCCACTAGTTCTTCTGGTGTGTTTGCTTCCCTTTCTCTTAAGGCGTGCTCTAATTTCTTTTGGTCTAGCTTATCCAGTCTCCAACCTAGACTCGTCTGTACTGTTGGTTTGTATTTATTCTGTAGTACTTTGAATTTAATGTATCTATGCCCACTTAAACTATCTTCATCCAAAACGTGCCATTCTGTGACTCTCTGCACTAGACCAGAGCTTACAAATGTAATATCCGGAGTGGAGTTTTTTGAACCTCTTTGGAATGTTGGCGTTACTCCTTCATTAACAATTACCATATCCATGCTCGCCAGCATTTCCATAATTTGGCGACCTCTAGCGTTTTCGGCCTTACTTGACCAAAGTTTTGAAGCAGCGTTGAAGTCACCGGCGACCAAGATGTCTCCTCGCTGTGAGTTTATGTTTTCAAAAAGCTCACCCAGATCTCTTTCAAATTCTTCCAAGCTGTAATTTGGCGAAAAGTAGCAACTATATATTGTCATCCCCGACATGGATATTGCAATGAAGCCATTCCCTCTACCCACCACTTTGTTGCTATTTGTTTATTATAAATAATTACAGTCGCATCTCCTCTACGGTCTGTAATCCATTCCTGAGTCTCGGCTATTTTTCTATTGGGCTCTGCTACTATGGCCAAGTCAATATCGTGATCTTTTGCCGTTATTTCGAGCAGGTCATGGGCAGCTCTCGTTCTATCCAGGTTTATTTGTAACACCTTTAGATACGAGTCTATTGCTCCATTTCCCGCTCTTGTACCAAGTTTTTTGGCTGAATCGTTCTTCCGAATGTTTGGGTTTTCCAAACAGGACAGTTCTTGGAGCCCATGCGGTGTTTAGTACTGACCTGACCTTTATCTTTGCAGATGGCACAAACAGTTTCCTCTCTGCATTCTTTAGCCTTATGTCCTTCAATTCCGCAATTCTGTGGAGATATGACCATACTCCAGGCATCTGTAACACCTTTTCTTTTCGACTATCAGTCCTATCGAGACCCTCATCCAGCCTACTTTAATTCTTTTTTCACTCGCGAGTTTTTGAGCGTCACTTTTTGGCAGCTCTACCACGGCAGTCTTGTTTCCGTAGTTGTTTCCCCAAAAACTTCTAATTCGAAATTCCTTCACATATTGTTTCAGAGATTCTTCTATTTCTTCTCTTTCTACCGTAGCATCAAGACCTTTTATAATTACGTTTGCGGTCTCCTTTAGTGCTCTTAGTGTTAAGCTTGGACATAGTCCTTCCATCAACTTCTTAACTTGCGAAGCGCCTCCGTCTTGCTCTTTTTCAAGCTCGAGAAGGAGGTCACCTTTCCTTGTTTTCCTTACTTTTGAAAATGTAACTTCTGTACTTGTCAGCCCTGATTTCACCTCTTTTAGTACGCTAGCATAATCACGGTCTTTCACCTCTACTAGAACCGCTTCTGGTTTCTTCGTCTTGTTTTTATTCCTTTTTCGATTTTCTTTCCGTACCTTTTCCACATTTTCCTTAATTTTATTTGGTATTTTTTCTTTTTGTTCTGCATCTTTTGCCTTTTCTTTTTTCTCTGCAACTTTTGCCTTTTCTTCAATAATCGTCTCCCTATTTTGTTTTATTCTTTCGGGACTCCTTTCTTTCCTGTGGCGTTTCCGCTTGCTTTTAGTTTTGACTTCCTTCCATTCGGTTTCCGTTCCTAAGTCATCATTCCATTCTAGTCCTTCTGTCTCACCCCCGGTCGATGTATTCGTACCTTTATCCTCCAGGTACACCGCTCTTTTAGGCCTCTTTGGGGATCTCTCAGATTCTTCATTTTTCCTTGCTTCTTTCATCCGGCGAACATCCATGACACGTCCGCATAGTTTCTGTAGGTCACGTAGCCTTAACTTAACCTCGTTTGCTGTGTTTTTATATGGACCACATCTGTCCACCATAGAGTTTATCGCTAGAATGCTGTCGTAAAGTCCATTCATTAATCGTTGCTCTTTTTCTTCTAGTGTTTCTCCCTCGTTGTTTGTTGGTGATTTCTTCCTCTTCCATTCCTCTCTAGCTCTTGGAGTGTTCGCCATCGGCGAAAAAAAGGTTATAGGAGTTGAATAAGGTCCCTTTCTATGTTGCACTCCTTCGTCTCCTGTAGATAATCCGTCTTCCGTTTCAGTTTCATTTCTTCCTAATATTTTTGTCGTCTTCTTCGGTGGCGTGCGTTGTAGCAGGCCAGATCTCGCGAAAGGTGTATTACACTCAAGCAAAACGTCGCCCCCCCCAGAATACGAGGGGCAGCCCCTTTCAGCAGAAGCCTCCAGGGGGCGGGATTCTCCATTGCCAGTACTACCAGCGCCGGTACCCGCCTGGGGTATGTATTTTTCTTGTCGTGCTTTCATGTTACAAAAAATTCTCCCTCTTCCATACGTCGTTTAGAAAACCAGCCGCCCAATGTGGGTCAGACGCAGGTACCAGGCAAGCCGCTCGCTCCGAGTACAGACGCTGCCTGGATTTTTGGTGCATGCTTTTGGTCCGCGCCGGGTATTTTATTTCCCCGGTACCCGCCAGACGGATCTGGTGAGGGAACTCCCCTATCCGCCACCCGGGGACGCGCCCGATGGGAGAGCAGCCAACTCCACACGGGTACTACACCATATCTATGAAGTCGGTGCCAGCAGGAAATGACAGTCAGTCTGTTTAAATAAAACATTTTTTAAACCGCTGTAGTAGTATCTGTATACTTCTGTCAAACTGGGTGTGTAAACATAAATGGAGGAAAAAAACGAGCATCGAACAAATCAATTAATTTTTGCTTGCTTGATCAATTGTCCCTTGTGAAAACGGGCAATTACGCTGTTCGGACGTAACCGATAGCAATTAATTTGTTTACGCTTCGATAAACACCGCCAAATGGTGAACGATTTCTTGATAGAATAACATTCGCAACTTACACTTACATAAACATTAAATTTTCACGAAGCGAGCATGAAAGGAATAATAATAATTGATTTTTAAAGAAAAACGAACAGATGTCAAACTATTATAGCATCCTTTGAAATTATCAGACATAACTACGTGTTTCATACGTCTTTCACATTTATAATATATTATTTTTATAATATATTCAAAAATTTCTTTGTTAGTCTAGTTACCAATGATCATGAGATGAAGTTCGCGTCTTGGGTCACTGTGGAATATTACTAGTTATTCTTTTTTTTAACAAATTTTTAGTTAAATGTAAGCCTGTTTCGTTTCACCCTCGTGCATCGGTGGCCACGTTAAGCCGTCCGTCCTGGTTATCATCACGAACATGTGATAGTGATCGTTAAATAATCCCCATCCTGAGCCCGCCAATCCACATAGGAGCAGCGTGGTAGGTCTAAGCTCCCCTCTCTTGAAACAGTGAAAGGCCTGGCCTATCAGTGGGCATTTATTAGGCTGATAATGATGATGATGATGATAATAATGACTGATAATTACTCTAAGTTCATTAAAATAAAGTTAATTAATTAATTAATGCGAAAATAAACAAATAAAAAATACGTAGCAACAAATAGTAATTGCCTTTATTCAGTAAAAAGAAGTAATAATATTTATTATTGCCTATAAAATTTGCCAGTAAAAGGTTTATTGTACTAAATAATTCCACAACAAAAGGGTTCATATTCCATTTAACTATAATGTTTCGTTACAGTGAATCATAAATTATGATTTACTGGTGCTTTTTATAAACTTTTTAAAAGCTTGCCTAGTTCATTATACAAATGTAAAAGATATTTAGAACGTTATAAAACTATAAAAATACGATTAAAATTATTATTCCATGTAATTTACGATTAATATTTATTAAACAATCTGTTTAATCTTAATGAGTGCAATGAACCTCATATAAGGTAAAAACAAATATTCGAATTCATTGTTTAAATTCGATTGAGATTCTTTCAAGTAAACATACACACGCATTTGAAAAGTCAAGTCTGTCTGTTTAAGAAACTTTACTATGGGTGAAACGAGATCGTAGGCAATTTAAATCAATTAAACTTATTTTACTTGATAAAATAAAAAAAAATTCTACCTAGGTCGATCTATAAAGGCAAAATGGTTTAGATAAATATGTTTTAGTAAAAAAATATATATTTCAGGATTTACACGCGGAAGAATCTTGAGTGCCCACTAGTGTTGATAAAAACAAATAGTTTTCACATTTATGGATATTATCACATATTTCACCACAGGGCCAGGCCTCCCTCCTTACAAGCTTCTCTCCATGTAGGAGAGTGGATATCTGTATATTTACACGTACACAATTTAAACTTATTTGCGATGATTTAGGTCACATTTCGGAAATGGAGCGGTATCATGCAGAAATCAGACCAATCAGATTATTAGGAAATAACGTGATAAACTATTATGTCATCTGCGACTAACTTGATTGGTCTATTTCTGTACATATTTGATGATTGTCAATATAACGTCAGACAATATAACGAGTATATATGTTCACAAAGACTATGTAATGGGGCTTTTGTAAACCTACGGATCCAGACAGGTAGAGTCGGTTTTTGTTTATAGTAATTTTGTACTAATGAAATCTATGCGTTGTTACAATATTTAATTTGTAGTAAAGAAATAGAATTTTTGTATCTTTTACAATGGCAAATTAGCACAAGATATACTTCAAACATTTTTAACCGACGACACGTACATTTTTTTTATGTATGACCACGCATAACTTTTTACAGAGTTGTCCTATTTTGGTAATTCTATTCTTTCTTTTTTTATTAGAAAAGGCTTACTTCCACAATGGTCCCATTGTCATCATATTAGGATCTGATGATGATATCCTGGGAAAATTGAAGGAACTCTTCAAATTTTATCGGCACACTTGCAGCGATTTCGGTTTTCGTGTAAATATCGGTAGCTTTTTGGCTACTAGTGCCGTATAATATACTATGACAATATAGTACGAGTACGTTACGTGGCGATAAATCACTAAAAAGTAAGAAATAAAAATTTTTAACAAATGCACTAAAAAAAAATAACTGTGTCATGTAGTTGCTTTAATTTACTTAAGCATATCTAGGATTCGGTGCCAGCCAAGGTTTCTACTTTAAGGACATTACCTAGAACCCACAAATTGCTTTACTACAAACTTACTTTAAATAAATGTTCCTTAAACTTGCTGGCACCGACTTCATAGATATGCTTAATTAAATTAGAGCAACTAAATTGCACAGTTATTTTTTACTTTTTAGTGCGTTTTAAGTCGGTTCTATTTTTTGTTATATAAGCACAACGTTAGGCACAAGTTGCAACAGTCACATGATCACTCACATATTAACTACAATTCACAAAATTACCATATTGTGTGTCTGTTTTCTTAATCTTAGCATTTTTAACATAATTTAAATACATTGACAGGAAGACTTAAAACATTGATTTTATTGGCAAAATGTACAACAACTGAAACAGCACGGTCAGTCGTATACACCTATATATTGAGCGGCGGGTCACGGCGGGCCGAACGAAAGCGCAATAAACCTACTACGTGATATCTGATTTAGTCTTATTTTGTCTTCCTACAACCAACTGCAGTAATTGATAGAGTCCGTAAAACATTTCATCTATAAAAACATCTGAAGGTCACTAATCCTATCTTTTAGACTTAGATTATGTTGGTAAAAGTAGGTAGCACGTAAAAGAAAAGCCGTTTACACTGCTGCACGGTGTGATTTATTATTGTATATAAAATTTTTTAACAAAAAATAGAACCGACTCAAAACGCACTGAAAAGTAAAAAATAACTGTGTCATTTAGTTGCTTTAATTTACTTAAGCATATCTATGAAGTCGGTACCAGCCAAGTTTAAGGAACATTTATTTTACGTAGTAAAGCAGTTTGTGGGTTCTAGGTAACGTCCTTGAAAGTAGAAACCTTAGCTGGCACCGACTCCTAGATATGCTTAAGTAAATTAAAGCAACTATAGTCAGAATTTTAATTCGATTCCAGATTTGACATTAGCTATTGTCATTTTGTGAAATAATGATACCACATATAATAGTGTAGTGATGAACACAAAAATCGATAAACAATCAGTGTGTGTGCTATCAGTGTGCCAATTAAAGACTAAATTATTGATTTTTATTTAAATAAATACATCATTGTTCAAAATAATTATTTATTAATTAGTAATCGCTGCTTTATTTTATAAAAAGTTAATAAATTATTACCATAATACATCCATCTGTTTTATTTGTCATGTTCTTCATGATCAATTTTTTTATTTATTTCACACACAATTATAAAAGAAATGTTTCAGATGGTTAATTAATGGTCAAAACTAAATTATCGGTTCAGAAATATTCAATTTTCTGATATACTTAGTTTACGAGAGTAAAATTATAAACGAGAAGAATCGATCCGGAAATATTCCATTTCCATATCGAATAATTTCGCAACGTCACTATTTCTTACTAGTCGTAACGTTGCAACGCTGAAATTGTCAAATCTGGAATCGAATTAAAATTCCGAGTATAAGTGACACAGTTATTTTTAATTTTCAGTGCGTTTTGAGTCGGTTCTATTTTTTGTTAAAAAATTTTATTTCTTACTTTTTAGTGATTTATCGCCACGTACCGTACTCGTACTATACTGTCATAGTATATTATATGACACTAGTAGCCAAAAAGCTACCGATACCGAGTCAAAAACCGAAATCGCTGTAAGCGTGCCTCCAAAATTTGAAGAGTTCCTTCAATTTCCCCAGGATATCATCATCCGAACCTAACATGATGAAAATGGGACCACCTTGGATGTGTGCCCTTTCTAATAAAAAAAAATTATCAAAATCGGACAACTCTGTAAAAAGTTATGCGTGGTCATACATATAAAAAAAAAAATGACAAAAAAAAAAATAAAAAAAAAATGCATGTTTGTTTTTGTACAAAATATAATTAAAACTAATTTATATTTTGTTCAAAAACAAACATGCATTATTAATTGCTTTATTTGTAATTATAAATGTTAATGACTACACATAGGTATCCAAAAAATAAATAAATTATTGTTTAAAATTTTAAAATTATTATTTTTACTGAAATTTACATTTACATATTTAAAATATATAATTTCAGTGTCATACTATAATCGTTGTATTTTCCCTTTAGACCATACCTATGCTAATGTAAATATAATATTTGCAAATGAAGTAATTCTGGGACTAGGTTCTTTTATAAAACTACAGCACAAATTGTCGTAAAACTCTAAACAAATATTTTGTAACAAGTTTGTTTGATACTTCTATCAAAATAAAATATATTTACAAAACGCTTTAGTATTTATTTACATATTTAAAGATCCTTGTTAATTTTTTTCACATAGCATAAAGTACTTTATAAATAACAACATTAATTTTTTTTTTTTTATCGACTACAAGTTGGCCCTTGACTGCTATCACACCTGATGTTAAGTGATGATGCGATCTAAGATGGAAACGGGCTTGTTAGGAGCAAGATAAAATCCACACTCCTATCGGTTTCTACACGACATCGTACCGGAACGCTTGGCGGTACATCTTTGTCGGTAGGGTGGTAACTAGCCACGGCGAAAGCCTCCCACCAGCCAGACCAAGACAAATAAAAACCGCGCATACCACTGCGCTACGGAGGTCGTCAAACCCAAAGTATATTACGAGAGCTAAAACACGAGAATAGACAACATAGACAACAATACAAAGCCCAGTCAGAGCGAATCATTTATAAAATGAACACGAATGGTGCCGTAAAGTGGAATCATGAAAGTTTATAACCTGCTTTAGCTTAGGGCGGATCGCGATCGAATGATCGTGGCGTAAAAAATTTACGAGCACGCGTCAAAGGAAACACCGATGAGGCAATAAACAAAACCTCCGATGTTCGAACACTTGTTCAGTTCATTAGCAATCGGGATTAGTGGATATACGACTGTAGGTGTTTGCTTCAACTGGTCGGATAATAAATAAATTGATAGTATCCCCATCTCAATATACTAGCACTAGCTGACGCCGACCACTTTGGCCCCTGGAAGAATAACGTACTGCAACCTTAAGGGTCACTTATAAATTTTTTATGGAAGGTGGCCATTTTTTAAGAAAGAATGGATGTAGCAAACTGTCTTTAAAAGATAGATAGACAATTTTTTAGTCCTAAGAAAGAGCAATAATGCTTCTGTACATTGTTTTGTTGTATCCAAGAGATTAGGCATGGTTTTCTATAAGAGTATCCAGGCGACGCAACACTTCCATCAGTTATCCTGAAATTTTAGTAAATTTACACAAAGTTTAACAAATTATTAATATTAAAGCCAATATATCCGTACGCTAAATCACGATTGTTAAAGGTGGAATTTGAAACATTTTTTTAGGAATACGGAGTAAACTTTGATTGACATCCCTCTAAGAGAGAGTCAAAGAGCCTTGATAGTATACAGCAGGTGGTTTGCCAGCACTTCGAAATAAATAAAATACATTAAAATATTTTCTACGTTACGTTACGGTATCCCCGTAATACCCTAAATGCATAGTGGTTATTTACACCACTGATAACAATTTGTGACAACATAAATACAACTGATTGCATTTTGTGAAAATGGCATTATAATAAATGACAAAGCTCAAAAGATTAGCATTAAAAGATAGATAGACGGATAAGGTTGAAAAATGTTTGTCAGATAAAATTTATGATATTGAAACATTGTTCAATAGATAATATTCATCATCGTCATCATTATCACTTAACGGTCCACTACAGAGGGACAGGGTTTCTATAAGCCGACGACTTAACGTACTTTCCGAGGCACGGGGTGAAACACCACCTACGGCCGACTCTGTATTGATTTAGCGATAATTTCTAAAATAAAAAAGAAATTCAATATTATTCCATATCCAGAACCAAGATTGGAACCCAGGATCACACTATCTGAAGCCACTAAAGCCAGCCAATAGGCTAACCAATAGTTGGAACTTCAGAACTACCGTTATGCAATGAGCGCTTATGTACGGCTACGTACTGCTACGAAAGGCTACGAACAGCTACGGCAATACGGCAGCATTGGTAATATTGTAAAAATCAAGAGAAGTAGTATAGAGACAGAAATTAATAGGGGAAAGTTTTCTTACAGAACGATGTTTGCCTGATCTCGGGTTAAAATACACAGGACTTTCCGACCCATTTACCTTACCATGATTAATTTAAGAAGACGTGTGGCACTCGGAGACTGCCCCGGTAAACTTATTGCATAGCATTTTTTATCAACTTAATGTTTACCTACCGACGTCATCGGGACTATGGACTAGCGGTAAGGCGCTCTGAGTGCCCGGATTGCCAGAGAGACACGGGTTCGAATCCCGTCGGTTCCGCAATTATTTTTTTTTCAAGCGTGATATTTCAAAAAGTCTGAAAACTGACGGAATTTGAACCCGCGTCTCTCTGGCAATCCGGGCGCCTTACCGCTAAACCACGTTCCCCGATGACGTCGTTGCCGAAATTGTGCTTTTGATATTATGTTTTTGATACTCAGGGGGTGTTAGGTTTTTCGTTACGGAATTTCTGTATTCGGTCTCCACGCTCAAGGCCCGCGATAAAAGCTATGCATTAATTAAAAAATAATTCTAATATTGGACAATACAAAACAATTGTTGCAAATCAAATATAAAACACGGCAGAACCAGACAACTTGTGTTAGAGCAGCCTGTTAGTTTATACACCAAAACACCTTTTCTTATATGATCGAGACGATATTTTTTACCCTAAACTGGACTAAAATAGGCTAATGATTGTTAAGGAAAACATTGATAAATGCGTATTTACATTGAGCAAATAAGACTGATGTCTATCTATCTTATATGAAAACATTTATAAATGCGGCAATGCATTAATGTCAATATAAAATCAACGATAGACTGTGTAAAGCTTAACTAACCTAACATCCCTTCAAAGGGGCGATTCGTTTAGCGTGTTGTTAAAATCTTAAAATTGCAGTGAGCCTGCGTGTAAAAATAACCTGAAGTGGAGAGAAATAGTTTTTGGAGCGAAACTCGTTTAAAAACGGATATTGCATTCGAGAACGTTGCAGTTAGATCGATCCGACATATATAACATTTACTTCACGCGTATTAAATCGTATTTCCAGATTGATTTCAGGTTGGTGTTTATCTAGCACTATCAAAAACTCGGCTCAGTTCGACTTCCTTGTTATTAAAATCATCACCTTTTCCTTTAGGTTTTTAAAATTACATTTCTACTAAATAATAAATAGCCTTAACAATATGTAGAAAAAGTTTTACTTTAATTGGATCAAAACTAATAATAAGAATTTACAATGCATAAACTGCTTGGATTTAATGCTAACAAATTCTTCACCGGTCCATTTTCTAGCTTTTTTGGCTTCGGATCAAGAAGTTCTAGATTTGAAACCTAAATCGGGCTATATATACTGAGTTTTCTGACCCGTTCTCAAGTTTCAGTAAAAATTCGATGCCCGGAGCGGGGAAGTTGATGGTGGTCCACCCCCGGGCCTTGGGCATTATCAATATCGACAATCAAAAGTTTTTTTAATTGTTAATGAACAAATTTCGATACAAAACATGGTCTAATTGCCTAGAGGAAATATTGAGATCAAATATAAACAAAAGCTTTAACATGATTCATGTACTGTTAAAAATACTACACAAAATGGAATTTAATTTGAAAATAAAAGTAGCTTCGATACGCGCGGTGTTTTTTGTGTTATTAGAGTAATTGCTTTTTTTCCAGGAAGTAGAGAACAACGTTGTGTATAAGCAATATAACCCAAAAAAAATAAAAAACAAAGTTCTTATTTTGCTGAACGTGGCTAGTTACGACTTAGCTGGTAAAGACGTACTGCCATGCAATTTAGCGTTCTGGTACGATGTGAAGAAACCGAAAAGGGTGTGGATTTCATCTCCAAGTTATCCTATACTATCAGGTGACATTGCAGTCAAGAGCTAGCTTGTACAGAAAAATATAATAAATCTAAATCCACTATAACATGATTCCTCCAGCACGTAACAAGTTAAGCAGGTAAGCTAAGTAGCAGGTTGTGTTATAACTTGTCTTACAAAATTATTCCAGTCTCGGATATAAAGCACGGTTACAACATCTACGTAACTTTGTGACAATGTTAAGCTCTATCTTTTTCTAAGAAATTCTCGGGAGAGAAGAGCAGCTTTTATAGTATTAAACCAGTGAGATGTTATTGTCTCACGATTCTTATTTAAAGTATAATTTAATTGGGTCGTCATCAGTCGCATTAAAGTAAAATAACTTTTAGTGACTTTTTATCGATCCAGTAGACGGTTGCAAAATTGTTATACTGTTGCCTCTATAAACAGCATTATTTTAACTTCATTTTTACTTTCTATTTAATTAACAATATCATAAATATCCCTTGGACTTTTAAGATTTACAAGCAAATACCCTACTCTCCCGATCTGAATATGAATCTCTGCAATTTGAGGCTTAATAACTATTAACAGTAATTCGATTTGCCATAGTAGAAATATAAAATTTTAAATAAAAGTTGTTGTAAGGTGAATTACCTTACAATTCAACCATGTTAAAAACAGGCTGGAGGTTTAAGTAAAGCAGATACAAATGTTAAATTTTGTTCGTTAAATATATATCAAGAACACGAAAGAAAAATTCTAGTAAGTACTAGAAAACTCATTAGAAGACCTAAAGATCTTTTTGAAGTTAGTGTCCTTTAATTGTGACTGCTCAGCTCTATCAGACATTGCAGAATCTAGATGTAATAGTATCTCGATGTTATCACAAAGAGCTAGTTCTCCTACAGCCAAAGAAAGTAAGCTTAAAGCTTCATTAAATTAATAGAACAGGTAAGAATTGTTCGAACCGACAAAACCGTCCCACAAGACCATCTTCATATTAAAAGTAGATTTTTTAATTTAATCTCATATAAGATGCAAGCGTCGTTATGCAAGAATGAAAATTCTAGTCTATAACACTTCTTAATTTATACTCGTACAATACCTTTGTTGCAGTTGTGCATTCGGGAGTTGAGATAAGCACCTAAAAAATAAATTGATATAAGTATATAGTATAATTAAGTAGATAAGGGCTTATTATCTAAGTTTAGTTCTTGGGATACCTACCTTCTTGGATATGTAGTACAGTTTTCTTTATTTTATTTTGTACCTATTTTTTACTGTGTATATATTTGCAGTTTGGTATCAAATATTAAAAATGTATTGTTTGTATTTGTTGTAAATATATCTCGAGTGTAGTGTGTGTGTAAACTAATCAATTTAATACTTTTTTGATCAACCCCCTTTTTTCGCTGGGAAACCCCCTAAAATAACTATTATATGCTTATTTGTTGGTTAAACATTTAAATTAGTGGTTCATAAGTAACAAGTAATAAAATTCTATTTAAATAAATCGTTACGTCTACAAACTTTGCTAGCGAATTCAACTTGTATGAGTGGTCCGCAGACGGTCTATTTAAGCATTCCAGGCAATACACGGAACTTAGAGAGTACGTAATAAATGTGTCAAAACTAAAACTGGTGGTAAACTGCGTTGTTTCAATAGTGGAAAGTGTTAAACTAAATTGTTCCATACACTGGCAGAAGTTTGAAGTATGTGCTTATAACACTAACTTTTCTCACTGTTTCTCCGATGCACATCTACTGATATAATAAGAAGACAAGATAGAAAAATGACAACATATAGTTACACCTTTACATTTTGTCCTTGTCAGCTTTAAAAAAATATATTATCGAACTCTAGAACTAAAGAAAGGAGGAAATTATAATTTTCGTAATTAATTTCATTTAAAAAATAATAAAATATTATGCCAACTTTGCTTTAACTAACTTACTTATGCCCCTTACTTACTACACTATTCTTACTTTAACTTACTTATTCAATATTTGGACCAAACGATGTCACATACTAAGTAGTTGCAGTAGAAGTATATTTTTTTGAAGTGCGCCAACAGTTACTGTTCAAAAACGGTATTCATGAAGAGTGTAAGGAATTAAATTTTCATAGCGTTTAGTTTGGATATAACGATACAAAATTCTAAAAAGCAGTTGCTTACGAGCTCGGAATATGAGAAATTAAAAGGGATTAAGGCTCAAGTGGTCGTGGACGATCCAGTTAGGTGAAATATTAAATGGCTGGGCAGAGGGCAATTAATAATGCGCTCTCATCTACGCGCTGGTTGGATGTAACGAAAAAATTGCCGGATCAACTTGCCCGGGAGCCCCGCTTAAAATTCTGTTAAGTTGCTCGTAAACGGGCTACATGTATAGCTGTTAAAATTGCTGAATTTATTATAGTGACAATAAGTATTCATACGAATATTCATTCGCTTGCAATTTCTCACTTCACTTTAGGTTATGATTTACCTATGACACCTATTTTTGATTATTTAAATAAATATTAAAGTTATAATAAGCATAATCTGTTTTAATCTCTAATAATCGGACACAATACAAACAATCAACCTTTTTTTAAAAGTTATGTAACTTTTAATAAAAGATTGTCTAGTTATTGGTTCAAGTTTCAGAGTAAGACAACATGGTCATTTCAGTTTGGACATCGATTTTTTTTTTTCATTTTTAACATTGCTGCGTACATTTTGAAATGACAGCTCAAATTTATTTTTTGGCAAATAATAAAACTAAATACACAGCTTGAATTACAAGCTAAATTATTTTCAAACATTTATATTTTCTCGACTTACAAACTAAGCCTATTATGTATGCTACTTGCTAACTTGGTGAGTCTGTGACGAGAAATTGCCGAATATATAGCTCGTTTGACTCTTTACCTTTAGCAGTTTTAGCTGGTTAATATATTACAGTGATGTTGGTTTTGGAAGGGTTTGAATCGATATCCAAACAATAAATAGTTTAAAGATTTTGATTTTAGTTATGTGTTTGCATAACTTCCGAGTTGGGTATGTACTTATCTACGCCTACGCCATGTCTAAACGAAGCAGATTTTGAACTAAAAATAGATGTAGAGATTTTTTCTAGCAGGAGCTTTTGTAGCACACGCACTACCACTAACCGAAGTTTCATTATAACCAAATAATGTTGCTACGAGTATACGAGGTGGTAGCTCATTACGAATACGAGGATTTTTTACCTAAGACCCACAATGCTGCTCCAATGTAGTTTGGCGGGCTTGTATGGGTAATGGTAATGTTGTTCGTGATCATAACAAAGAAGAAATAAAAACTTAGCATTTAATAACCTGAACCAAACTCCACTGGATCTAGGACGCCATCTGTAATAACACATACACATAGTAAGTATGTACAATAGCCCAAGTAGACATTTATAGTCTATAGTCTATATTATACAAGTATAATATAAGGGAAAGCAATCTACGTCAAAGCCTTCCGGAAAGGGACCTCTAAAATATCTCAACTGTCAGACAAATATTTCGCCATTGTAGTGCAATCCAAGGAAAATATTCGCCGGAGCAAACAGCCGTGTGGAGATCGATTTAATAAGCCAATAAACCGGCGTCAATTGAGCCAATCTCTGTTTACGACTCCCCCGGCTATACAACAACCTACGCGCGCTGCCAACTTACAAATAAACTCCTGCGATGTACCACAAAAACAATAAATGAAACCATTCCACCAGTACTAAAGCAACGTCAAAATTTTTACGTAATATGATTTTCGAGAATTATCGAAGAATAAAAGTAACACTTAATTGTTTTTGTTGTAAAACATTATTTACAGGAAGATATTACGAAAAGCTGATAGACGTTGGGGTCCCAGGGTGCTGATGTGACAACCGCGCATGAGATGATCGACCCTCACTAGGTGGACCGACGACATAAAGCAGCTGGTAGTGAAGCGAGAGGAGCAGGCTCAAGACCGGAAAGCCTGTATTAGTAGTAAAGTCATAGGACAAGCGAGTTTGTGTGTATGGGCTAAAAAACGTCAGCATAACAGAAACGTTTTTAGCCTGGTACAGGGTGAGGCGAATATTACCTACTGCGTTTTATTTTGCAATAAAAAAGTGGTTAAGCTTTATTCTTTTTCAATTACCTACATTAAGAAAGATAATCATTGAGAAGAAACAGCACCGTATACCAAAATTCGAATGACAATAATGTTTAAAAACCGCGAAATTGCTTGGTCGAGAAGCTAATAATGTAAAAAATAAACGAATAAGTAACAACAAAAATTCAAAGACATATTCGGAACTACTGCCAAAGCGATCGCGTGAATTATTTCCTTGCCTAAGGGCGACACGAATTTTACATTTTTACTGCCTTTGATATACCGCGGCACTACGCTCCGGGCATTAGCAATTTCGTAACGTTTTAAAAACTGTGGCACGATGACATAAGCTTTGCGACGAGACAAAGCGGTAGCTTAGCCCGCTGAGGTTGCGGCCTTAATGCTTGTTAACAATATTTTCACGGCCAGTGATCTATACGATATGGAGGTATTATCATTTTTTATTCACATCTCCTATGGTTAGAGAGGCCTAACCCTATAATGGGCTTTTATAGATAGGTTTATGAAGATGATGTCCTACTTACTAACACATGTTGTAGTAGAGTTGTAGGTTTCCTATGACTACCTGTGGAATGTTAACTGTCTATTTTAATGGCCCACTACAGAACTTAGTTCTCCTTATAAGAAAGAAGATATTGAGGTAAGTCCCACCCACTTCGAGGAGGTTGGTAGGCTTATGGACAGGTGAGAATATTTGATAATGATTGATTATGATTAATATTATATGTTCTCAATAATGACCAGAGCCGAAGGCTTAACGCCCTCTTTGACTATGAGATACCAAGAGTTTTTATTGAAAGTTTGTTGGGAAAAGACTTGATGACTAGGAAAGGGCTATGTCCACTGGAAAAACTAGTCAGTTAATGATGACGGATGGAAGTATCAGGTAACTTTAATCTGCTTTTAGCGCGTGAGCTGGCCAGTTCAGGCCTTTGTCATTTTTTAAGATTTTTGTGTTTTACACAACCTGATTCGATCTACGAACCTTTAGATCTACGATCTATAGTCCACTTTCATCAAACAGAAAATAATAAGCATTCTCTTACCATGCACTAACTCACCTTATCTGAAATAGAAAATCCGTCCACACGTATCCATTAGACATTTCTCTACTATTTCTTGAAAATTCCTTTTATAAAGTCTCGCAGTAAATTGCATAGTATTAAAAATGTGCTCGTTAAAATAAAGAGGCCACCGCGAAAGAGTTCCGCTCAAGACAATTTTCTTTTAACAATATTTTATGTATTCGTCGTAATAGTAAAAAAAAATGATAAGTTACAGACAGCTTTTCTTTTTTATCACATTTAATATGTAGCGCATGAATATCTCCAAAGGAGATTACTGAATAGTAATGGCTAATGGCTATATTTCGAAAAGTCCGATTTCTATTATTATTTACACGAGGAAGTAGATAACTTAATAAAGCTAAAAATCTGTATTTGGGACAAATGCATTCATCATCTTCATCGGTAAAACAAATTTAGCTCACTAGAGGGCCAGGCCTCCTCTGATAGAAGAAGGTATTTGAAAATTAAACCTATCAACACTTTACCACGGTTAATGCGAAATACAATCAAAAACGGAGGTTAATTTTAAATAACGTGGAAAAATAAATACCATAATTACACCTAAGTATTAGAAAAAGAGATGAAAGAAATTCACTGGAATTAGAATTAAAATAAACCCTTTGATTTTGCTGATCACTTCATTATAACATATATATATATTTATCAGTCTTCCATAAGTCAAGCGTAACGAAAAAAATGTTACACTAAATTTTTTTCCAACCCCGATTAAGAAGTTTCACTTAAAAAAAAGTATAAAAGTAAGGGATTTTTTTTATAAATTTTTAATAGTGTTTTTTATAATTTTTTTATAAGAATTGTTGAAAATTTAAAAAAATAATTGGAAATAAATAAATGATAGAGTAAAAAGGAAAGAAATACAAAATAATACAAACACTCCAACTCTCTCACTCGTAATTTCTTCTCCAAGTACCGACTAATAAGGTATGAGCATATATGAAAATAGAAATAATTTTTTTTTGTAAAACATGTAATTCAAATGATCAACAATATTACCGTACTAATCGAATGGAGCTTTCCTCGAGTGCAGAGGAAAGTCAAAGGAGTTGGTGGGTAACAGCTCTTCAGACAAGTGGACTTCTCGTGAGCGTCGCTTTGATCCCCTTCATACAGACTTGCTGCTTAATGATCCGGCGGCTATTTGGCAAAAAATCACGAATTCAGTGAAAGTTACATTACGAAATTACACAAAATTACATAATAAGTAAAGCTAAGTGGAATATTTTTCAGAAATAAAGCCACTTGTTGTACTTCTTATAACTAGCATTTTAGGTAACTTAGGCAGCTAATTTGAAAATATATTTTAAGGTTAGGGATACCTACTTGTTTAGAATATATTGTAACGTATTTTTTTTGTATAGGACTTTATAAAAAAGGCACTCAGCGAGTTGTAAAGTGAACTCAATATGTCGATTCTTTAACAAAACTCGACAGTGCCAGTCTCGACTTCTTGTTTCTGTCACTTTATCTATGTCTAATACTAAGACATAGAGATGGCGTCGACTCCCGCATTGTCGAATTTACAAAATCGTCATACTGATCGGAGTATCTCTGTGTGATAGAATGAGTAATTAGGAGATCCGAAGAACTCCAATCCGAAGATCGGTTTGACGACCTTGAGATTTTTCTTAATTTGTCTTGGTCTGGCTGGTGGGAGGCTTTCACCGTGGCTAATTACCGCCAAAGCTATTTAGCGTTCCGGTACGATGTCGTGTAGAAACCAGTAGGGGTGTGGATTTTATCCAACTCCTAACAAGTTAGCCCGCTTTCATCTTAGATTGCATCATCAGTTAACCTCAGGTGTGATAGCAGTCAAGGGCCAACATGTAGTCGATAAAAAAAAAAAATATCACATCAACGTAATTCAACACTGAAACGGAAACCTAAAGTAATTTGTTAGAGTAATACAAATTTGTTATGGTAAATTTGTTAGAATACGAGTATACCCGACTAGTTTAGTGATATATAAGTTCATTTTATTAATTTGTATGCTCTAAAAATTGCTTGTAAAACTGCAAAATTTATTTTGATTTAAACATTTATTACTTAATATTTTTAATAGACCCTAAACATTTTTTATTTTAGTAGCAAATAAATTAAAACATATTTCCCTTCGCCAGAGGTGAATAAGTTAAAATCTCTACCGCCATTTTATACGCAAGCATACAAACAATATCATAAAACTCTCTCGTGAAATGAGTGTAGCTTCATACAACAATGTGGTAAATGACTCAACTTTATTTTATGATAAGTATTTGGATGTGAAACCTAAAACTTCTAACCACAAAACAGGCGTTACAAAGTGCGCTTCAAAAGAGCTACTTCTCAAACTAAAACCTACCAACCAATGTTAACACTCGTTGACACTAAGAAGCAGCGCAAAAAGGAATAGTTCTGGCGTTTTTAGTAATGTTTTACAGGCAACGCAGCAGAATAAAATTACACACATGTCACGCAAAACTCTAAACGGCAAATATTTTTCTGCCTTTCCATTATTAGTTGTTAACTTAATCGGGTAGCTTTTGGGGGTTGTTGAATGCGGATAAGACAAGCGGTAAGTTGATAGACAGTCATTTAATAAATTATTATTAAAACCTTCTGTGGATGCGATTACATATTATGAACAACAATAAAGTAAAACAGAACACAATATGCAATTTTAAAAAAACTGTTGGTTTGTATTTGTTTGCGGCAATCTCCGTTCACTATTATCAACCTTTTAACGACCGACTACATGGCCAGGTCTTCCTCCATGTAGGAAACAGAAAATGGATCATAGAGTTACCCCTCTGCTCCAATGAAAATTGGCGAGCTTATGGTAATAATGTTCCATATATTAACGATTACTATCAGATGTTCATTATAGTGAACAGGAGTGATGGGTTAACGTGCTCTTCGAGGCCCGCCGTGCCTATCAACTTCTTAGAAAGAAACTAAAAAAAATAAAAAGAATGCTTAAAATAGTTCACAAACCTGCCCAAGATTCCCAGACCCAATCACTAGACCCAGAATCTCACATCACATACGCTAACCATTAGACCTAGAAGAAGGAAGGATTTCTGTATCTAACGAACTATCTAGCGATGTTCAAAGAGGATAAAGCCAAATCAGAGAAAACATATACTTAGGCGATGTTTCAACAAGATCTATCTAATATATAAAATTTCCCTGTCACAATGTTTGTTACCGTACTCCTCCGAAACGGCTTTACCGATTTTTACCAAATTTTGTATGCGTATTCAGCAGGTCTGAGAATTGGCTACTATTTAATTTTCATCTTAATTTTTTTTTAATTTTAATGCAAAATAACGTTTGCCGGGTCAGCTTGTTTTTTTATAAATACGTTGGTAAGGAAAAGGTTATCTAAAAATAACGACGCAGATTTATATGCGGGCGTCCGCTAGTTTTAAATATTAACGCGGAAACAAATGAAGACAGTTTAAGCTCTCGTGTAAATAGCGAGTACATAAACACTCGCTCGCGATAATTAGTTCACCGCCCGGGACATAGTTAATGGGGCAGTGAAACGTTAACCGCGGTGCACCCTCGACGAAACGATTGCCCTTCTACAACGACGTATCCTGCTAATGTCCTTGTTATTCATTTAACAGTGATATTGAACTATTGTTGTACTGTAGTAGTAAGCTCTTTGTAGAAGAATTTTTGTCTGCTTACGAAATACTACCCGTATTTTGTATTCTTATGACTTGTTTAAACATGGTAAATGTTAAGAAATTTGGTATACTGCATTCGCAGACTATTTAGTACTTAACAAATGACTGCAGTGCGTTTTTTCTACTGATTCAAAATGATTTCGTAAAAATCGTAAAATTAGATAAAGATTGAATGTAGGCATTGAAGGCACAGCACCGGAGTTTGTAGATTTTTAAGTAAGGGTATTTTAAGTTAAGAACCCCTCTATTAGATTTAAAGTTATCAACTTTACAAATTTACTCTCGGTTTAACTATTCATAAAAATCTTTTAGTGCCTTCTTGATTATTTTCGTTCTCTGGAGTCATCATATTAGCCCGCCACCCAGCTAACCAATATTGATAACAAACGAGCAGAAATGTGTAGTACATGGTTCCTCACAGGTAAACTGCGACTACAAAGAGCATTCTGTTCTTAGCTTCAAAATCGGGTTAACAAAAGTCATTTTCCAGAGTGTTTATGATCAGAATTCATGAGAAAGTAAATTATAAGTACGTAATTTCTAACGGAAAATTTTAGTAGCTCCGGTTCACCGCAAACATTAAACGTAAACGCCAAACTCTACTGAACGAGTTTTCTTTACTCAATAACTTATACTCGTATCTCTCGGAAGCTTGATAATTAAATTCCAGATGTGAAAAGTTGTAGACTTCATTTGTAAACAGTTTTCATTATGAATTGCATTCAACACACACAAACAAAATAAAAAAAACACTTTATTGCACACATAAAACAGAGACAGACATTGAGATATAGGATACAAGAGATCTTGCAAAGGCGGCCTTATTGCTCCGAGCCCCCTGTTGCTAATATCTGTGAAAAGAAAACGGAATTGCGCTATCTATTTATAAGCTACACAACAAGATATACAAGGATATAACACATGCAATCTTATTAACCAACTCCTAAGATCCTAAACTCGCTTATCTCATATGTTTTCCAAAGAGCTTTGGAAAAGTCCGTTTATCTGATTAAAGTTACGATGATACCCGAGTCGGAAAGCAAAATCTACTGAAAAGAGCTGCAGTTACTCTACGCTATTTTCACGATTAGAGTAAACTTAGCTCTGTTACATTATTTACTCTTTTAGTGCTTTATTTGGACATCAAATTACAGAAGAACAATAACAATAGAAACATAGTATGATAAACATAGGACACAAATGGTGGCCTTATTGCAAATCTGCAAGCTTTCATATTAAATAGGTCTCAAACCAAAATGTTATTACACACATTTCAATGGTTTAATTGAGTCGCCCGCTAGTCTTCGATAAGAAAATTAATTAATACAATTAATTATCTAATAAAGTTTCTAACTAGTAGTTCGTTCACTCCAAAGGACTGTTACGTAAGTTGCCAGCACAAACATATAATAAGAGCATTAAACGAGGACGTTAGTAGTTCACGTAAAGCAAACACATAAAAACTTTCTCACGCTCGCTCCATACGCACTGCATATGCAGCCGCCAGGCATAATAACATGCGTTTGAAGTGCGCTACACACTAGGCTTGTTGTAGAAACTACTGTACCTATTCTGTGTAATCAAAGCACAATAATTAGTCTTAACTACTTTACACAAAGTGAAATTTTATATAGCTTTTTAGTAGAAGTAGAGATTTTTATGACAGAGCCCGTTCGATACATTTTTAAGCAACATTCCTGTATTACAGTTGGATTACCTACTGGTAAAATTGAAGGCATATTTTTGGGAATATAGTTTATCATCTATACCTCACTATCTTATTTTTTTTATAGGCTAGCGCTTGGCTACGATCACGCCTGATGGTAAGCGAGGATGAGGATGAGCCTACGGTGAAACGCGCTTGCCTAGAAGGTGCCTATTCACTCTTGACTTGAAGATACCCATATTTTAGGTGGTAGGGAAAACGTGTGCTGGAAGGGCATTCCATATTTTCGCAGTTCGAATCAGGAACGAGGAAGCAAAACGTTTTGTACGCGTCCACGGAATATCGACTACGTATGGGTGCAGACTACTACGATGCCTAGCAGTTCTATGGTAAAAGGGCGAAGGGGGAACTAGATCAAAAAGTTCCTGTGCACACTCTCCAAAATATATTCTGTACAAAACCGACAGACAGGCAACTTTTCGGCGATGATCAAGTGTTTGCAGTTTTGAATTGCATAACGCCTCGTTACCAATGATACTATCTTATTTGTTTTATTGAGATTGGCGTTGCGGAAAAACCTATATATTGCGGATCTTCCAATCCCTGACCTCTAAGTCAGGGATTAGAACAACAACCACAACAGGAGAAGACTCACCGCAGCACGTTACGACGCCATCATTCCGTGCTGAAGGAACCCATCCCAGGTCTGAAGGAATCCATCAACAGTGCCAATGAACTGCCTCGACATCTCATAGCCGTCCCCATTCCAATAACACTGGCAGGTGAGTTCAGATTCACCGTCCATAAGCCTGCACTAACTCGTAGGAAATATCTCCCTACGTTCCTTCTGCCCTGTTTGACGACTCTCGAATGTTACTAATTTTCGTCCTTTCTATATACAAAATTATTTGAATAATTCCACTTTTAACTTTTTTTATTAAGAGTTTCTATCAAAAATCTCGTTTACTTTCTAAATCTAAATCTTCTGAGGGATCATCCGTAAAAATGTTTATCCGATACAAGGTACCTACTACGATGAGATACAATAATAATACCCATCTATACTAATATTATAAAGCTGAAGAGTTTGTTTGTTTGTTTGAACGCGCTAATCTCAGGAACTACTGGTTTGAATTGAAAAATTATTTTTGTATTGAATAGACCATTTATCGAGGAAGACTTTAGATTATATAACATCACGCTGCAACTATTAGGAGCGAAGAAATAATGGGAAATATAAAAAAGACGGGAAAAATTATTCATCCTTGAGGGCTTCCGTTGCGTGCGCTGCGAAAACGGTTCAAGATACAAAAAATATATGTATGAAAGAATTATTTCTCTTAAAATGATCTAAAAAATGTTTACGACAGTATATGTCTATCTTTTAAGATTAACTCACTAGAACCGTTTTTATGGCAATCAAATTTGGTCGAAATTAATGCATTTGTTGAGAGTTGTATCAACGTAATAATATTAATGTACTATAATATCGTACAATGTTTAACAAAAATGTAGGTCTTTTGTACACGGGACGGGACGAAGGATATTGCTTCACGGGAAACAATAAAAAAATTTAATTGAGAGGGGAAGCGGGGAAAGAGCAGACTGTATATGAAAGTCTGTCTTTGAAATTAAAAGGGTACCTAAGAGGTTTTCACGCGGACGAAGTCGCGGGCGACTGCTAGTATTAAATAAAAGCAGACGAAATCATGCACAAATCTAATACTCACATTGAATGTAAAATAAAGCCACTGTATAAATAGCTGCAGTTTTTGGCGTTAACTTTTTAACTGCTTTGAATTCAGCGATCTGTTCTTACATTGATATGCACGAGGTCTTAAAAATAACAGCACGTCATAATACTCGACAACAGTACGTACGGAGTACTTTATTATTCCAATGTAACTATGTTAGCATCGGCGTTGTTTGCCGCGAGCCTTACCAAGAGCCATTGTTATAACTCTGTAAAGAAGTGCCTACAGGTTAATACTGTTTCTATACAAATTTGCTCTCCAGCAAGTGTATCAAAAGAGTTAGATAAATATGAGCTACTATAAGAATTCACTTTTGGGAGCCGACGTGAAAAGTAAAAAAGATGTTTTACATTTTAATTTTGTCTAATATTCAAACTAAGGTTTTGACGACCTCCGTGGCGCAGTGGTATGCACGGTGAATTTATAAGACGGAGGTCCTGGGTTCGATTCCCGGCTGGGCAAATTGAGATTTTTCTTAATTTGTCTTGGTCTGGCTGGTGGGAGGCTTTCGCCATGGCTAGTTACCACCCTACCGACAAAGTCGCTAAGCGATTTAGCGTTCCGGTACGATGTCGTGTAGAAACCGAAAGGGGTGTGGATTTTCGTCCCATTACATCTCTATCATTATAGGTTATTTTATTTATTTTCTGTGTGTCAACACATTATAATAACAATGAAAGTCCATCAGCAACATCTTGGAGCTAATCACACATTTATAAAAAATTTAAATTCGACCTAAATACGTAGTTTTTTGAGAATTAGCGCATGAGTAAGTACTGACATCTATTCCACCTCAATATTTTTTATGCGAACCTCTTTAAATTGCCCTACTGATGATAAAGATGCCAGGGGACTACTCCGTTCCATATTGTTTAAATCAACATTTCTTAAACAATTGCAAACAATTGTTATTTTCAATCCAGACAAATATTTTTTATATCCTTTATTGAAATACAATTAAAAAAGTTTCTACGACTTTGTTAACTAAAATTAATATTAACATTATTGGAGATGAAATTTTTAAAGGTTTGTTTCTTTAAGAAAATATATTTTCCCTAGGTGCTCGAGTCCGAGTTACGAGCGCGTCAACAAGCGTTGATTGCCTGGCGAACGCGTCTTGGAGAAGACAGAAGTATACGCCAACGAGTGGTTGGAGCAATCTTGCCAAACCTCGATGCCTGGATAGCCAGTGAAAGCGGACACGTCACCTTTAGACTCACCCAGGTACTCACTGGGCATGGCTGTTTCGGGGAGTACCTGTTCAGAATTGGACGTGAAGCGACACCGCAGTGCCACCACTGTGACTCCCCTAATGATACCGCTCAAAATACTCTCGAGCAATGCTCAGCTTGGGAGCTAGAGCGACGTGCCCAAATTCGTCACGTTGGTAGGGATCTCTCTCTGTCTACCGTGGTAGCTGCTATGCTGTTCCAAAGAACAGCATAACAGCTACGAGAGCCCGGGGTCTCTGAATATGCACTCAGGATGGCCACCGAGGGGGTTTTAGTGGGTAAAAATCCCACATAACCCGACCTCTCCCCACAAGTGGTTGGGTATCTCTAGAAGATTTCCCCCCGTCAAAAAAAAAATGGTGCTCGAGTCCGACATACACTTGGCTGGATTTTTTAGATAATCAAATTAGATTTTTATACTTTTTTTAAACTCGGCGTAATATATTAATTATTGTTTGTTAATATATACTGTCAGACTTTCTAATAATAATAATAATCAGAGTAGGGAACAGTTGCAGGGAACTCGGTGGTTATCGTTTCACTGCCCCGTTTAATGTTAGGCGTTAAACTAATTATTGTTTCGGACTTGTGTTCATATCCTACCCACATTTACGAGTGGAAGACCGTTATACTTATCTGCTCTTAAGTTACTTTTTACTTCACGCCCGAGTTGGAGGTTCGTGTTTCAGGAACGAATATTCTACAGCCTAATCTCACCCACTAGATGGACTCCAGTGTAATATTTATTTCTGTATTATTTATTTGCACCAAAGTAATGAAAATAGTGTAATAACAGAAACATTTTATGAAATAACTCCTATACAATTCTTGGCCTTATTTCTTAGCATATTATAGTTACAACATTGTCACGCTAAATTCTCTACTTCGAAATAGAAAACGTGGTGAGTCTGTGCTACATTTTTCCTCTTCTAACAGGGCTTTCTAGCGAGCATTAAAAATAATCCAAAAATGTAAAAATAAGAAAGAATAATTTAAACATAACACTACAGTACTACAGAATACATAATAGTAAAAGATAAAACAAAATATCACGATAAAAATTACTATAAATAGTAAAAGAATTTCATAATGAAAGCACTATGAGATGTAATTGATTTATTAAAAAGTTTCAGCTGGAAAATAAGGCACTATATCATGCACGTTCGGTCCCGGGGTGTAGTCGTATTCATAAACAAGTGCAGCAAAAGTTTGCTGGGGAAGTATTTCGTATTTATGGCACCGGGAGGGGCACGAAACTGGCCACTGTCAATATGAAAAATTAGACAAAAAATATTTTGTCAGAAATGTCGGTAAATACCTACTGTTCTTTTGCTACCGCTTGCTTTGAATTCTTTTTTAATATATTGTTATCAACATTGAATACTGCGCTTCAAACAGCTAGAGTCTACGACGAAGATTAGACGAGAATCATTAAAAAAAGAATGTCCTCTGTGGCATTTTTGGCTTATATAAAAGGACGGTTTATTAAATTGCGGATATTATCAATTCCAGTTCTAGCATAGGCAGTTATGCTGCCATTTAATTTTGTTAAATGTTGAAGTGTAATAAAATGTAAATGCTCATCAAGTAAATTCTGTGATTACCGTCATATTGTTTCATTTTGATTTGATTTTAGAAAGTTTGTAATTAAAATGTGTTGATATTTTGATTAATGTTGTTTTCCTGTTCGTGCCTTTTAACCCCTTCTGATGTTGTTTCTAATAATATAATCTCTAGGTACATTACAAATAAATGAACTCAAGCCGGAAAAATATAAATACACAGGGATTAGGTATCTATATGGTGGTAAGTGGAAATTGCCGAGTAGTACTTGCGAAGAAATTAAATAAAATTGAAATTTTAAAAATGTCCTGACTACAACGTACTTAGTCATTTTATGGTAGCGGCTATCTTGGACCGATTTTCATCAAACATAGTTAAAAACACTCCCGACTAAGTCATCTTTTAAAATAAAATTTTTTACCAAAAAATAGAACCGACTCAAAACGCACTAAAAAGT
Source organism: Mycalesis mineus (assembly GCA_034621355.1). Lineage (NCBI taxonomy): Eukaryota > Metazoa > Arthropoda > Insecta > Lepidoptera > Nymphalidae > Mycalesis > Mycalesis mineus. The sequence continues at coordinate 13,697,356 of CM067892.1, forward strand.
AAAAAATAACTGTGTCATTTAGTTGCTTTAATTTATTTAAGCATATCTATGAAATCGGTGCTAGTCAAGTTTAAGGAACATTTATTTTACGTAGTAAAGCAGTTTGTGGGTACTAGGTAACGTCCTTAAAGTAGAAACCTTGGCTGTCACTGACTCCTAGATATGCTTAAGTAAATTAAAGCAAGTAAATGACACAGTTATTTTTTACTTTTTAGTGCGTTTTGAGTCGGTTCTATTTTTGTTAAAAAATTTTATTTCTTACTTTTTAGTGATTTATCGCCACGTAACGTACTCGTACTATACTGTCATAGTATATTATACGGCACTAGTAGCCAAAAAGCTACCGATACCGAGACAAAAACCGAAATCGCTGTAAGCGTGCCGCCAAAATTTGAAGAGTTCCTTCAATTTCCCCAGGATATCATCACCAGATCCTAACATGATGACAATGGGACCACCTTGGATGTATGCCTTTGTAATAAAAAAGAATTATCAAAATCGGACAACTCTGTAAAAAGTTATGCGTGGTCATGCATTAAAAAAAAATACGTGTCAAATTGAGAACCTTCTCCGTTTTTTTTCGTCGGCTAAAAATCATTCTTTTGCCTTTTTTGTATTGTTTTATAACTTAAGGATGCCTCGCAACGACGGCGACTGCAAATTTTTGACCCCCCACGCAAATAAAGGGGTATTATAAATTTGGCATCGATGTCTATCTGTCTGCATGTTTCATAAAATGAGTCACATCACCATCACAGGCTATCTCTAAAGTATAAAAGGAGACCACAAAATAAAGGAGTCTTATTGAGTAGTGCCGTTACAAAAGCTCCCATTCTCGTTATAACAACCTTATTTGAGCGGACAATTATGCCGAGTAATTAAATATTTACCGAGAGACAAATGAGCGCTGTTTACACCCTCACTTCTAAATGAAGAGTATGGAAACACGGTCGTAATAATTTGCTTAGCGTCTAAAATTCTGAAACTTTTAATGGGAACCTTTCGCTGATACAATCTTGAGTTGTATAATTATATATTTAAGGTTATATTCTTGTTTAGTTATTTACTTGGATAGTTTAATGTCTTTCTTTCCGGAAATTTTGTAATTTATATTCTTTCTTTTGAACAATCACTTGCATTATTTTACAGGTTATTAGATAAGTGGTGATATTGTAAAGTAAGTTATTACCATTCAAATGGAGTAGTAATTAGTCATGTCACCTCCAGCGCTGGCCATCCATGCTACTAATGGAATTTAAATCTGAGCTATGAAACAGCATTCACAAATCTCATTAAATTCACATATAGACAGGACTATTGGTATATATTCCGATATGATTTAAGACTTGGCACTCTACCGCTTTTACGCTCCGAATTTAGCAATTTGTTTCTAATCTCTATTACCCTACCGGTTTTGTTCTTCGCCATAATTCATAGGTGCAATAGCCAATAACGCGAATTTCACATAGTTTCGCCATTGTATGCCAAAACTTGCAGTCGCATTCGAATTGCCTGTTTTTCAACCACTTCGAATGCCAAAAATTCGACCAAAAATAATTTATTATTGCACTTGTGTCGTACAAATGCCATACACGATCGTAGCATTCATATCTAAATGTAATGTGTCCGTTGAGCTGAATAAAAGAATGTTTTAACCAACTTAACGGTATCAATTTTGGGTTTTAGGGTTCCGTACCTTAAAAGGAAAAAACGGAACCCTTATAGAATCACTTCGTTGTCCGTCCGTCTGTCTGCCAAGACCCTTTTGCTCAAAAACGCGAGGAAGTATCAAGCTGAAATTTATATCAAATACTCAAATCTGCTGTCTCTTAGAGTCGTGAAAAAATCAAGCTTCTAGGCCAAGGCAATCAAAAGATACAGTTGTTTATACCAAAAAATTTCCCCAATTTTCGACACGGTCAAGTAAATCAAAACCTAACGTGTAATTCCCGTAAGCTTAGAATCTTGAAATTTCGTACAAAGTAACGTTATATAGTATAGATAATGGAAAAAATACGAAAACTAAATTTTTCGTTGCATCGTATAATAATAATGCTTTTAATAATTTTAAGCTTACCTCCTTTTTCTCCTCCTCTTATGAACGCGTAAAGGTATTAAATTAAAATTCATATCAAATACTTGGCTCTATAATACCTTTAAGCTGTAACAAAATAAAACTTCTAAGTTAACACAGTCAAAGGATATAGCAATATAAGCCGCATATTTAACTCACAATTAGACACAACTAAATCAAAACCTAAGGGGTAGTTCCCGTAAACTTAGAATCTTGAAATTTGGTACGAAGCAACGTCATATAGCACAAATAACTGAAAAATTACGAAATATGTAAATTTTTAGTTCCATCATATAATAAAAATACTTTTTAATAATTTACACTTACCTCCGTTTCTCATTAACGCGTAAAGGTATTAAATTACTGTACTGTATATCAAATACTTGGCTCTATAATACCTTTAAGCTATAACAAAATAAAACTTCTTAGTCAACACAGTCAAAATATACAGCGTAAGCCGCATATTCAACTACTTGAAATTTTGCATCAAGCAATGTTTAGGAATAATTCCGAAAACCTTAAAATTTACGGAACCATCGGTGCGCGAGTCCGACTCGCACTTGGCGGGTTTTATTAAAGAACTCTTAGTACACTAGTGACTAAACCATACCATACCTTACCTAACCATAGGTCCTTAATTTAGGTTCGATTCTCAAGCTCAATATTAGTGAATAAACTGCCTCGTTTGTCTAGTGGTTAGCCTATTTGGCTTCGATCATAAGGTCCTGGGTTCGAATGCCGGGTCGGGTCACGGAATAATTCTGAGTTTTTTATTCTTCTATGAAATTCTCAGTACATTCCAAGGCCGGAGTCGGGAAGTTGGTGGTGTTACACCCCCGTGCCCCGGAGAGCATGTTAAGCCGTCGGTCCCGGTCACTGTCATCAACATCTGATAGTGATCGTTAATAAATGAAATATCACCCTGAGCCCGCCAACCCGCATTGGAGCAGCGTGGTGGGTCTCCCCACATCCCCTCTCCTACAAACCAGGTGATTTAGCATGGAGATACCATGCCAGAAGTCAGTGAACATATCCTATTAGGGTGTTATTAATGTTGACTTTTTCGCCGTAACGAAAACTAAGTCTCAAGCAAGTGATAAAGTCCTAATAATTATTTATTTGCCATATTATATGTGACGGCGCCTGCGTCATCGTACGCGACTAGAAAGAAGTCTGTGAACTGCATGTGCACTAGCTACGCCCTCTTGCGGCAACGCATCGTTCGATCGCAACTCACCCCACTACTTGAGTTATTCTAACTTGTATAAGAGGAGCGGGTCTACAACTGGTGGGGAGTCTTGGCTCTGGCGTGACGCGGTGCAGACGTTGTACTTTGCTTATCGCTTAACCTAGACAACTCTGATAATTAATTTGTGCAAAGGAATTAATTATTACTCTCAGCTTGAGTCGAGGTGTCTTGGGGTTGCATTAATTAACACGAGACGTTACACATCATTGTAATACCATAATTTGCCAGTAGTAATTCACTGTTAATTAAGTTGCTGTTAATTATTCTTTCAGTTATCTATTTGTGGTTTAGTTATAATTACTCTAAATACAAAGGATTACCCTATTATTTTATTCACTATGTCTGACCCTCTTTCGACATATGCATAATTATAGAATCCAAGCATGTTTTACCTTAAAGGCGTGCAAAGTACTTATTTCAGAATTAGATGAGGAATTACAAAATTTATATTTACTAAATACAGATAAAAGAAAATTTATGATAATAAGTAGCTGTACCCGGCAAAAGTTGTTTTGCCATATATATTATTTCTAGAAAACATTTTTTTTTACATAGGGGTTGATCGTGTAGGGGTGAAAATTTAGGGTTTTATGTATTTTTTAATTAATTATAAAAAACTTGTCCAAAAAATTAAAATACAATGTTAGGGGTGGACAACCCTTATCACTTAGGGGTATGAAAAATAGATAGTAGCCGATTCTCAGACTTACTGAATATGCAAATAAAATTTCATAAAAATCGGTCAAGCCGTTTCGGAGGAGTATGGTAACGCACACTGTGACCCGAGAATTTTATATATAAGACTAGTTGACCCGGCAAACGTTGTTTTGCATTAAAAATTAAAAATTAAATTAGATGAAAATTAGATAGTAGCCGATTCTCAGACCTGCTGAATACGCATACAAAATTAGGTGAAAATCGGTAAAGCCGTTTCGGAGGAGTACGGTAACTAACATTGTGACAAAGAAATTTTATATATTAGATAAGGCCTTAAAAATAGCATGTCATTAGTGCGTATATATAAATAATAGCTACCATTAGTCTAATTTTAGTTTAAAATAGTCATTAAAGTCATAAATGTTCGCATTAATAAAAAAAGTTTATTGCATTTTGCGGAATGTTCTTTTTCTTCTTGATGTCTATTTGTCTGTCCGCATATCTGCCCTTGCCACTCCCAAACAGCTTGGCCGATCCCCGATATGATGACATAAACCTTATAGCAAAAGGAGTGAGGGTCCTGAAGTGTGTTCTTAGCCAGTTCCGGTATAACATTGGGTATAATATCGGGCGTAGCAGAAAAGCAGGAGCGTGAACAGCTGGAAGCCGTTCTCCGACCCGAGCTTATTAAAAATATATTTTTTTAATTTATCAAATGTCTAATCTTTGATCGTGTCCGACAAGTATTTGTATATTTTTACTTTGATAAAAATATATATTTTTTTTGAATCAGCACTTCCATTTTGTACTTTTGTCTAGTTTTGTTTCGTGCACTATTTTAAGTGGGAATATATTTTTTTTTTTAAACAAAAATGCACATTTCAAGTGCAAAGTACGGACAAAGCTGGTAAGGGTAAAATCTTTATAAAAAAAGGTAAAACGAGGAGACTCAACTGTTTTATCAGTGGTTTTGCTTGCTCTGGTACCAATGCTTTGGTGTGTCTTAGGGAAGAGGCAGATTTTAAGGTATCAGATCCACAATCGTCTGTACAGAGGCTATCATAAACTCTCTCTATAACTCTCTCCAATCAATATAAAAAGATAAATCTAGTAATCTCAACATTTTCAATTCGATTATGACATTAAAGTCGTAACTACGCGGGAAATGTTTTTTTTGTTGTGCGGGAATTTTATGTCGTCAAATTCAATATCTTAAACACGCGATACGATATCACAAATTGCTGTTACGCGTTTTTTGCCCATATCTCGTGAAATAACATTGCATTATGTGAATAAATGTTGACAACGTTGTTGTCTGACTATAAGGAATATAACAAATCTGATTTCCTCCGTCTGCGACACTTAAAATATGTATTTTAGGTGAGATACATTTTAGGGAGTTTATGGAATACGAAAGCACTGAAATCTCGCATGGCTGGTCAAGAAAAAAATTTGCAACAAGAAAGTATATTTCCCTCGCGGCCTTTTACAGAGTTAACAAGCTGTAACTTGGGAAATAAATTCCAAAAAGCGGCGATTAATATTTAAAATAAGACCGCACTTTGTTTTTTAAATGGGAATAACTTGTTGACTTCATTGAGTGCCTTGGTTTGAAAGAGTTGATTTGGTCTCTAAAATTCATGACCACATTATCGGAAAGATCATTCATGCATTTGAAAAACATGAATTCGTTTAATCTAATATACAATCTTTAGGAAAAAGGGGGATATTAAGGCACCAGTTTTGGAGCATCTCAGTCATCATCAGTATATACTCTTATATATCATAACACTAAAACGCGTCCTATTTAGATGCACCGGAGTACAACAACGTACAACCTACATTGTTTCCTCTTCATGAACAACGCTGATTCCCATAACTCCCTCGTTGAGTTTGCGGTTAACAACTGTGACTCGGATCAAGAATGAGCCTCGTGCACCGGAGAGCACGTTAAGCCGTCGGCCCCGATCATTATCATTACCATGTGATACTGATCGTTGGAGCCATACGGTATCACGCCAAAATTATTATTATTATTATTCTTTATTTGTATTCCACACACACAATAATAAAAAAAAACAGTACAGAGATAACTTAAAAAATATATATGTAGGATACAAAAGGCGGCCTTATCGCTTAGCAGCGATCTCTGCCAGGCAACCTTAGACTTAGTAAAGTATAAAGAAAGAGACTGCAGATAGTATACTTATAAAATATACATAAATTCAAATAATTACATAAACCAGACTACACAAATAACACCAATATTAAATAAAATATATATCATAAAATAAACCAATATATATACCTACATTAATACATCATAGGAAGAACATAAACTAATAGTCATCATTAGTTTGTAAAATAATAGGATTTAACGGCGTTTTTAAAAATGAAAATTTATTTCGATTCACGAATGCCAACAGGGAGTGCATTCCACAGCTCTACTGCACGCATTGCCAATGAGTTTTTATAAAACTTACTTCGATGGTAAGGCATGCACAGAGTTAGGGCCCGACACGGTCTAAGCTCAGATTGCACTCCCAGAAATGAAAATTTATCCTTAAGATATGATCTTCATATTTTTATGAAATAGCACACAGTACAGAAGAGAAAGAATATGTAGATCCCGGCGACGTCTAATAGGAAGCCACTTGAGTTTCTGACGAAATTCAGATATATGGTCATATTTGCGCAAGCCAAATGTAAACCGAATTGCTAGATTTTGAAGTCGCTCAAGTTTATTAAGTTGATGAAGCAGTGTGGCAGGTCTAAGCGCCATATCGTACTGTAGGGCCTGGCCCTGTAATGGGTCATTCAACTAGACTAATAATAATAATAACTACATGAGGTGATCCACATTCAACAAAGCTAAGCGTCTGGAGCCAGCTCGGCTTGTTGAAGCGATCCAGCACGCGGTACCCCTACACTAAGGGCATACTCACTAACACCAAGTAACTAGTCAAGTGCTGAACGAAATAAAAGCTAAAAAGAACAAAGATGAAAATGCACTCATAAATCAAGCACTTGTAAAATTGACATGAAGTTCTTCCTCAATTACTTCTAAATACGTGGGAAATTAGCGAGACACTCGGGGCAATCGTTCGTCTGTAGGCGGTTGGTGGTTAACGTTTCACTGCCCCATTAACTACAAGTAGGTCTCAGGCGTTAAACAAATTATTGCGGCCGCGCGTTTATGTGCTGCCTATTTAAGAGCGAGAGCCTAAATGTCGTCATTTGTTCGGGTATAAATATTTAATGAATTGCTTTGTTTCTGTTATTTACAGGTGTTACGAACTGTCTTAACAGGAACAATTTGTTGGACTATGTCAATGAGAATCTTAAGACTTATTTCATAATTATGTTCATTATTTTTTATAAGAATGCCATCAAGTAAAGTTGTCAGTTAAATATCTACCTAAAACCAACAACAAATAACATAAAAGATTTGCGAGATAAAATTGCACATTTTATAAAAAAGAATGTTGCGCTTACTGAGCAAAACATAAATTTGTGTCGATTCTCCTATTTATTTTTAACCTTAAATTTGTAGGAGTCTTTCTGCAGAGCTTCTACATGTATTGAAATGCTTTGAAGAAATCTATTTTGATAATTATGATTGGGATTTAACATTATAATTTATAATTCCCGTGGAATATTACAATTGTTTCAATTCGAACGCAGAGACTGTTCCACAAATAACAGTTTTTTTTTTGTAATAAAGTAGATTTCTATGTTTACTATGTCGAAATTGATTCTTAAACCTCTTAAATCTGACTTCTTAAACGTGAAGCTATAAAGTGCATAAATACCAATACCTACTTTAAAATTCGGCATCCATTTTATTTTCAAGGATTTACCAGCCAGATATTCCGATAGAATGTTAGTATTAAAAGTTTAAATAAGCTCATCAAACGAACTTCTTTACTGCTGCACGTAAAGCAAGCACATAAAAAGTTTCTCACGCGAGTAGTTCACTGCAGCACAGCCATGGGGCATGGACGTGTTTCAACATAAAGGCCATAATACAGGCAAATAAGTACCCTCAGTCAAAGCGGGCATAACTTTTGAGCATCGACTTATACGCGTTTATAGTTTAATGTGCCTGGTTGCACTATAATAAAAATACGTTGCATGCATCATTGTTTACCCGATGGAAGGGATGTTTTAGTCGCATTTGCTTCCGCGTTGAAAGTCAATTTAGAAATCTGGTGATGACAAAAGTAGTAATGATTTTCTTATGAAAAGTACTAATTACATTTGTGACAAATTATTCCATTAGAATTAATGGCGAATGAGCTATAGTATATAAGTTAGCCAGCTTAGACAACATAAATAAGGCATAGTGTTTTTTTTATTATTTTAAGTGTTTAGTACATGAAAGCTACTTATTGGGTCGGGAACAGAAACAACAAGTAAGTTTTGGGCGAAAACTCTAGCGACGAAGCTCTACTAGAGCAGGGCCTGAAAAAGAAAAAAAAATTAATAAAAAAATTGAACCGACTTCAAAACGCACTAAAAAGTATTAAATTACTGCATCATTTAGTTGCTTTAATTTACTTAAGCATATCTATGAAATCGGTATCATCCAAGTTTAAGGAACCTTTATTTAACGAAGAAGCAAAGCACTTTGTGTGCTCTAGATGACATTCTTAAAGCCTTGATGAGAAGAAACCTTGGATGGCACCGACTACATAGATATGCTTAAGTTAATTAAAGCAACTAAAAGACGCAGTTATTTAATACTTTTTACTACGTTGTGAAGGAGGTTCAATTTTTTTATTAAAAATTTTTATTTCTTACTCTTTAGTGATTAATCGACACGTAACCTAATCGTACTATACTATTACAGTACATTATATGGTAATTTTAGCCAAGAAGCTACCAACACTGACACAAATTCCGAAATCGACGCAAGTGTGCCTATAAAATTTTAAGAGTTCCTTAAATTTTCCCAGGATATCATCATCAGATCCTAACATGACGATTATGTGACCATATTGGAAGTGTGACCTTTTTAATAAAAAAAGAATTATCAAAATCGGACTACTCTGTAAAAAGTTATGCGTTCCTCCGTTTTTTTCGTCGATTAAAAAGGGTCTAGAAGAAAGTGGGGGAAGTGAACGATGATTTTCTCAAGGAGCGTATTTTGAGAAACTCGGACCTTGGTTTAAACATTTGGGCCTATAAAGATTTTGATCTAAGTGGTATCATTATTGACGCCTCTCATGATCAAAATCATGTACCAAACAATTCGAGTCTATTAAATCAAATTTTAAAATTTTTAAGAATTTGCTTTTAGAATCGCTTGGAGCAATTGAAAATCAGGCCATATTCTAGACACCAGTTGCATTTATGTTTTGCGTCTAAGATCAAGTTCAGAAGACGAATTATTTACTCATCACTAACACGTAGATACCTGCTTTACCCAACTTAGCCCAAGATTTAACTTGAAGTTGAACGGCTATAACACAACGAGCAAGTTTCGAATCTATGAACTTTGGATTTCAGATTTTAGACATAACTAGAATATCTTGAGAATTTCTAGCATAAGTAAGCATAAGCAGATACACCTACGTAAATACCGTGGATGTTCTTGAGTTCCTTGAATGTTTCACATGGATGCATTTTACGTTTACTTACATCAGTACTTTAAACTTTGTCTATTTCATACGCTACGGAAATAACCGAATAATATTTAAAATAAGTAACAGAATAAACGAAGAAGATATTTATGTCTATGCATTTTTGAAAACCAGAAAGGAGATTTAAAACATTTTTTTCTTATACACGTTTCGTTATATTAGCAATACTAATATAAAATATATATATAAAGCAGAAAAATTTGTTTGTTTATATGAACACGTGAAATGAAAAATCTCAAAAATGGCTGGTTCTAATTGCAACATTATTTTTGTGAAGTCCATATATCGAGAAAGGCTATATAACATCACGCTGCAACCAATAGGAGCGAAAAATCAGTAGAAAATGTGGAAAAAATAAAAATAATATTAAGTTATAAGGCGTAACTTGGACGACAATCAAAGACGTTTATCAAATAAAATTGATTCCTTTTTATTGTGTTTGTTATATTTCGCAGACCCAACCAATTGTTATGAAATGTGGCATACTTACTTACTTAGGTAGGTAGTTGCACGTAATTTGTCACGAGTATAGAAAATAGCCCGTGGAATATGTAAGTAAATACCTCATTTTTTAAACAAGCGAAGCCTTAGGCAAAAGCTAGTAAACAGTATAACAAGTGTATATTAGGTATATGAGTATCTTATTCAACCAACAAACTGCAGTACAAGCGATTCACGGAATAATAAAAACAGTTTAGTTGTATAGAACTCAGTTTGCATCCATAAAACTCGAAGCAAGAAGTGTACTCATAAGACTCGTATAAAGTCTGCTGCTACTTTTATTTTACTACGATAATGTTCCCAAATAAACATGTTTTAAGTGTTTAAAAATCGAAATTTAAATCGAAATAGTTTTGTTTTTATGTCCTTATTCTGATGTCTTGAGATTTCATTTATTATTATTTTTTTAATATTATGTGAAATGTTTGTAATGAAATACATTAATTTTTTATCAAAATTTTATTTATCACTCCGTACCTCAGGGAGCTCATTAAGCTGTTGGTCCCGGTCACTATCATCAACATCTGATAGTGATCGTTAATAAATGAAACATTATCACCCTAAGCCCGTAAGCTGGTCTTACACCTCCGTGTCTCAGAGAGCACATTAAGCCGTCGGTCCCGGTTACTATCACCAACATCTGATAGTGATCGATAATAAATGCATGTAGAGCATTATTACCCTAAGCCCGCCAACCCGTATTAGAGCAGGGTCGTGGGTGTATGCTCCATATCCCCTCTTCAATAAGGAGGGAGACGCGGCCCTTTAATGAACCATTAATATGCTGATAAGAATGATGATGACTTAAATTTGGAGATTTGGTTTGGCTTAACACCGAAAGGGTATAGGTTCGATCCCCGCCCTTAGTCTCTTTTACAACTCACACATTCTGACCCTGTGAGTAATTGTATTCAGTGCAATTTTACGACTAATTGAAGGGGAAGGGAAATATTAGCCATATAAAAAAATATACATATAAAAATATTTCGTTTTTATTTCGAAGATAACATTTTTTTGTTTTATGTAACGGACATGACAATTTATACCCTGGCTCGATTTTGGATATATAATTATGTCGTCACACACCTCCGCCTAGATCCCGGAGTGCTGCACATCCAATCACCCGAACAGTCTGCAGCCCCAACATCAAGCATCAACGTCACTACGCGAAACATTCGATACAATTTACGAGTCCGTCGGAACGAACTGCCAATCAATGTTACGCTTAGCTGGCATTTTTAACTTTTGGCAAACGCGTTTAATGTCCACTGCTAGTTCGTTTATCCTTTGTATCTGAACGGAATATATCATTTTTATCGCTTTTATTCCAAGCCCAAAGCCAGCCATGATCTATTTATTTGAAACTAGTGTAGCTTTATCGCAACTTCGGCAAATCCAGGTAGGCTAACAGAGTAACAGATATAATATAGACCCATTTCATAGTTTATTTTTACCCGACTGCGTCAGAAGGAGGGTAATGTTTTTCGAGCGTATGTATGTATGTATGTCCATTTCTTCGGCACGCGCTACAACCTAAACGGCTGAATGGATTTTGACATGTGAGGTGTCGTTGAATTCGGCTAAACTGTAGAAGTGACATAGGCTATATGAATTTTCAAAATGGCGGCTGTAAATGGGGGAAAAAAGGGGGGACGTGTGCATTTTTTTATTTTATCTTAGCAATATGGGTATCAAATGATAGGTCGTAAAAAGACCATTTCAAAAAATATAAATATCATATTACTGTTTTAACAAAAAATGACAAAAAGTGTACCAAGTATACCGCCTCATTTCTATACCACAAATTAAAACTAAAAAGTCTCAAATAAAATTATTATTATAAAAAAACCCAACTGCTTAGAAGTTATGAACTAAAAAGAGAAAAACAAGGATCACTATATAAAATTCTAAATACTTTATGGTGCTGCAGGCGGGGACAAACGTAGCTTTGGTAGGTCTTTCTTTCCCAGGTAGTAAACTATTTTGTCCACACCTGCAGCACCATAAAGTATTTAGAATTTTATATAGATATAGTGATTCTTGTTTTTCTCTTTTTAGTTCATAACTTTTAAGCAGTTGGGTTTTTTGTTTTTATAATAATAATTTTTCATAAACCGTCTTGTCCAATTTACCTACGTATCACAATAAGGAATCCCATACCATAAAAATAAAAACATGTCTATCGACGGTAAGTAGCCACTAGTAACCAGATAAACTATCAGGGTATTCAAACGCTTACCTGATGCCAGTATAACACTAGTAAAAGCAGTTAAATGATTTCCCGTAAATCAAAGATGGCATGTGCCTGAATACCGATACGTATAAAATATTTTAATGTCTTAATATTCGTTATTGGTGGTTACTAGTAGCGTCCTACAATATACTCCGCCCTGAGGTTGATATCTCCTATATTTATTATAGGTAATAAGTAGTGTAGAGCCTTGACTGCTATCACACATGATGTTAAGTGATGATGCAATCTAAGATGGAAGCCAGTGAGCTGTCATACGGCGACCGCGATAGACGTGCCGTGTTGATTACATTTTTGCGGACGATTATTTATTTGTCAGCGCTCCGTAGCGCGCACGCGTGTGTGTGCGAGCACGGTTAGCGGCTGACTATTGGTAGACGACGCGAGACCGTACTATGAATTAATTTTGTAATGGAGGGTTGCGCCTCGTCAAGTGATAACTATACCTATGGGAATGTTACCATGAGCGACGTAAATGAAGAACCTACACCTATATTTACGCCAAACAACCCAGATCAACATAGTACACCTAACAAGAGGGCCCGAGAACTCGATGAGGAGGAGATATGGAACGTGGTTACTAAGTCCGGTAAGCGTTATGCTCGCAGCCGTAAGCAAAATCATGAGGAAAGCAGAGTAGCAGCAGAAAAAATCGAGATCAGCGTTACCTCTAAGGAACCACTACCTAAACAATTCGCCTTTGCTCGTATTCTTAAAAACAACAATATATCCAATATTCTGAGAATCAGATATATTAACTTTTACAAATTATTAATCCAGTTTGAAACTGAAAATGATCTAAAGAAATTGTTGGACTGCCAGGAGATTAGAAATAAAGGATGGAATTTACAAAGGACGTTAGAAGTAAGGGTATCATATGGAATAATTAAGAACGTAGAATTGGAACTAACAGAAGACGAAATCATGGAAAGTATAACAAGCTCAGCAGATCTTATTTCAATAAAGAGACTTAATCGCAGAAGTGATGATGGAAAAGGTTGGACAGAGAGTGAAACTGTTCGTCTATGTTTCAAGGGCTCATCTTTGCCTGCTTACGTATATGTGTATGGAGTCCGTACAAACTTAGAATGCTACACGTTTCCTGTTACACAATGTTCAAAGTGCTGGCGTTTTGGACACCCAAAGAAGGTTTGCCCTAAAAAGAAGATAGTATGTCCCAAATGCAGCAAAGATCACGAGAATTGCGAGACCACAAATTTTTCGTGCGCAAACTGCCATGGTGACCATATATCTTTAAGTAAAGACTGTCCTATATATTTGAAGGAAAAAAAAATAAGGGAAATAATGGCAGACTTTAACTGCTCATACAAAAAAGCCCTCATGATGTATGTCCCATTAGAGTCTCCACCCCCGGAAAAATATGACACAAATTATAGAACTTACCCAGAAAATACAGACTCTGTACCACCTGAAAGACCAACTTCGTATGCATCTGCAGCTGCTTCAAAGCCCACTCGACCAAAGAAATCTAATAATAAAAAACAGAAACCAGCTGATGACTTTAACTGGGATGACTTAATGAACCAGGAATCAGATGTAGAAACACCAGAAGAGATTACGCCTGAGAATACACAACCTAAGAGATCTAGTGGAAAAAAAAGAAACCATATCTCTTTTTTTGAATTATTAAAAAGAATGAAGAATATTATATTTACTGAGAACCGTACCAATTTGGAGAAAATAACTGAAGTTTTAAAGATCGTTTTTGAATGGTTATGCTCGATGTTGATTTGCTATATCCCTAATATGAATTTTATATCAAACTTATTAACTAAAATATGGACATAAGACCAATAACAAATAAATTGAATATTATACAATGGAACTGCCAAAGTCTAAATAATAAATTAATTACATTTGAGCAATTGCTTACAACCGAAAAAGTACACATTGCAGCTTTAAATGAAACTTGGCTTAATTGTCATACAAATTTACGTATAAACGAATACAATGTATTTCGGAAAGACAGAAGCGATGGCTATGGAGGAGTAGCTATTATAACTCACCGTTCAATTAAAGCTCGAGTAGAAGATACCTCAGTTCGTAATCCCGGTATTGAAGTTATACATGTAAAAATTCTAAATTCGGAATACTTAGAAAACATTGTATCGGTTTATTGTGCTCCGTCCGTTACTACTACTCAATCAGACTGGGAAGACTTATTTTCGCTGTTGGATAGGAAGACACTTATACTCGGGGATATAAATGGTCACCATTCTAGCTGGTCATATAAGACGGACTCAAGAGGTAACCAAATTTTCGACACCTTATTGAATTTTAACTTCATTACTTTAAATGATGGGCGTCCTACTCGCTTAAAGTTAGTTAACGGATCACTACAACAATCTGCTCCAGATGTTTCAATTATATCATCTGATGTGGCGGTGGAATATGATTGGTACATTTTAAATGATACTTTAGGCAGTGACCATTTTATAATAAAGATATCAACCAGCGCAAATAATCAAACTACGTTTATTAAAAAAAGAAATCTTAAAAAAGCGGATTGGGAATCTTATCGTAATTTACTGGAAAGTGGTTTTGCGCAATCAATGATGCCCCAGAATCTACAAGAGAGCTATGATTGGTTTACTGATATGATAAATAAAGCAGCAGATGAATCCATACCCAACATCAAAATTTGTCAAGATCCATGTTCGAAATTTACTCCGAGACCTTACTGGAATGCAAAATTATCGAAGGCAGTAGCGGAACGGCGTTTAGCACTAGGTAGATTCAGACGAAACTGTACTCCGGATAATTTGTCTATTCTTAAAGGAAAAATTAGTGAAGCGCAAAGAATCAGCCGCATTGCTAAAAGTGGGGGATGGCAGAGTCTATGCTCATCAGTAAATGAGGTAACTACGTCTGCAGAAATGTGGTACCGTATGAAATGGATAAAAGGGCGGCGACCTCATACAAGGCAGCTAGATAAGAACCTTTCATATAACTTATTACGTAGTTTGAGTCCAGATTTTGTTATTCCAAAACCACCTGAATTTTACTCTTCTAACTTACATCTAGAATCTTTAATTACTGTACATGAATTAGAATAGTGTATTAAGCAATCTGATACAGCACCAGGTTGTGATGACATATCTTTCTCGATGATTAAAAATCTGCCTAAAAACGGTAAAAATAATTTAGTTTGCCTTTTTAACTCTTTCTTAAGAAACGGTTTTGTGCCTGCTCAGTGGAGGGATATTCGTATTTGCCCAATCCCAAAGCCTGGACGCGATCATAATTCCCCTGCATCACTGCGACCAATAGCTTTAATCTCATGTTTGTGTAAAATACTACATTCTATCATAAATAAGCGATTAGAATGGTACTTGGAAAGAAATGATATGTTGTCACAAAATATGATTGGTTTCCGCAAATGCCGATCCTGTTTGGATGGTCTATCACATTTAGTTACCAAAATTCAAACAGGATTTGCAGAGGGCCTTTTTACATTAGGATGTTTTATTGACATTAATAACGCCTACAATAATGTAGATATTAATACTTTATTACTTATTCTAGATAGCTTAGGTGTTGGCACAAAAATTTGCACATACTTATGGAACTTCCTTAAAGAAAGACATCTTATGATCCTCATAGATAATACTTTGGTATGCCGTTATACGGGGCGTGGTCTAGCTCAAGGAGACCCTATTTCTCCGCTTTTGTTTAATGTAGCAACTTTAGATATATGTAAAAGTTTTAATGATCACATTTATATATCCCAATATGCTGATGATTTCATAATTAGTGTGACTAGTAAAGATTGTACGAAGGTCGTATCAGAACTGCAACCTGCGTTGGATAAGGTGGCTAAGTTGTTAGGTAATTTGGGCTTAGAAATATCACCTGCCAAAAGCAAGACATGTTTATTTAGCAGACGCCGTAAACCACCTAATAACTTATCCAACCTAAAAATAGACGGTATTAGTCTTCCGATAGTGGATAGTGTGAAGTACCTTGGGTTGTGGCTGGATCGTTCCTTACGGTGGGGTAAACATGTTAATGAGATTAATGAAAAGTGTTTTAAAATGCTTAACGTTTTCAAAATTTTAGCTGGCCCTGGTTGGGGTGTACACCCTAAACATCTTAGACGATTATATCTGTCTATAATCCGTAGTAGACTCGATTACGCTTGTTTTTTATATGACAACAGCTGCAAATCACACCTAAATAAACTAGACAAGGTTCAAAATCAGGCTATGAGGGTTATAGGTGGGTTTATCAAAACCACCCCCATACATGTGATGGAATCGGAACTTTGTTTACAACCGCTACATATTCGCCGACGTTATTTAGCTGGCAAATTTTTACTAAAATTAAAATCATTTCAAGATAATAAAATTATTTTATTACTAGAACAATTTAATATTTCTCACCTTAATAGCAACTTTTGGCAACGAAAGAAAAAACCATTACTAGCTTTGCTTTATGTTGATATTAAGGAGATACAAGTACATTCTACTAAACAATTAGAGATGTTTTCCTTTGATACTTGGATTAGTAACTTGGACTTTTCTCAGAACTTTAACTTTGCAAAGATCATTAATAAGGCTAAAAGGTATTACAATAATTTAGATCGACAAACAATTTGTACGGAATCAGTGGATAATTACGAATCGTATTACAAAATTTTCACTGACGGATCCAAGGACTCCCATGATCTAGGAGCTGCTCTTTTTGACGAACAACTAGGATACGGCTTTAAATTTAAAATTTCCCCAAACGTTTCAATAATGTACTTGGAGCTTTTCGCTATAGCTGAAGCATTGTCATATGTAGAAAACATTAACAATAATAAAATTGTAATATTTACAGATTCGAAAAGCGCCCTTCAACATTTGGCTCGCTGTACCTCGACTTTTCGAGGCACACCGATAGCCTACACTATATGAAAGTCATTGATCCGATTAAAATGTGAGATCTATTATCTTACAATGGATTCCATCACATGTGGGTATTACCGGTAATGAAACTGCTGATCGTCTCGCAAAAGAAGCCTGTACCGACGGCATCCATGTTTCCCTAACCCCGTTCTACTCTGAATACCTTCATATAATAAAGAAATCTTGCTTTGATATGTGGAGAGAATACTTTGACAAACGGTCAAAGGAGAAGGGTATATGGTATCGAACGATGCAACAACAACCGCCAACTATTCCGTGGTTTGAAAAAAGTGCCTTAAATAGATTGGACATTACCCTTCTGATGCGCCTTCGCTCCGGCCACATTCCATTGAATAAGTTTGCTTATATAATGAAAAAAGCCGAATCTCCTAACTGCAGTGTGTGTCACGTGCCCGAAGATGTGGTTCATATTCTAATGGAATGTGCTCGGAATGAAGATGAGAGACGAATTGTTCAAAAAAATGTACTTCATAATAATGTCGGTTACTATAACTGTATATTGTCACAGCCACACTCAAAGAAGGCACTACAAATTCTGCGAATGGTTGGAACTGCACTCGAGAAAAGATAATCCCTTTGATTTTTCTCGACTGCAGTCCCAACTAAATTCATAGTAGGTACTATGAAACCTACTAAGGGATACAAAACTTTGTTGATAGCTTACAATATTGTAATTTATATACTATACTATTTGCATCAATACAGAGAGGCATATTCGCTTAGCGAAAAATCTCTTAAAATAAAGAAAAAAAAAAAAAAAAAAAAGATGGAAGCGGGCTAACTTGTTAGGAGTAGGATGAAATCCACACCCCTTTCGGTTTCTACACGACATCGTACCGGAACGCTAAATCGCTTGGTGGTACGTCTTTGTCGGTAGGATGGTAACTAGCCACAGCGAAAGCCTCTCACCAGCAAGACTAAGACAAATTAAGAATAATCTCAATCTGCCCCGCCGGGAATCGAACCCAAGACCTCTGTCTTATAAATCCACCGCGCATACCACTGCGCCACGGAGGTCGTCACTTTAGTAACATTAGTTGCAGTACAGCGTTGCTGTGTTTTGATGTATTTTAAAGTTGCCGTAGAAATAACAGGCACATCAACACAGTCAAGGGTCAACTTGAAGTCGATAAAAAAATAAACTATCACAAAGAACTACTTGTAATTTTATAATTCCTAAGTAAAAAAAAAATAGTTAGTTACCTTCAATTATTGAATTTCAAACTATTTTTGGATTATCATTATTGAAAATTCTGGCCGTTATAATATTATCTCGATGATATTTGAAATATGTTCGAAGTTTATATTAAGCATCGTGGCCATTATGATGCTACCTCAAAGGTCTAAGTAATGACGAGGCGTATTCCTTTTAAACATCATGCCCGATCAATGATCCGTATCATTATGGCTATCCCGGATCTAAAATGTGTCGATTTCGGATTTAACGGCAATCAATCTTGTGGAATATGGGTAAAACTTGCTAGAGGTACCGCTCGCTCTAAGTAACTACTATAGGCATAATTCAATATTCTTATAATGTTTGTCATAGTTCACGATAGATGGCGCTCTATACAATTTCGCAATGTAGACATCGCGCTATGAAGATTTTTTTCTTGAATGATAAAACCTGTGTACTGTTGAAGATCGATAACTCTGGTTTCCCTTCAAAACGCATAAATCTTTCGCCTTTTACTAAAGATTTCCGTGGAGGGGAACACTCAAATGAGTCTTTAATATTTTTGAAAGCTTTACTTTTAGTAAAGCTAAGAATGTCTTATATTATTATCATAGTAATAATAATCATTAAAATATTAACTGGATAGTATGTCACTCGTGTTTACTTCATAAGTTACTAACTACGAAAAATAATTTTCTGTGTCCTACATAAGTTCCTTACTTAGATAATCTTATGCGACCATTATCAGCTTTCACTTCAATACTTGCTATGCTAACGACATCTATTTTGTGTTTAAAGAACTACATCATCTATACTTATAATAAAACTGTAACAGGTCCAATTCTGTACATTGAACTTTGAAGATATTTTTGAAATTTTTAGTTGAGGATATTATATAATCGAAACTGAATCCAAAAATTTAGTTTGTAAAATTTTTGTCTGTCTGTCCGGATTTTTGCCGGCCGTGATTCACGCCGAAGCTACTGAATGGATTTCAATGAAACTTGGCACGATTATAGTTCATAGACAATGGCTTGTGATTGACTACCAATTTTAAAAATTTTTGACTATCTGTTTGTTCCAGCTCTCAAGCAGCTAGACCAATTTAGATGAAACTTTTTGATGACACTCATTTTCTGATTTTTAGGCTATTTTTAAACGACGAAAAAAAACGGAGGAGGTTCTCAATTCGACACGTATAATTTATTTTTTTTATGTATGACCACGCATAACTTTTTACAGAGTTATCCGATTTTGATAATTCTTTTTTTATTAGAAAGGGCACACTTCCAAGGTGGTCCCATTGTCATCATGTTAGGATCTGATGATGATACCCTGGAGAAATTGAAGGAACTCTTCAAATTTTGGAGGCACGCTTACAGCGATTTCAATTTGTCTCGGTATCGGTAGCTTTTTGGCTACTAGTGCCTTATAATATACTATGACAGTATAATACGAGTACGTTACGTGGCGATAAATCACTAAAAAGTGAGAAATAAAAAATTTTAACAAAAAATAGAACCGACTCAAAAATAGAAACCTTGGCTGGTACCAACTCCTAGATATGCTTAAGTGAATTAAAGCAACTAAATGACATAGTTATTTTTTACTTTTTAGTGCGTTTTAAGTCGCACGCGGGCGAAGTCGCTGGCGTCCCCAGGCGAGTAAGGCTTAACTCAACGCGCTGTGTCGTTTTTGACCTATAGAAAATTAATCTCTATTTTCTCCTCACTAAAATTAAACAGAAGCAAGCATTGACGCGCATCGCTCCATTCCATATTGTTTATTTAAATTTGTAATTACCTTATAATTTGTAATTGACAAATTTAGACGTGACGGCTCCAATATAAGAAACCAGACATGCTGCGGTGAGAAAATAAGAGAGATTCGTGGATCTTGGTTGGTAACACATTGTTTTCATATAAAATGCCATATGAAAGAATATATAATAATTAGGTCTTTTGGATTCATAAGTCTGTAATTATCTTTGTATACCTAACTATTGTAATTAAAATAAAACCCGTTTC
This sequence comes from Mycalesis mineus, assembly GCA_034621355.1. NCBI lineage: Eukaryota > Metazoa > Arthropoda > Insecta > Lepidoptera > Nymphalidae > Mycalesis > Mycalesis mineus. The sequence continues at coordinate 13,717,868 of CM067892.1, forward strand.
CTATCACCTTAGGTATAATTTAATAAAAATGACAAAACATTATTTCTTTAAATATATTTAAGTTAAGTAAACAACATTTAGAATATCCAAATGGGATCTTGTAATTAAAAGAAAATGTGTGTCGGTAAAAATAAATATTGTATTCTAGACTTTTTGGGCCTGTTCATAGTGGCAAAATGATGTAAAAGTTTGTTGCTGCTGTACTATGCAATCAAAATAAAAATAGAAGTATGTTTCATACACCAATAAATATAAAACATTTATGCTAATATCTTCATTTAATCATTATTTAAGAAATAAAGTCCTTTGCCATACTTTGTTTGGCTTTTTAGAGACTAATCTAAAGTACTCATTACGATTGTCTTAGTTTTATGCAAAGGGGGGCAATGTTAGCCAATCTTTATTAATAAAATAAATAAAATGTTGAGTAGGTTTGTAGGAGACAGGTTGAATTAATTAATGTTTCTATTCTATTTTGATTGCATGCGCCTCTTTTTAAGTTGCCCAAATTTTGAAACACCACTCAAATATCAAAAATCTCCTAAATTTTTGTCTACTTAATCATGATTCCGAGACTAAATTAAGAAGTGGTAGACTTGAATGGCATTTCAGTATTTAGGCATGAGTGTGGTTTTCACAAATGAGTTTTGTAATCAAAGTGAAAACCTAGAATTAATTACATTATCAACATTGTTACGACATAGACATCTGGACTCCGTCTTTGTCATCAGATCATTTTCTATTCTCTATGGACTAGTACATAGACAGCTAAACATCCAAGTACAGCAAACTGAAACAAGAATTGAGAAATATTAGGTAATTAAGTATTGTATGATGAAAATGAAACAGATTTTCTGTACAGAATGTTAACTGTAATAACTTATTGTTCAGTGGATGGACTATATGTCTTTAAATGATAATATCCTGGGCTGTTTTTGGATGGTTGCAATACACTATTTACGACGCGGACGAAATCGCAGGCATCTGCTAGTCATAACATATGATACAGTGTGATACTGAATAAAAAAAATTTATTATCAGTGAATCTAAGTTCAAACCTTATTACATCTCCAATCATGACGGTGGCTTGGTCCTGCAGTTGGTGATTCAAATAATATTGACGACCACCGTGGCGTAGTGGTATGCGCAGTGGATTTATAAAACAGAGGTCCTGGGTTCGATTCCCGGCAGGGCAGATTGAGATTTTTCTTAATTTGTCTTGTTGTTGTTATTAGAAATTAATAAACATTACAATTTATTGCGAAATATAGAGAAAAATGTTCTTGAATATTTGAGAAATGTTCTTACTGTATCTTAATTTATACTAATAATTACTATATTAATATATTTATTTACCTTAAATTTAGGATATTCATTCATATAAATTGTGACCATTCCCACATAAGGCAAGAATCCTCGAGTCCGCCCCACCACATCCTTCTTGGTGAGCCAGAGCTGGCCTTGTGCATACAAGCCTCTGTCGTCTACACTATTATTATCTCCTTTGGTTAAAAATTTCACTGTTCCATTGTTCCTGAAATACAGATAATAATCAATATATGAAATATATATAATAAACTTTATTTTACAGCAGCTCTAGCATGGTGAGGTGAGATAAGTCTCTCTGTTTGTCAACATGTAACTCTGAGATATTTAGTAGAATAGTACTCCTTTGTTTCTTCTTAACCCATGAAATAGGGAACAATATATAGACCAATTTATCTTGCACACTCAATGATAATAAACTCTACACATCTGAAATATTCAACATCCCTAGTGTAACCACTACTTACATTTTTAAAGATTTTTCTCTAATATGTTGTCACAAAGAGATCTTCTATTACTAAATAGAGGAAAGACACTAAATGTCTTGTAGTCCAGGCTCAACTACATAGGTTCTATAGCCCAATGAAATATGGTTTTGTACACTGCTTAGCCATGTGCCTCGTTTTCGAGTGAACTAGATATTTGGCGAAAGTAACACATTATTTAGAAATAAAACTTACTTTTCATGCAGCTTCAAGACTCTGTGAACAATTGGAATGTCGCGTCCCTCCACCTTGAACACAACGATCTCACCGACACGCACGGGCTCATCGGGATAGTTAGTCAAGAACAACAAATCTCCTCTGTGAAATGCGGGCTCCATACTTCCAGACAGCACTACCACTATCGGGCTCTCGCTGCCCGTGACAACCATCAGACCCTTCCATATCATCAGAGCCGACGACACTATCATACCAAAGCTAAGCACTTGGTAGATGAACTGTAAATAAAATTAGTTTCATTTACAAAACAACCGGTATGTTCACGTCATCTAAATCAAATCAATGATCAATGAAAACTACCTGTCTCTTGTTCATGCGCTTTACATCGTCGAATAAAACGTCTAACATTTTGTGAATTTGTGTTGATTTTTAAAGTTACAAATAAACTATTGGTTAAACACCCTGCCCGTGTTGTAAAAAGAAAGGTGTTTTTTTCGACAGCTCAACAACACCACGTCAGTTCGAAACTTCAAAATCAAAAGTCAAAACAACCTAGGGATGACCAATATAGTCTATCGTCTATGGTATGTATCGATTTTAGTACTTGTTCGAGTTAAAGTATCCTACAGAGATGCTGCTGAGTATACACCATAATTTAAAGTGAATTTTCATTTTAAATTTATAATTTAGTCTTGTCTCTAGACGAGATATCTCTTCCGGCTATGCTAGTCTTAGGGCTATAACTCTACTATAAGGCACATTGGACCATCTTTGGTCGCACATTATGACTTAGCCACGTAGATAATTAATCCTAAGCAGAGCGTGCAGGGGCAATGCGTTGTTTGAATGTGTCAAGGTCAAAGATTCACGCTAATCTGGCTTTTTTTTAAGTCCATAAGTTGACCCTTGACTGCTATCACGCGTGATGTTAAGTGAGGATGCAATCTAAGATGGAAGCGGGCTTGTTAGGAGTAGTATGAAAATCCACACCTCTATCGGTTTCTACACGACATCGTACCGGACCGCTAAATCACTTGGCGGTACGTCTTTGTCGGTAGGGTGGTAACTCGCCACGGCGAAAGCCTCCCACTATCAAGAGTAATTATGAAAAATCTCAACCTGACCCACTGGAAATCGAACCCAGAACCTCCGTCTAATAAATCCATCGCGCATACCACTGCGCCACGGAGGTCATCTAATCTAGGGTCCAATTTCTAAAATTAGGAAGCGAGGCAAAACGCATGAAAATCCCAGACTTTAGAGTCCATAACGCGGACATGTCGACAAGTTTTTTAAACATAGTGTAATAAAAATGTCATGAATCAATCTTTTTAGTTATCTTCAAACCTTAAAATTAATTTTTGTGATTTTTTATGATTTAAATGATTTATTTCTAAAATAAAAACCAAATCGTCAGTTGACTGTAGCATGTGAGTATAGTGCCCCATCGGAAGATTTCTGGATGTCCGGAACTGGGGCTGCCATGCGAGTTTCCCCTGATTTGGCGTAATCAGGGGAAACTCGCATGGCAACCCCAGTTCCGGACATCCAGAAATCTTCCGATGGCAACGTCAGGCTAATCTATCTATACTTAAAGTATAAATTGGCTAACTAACTTTATTATAGTTTACATAAACAAAGAAAAGCAGAGAAGAGCGCAGCTTCATTTGTCGAAAAGAAAAGCCTTTCTCTCACTGAGAATAATTGTATAATAAATAAATATTAATACATAGGTACATGTGTCCCATAATTAATGGATCAAACGAAAACAGGAGAAATGTCACCTAAGTATCTTGATTAAGAGTAATTTGATTTTTTTATCAATTGATTTTTGATTGATCTCATTTTCGTTTGATCCCATTATGGGACACCTGTATAATAAAAAAAAATTATAGTATGTTACAGGATAGACTTGACCTACCCAAAACTGTTATTCAACATGATAATTAACACAAATTTAGAATTTACTAAATCCAATATCAACAGAGTTATGATAGTGATCAAAACAAATAATAGTTGTTGATTTGTTCCACAATTAGATTGTGTCCCTACGTAATAGTACGAGAATACAAAAGCAAAAAAATGGTGTTTGATTGCCAATTTAGTGTTGAATATTTATGTTATTGGTGTCTTTGGAATTTTATTTGTCCAAGTTCTTTAATCCACATCTATCTTTTCCAATAGTTTTAACTTAATTGTAACAGTATTAGGAGTTGTAATATCTGCAACTAAAATCTCGGCGCCATTATATAATCCCAATTCCGTGATTTTCTTTTTCAAATTGTCTCTGGTCTTCTCTTCGATACTCTTTACAGTTGGCATGTATAGGGTTTTGTTGCGGCCGTTTATAACTGTGGTGATACCTAAAAATATAATGTATATTACTAAATTAAGTTATATAGAACAAAACATTGGTCCTGATGTAAACAATCTCCTTTAAAGTCCATTTTATACTTTTATTACGAGTGGCGCAGTGGGTAGTGACCCTGCTTCTGCGTCCTAGGCTGTGGGTTCGATTCCCACATTTGGAAAATGTTTGTGTGACAAACATGGATATTTTTGGTCTGGGTGTTTATCTATATATTATAAGTATTCATGTGTAATATATTCATCAGTTATCATAGTACCCATAACACAAGCTACCTTCACTTACTTTGGGGTTATATAGCGATATGTGTATTGTCCTATAATAAATATTTATTTAACATACCTGGATTTTTCATCAAATAAGCATTGTCCTCACAAAGCTTGTTGTATATAGTTTGCAGAGTTATATCATGGTCAACCTCCATAACCTTTGTGGTGTTACTGCACGTTACACAATCGCTTCTCTTCTCTGCATTGAACGTGTAAGTGTACAAACCATCCGCCATGTTGAGAACCATGTAATTGTTCATGTTGACACAGCACGATGAAGCCAGTTTGAACACCTGTAATTAAACAAGTGACATGGAAACATGAAGCATGTATTGCTGCGCCTTGGCAATAAAATCTACTTGAATGCTGTGACGGAAAATGGTGTAATCTTAAAAATAAAGTTGTGCTGCCACCTATTTGGATTCAACTTCATAGATGTTACTTTTTGAGGACTTCCGTGGCGCAGTGGTATGGACGGAGGTCCAGGGTTCGATTCCCGGCGGGGCAGATTGAGATTTTTCTGAATTTGTCTTGGTCTGGCTGGTGGGAGGCCTTCGACGTGGCTAGCTACCACCCAACCGACAAAGACGTATCGGCAAGCGATTTAGCGTTTCGGTACGATGTCGTGTAGAAACCGAAAGAGGTGTGGTTTTTCGTCCCATTCTTAACAAGTTAGCCCGCTTCCATCTTAGACTGCATCATCACTTAACATCAGGTGTGATAGCAGTCAACAGCCAACTTGTAGTCAATAAAAAAAATTTAGGTAAACTAAATGACTTTTTTCTTACGATTTAATGATTTATCAATAATGAACAAATTACTAAATTATAAAAGCAACATTATATGGCACCTCAGTCAAAAAGCTACAAACACTTGAAGAAATACCAAAATCACTACAAGTGTGCCTATAACATTTTGATTTATTTAATATTTAACATAATGACTATGTGACCATTTTGGAAGTATGTATTTATTTCATTTCAACAGGACCTGCCTTCCGAGCCGGTGGTAGAGTCACTACAAATAGTCTAATTTGACGTTTCAAAAGTGCTTATAATTGGCCTACTTGAAATAAATGATTTTGAATTTTTAGAATTTCATTTCTAATAAAAAATAATCATAAAAATCAAGATCTCTCAAAAACATTGATCATACATGAAAAAACCTACGCGTAGAATTGAGAACCTTCTCCGTTTTTCATCAGCTAAAAAAGGATAAATCACTATTGGATTTGAGTTTTGTCCATTAACCCCTGTGGGCCTGACATTCAAACCTTCTTTGAGGCCCGCGGCTACCCGGGTAGCGACGGAGCTATAATGATAGCTGTCATTATTTGCCTGACGGTTGCCAGGGGACCCCTCGGGGCTGTGAAACTTTAACCACCTATAAAATTTTAAATAATTGAATATGAGCCCATAACTAACCTCTGTAGCACATGTAGCCGCTATAGCAGCATTAGTGCTAGCAACTGCTGGTATTATGTTCTTCAGAACGCCCTGCGTCAATCTGTACGTGACAGATGTTATGCCATACTTCATTGCTCTTTCCTGGGCCTTCTCGTACACCCACGCCACATGCTGGGGATCGTCACCATCCAGTGGTGTGGTGTTACCCCATGGATTCTCCTTCTCCCATTGTAATACTTTGACATATTCTACACAATGTTCTGGTAATCTGCACACATAATCACATGCTATTAATATAAATATAAACCGAACTATTAAGTCAAAATGAAAAAGAATGTCACAGTGGTTTTTTTTTAACTACAAGTTGGCCCTTGACTGCTATCACACCTGATGTTAAGTGATGATGCAATCTATGATGGAAGCGGGCTAACTTGTTAGGGGTAGGACGATATCCACACTCCTTTCGGTTTCTATACGACTGTTCTGTACCGGAACGCTAAATCACTTGGCGGTACGTCTTTGTCGGTAGGGTGGTAACTAGCCACGGCGAAAGCCTCTTACCAGCCAGACCAAGACAAATTAAGAAAAATCTCAATCTGCCCCGCCGGGAATCGAACCCAGGACACATCTCAGATATCCACCACGCATACCACTGCGCCACGGAGGTCGCCAAAATTGGTTGCAATATTATTAGTAGTTTATGTTTGTATTTGTACAATATTCTTGTAAACTTAAGAATTTTAATAACAGCAGCTCCAGCTTTAAAAAAAGTAATTTAGGTCAGAAAAAATTGAAAAATCTGTAAAAGTACTAATAATTTGGTTGCTTGGTTGAAAACCAGTCAAATTAGTTTTATATAGTTAGGTGACATATTTTCCATTTTTGATTGAAAAGGCGTTTCTCAATTGTCCGTATATATTATATTTTGTGGACATCCTGTTTATATTTAATTTGATAATCTTTTAATCACTTCCAATGATGAATCAATTAATCAGGGGATTTAAAAATTGTATCAAGTAAGTTTTTCATTTTTCTGATAAGTAGTTAACTAAGTATGAAATCATTATTTGTATAACTGTGGTACTGCATTTACCTTGTGTTTTCAAATTTTTTTAAAAATTTGATGGGCTGTCCTATGAATCTGGTGATTACTACTACCTCTTAAGCATGCAGTGCATTTGCATGAGAATTACCTTTAGATGCTGTATGTCATTGAGGGTCGGTATGGTCATAAATTATTCTGCTACCTTGTGTTTGGGCTTATTAATTTTATTTTTACACTTATGGGCTGTGACTGTCATTGAGGGTCTGGTGATGAAGACGAAGTATAGTTAAGGGAGCTCCGTAACGGCTTACAGTAGCTACCTTGTGTTTGGGCTTGATTAATTGTCTCGCTGAATTTACATGATAGACTGTGACTGTATTGAAGGTCTGCAGATAACGACTGAGGGAGCTCTTTATCGGTTTACAGCAACTACCTAGTTTTGGGCCCATTAATTCGTCTCAATGAGAACTTTACATTTAGATGGGCTGTGACTGTCATTGAGGGTCTGGCGATGCATGAACTCTTTAACGGTTAACAGTAGCTACCTTGTGATTGGATTAATATGTACAATGATAGTTTGTAATGTTATAAATTCCAGTTGGTTTAATGTAACTAAGTCATATTGTGAGAGATTTCAAGGAAACTCAATTCAAACTTTATAGGCACATTTGTAGGAATGTTGGAATGTTATAACTAGCTAGTGAATATTGGTACTTATGATTTAGTTCGAGAAGGTTCTTTAATATTTTCGTTGTTGATAAATCACTAAAAAGTATGAAATAAAAAATTTTTAACAAAAAATAAAAACGCCTTCAAAAGGTCCTAAAAAGTACATTACTTACTTTATCCTTTGGTTGCGCTTTCTGTTTAAAGACTTTACCTGACTTGGACGACTCACAGATGTAAAGCAATAGAGCAATGACGTAGTTATTTTTTACATTTTGCACATTTTTTGTTAAAAATTTTTTTGTTTGATCCATTAATTTTGGAATAGAAGATTCAGACTAAATATCCTGTATATATTTAATCTGAATCATGTAATCACTTCCAATGATGATCAGTTTCATTTTTAGGAAATGTACAATTTAAAAAAGAAATACCAAGCAAAGTTCAGTTAATCAAGTATAAAATCATTATTTGTATAACTGTGGCAGACTATTTTCAAACTTTTTTTAAGATTTTGATTACTATATTTATATGGTTACTACTACCTCTTAAGAATGCAGTGTAAGTCTAAACAAGCAGCACCTTTTCTTATGTGGTCTATGGTCATAAATCATTCTGACTACCTAAAGTTTAGAAGTCCGAAAATTCATACACTACACTTTTACTGATTAAAATTCAATTAAAACTAACCTTGGGGTATTTGCAATGGTGCAAAGAGGGAAGGTTTTCTGCGGCGGGTACAGATCAAGTGTGCACTCAATACAAGCACTCATTCCTGGTAATATTACCCTCGCATTTCCCTTGAACCCCTCTGTGCCTCCATCCACTAAAGGGATTACACTGCTTTGATCTAGGCTTCCTAAACAAAAATTTAACACTTATTTCAAATAATTGAACATATTTAAATTTTTCATCTTATATTAAAATTGCTTCTTAACACGTTGACTACTGTCTTATGAAAATACTGATGGAATGGGAGGCCACCAATAATTGTGTTATTAAAATATTTAATGTAAGTATATTTTTATAAATATTAATTTAACTTAATAACCAGCAATTGATTTTGAAATTTTAAAAATTATATTTTAAGTATATAATATAATATATAGCAATTTATAAAAATATTATTCAAGGCAATTTTTAATTTAAAATTAGAAAGTATATTAACATAATTTACATTTAAAAATAATTTTAGCTGCAATATTTCATAACTACTAACAAAACAAAACAGCAAAAAAACTAAAATGTATGCAGAAGTACATGAACTTTCACATATCGTCTCTTTTTTACCGCGCACAAACATGCACTTCAAGGCACACTTACAGCGAATGCGTTATAGTGAGGTATCGAGCTTTGGCGTCAAATGCTATATTCGGAGTGGTGCCAGCTAAGGTTTCTACTTTAAAGACGTTACCTAGAACCCACAAATTGTTAACTATGTTAAATAAATGTTTCTTAAACTTGAAATTGACTTCATAGATACCTTAGTAAATTAAAGCAATAAATGATAAGTTAAATTATATTTTAGGTGTTTTAGTCCAGTTCTATTTTTTGTTAAAAATTTTATTTACACTGATAGTGCAAAGACAAGGACCCTTTTTATTCTGCTCTACAAAGCTCAGGGAGAGGCAATGCTATTGAAGTGCTTGACGCCTTGCTAAAGTAATTTTTATTAGAAAGTGCAAATTAACATAAAAAAAAGATTATTTTACATTTACAAAAATAATTTTAGATATATGCCAATGCAGCCTTTTTTGTAGTAATAAAGACGAACCGAAAAATGAAACGAAAACTGAAAAATTGACAGCAAAATGGACACCACACCGAAACTCAAATGTATCCAGGAAGACCACTATCACATATTAGTCTATTTTTATCTACACTGATAGTGCAAAGACAAGGACCCATTGCTCAGAAAGCTATAAGGAGAAGGGAGTGGAAAAAATTAAAAAAAAGATTATTTTTTGGGTTTTTTGGCACTTTTAAAAAAAAAATGGGTGTACCAAGTTATCCTCAAAAGATAGATATATATACCAATGCAGCCTTTTTTGTAGTAATAAAGATGAACAATTATTTGATACATTGTTTTGTTATATCTCAAATAGATAAAGCAGTATTTTCGATGTACACTCCCTAACTGAAGTGACTAAAATTTTTCCTCACTTTTCCTTCATGTCATATTTCATCCAATATACATAAAACCTTAACAAATTATATACCATAACCTTCCTCAGGAATCACTCTATCTTTTGGTGAAAACAGCATAACAGACCAATAGACAGATTCAGCAGGGGCGTTGTTTTAAAATATGTAAGGAAGAAAGAAAATTGAATAAACAGTAATACATACTATCATCATTATATTGTAGAAGAGATACCAGCATGCCATTCAACCATCGTCTAGCAACAATTGAGTCTAGGCCACATACTACTATGTGGAACTGACGGTAGAAGCCTTCATCAAGGTCTTGTATTGGACAGTGATGAGCTACTGCCTCACAGCCAGGAATCCTGAAATTATGAAATCATTCAATATGAAAATAAAATAAAGTGAAAAAAGTGCCAAACTATACTGAAGCCAAACTATACTGAAGCCAAACTCGATTGAGAATGCTTGTCAACAAACAAATTTAAAATAAAGGTAGAAAATGCAACACATTTTATGCCTAATAAATGTAAAATCATGTTTTGTTTTTTTATAAAATCTTATTTAATAGACATTGAATATATTAATTAGTTTTAAGCTTACTAATCTTATTTACTGTCATGAATTCGTCATTAACAAGTTAACTTAAAAAATTACGTGTAAAATGACTAGCGATTTCTACCTTCATTTTTAATTTGTTTGTTGACAAGCATTCTCAATCGATTTTGGCTTTAGTATAGCAATGGCTACTTTTTTCTTAAAATAATTTTTCACATTTTTTAACAGCTAATACAGGGCCATGTTTCTCTTCTTACTGGAGTGGTGACATAAAGCATGTACCCATATCTAACTAATTAAGATATATGTTAATCAAATTTTTTAAGAGATAAACAGCAACATCAATCAGAAATATACCAACAATAAATAAAATTCAGTTTTACATTTACCTTTTATTTACAAACTCTACTGCACATTTTGCTTTAGATAATCCAATATCATTCTTCCTGAACAAGAACTGCCTATTCAGATTAGACAATTCTATAGTATCCATATCCACTACGTGTAATTTCTTAAATCCCATCAAAGCCAAATCTTTTAGCAACTCGCAGCCGAGACCGCCGGCTCCAACAATAAGAACTTTGCAACTATTCATTATGAAATCCAGTATCTCCGCCGAAGGTTCAAAATCAGGGTGGCAGAAGGGACCAGACCTTTCTAAAAGTTTCCTTATATTAAGCCATCGCCTTTGCTGGTAATCAGGCGTTGGAGTCTCGACTTCTGCCATTCTAAAATTAAATAAACAGACATTTGAAAATTTCACCGGTCAATTTTCAAAGGGAAAACACAAAGCATGCAAAAAATTAAAAAATCGTTTTTGATATTCTAATTACCTATAAACCTGGATTAGAACTTTAATTAATTGATTTTTTTGATAAATGAGTTTTTGCAAATAATTGCAAAACTTGATCTTTTTATGTAAAAATATACTAATACCAGCGGCCTGCCGCCAGCCACAGATGACAAAATACTGAGCTGTCAAAATTAAATCAATATTATTTGACAACTAAATTTTACGTTTAAAAATTATTTTATCAAAAAAAATACGTCTTAATTTAATTTAATTTACATTATATTCATTAATAATTTAGTAAAATTAAATACAATAATTTACATTTTTTTCCATTGAAATAAATTTGTATCAATACCAAACCAGCCTGCCTGAAAGTACATGGCTGGTTCTAATAGAATAGTTCATATCGCAATCGCATTCATTTCTTAAAAAATGGCGTGATGGTGGTGTATTCGTCGTAACACAAGGATTTCGAGTTTGCGATTTTAAAGATTTCCTTGTAAGTTCAAACGTTTAAATAGTTGCTTAGTTTTCGGCAATAAATGTTAAATAGAATTGTTATATTTGTGTAACACGAGAATTAACGTTGCCTTTATAATTTGAGGGAGAGACTGACAGACTGTGAACATTATTGTAGGTATCCTCGTGATTTAAAACCATGCTTGATCAGAATTAACTAAGTGCGTTCTCTGTTGTAGGGTTAGGAGGTTCGACTGTGACTTGAACAAATCGTTCTTCTTTTCATAGTGGTGATTAGATAACAAACATTTTTGGTCTCTTGAGTTGCCTTGGGTGGTCGGCATTATTCGACACCTTGCCAATTACTATACCCTATCTGAGGTTGATCCTCTTTAAAAATTAGCATTATGTCATCTTACAATACGTGGTACTTGTGTAATATTTTATAAATAAATAGTATAGTAGTAGGTACCTATTATTTATCTATATATATGACGTATATGGATGTGTGTAACTACCCAAAAAAATCAATCATAATGACATACTTAACTTTTAGATACCAAAATGTCTGGTAATAAAATAAACACAAAAAAGAAAGATGACAAGGGCAAATCAAGCAAAAATTCTGATCCTGCAGTGGAAGAAAATGAAGATATTGATTTTTCCTTGATAAGGAAACCAATACAAACTAGTGTAACTGGGTTTGCCCAAGCAAGAAAGATATTTGATATGGCTACTGAAGAAGTAAGTACCTACCTTATCTTGCAACTTACTCAACATTTCAAAATCATTTACTTGCTTACCTGAAACCTTGTAAAATTTACTTAATTCAGTATTTTAATTTAAAAACTTTTACCTACATGACAAACTAGTGGACTATTCATTTTTCAGTCTTTTAAAAACTATTTTTAGTTTTGGTTGGGTGGGTACATATCTTTTTGTAGGAGTCACTGATTGAACTGTAAAACCTTTTATTTTTGTTAATATGTACATAAAATGATATAATTTGACCATTTATTATTCTTTAACTACTATTGTCACACAAGTTAACATATTTTCTCAATATAACAGTAAAAATTTGTTTCATCAAAATGGGCTTAGCATTTTGTTGTTTTGGTTTAAATAAAATAAGTGCTTGTTTTAATGTGATTTAGTGTATTCTAAATGCCACATACATTTCCAGCTGCAAGGTTTGCTCAGTAATGAATGTGACTTGCTGTACGAGTGCAAAGTGTGTCGGAACATGTTTAGAAGTTTGGTTAACTTCATATCACATAAAAGAGTTTACTGTAAGGAGCAATTCAAATCATCCATACACAGCCATTTTATGAAGGAAAACTCTGTTGTGAGTATTGAATTTTCAATATTTTGACTTTTGACATAAATTTTTTTTGGATGAATAGGTTACTTACCTTTTTAATATTGTTACCTATAAATTGTTATTTTGCTTACTATCCTTAAAGGGTTTGAGTAAAATAGGTTTATATAACAAATATATTGCGGTGTGTTCTAGATATAATTGTAAATCAATAAAGATTAAAATAATAATTCAAGTTTTTATGAATTGTCTGATATTATAACAATCTGAAATGATTCTAGTTTGTTAAAAAACATATTATTTCTATCAATAAAACTTGTATTGAATATAACTACTTTTACTGCTTTTAATACTTTTTAAGAACAGAATTATATAGCTCATTTTGAAATATTATTTAAGAAAAATATAATTTATTTACTGAGAAAGGTACTAACGTTTAAGCAAATGTATTTAAAATATTCTTTATTCTAGTATAGGCACCTCTGTTTAGGTATGCTGTTACATACATTCTTATTCAGCTAGTAAGATATCACATTACACTTACCTATCCTACCTCTACCTGCGATTTCTTGTGAAAAGGTTCAGCAAATACGACTATCACTAAGTGATTAAACGCATGTGATGCATTTTAGGAACTTAGTGATTCTCTTTTTTTTATTCATAGTGGAAATTAAATTCATTAAGGCACCTAAGTAATTGGTAATTTGAATTATCATTAAATAAACTATTCTGCATTATTATAAACGGTGACAAAATGATATAGTGATAATCAAATGCATAAACTTAAAATGAAAGCTATGAAATTGAAGAATGTTTTTTTATTATCATCATCTCACATTATCATTTCACTAAATAGTATCCAATTAAATACAGCAAACCAATCAACACCTTTTTTATTTTTTGGGTATTTTCGGTCACTATAATGTGATTTATGTATAAGCTTGCTTTGCCATCTTATACAAAAACCTTGGCCTTATTTATTTTTATATATCAGTTTATATATATATAGATCAATTCTTCTATATATAAAATCTTAATCTCAGAAAACAGCTTTAACAGTTTTCATGAAATTTTGTATGCAGGGGGGTTTCAGGGGTAATTGAATGATCAAAATAGGTTTCATTTTCAGAAAATGTTGTTTTATTAGCGTTTTGAGGAATTTAAAAACTGTACTGAAAACAATACTAAAGCTTAATAATAGGTGGCATTGTTATGTAATTTGTATTTGAATATAATTTCCAAAAAAAAAAAACTGTGATTGTGATTGTTTTTATAGACGCTAAGTCTCGTTATGCATTTGCCTATTACATATAGTATAAATGCTTGTGCTAAAAGTTGGTACAGAAAATAATTCAACAGATTGAAATTGAACCATAGAGTTTTGCGTTTGGCCATTAAGCTGTTAAGACAAATGACAGTGTTTTTGGTATTTCTGAATCAAGTATCTTTATTGATAGCATATATGTATATCATTACAGATGAAAGATATATTAAAAATAAGGAAATTAGAAGAGAACTACCAAGAGTCTTTGACTGAAAAATTTGTAGTAAATAACACAGATGAAGATGATGAAGCTCGGATACCAATCACTAAAGACTTGACGTCAATCATAGAGAAGATTACCAATAATACAGGCGTTCAGCAAACTGAACTTGATAATAACAACTTAGTTTTCCAGAATATTCCAAAGAGTTCTGTCGCTGTATTCCAGAACCTTGAACAGAATGTTACTAAATCGGATACAATGAAAGCTCAGGTACTGTTTTTAATTTTGTAACTTTTTTTTCTTGTGTTATCTTTTTTTTATCTACTACAAGTTGGCCCTTGACTGCTATCACACCTGATGTTAAGTGATGATTCTAACTAAGGTGGAACTGTTGAGTTTCTTGCCGACTTTTCTCAATATGACCTGCCTTCCAAGCCGGTGGTAGAGTCACTACAAATAGTGTAATTTGACATTTCAAAAGTGCTTGTAATTAGCCTACTTGAATTAAATGAATTTGAATTTAAGGTGGCCCACACCCCATTCGGCTTCTTCACGACGTCGTACCGGAACGCTACATCGCTTGTCGGTACGTCTTTGTCGGTAGGGTGGTAACTAGCCACGGCGAATGCCTCCCACCAGCCAGAGCAAGACAAATTAAGAAAATCACAATCTGCCCGCCGGAAATCGAACCCAGGACCTCCGCTTTATAAATCCATCGCACATACCACTGCGCCCACGGAGGCTGTTAAAACTTGTCCAGTAAGTTGACAATCTGGTGTGAAAAATAAGTATTTTTTATCTGTGATCGACATGATTGTCTTTATGGTACAGTGGTTAGGATGTGTGGCATTACATCACTTAGTTTTGGGTTCGAACCTGGCTATGAAATCAGGTTGTCTGTGTATTGATATTTTTTTTTTGATTATTTACAAGGATTATTTTAGGGAGTGTGCGCAAGAAACTGTTTGATCTTTTTCCTTCTCAGATATCTGCATAGTTAATATCCCATTTTGATGGTGTTGCAGGCGGGACAAATGTAGTTTTGATAGATATTTCTTTGCTCACAGGTAGCTGTGATGTTTGTCTCTGCCTGCACCACCATTAACTATTAAGAATTTTATGTGGACATAGTGAATCTTGATATTCTTTTTTCAGTTCATTACTATTAAGTTGCCAAGTTTTTATTATCATAATTCTACTTTGATGCACATTCCAAATAATGTCTCGTCAATATATTAATATTATACATATTATAGAACAAATACACACATCGCTATATAGCCCCAAAGTAAGCGTACTCGTAAGTGGCTTGTGTTATGGGTGCTATGATAACTGATGAATATTTTTAAATATATTATACATAAATACTTATCTAATATATAAAATTCTCGTATCACAGTTTTCGTTGCCATACTTCTCCGAAATGGCTTGACCGATTTTGATGAAATTTTTTGTGCTTATCCGATATCTATGAGAATCGGCCGACATCTATTTTTCATCTAATTTTTTTTTAATTTTTAATGCAAAACAACGTTTGCCGGGTCAGCTAGTAATATATAGAAAAACACCCAGACACTGGAAAACATCCATGCTTATCACACAAACATTTTCTCGACGTGGGAATCGAGCCCACAGCCTAGGACGCAGAAGTAGGGTAACTACCCACTGCGCCACTCGCCTGTCAAAATATGCATTCTTCTTACGTGCACGAATTCAAGTGGCGTCTTCCGAGAACTGCGATACTGATGCCTACAACTACTGTATGTTGACGCCGAGTGGCGCAGTGGGTAGTGACCCTGCTTCTGTCCTAGGCTGTGGGTTCGATTCCCACATCTGGAAAACGTTTGTGTGATGAGCATGGATGTATTACTAGCTGACCCGGCAAACGTTGTATTTCATTAAAAATTAAAAAAAAATTTAGATAGAAATCTGATTCTCAGACCTGCAGAAATACAAAATTTGTTAAAACTCGGTAAAGCCATTTCGGAGGAGTACGGTAACTAACATTGTGACAGGGATTTTATATATTAGATAAGTATTTATGTATAATATATTTTAAAATATTCATCTGTCAGTCATAGTACCCATAACACAAGCTACCTAAGCTTACTTTGGGACTATATAGCGATGTATGTATTTGTCCTATAATATAACATTTATTTATTTATATTATTGATTTCAGGTTGAGGAATTGCATGATATTCTATCTCAAGAAAACGCAATACTTCAAAGCGACGGATCATTCAAAGTACAAAGTAACAATACAGTGGAAGAAACAAAGGAAACCAACTCGGACAACATCATACAAATCAGCGATGACGAAGAAAACGAGGATTCAGATATTCTCAAATGTAAAATTTGTAAGTTGTACTTTTTTTCAAAAACTAGTATTTTTTCATGATTTTTCCGGGTTTTTTTTATCAGGAAGGTTTATGTGTATAGTTTCTGATGTGATGTCGCATTTTTTACGCTTACATTGTGAACGCTGCCTAAACCGTACGAGATATATCAAAATAATGTACTGCAGTGTTGCACACCTTAAAAAGGTCAACAAAAAAAGTCCAGGATGGTATATATCTATATCTTAGGGTTAAAAAGGTCAACAAAAAAGTCCAGGATGGTATATGTCTATATTATCTTAGGGTTAAAAAGGTCAACAAAAAAGTCCAGGATGGTATATCTCTATATCTTAGGGTTAAAAAGGTCAACAAAAAAGTCCAGGATGGTATATCTCTATATCTTAGGGTTAAGCCACAATAACCATTTTTTATCTTTTATTTTCATTTTAAGCAATACTGTATTAATCCTTATTCAATTAAGTATCTTAAATACTTTGTGCATTCAATATAGATCACCACTGCCCTTTACAGTAATTTAAGTGAATATTTTCCAAGATATATAAGATTCAAAATGTAGGGGGAAACTTTAGTACCAGCGTAGTAGTAGTACTTTTAAAATGAACTTGCACCTTAAGGTTCAAACTTAATATTTATTGACGTTTGACAGGCGGGCTGCAGTTCTCCACTATGAAGACATTGAAGTTCCATGTGAAGTACAAACATCTGGAGAATCGTCTGGTGTACCCCTGCCCCGACTGCTTGGACATATTCTCTACATCTTGGAGCGTTTATCGACATCTTTTTAAGGTGCATAGGTGAGTCCAATCGAAATAATTTAGCTATTTCTAGTAACTAGAAGAAGTAACACTTTATTGCACATAAAAATAGATATAACAGATACATGAAAAAAAAATTAAAATAAACATGCAAAGGCGGCCTTATTGCTAGAAGAAATCTCTTACAAGCAGGTTGAAAGGACATTTGATTATCGTAAACGGGGTGGTGCAATGAGAAGAAATTACTTAAATTTATTATAAATATGATATTTAAAAAAAATAAATAAATATATAAACTACATAAAAAAGTAAACATAATATATAAATGTATATAAACAATATCAATATACATAAAAAAATACATATAAATATTTTCTATTTAACGACAAGCGAGACTTAAAAATGGGCAGCGAATTACTCGCGCGGACCTCGGATGGCAGTAACTAGATTTCAATACAATTATTTTATTTTATGTATGACGTTATTTTGCGGAAGTGTATAGTTAGTTAATAATTTATTTGTTACTAGCAGACGCCCGCAACTTCACCCGCGTGGCAAATAGTTTGTTGCAATCTTCCAAAAACACTAAAAATAAAAATAATTGCGTAACCATTTTTTTTTACGAGAAATGGGTATAGCTAGTTTAAAAAAAGGTCGATATAACTACGCCATTGCGGATTTTTTTGTAGTCCCAATAATGAGAAACAATTTTTCCATACATTGCTTTGTTATATTTCAAATATATAAAGCAGCGTTTCGATTAAAACTCCCGGGCGGCTCAAATTTCATCCACTTTTCCAACAATTATCGTCATATTTCATCCAATTTACACAAAACCTTGACAATTTTTATACTAAAACTTTTCTCAAGAACCAGTCTACCCACTGGTATAAACCGCATGACAGTCCGTTCAGAATTATTTCGAGTTTATCACGAGCAGACAGATTGACAAACGCGGCGGGGGACTTTGTTTCATAATATGCAAGGATGTGAATTCTCACCTTTTCTTCACAATTGAACATTTGAGGTTCTGGAATGCAATGCACTATAGAGGTCTAAAAAAGAACTTATCAACCACTTTTAGTAAAACTTTAAAAGTTCCACGGATTAGGGGCTGGCACCCAGTTTGATTACTTGTGTCATCAGCCTATTGACAGCTCACTACAGAGCTAGGCCTTTCTCCCAGTAGGAGAGGGGATGCGAAGCTTTAACTCACCTCACTGCCCCAATTAAGATTAGTGAGCTTAGGATGATATTCATAGATACCTTCAAATGCTAACTTCACCTCATGATCTAAATCTGCGTAAAAAACAAACGACTACAGAGCTAGGCCTCTCTCCCAGTAGGAGAGGGGATGCGAAGCTTTGACTCACCTCACTGCCCCAATTAAGGTTAGTGAGCTTAGGATGATATTCATAGATACCTTCAAATGCTAACCTCACCTCATGATCTAAATCTGCGTAAGAAACAAACTACTACAGAGCTAGGCCTCTCTCCCAGTAGGAGAGGGGATGCGAAGCTTTGACTCACCTCACTGCCCCAATTAAGGTTAGTGAGCTTAGGATGATATTCATAGATACCTTCAAATGCTAACCTCACCTCATGATCTAAATCTGCGTAAGAAACAAACTACTACAGAGCTAGGCCTCTCTCCCAGTAGGAGAGGGGATGCGAAGCTTTGACTCACCTCACTGCCCCAATTAAGGTTAGTGAGCTTAGGATGATATTCATAGATACCTTCAAATGCTAACCTCACCTCATGATCTAAATCTGCGTAAGAAACAAACTACTACAGAGCTGGGCCTCTCTCCCAGTAGGAGAGGGGATGCGAAGCTTTGACTCACCTCACTGCCCCAATTAAGGTTAGTGAGCTTAGGATGATATTCATAGATACTTTCAAATGCTAACCTCACCTCATGATCTAAATCTGCGTAAGAAACAAACTACTACAGAGCTAGGCCTCTCTCCCAGTAGGAGAGGGGATGCGAAGCTTTGACTCACCTCACTGCCCCAATTAAGGTTAGTGAGCTTAGGATGATATTCATAGATACCTTCAAATGCTAACCTCACCTCATGATCTAAATCTGCGTAAGAAACAAACTACTACAGAGCTGGGCCTCTCTCCCAGTAGGAGAGGGGATGCGAAGCTTTGACTCACTTCAGTGCCCCAATTAAGGTTAGTGAGCTTAGGATGATATTCATAGATACCTTCAAATGCTAACCTCACCTCATGATCTAAATCTGCGTAAGAAACAAACTAATCTCGATTTTTTTTTAGAAAAACATCAGCTCAGATTCGTAGGCTGCGCGAGGCGATACAAGCCAAGGCGTTCCGTATGAACAACCCGCCCACGTACTACGAGAAGAGAAAGACTCTGCCCAAACCAGCTCCAGCGCAGAAGATCACAGAAGAAGAAAGACTGTATAAAGAGAATCAGGTGAGACACACTTTAAAGCTCATTGATATGTTCATTAGATGTGAACTTACCTAATTTCCTAAAAATATGACCCGCATTTATTTTATTCATTACAAGTTAGCCCTCGACTGCAATCGCACCTGATGTTAAGTGATGATGCAATCTAAGATGGAAGCGAGCTAACTTGTTAGGAGTAGGATGAAATCCACACCCCTTTCCGTTTATACACGACATCATGCCAGAACGCTAAATCACTTGGCGGTATGTCTTTGTCTGTGTGGTGGTAACGAGTAACGGCCGAAACCAGCCAAACCTGGACCAATTTACAAAGTATTAAACAACTCAGCCGGGAGTCGAACCTAGGACCTCCGTGTTATAAATCCACTGTGCATACCACGGAGGCCTTGAAAATGGCCAGATTTCCTACGCATCACATGATTTATTTTACTAGCACTAGCATTTGCCCGTGGTTTCACCTGCGTATTTCTCGTTCCCGTGGAAATAGTGGGGTAAAAAGTTAAAAACCAGGATATAATCTAACTCCATTCCACATATCAGGCAAATATTTATAATATTGTATTGTATGGTTAGGCTGTTCTTGATGATGCCTTTGCACAACCTGACATTACATATTCTCAACAATGTTAACAACTAGCGAACGCCCGTGACGTCGACCGCGTAGAATTCTGTTTTTAGATGTAAATAAATGAAAATATCAAGGATAATGGTTGCGTCGTACATCTAAGTGCATCGCTCTTTTTGTATAGCGCGTGACTTTTGGCAAGTTTCTTGCTTCCAGGGCTAATTTCAGTTTCAATGAAGGGCTTTCTATTGGAACATTCAACTCCTAATAAACCCTTTAGGGATGAAATTTTGAAAATCCTTGTTATATTTTATATTTATGAATTAGTTTTTATAAATGTAACTTGAAACCGATGGACTTTCTATACAAACTTTCAACCCCTTCTATTTTAAATTTCGCAACACAATGTGTGTATTCTATGACCTTCTTCACACTGTGAACACACATGGTGCTAAGTTTCATTTCAATACATTGAGTAGTTTCGACGTGATGCGCGACTAAAATAAATATCTTCAATGTATATAAACGATTTTTTTTTATTAAAAAATATATATATATATAGATTGACCTGTTACAGTTTTATTATAAGTCATAAAATAATATTGACAATATCATTGAATATATTTTTATAGGCGTGGTTAGAAGAACTGGACGGTGAGAGCGAGGGTCGCCGCTGCGGCGGGTGCGGGCGGACGTTCGAGCGACGCGCCGCGCTCGTAGCGCACACGCACACATGCGCGCGCAGACATAGACGACGGATACAGATACAGATCCGCAAGGACTACCACAAGGAGCCCAACAACCCCTACCTGGCGCTGTCGGGGAGCACCAGCCAATCGCCCGCAGGTGTGTACTGACACATGCACTCGCATATACCAAGTTCACAAAACCCTTCCCATACAGCAAGTGCTGATATATAAAGTAAGGATTTCAAGGATTTAATATCAAAGTATTGCTTTTTTGCAGACCCAAAGTTGAATGCGGAAGATGTGCAACCTGAGGATAAGGTCGAAGAAGAAAAGGACAAAGAGACTAAAGATGTTAAAGATGACGATCCCCCAGGAGCAGACCCAGAGCCAGACGAAACTCAAGACATGGAAACGGATGAAGCCATCACACGGAACATCAAGCCAAAATTCTACATTTATTCCATGATAAATAACCTACCATTCGCTCAGCAGACAGAAAAGAATAACTTGAACGCCTTTAGGAAAAAAATTCAATTGGACATAGATTTATTTAATTTCCTCTGCAAAAAGTGTGATATTAAACATGATAAACTATGCGATCTCCTAGATCACATGTCCGGACATTACAAATGGGTGCGCTACGCTTGCAAACTTTGCAATTTTAAACATTTCAATTTTGATAAACTGCCCGAACATGTCAGAGTTGTGCATAAACTTAAAGGAAATACGGAATTCTATTATAGCACTGTAAAAGCTATTGATGGCAATGAAGCGTTGGAATTATCAGAATCTGTCGATGAACCAAATGAAACTAATGAGACCAGTTCAAGTTCACGGCGGCCAAGTAGATGCTCGAGTGACTCGAGCCGATTGTCTGATGACAGTTCCAGCAGCAGCACGCGACCAGAAACTGGTTCGAGAAAGCGCAAATGTAACCTTTACAAAATGAATGCAAAGAAGAAAAAGGAGGCTGTAGTCACAGGTAAGATATAGATAATTAAGGTTTACATGATTAAGTGTCAAAATTAAAAACATTTTTTTATTTTGTGTAAAATTAATATTATTTTTTCAGACCAAAAAGAAGACGATATCGTAGTTGTAGAAGATACAAATTCAAATAGTAAAATATTTGAAGAGAATTCCTCAGATTTTGATGAAATGGAAGAAAAAAGTTCAAGGAAAAATACTGAAATATCATCATCGGTCGCGTCTCGCAGACCCGTCCGAAAAAAGACAAAACCTAAGAACGCAGATTTTGAGTATGATTTATCTAATCTATTAAAATTGGAAGCACAGGGTTATCGTGACTCACAGACTGTTTGTACTAAGCCGGTACATAATAAAAAGAAAGCACATCTAGAACTAATAAATAATTACGACGTAATTAATAAAGATTGCCTAGGAGCGATGATTACATTATCTAGGAAATCAGTAGAAAATGCTCAAGCACACATGAAAACTGCTAGTTTTCCAGTATTTAAAGCGTCGAAGGAGTCTCGCATATCAAGTTTTGCTAGACCGATGGTACCCAGGGTGACAAGGACGGATAAGAGCTCACCTAAGAAAGACACTGACTTATCCAATACATCTAGTCCCATTAAAGCTACAGAGCCTTCCCTTAGTTCAAATAGTATTAATAAAGATTTAGCATTAAACAAAAATCTAGTAAGTCAACCAGATTCAAAATTGAGTGAGAATTTAACACAAACGAGTGCAGCTGTTACTGAAAAGCCTAAAGATACTAATGTAGTCAAAAAAATTGATCAAAATATAACTAACAGTAATGAACAAGTAGAAAATGGATCAGTTTCAAATTTCGTAAAAGGGAAAATAAATGTTTCGGAAGATGATGAAACTTTAGTACAAATTAGTGTAGAGAGTAAAAAGCCTACAGACAGTATTAAAGATAAAACAACGGATACAAATTTAAAGAACTCGAATAAAGAAGTCGCAACAAAATCTGAAGAAGATAAAAAATTAACTTCGAAAGTAGATGGAACTAGCTCTAAATCGGTCACTGAATCAAAAAATGTAGCTGGAGATAATTCAACCCAGGCCAAATCAGACACCAATTTGGGAAACACTAAACAGAACTTAAATATGGTTCCTTTGAAATTAAGACGACAGAGCTTAGAAGTTATTAAGAATCCTCTAATAAAGAAAAACATTACAGATTTTACAAAAGCTGGTATGAAAACTAAAATATTAGTAATCAAACCTATTAATAGAAGTGCAGATGGGATAAATTTGAATGCACCACTCAAGTTTCAAACCATTAAATTAAAAGATCCTAATAAAAGCAGTTCAGCTAATGAAGAAAAAAATTCAGTAGTTGTTCAGGTCCCCAAAGTTGACTGTGGAATAACCAGGTTACTACCAGCCACTGTCAGCGTGAGTAAAGTATCATCTTTAACCACCGCTAATACTGCTATTGACAATGGTACATGTGAAAAAGATGGTTTATCAAGTCAAGAACAAACACTGAATATCAATGGTGATATGGCTAGAAGCATAGAAAAAGTACAAAAAAACTCTGACCATGACAAAGGTAAAGATCAGGTATCTAACTGTGAAGAAAACCCACATTGTCATGACAAGAATATAAATGGTGAAAAATTAGAAAAGGACTCTGAAGAAAACCCTGGTCAGAAAGACAAAGAACAAAGACCAAAAAGTGAAATTTTAATGGAATCAGGTAATATTGATAGCTAAAATAGCTAAAAAAGCCATTTTAACTATCAATATTAATATCATCTGATTGTGCTTTTTAATTTGCTTTGCCATATTATTAAGTTACTTATAAACTTACTATTTGTACAGCTGTTATTTTTAATAAACCTAAGATACCTAATATACATTTATTTGATTTGAAACCCCCCTAATATTATTAAGTAATAACACCTGTCTATTTTACAAAGAACATTCAGAAGAGGTTTGACATAAAAAAATTATTATTATAAAAACAAAAAACCCAACTGCTTAGAAGTTATGAACTAAAAAGAGAAAAACAAGGATTACTATATCTATATAAAATTCTAAATACTTTATGGTGCTGCAGGCGGAGACAAAATAGTTTACTACCTGGGAAAGAAAGATCTACCAAAACTATATGTGTCCCCGCCTGCAACACCATAAAGTAATTTTATTTGAGACTTTTTAGTTTTAATTTCTGGTATAGAAATGAGACGGTATACTTGGTACACTTTTTGACATTGCTTGTTAAAACAGTAATATAAACATGATATGATATTTATATTTTTGAAATGGTCTTTTTACGAGCTTTCATTTGATACCCATATTGCTAGGATAAAAGAAAAAAATGCACACGTCCCCCCTTTTTTCTCCCATTTACAGCCGCCATTTTGAAAATTCCTATAGCCTATGTCACTTCCACTGTTTAGCCAAATTCAACGACACCTCACATGTCGAAATCCGTTCAGCCGGTTAGGCTGTAGCGCGTGCCGAAGAAGAAATGGACATACATACATACGCTCGAAAAACATTACCCTCCTTCTGACGCAGTCGGGTAATAAACATTACGAGCACTGAATTCAGCAAGAACTAGCACTTGTCGGGCAGTATTACTGCCTACAACTCGAACACAGGAAATAATGATGAAGACTCATCTTCTCAAGGTCCCGGGAGGTTACATTCTTCTACTTTTTCAGGAATAAAAAGGAATAGGTTAAAGTAGTGTACTATTTACAATATTCAGCTAAACTGCAGATAGACAGATAATCGGACGGATATTGACTAAGGAACCTTTTTAAATCAAGGCTGAAAATATTAGTAGAGTTAGTAGGTGGTTTAAGATATTTAAATTGTTGTTTAAAGTGACCGCGGAATGCGTAGTACAACTGTACTACCGCCATCTATATCCTAAAGTCTTAACACAATTACAATACAATAAAATCTGCGTCTTAAGTTCTCAACCATCTTCACCTTTAGTTCATACCTTCAGTTCACGTCTTATAGGTAGATGACGGACATAAAATACTGATGTTTTAAATGCCTTTTGATTTAATAACAAATAAAATTATGAAATCTCAAAAATCTAATTAAATCAATCAAATAATGAAAAAGTTATAAGACAAAATATTAAGCAATACTTAAGTATTACGTCACGTTATAGTAAGATCATTTTAGAGTGACATCATACTTAAGTAACGCCATTGTAGCTCAGTACAAATTTTCATTTTGCGCGAAAAGGAAAAAAGACCCTTACTCCAAAATAAAACTGTCTTTAACATTGTATATCTTTGTCGGATTTTACATTTATTTTCACTGAACATCTTTATTTTAATTCTGGTTTATAATAAAGTAATAAATTTTTTCAAGTCATCTACCCCATTCTGATATCATAAAAGTCCTATAAAAACATTATATATGTCGGATGGCGGCGACATCATTTCGACGCAGGTACAAAGACTGGAATCATATTCAAATTGAGAAATACAGAATAACTCCGAACGTGGCTGAGAGAATAACTTCGAACAGAGCCCGAGACTTGTGACACGGGTGTAGGTTTAAAAGAGATCTCTTAGTGACGGCCGTCAACACTCAGCTCCTCTGTTCAAGTTATTCTCCCTGACCATCCAAATTTAGGGATGTTTGTTTGCTACAACAACCAATCAATCAATGAACAATAATCCGACAAATTAACTAAGGAATAATCACAACGATGACCAATAATAACCAAATCAATAAAATATTAACTAATTGAGCTATCAATAATCATTATAATTTAAAGCTAAACGTACAACCAAGTAAAACATCACTTATGTTTATAATATATAAATAGTGTCTATCACAGCAATACATAAATAACAACGAAGTTAGTTAAGCGACGCGAGTGACACTGCCAAAAGTACCGTTGCGTTGAGTCATTGCAAGCGACAGATCGCATTCGATGCAAATAGTGAATACCTACCTAACAAGTGAGTGGATAACGAGTGGATCTTCAATTGGACGGCGGTTTTAAAACTAGTTAGAACAATAACATTTTACTAAATTGGAGCTTTCTTGTTGTTGTTGTCATTATTATAATAACACTTCATTGGTACCTACTTTAAAATTCCTTTTCTCCCTTATTGTAGAATAAAAAAAAAAAATAAGAAAAATCAATAATAAAGAAATATTGTATTGTATTCTATTAGTTTTGAGGAACATAGACTAGTATGAAAATAAGTACCTATAAGCTGAGAAATTGTAAATTTTAGTTTATGTTTTTGTTGCTTTTTTTTGTTAATTAGGGTTCATTGTCGTCATTTTACTTGTATTATATTGCATTCAATTAGTTTTATGGGGATTATAAACTAGTAGAAAAATAATACCTATAAGCTGAAAAATTGTAAATTTTGGTCTATATACTTATAAAAATTATTATCTAGAGTCATTAAGGGCTATAAGCTAAAAAATTGTAAATCTTAGTATATATTTTTATCATATTCTTATTTAGAGTACATTGGGGGCCCTTAGTTACTTTTATAACATAATGAAGTGTCACGGATGCTTAAAATCTACGAAGGGTATAAGTGTAATTAAATGCACGTCGGCGTCATGTGTGAAACATTTTTGTTGCTTATGCATAAACATCACGGGGCTTACGGGTGACAAAAGACAAAACTGGAAGTGCCCTGATTGTTGCGCGTTATTCAAAAAAGGTGGTGACAACAGCTCTACTCCTATAAAGCCCCCAGCAGACACCATGAGTGACTCTCCAGCCACGGATAGCGAGGTCAAGGAGCTGACAAACGAAGTTCGGGCATTAACCAAAGAAATTTTTGATCTGAAGAAGCAACTAGAAAATGCTATCTCATCCTTGTCCAGCTGCGAGAAAAGGATGGATGAGCTTGGAGCCACAATATTGGACAATAGCAACCGAATAAAACAGCTCGAAGAGCACAAGCAAGAAAACGATCTACTAAAAGCCATCATAAAAGACTTGCAACAGGATGTACAAACGCAAAGTCAAATCTACCTCCAAAATGAACTAGAACTATCCGGTATTCCAGAGGCCAACAATGAAAATCTCCATCACATTGCTTTATTAGCTGCTCGGAAAGTAGGTGTGGATATCGACGACCGAGATATTGACTGGGTGACGCGTGTTGGGCCCCGTAGTACGATTGCCTCAGCATCAGCTGTTAAATCTAAATTCATTAGACCTGTTGTTGTGAGACTGTTACGTAAGTCCAAACGAGACGAAATTGTTAAAGCAGCGAAAACGCGAAAAAATATAATGAGCGCCGATTTCGATATACCTGGCGGGCCACAGAAAGTATTTTATAATGAGCGACTGACGAAAGTTAATCGCGAGCTTTTTCGTGAAGCTCGCAAAAAAACAAAGGAAATGGGATTTTCTTATTGCTGGTGCTCTCAAGGCACTATCTTCACTAGACAATTTGAAGGTAAACCAGCTCGCCCTATCCGTAATTTTGATGACATTTCTAAAATATTTTCTGTACCCAAACTCAAACAATAAAATCTTAGTTCCACATGATTGTAAAATTAGAATTGATTATTTTTTACACTATCCAATTACACATCATAACAAAACTACACGAACCATCCTTATACATTATAACAGTCTGGCAAAAACACAACGCTATTCGTTTGTAACTTCTAAAAAGTTTCTTTTAAAGTATACTTTTATAAAATATCTTATCTATCTTAAACATATCATCCTAAATTGTACAAGGCAAACCGTAGATAAAAGACTTTTATTTCTATTTTTCTTTATTTTACACATAATTTATTATACAAGCATAAATGTTATATTTAAATACTAACATTCAACAGTTTCACATTAGATGAAGAAATAGACACGTATACTACGCCTTGTACTAGAATTGATGATCCGAAAGATGTTTTGTTGGACGGTACAAAAAATTTTAATATAATATCGTTTAATATACGGAGCATTAACAAGAATCTAGACAACTTCCTAATATTTATTTCACAACTAAATGCTCATCCGGATATTATGATTTTTACTGAGTGCTGGTGCATAGAGACTCCATTCCACCCCTTATCGACGGGTATAGTGTCCATTTTACCAAGCGCAGCTATAATCAAAATGATGGTGTTATGATGTTCATTAAATCGGATATCCAAGCATATGTGACTGAAATTAATTTAATGGAAGCAAATTGCCTTTCCGCTAGGATTGGTAATATGACTATTCTCGGTATTTACAGACCGTATTGTTTTAAGAACATTGAACCCTTTATTAAGTCATTGGACACGCTACTAACTACAACTCGTACACGTAATATAGTATTAACAGGCGACATAAATATAGATACTCTAAATCAAAATTCCAAAACCAGCTTAGATTATTTGGATGTCATCGGGTCACATGGCTTACTTGCTGTTGTAAATTGTCCAACACACGGAAATACTTGTCTTGACCACGCCATGCTTCGATTAGTAGGTAAATCAAAATGCTATGTGATGGATTTGGATATTACTGACCATTTGCCGCTAATTTTATCTATTCAAGGTTCGCCGGTACCTAGGAAACCAAACAATGGATCGTATATAAGAACGCAAACTGACTATGTAGGAATTAAAAAATGTTTGGAAGAATACGACTGGTCAAAGTTCTTAACTATTACGGAGACTAACGAAGCAGCCCAAGTACTTACTGACATTCTCCAAGATATTATTCTCAAACACACTGATAGCAAAATAATTTCACACAGGAAAATGCCACTTAAACCTTGGATTACTCGTGGTGTTCTTAAATGCATTCGTAAAAGAGATCATCTTCATATGTTAACTAGAAAGTTTCCCGATAGTATAGACTATAAAATAAAATATATAAATTATAGAAATACATGCAAAACTTTACCCAAAAGCCTAAAAATTAATTATTATCGTAATAAGCTCCGACAACAATTGGGCAAAAAAAAGGAGACCTGGGATACACTCAAAGAAATATGTCACTTAAATCCGAAAAAACCCAAACCTAATGAATTATTAAACTTGGGCTCTGATTCAGTGGCATCTCTTGAAATAGTTAATAATTTTTTCGCTAATGTAGGAAGTACACTTGCTGAAGATATATTAAAAAATACTAATAAAACAGAAGAACAGCTAATCTCTCTCCAGAAAACACAAGCTCAGAATGGTAATTCCATGATGTTTTACCCCACAGACCCAATTGAAATTAAAGGCATCCTGGGAAATCTAAAAATACATTGTGCTCCAGATGACTGCCGAGTCTCCTCTAGTTTTTTGAGAAAATTTCGTGATATCCTGTGCTTCCCCATTGATTATCTTTGTAACTTGAGCCTGTCTACAGGTATCTTTCCAACCATATTTAAACAGGCAATCGTTGTTCCAATTTACAAAGATGGTGACAAACTTTCTGTTTCAAACTACAGACCAATCTCCCTACTAAGAACTCTTAGTAAGGTTCTGGAAAAAGTTGTGAATATAAGGTTAATGAGTTACCTCGAAAAACACAATCTAATAGCGTGTAATCAATACGGCTTCAGGGCCAGTAAATCCACGGAGGAAGCCGTACTCTCTTTTTCCACTACAGTTACAAAGCATCTGGATCAACGAAATAAATGTCTCGGAGTATTTCTTGATCTTAAGAAAGCGTTTGATACCGTTTCTATACCCCTTTTGCTCCAGAAACTGGAGAACATTGGTATACGTGGAACACCACTTAAATGGTTTAATAATTACCTTAACAACAGGTGCCAAAGAGTTAAAATACTGGATCACACTAGCAACCCCCGGAAACTAACACACGGCATACCTCAAGGAAGCACTTTGGGCCCAACACTTTTCTTGGTGTACGCCAATGAAATTTGTAATATGGAACTAGACAATGCTCAAATAGTGGCCTTTGCTGATGACACAGCGCTAATATTTCACGGGAAAACCTGGGACGACACACGAAAGATTGCTGAAAATGGATTATGTAAGATTACTAAGAGCCTAGAAAATAACCTCCTCACGGTGAATGTCCAAAAAACTAAGTTCATTTGTTTTAGTATCACACGTGTTTCCCAGCCGCCGGCTAACTTTAATCTTAAGTTGCATACTTTTCCATGCAATTCATCTACAGTTTCACGAAATGGATGCACCTGCGGAACCCTTGAAAAAGTGGCAACCATAAAATATTTGGGAGTGGTCATAGATGAAAATCTAAACTGGCACCCTCATATATCAGCACTTGCCAATCGAGTCAGAAGACTGATTCCAGTCTTTAGAAACCTTCGTGAGGTCGCTGACGATACACTAACAATTCAGGTTTATAAGGCACTTTGCCAATCATTACTGATATATTGCATACCAGTTTGGGGAGGTGCCGCTTCTTCACACATAATTGAAGTAGAAAGAGCTCAAAGAGCAATCATAAAAGTGATGTTAAGTAAACCGCGACGATTTCCTACAGACGATATTTACAAATTAGCAAAATTACTAACAGTAAGGCAGCTATATATTGCTAGATGTGTTATTCGTTGCCACAGATCGCAAGCTGTTACAAGTACCAACGAGACTCCGCGGCGCAATCGCTCGGTGAAAACTTGCTTAAATATTTTACATTGAAACCTACAACAAATAAATGATTGAAACCTGTACAATGTGAGCTTTTAAAATTTTTATTTTATTCACAAGTTAGCCGTCTAGAAAACTATGAAGTGCTATTCGTTCTGTGCACGATTACAGCGCCAACTAGCGTCCACATCATTGTGGGCTCTGTTGCTTTGACATTTAAATCTAAACATTGTAAATAAAATATTAAAATAAAGATAAAACAATTAATTTACATTATACGATTGCCGTGATATCATCATTTGGATGGACAAAGAGCTTTGAAATCATTTTGGTCAAAAAGTGAGTTCTATTTTGAATATGTTAGGGTTTGTTTACCTTATTTTTAGTTGTAGTTTTACAGTAAAACAAGGAGATAATGCTACTTTTACGGCAATCACAAGGGTGAATAACGCGATTATTAAAATTATCTATTAGAAATTCTTTGCCATAGACAGATATAACAGATGACAGAGCTTACACCATTTCTACTTTTAAGCACCATGAGCGCTGCGATAGATTGTTACCCCCACTTAGTACTTCGCACCCAGCTAATTTAAACTAAAATTCTCCCCTAGTTTTCAACCCCCTTAAGAATGTGTGTAAGGATAGATATTAATAACTCGACTGATATGAATGAAACTATAATTCAGTTTGGAAAACCAATTTGCACCCATTGTCAAACTTAGGTATAATATTTTATTGCTAAATAAAAAGCATCATAATATTTATAACTAAATTTATTATGAAATAGGGTTACATTGCCATCTGAGTACTCTTACAACTATGCATTCTTAGCCAGAGTTTCTGCTTTCGCTACAACTTCCTCAATTGGTCCAACCATGTAAAAAGCTACTTCTGGCAGATGATCATATTCTCCTTGTAAAATTTTAGAGAAACCCTTGATGGTTTCCTCCAGAGGTACAAGTTTTCCAGCATGTCCAGTGAATACCTCGGCAACCTGGAAAGGTTGTGAGAGGAACCTCTGGATCTTACGAGCACGAGCTACAGTCAGCTTATCTTCCTCAGACAATTCATCCATACCCAGGATAGCAATGATGTCCTGAAGTGACTTGTAGTCCTGTAGAATCTTCTGAACACCACGAGCCACATTGTAGTGCTCAGCACCAATGATGTTGGGGTCCATGATACGAGATGTAGAGTCAAGAGGGTCCACAGCAGGGTAGATGCCCAACTCAGCAATAGCACGGGACAACACAGTGGTGGCATCCAAGTGAGCAAAAGTGGTGGCAGGGGCAGGGTCAGTCAAGTCATCAGCTGGCACGTAGATGGCCTGCACAGAAGTGATGGAGCCTTTCTTGGTGGTGGTGATACGCTCCTGCATGGTACCCATGTCTGTGGCCAGTGTGGGCTGGTAACCCACAGCAGATGGAATACGACCCAGCAGAGCAGACACCTCTGAACCAGCCTGGGTAAAACGGAAGATGTTGTCAATGAAGAGTAGCACATCCTGACCCTCCTGGTCACGGAAGTACTCGGCCACAGTCAGCCCAGTGAGAGCGACACGGGCACGCGCGCCGGGGGGCTCGTTCATCTGACCGTACACAAGAGCTACCTTGGAAGTCTTGTCCTTCAGGGAGATGACTCCGGACTCAATCATTTCATGGTACAAGTCGTTACCCTCGCGGGTTCGCTCCCCGACGCCGGCGAACACGGAATAACCACCGTGAGCCTTGGCAACATTGTTAATCAGCTCCATGATGAGTACAGTCTTGCCGACACCAGCGCCGCCGAACAGACCGATCTTGCCACCTTTAGCGTAGGGCGCGAGGAGGTCGACGACTTTGATTCCGGTGACCAGAATCTCCTGCTGCACAGACATTTCAACGAATTCGGGGGCTTCAGCGTGGATGGCAGCAGTTTTGTCGGTGGGGATCGGGCCGCGCTCGTCGATAGGTTCTCCGATGACGTTGATAATGCGACCGAGAGTTTCAGCGCCGACGGGGATACGAATCGGAGAGCCGGAGTCGTGGACAGGTTGTCCACGGACGAGACCTTCGGTACCGTCCATGGCAATGGTACGTACGGTGTTTTCACCCAAGTGCTGTGCCACTTCAAGGACCAGACGTGGCGAACGGTTTTGCACTTCAAGAGCATTTAGAATAGGCGGAAGGCTGTCTTCAAACTGAACGTCTACAACGGCACCAATTACTGCCACAACCTTACCTTGCCCTTTGCCTGCTGCGGCAGCGTAGTCTCGCTTGTTTCCAGCAACAGCTGCGATTTTGCCACATTCCGCAAGTGCTTTTTCGGTTACTGTCTTGGCGGCTAAAAAGCCGCTACCGACCCTACTTACAGCCCCCAACATTTTATTAAATAAGAAGGGCGGATAAAATTATGTAACTCACTGCAGACGGCAATCCAACCACAGATCCGAAAAATTAAGATATTAGATAACCTAAAAATCTTTGTAATGAAATGACAAATTGACAATGTCAATTTGACATCTTGAAATAGACTATATCGGACAATACAGACTACAAACCAAGTCTGAGTTTTCAAGCGACTGGAACACTCTGCATGTTACTTGCACTTAAGAAGAATACTAAGATTAATAAGGTATATTTTTATCCAAATTCCATTTTATAGGAAGAACTTAAAGAGAAGCCAGTCTTTATTCAAACATGGTTCAAAAACGACCTTTATTTCTTACGAAGGTACTTGTAAAGAATCGAAACCAAAGCCGAGAATAGGGAACAACTGCCGAGACCTAGCACGGAAAATAAGATTGAAGCGTTGGAATAATAGTCAAGGTAACGTTACAATATTAATTTCGTTATATTTAAAGTGAAAACTTATCTTATGAGAGGTTAAACCACTTCGTTACGTAACGTTGTTTGACGCCAGACTGTCTAGCTTCTCTTTTGCTAACGCATACGCCACCGGTAGGAAGGTTCTTCCAATACGGCTAGTGCTCTGGGTTGGAGTAAAACCCAGAGCACTAGTCGTATTTAAATCTTAAAATGTTATAAGCCCGTTGCTAAGCCGGGTTTTTAATGTACCGTCGTCAGGTTGTTCTGCTTCTGCCCGGTTGGTCCAAAGGCTAGCGTTAGGTATGTGCCATGGTTAAGTTACTTTTTTAGGCTATTTATAATTATAGATGTCTCATGACACGGAGTCCTGGGTAGGATTTCTGGCTGGAATTATAAAATATTGAGTTTTTCTTTCTTTCAAGAAATTTTCATTTAATACTGTCATCCTTGAGATATTAAGTTTGTGGTGTACCGACGTACTGTGGAAGCTGGCGCCACCCGGAACGCAAGTTTAAAGTATATTTAAAAAAAATGGTTTAAGAATATATATAGGTATAACCGTAAATTTATAGTAACCGACGGTTAGCTTATGTTAACCGTTGGTTATGATAACCAAAATCTTGGTGCACACAGGCCTATTTATTTTGAAGACCAGAACAAACAACAAAAATCAAAAAGACATGATCCCAAAAGCTAGCTGTCAAATTAATTATAACAATATATTATTTTAGTTTTTTTACTTTAATTTTTGACTTTTGGTTTGGGCTTTGACTTTGAGTGAATTGTGACTGGTAATTAGACTTTCTGATCTTGAGATTTTTAATTCTAATCATTATTATGAACTTGTAGTCTTTTAGAGACGAGAAGCTTATTTTGTAAATTGTATCAAATTTTAAAATGTTCTATGTAATTTTGGTACAAAAGTAATACTTGCGTATTTTTGACCACCTTGACTAAACAGGAAAGGTTATAAATAAATAAACATGAATCGAAGTCGAATTTTAACAAGAGTAAGTTACATTAAATTTTGTATTAGATTCTTATTTTTTCTATCTATTTTATGTAAATACACCATTCTATGAATAATATTTATGTTTTGTTAGATTTGGCGCCATAGACCATTCAGTCGGTTTGATTATGCAAGACCAAGCTTAGTTACACCGGATACAAAACCCTTATTTATAAGAGAACAGTGTACGGTAATATTAAAGGACAGTTATATTAAGAAATTTATGAAAGCAGTGGGATGGATGGATCAAGAAAGAACAGTGAGTAGTTATTATTATCAGCTCTTCCTTTATATTGTTATCACTATAATATAATCTTGGCCTGACTAAAACTAGCCAGACTAAACATCAAGTTGTATATTATATATGTATATAATATATAACTAATAAGTAATCAAAACTGTCCTACAAGGATGCTGCTTTAGGAGGATTCTCCCCAATGTGTCTGGGTAGGGAAAATTAAAGCATATATTTACAAGTGGAAAAGGTGATATTGATCTCTTTTCATTGACTATAAGTTGGCCCTTGACTGCTATCACATCTGACATAGTACCAAAAAAATCAGAAATCTCCATCTGCCCCTCTGAGAACAGAACCTAAGACCTCCTAATAAATCCACCACTCATACCACTCAACCACGGAGGATTTGACCACTGCGCCACAGAAAACATCAACATTCATTGATGAATCACTAAACAGCTTCTTATACTTGTTTATAGTGTTACCTGAGTCACAAATCTCAAGCCCTGTTCAGACCATTCTCCCTCCCTGATTCAGAACCAATGTGGTGTATTCTAAATGCACTGCATAATTTCTAAAATTCTCAGATATTCATCTCTATTTATGTAAGCCAGGCCATGTAACACTAGGTTTTTATACAGTATCTTCAATTTCCCTAAGACTTGTACAAGAAGTTTTGCATCCTTTTCATTTTTGAAGCTGAAATAATTTTCTGTAGTTTGTAACATATCTTCAATGATTTATAAACTTAAACCATGCGAGTCCCTTGGAACAGTAGCCTGTCAATACATATTCAATAACCTAGTCTTTGTTAAACAAAATATAAATATGTATAAACAGAAAAAAAAGTCTTCCTAGAAATGGACATAAGTACAAAAATCTTTCGTAGGATTGGGTGTAGTCTTCTACAACAAGATGCCCAATTCAGTTTTAGATCTGCCATTGCATAAGTTTAAACTATGTATTAAAACTCACTTACTGAGTCAGGGTTATTATACTATCGATGAATTTTTAAATGACAAAGATGTTCAAAGGCAATTGGATAGGCTTTCAACTTCACACAGGAAGTAAAATAAATAACTTTATGTAACAACACACTTAATATTGTAAAATTGATAAAAAAGAGCAACTGTTGAGTTTTTTTGCTGGCTCTTCTCAATAGGGCCTGTCTTCCGAGCCGGTGGTAGAGTCACTACAAATAGTCCAATTTGACGTTTCAAAAGTGCTTGTAATAAGCCTACTTGAAATAAACGATTTTGAATTTGAATTTGAATTCAACATGTACAATTGACCATCAAGTGAAATTAGCATCAAGCATATGCCTATTTTGCATTAGAAAATATTAAAAAATAAACAATTGGTCTAAAATCTCAAATTACCTTCGTTTCAGCGTCTCAAACTTACTGGGTACTTCCTTTATGAATGTGTGCCAGACAAAGTGGCATATGCAGAGTGGTTCGAACAACTTGAGCTTCCAGACACATTTGCCTCATGGTTCACAGTCACAGAGTTACATGTATGGCTCTTACTAGTGAGGTACATGGCGGAGGATGCCATGGCGACAGGCACAGAGAAGAAAAAGTATGTGAAAGGTGATGGCCATTTTGTGAGAAACTGTATTATAGAGGCTTTATGGGCAGACGTTGGAAACAGGATTAAGCTTCTGGAGGTAATATATATATAAAATAGTTTGTTTGTTTGTTTAAACGGGCTAATCTCGTGATCTGCATGTCGGATTGTAAATTATTTTGTTTATTATGAAAGCTAGACTCAAAAGTGAAATATACTATTTAATACAAGCTATACACATTGGCTTGCTATAAATATATATTGTTAATGTTAATGTTCTGTAATATTGTACAATTTTTAACAAAAATGTAGTTCTTTTCGGAGGATATTGCTTCACAGGAAATTATAAAAAAATTAAATTCAGAGGGGTAGCGGGGAAAGAGCACACTTTATATGAAAGTCTGTCTTTAAAATTAAAAAGGTACCTAAGGGGTTTTCACGCGGACGAAGTCGCGGGCGACTGCTTTATAGCTATAATGACGCAGGCGAGCGCTAAGCGGGCGTCCGCTAGTTTTATATAAAATGGTAAAATTCAAAACCTAGATGCAATCTTATCTAGTAATCTATGCATTTCTAAATCAGTTAGTAATCATATCATTATCAGCTTATTCTTAGTAGCTCACTGCAGGGCCAGGCCTCCATCCTTATAGAAAAGTAGAAATAATAGTAAATAATAAGTAAATAGACCAGCGACGTTCAGAGCAGGTTGGTGGGTTTAGGTTGATAATTATTTACACTATACTTACAATCATTATTAAATATTAATGATTCTCTGTCAGAGTTTGTCTGAGATATTAATTTTCAGGTAATCAGCTTTAAATAAAACTTTGTAGGATATGTTCCAAGAGTTCTCAGAGTGTTGTTCTTTTGGTGTTAGTATTGTTATTGGATTATTATTATATTGATTTTGGATTATTACTATGAAATTTTATCAGTGCAAGTTAAGTATAAGTTTTTATATATATTTATAAAAAAATATTTATTTTACATTATTTCTATATGAATGATTTACAGGGAGCAAACCCAGCTATAGCAAGAAAACAAGTGTCAGAATTATCAGAGCAGTTCCAGGCATCCCTAGTAGGATATGATGAGGGTCTCACTGATGATAAGGTGTTAGCCGCTGCCACCTGGAGGAGGTTCTATTCCCTATCTGACGATGTCAAGGCTGAACATGTGGCCAGGATTGTTCATTTTATTAGACACCAGGTAAAATATTTTGTAAGCATTTGGCTTAAAAACCTACTTATTGCTTGTTTACTTATAGCTAATGGTGTAATAACAAGGTGGTACACAGACTAAACACCAGAGATCCTAAGCCTGCAGGGCTCCATAAACAAGGTGTTCTATATATTTTTATTTTGTTAATACTAGTACAGATTATTAAATGATTATTGTTCAGTTGACAATTCCATATAATTTCTTTCTATCATTTATTTATTTACTATTTTTTTGTAAAATTTTCAACAATGCTTATAAAAATTATAAAAATCAATATTAAAAATTTATAAAAATAAATCCAGAATACTTCTAATACATACATAAAGATGAGATGCTTTTGCACATTAGTGAGACGAGATAAATATTTTAGCATTTCATGGATTCACTGTGCGGGTGTCAGGCCCATTGTGTGGCTGAGAGAATAACAGAGCCCCTGAGACTTGTGACATGGGTGTAGGTTTAAAAGAGATCTCTTAGTGACGGCCGTCAACACTCACCTCCCCTGTTCAAGTCATACTCCTTGCCCAGCCAAACTTGTCGAAAGAGGGTAGGACATTGTGAATAAATTAGGCCCTTGCACTCCAAGTAATTATAACTAAACCACAAATAGACAACTGAAAGAATAATTAACAGTGAACCACTACTGGCAATTTATGGTATTGCAATGATACGTAATGTCTCGTGTCAACTAATGTAACCCCAAGACACCGCGACTCAAGCCGAGAGCCATAATCAATTCGTTTGCACAAATTAATTATCTGAGTTATCTAGGTTAAGCGATAAGCAAAGTACAACGCCGGCACCGCGCCACGCCAGAGCCTAGACTGCCCACCAGTTGTAGACCCGCTCCTTTTATACAAGTTAGAATAACTCAAGTAGTGGGGTGAGTGGGGGTATCGAACGATGCGTCGCCGCAAGAGGGCGTAGCTGGTACACGTGCAGTTCCCAGACTTCTTTCTAGTCGCGTACGATGACGCAGGCGCGGTCATATATATATAATACGTATTCATATCTGTTTCTTTTTTGTTTCAGTTATCTATTTTGGACAAAATCCCAAGTGAAAATCTACGATGGAAACCACAAATCAACTGGTTAAGTATAGGTGATCATTAATATTAGGCGTAAGTCATTGACATATTAATACTATGGACTTCGGGTCTAATGCAAAATTTACGTCAAAAGTGTCCCAAGATATTTTATACATACTAGGATGTATTTATGTTTTTATACACAAAATAATATTGTAATGTATGTCTTATCGTATTGTTATACAGTCTAATTTGCAACGGTCTAATTGCATGCAATAAGTAATCAGCTTCGATTGACGGTTACCATGGCAGCCTTTGACATGACAGCTTCCCGTGAAAATAGGACAACATAAATGGTGTGGAGTCGGTAGCTTTCAAATTTTTTTGGCATCTTATATTTATATATTATATTTACAGCAAACTTTAATTTATATTTACATATCCCTGACCTCTATATGCTGGGATAAATCTTGTACCAAATAATAATTGTTGTAATTATCTTGTATAAAATAATAATTAGTTATAATAATAATTAATTACAAACCAAATCCACTAATGTACAAAATGATATGCCACTCGACATAGTTCTTTACTTTGAAATTAATTTTAAGTTCTCGATATTTTCCTCTTTTTAATTAAACTGAAAATATATTTTTTTACTTCAATGACTTTAGATCACTTTTTTAAATAACTGTTCCTAATTTCATGTAGATAATTCTTATAGTTATCAAATTAATATACCATTATGGTAAAAGTCATTTGATTAATATTCATGACATAAAAAATAAAAGTTGACATAAAAAATAAAAATTTTTGAATTGAAAATAATCAAATTATTTTCATTCAAAAATTAAGTAATTAAATAATTCAAATGTTAAACAACAAAATAACTCTATGCAGTGTTGTTCTAAAACATTCTATTGCTTCACGGCAGATCCGAACTAAATGTGGTTAATTAGATAAACATATTATCCTATACGCGGGTAGCGTATGGAAAAGGACAGATAGATACTTTTGTTCATTTTGGTTGGTTATGCAATTCGTTTCTATAGTTTATTAAAATTTTAATAAAATAGCTTGTTTCTAAGCAAAATAATACTTTAAAATCATCAGTAAATATTTACTTACTGAAAATATGGTACACCGTCTTCTTTTCTCACCTTACTCGGGTAGTTCTTACAAGTTTTTTATAACACATTACGGCATTATTGACGTGTATTCTGTCAGTCAGCTAATATGAGACTGAATTGCGATTGGAACTCATTTCGCGTTTTGGCTTACTTTTAGTTCATACACTTTTTATCGCTGACCCGAAGTCCATAGTATTAATATGTCAATGGCGTAAGTTGATTGTTATTTATATATTCTAGGATTGTTAATAAATTAAGTTAAATTATTTAATATTTAAGTGGGTATTTTATTTGAATACATCTTCTAAGTAATATATAAGAAACATATAAATATAATCACTACATATTTTAAAATAAAGTCCCATGCCGCGTGTGTGTCTGTTCGCAATAAACTCAAACAATACTGAACTGCCAATTGAAAAAGTGACTCCTGAGGAATGTTTTTTTATTAATTTGTTAAGAGTTTGTATAAATTGGGTCAAATATGACGATAATAGTATAGACTGAATGCTTTAATTGAAAACGCTGGTTAATTCCTTTGAGATATAACAAAACAATGTATGGAAAAATTATTCGTCTTTATTAAGGCTATAAGAAGTCTAATCATGTATATCTATATTTTAAGAATAGTTTGCTATAGCCATTCTTTTTTTAAAAAAAGACACATACCTACTATTTTTTTTGATGTTCTGGGAAGGTTGCATTCACTATTTTGCACGCAGGTGAAGTTGGGGATGTCTGCTAGTATAGTAGTATAGTATAATAGAGTAAGTAATATAGTGTTAAGGCAGCTCAGAAAAAAAGTAAACGGATTTCCGTCCAATGATGATAATAAAACGAAAAAGAATGAAGTCAAAATAATTATTCAAAGTCCAAAAGGAATTATGCATAGTTACTGTAGTAACTATGAGATTATTTACTATAATTTTTTATCATAGTCGTTAAGCCAGCCAAAATAGTCTTCGAAGTTCATCGCATCTCTCACGACGCCACAGCACAGTAATCACAGATCTGCACAGGTTTTCAATTTTGCACCAATCGTTGCAATATGGCCACCTTCTGTCGCTCATTTTTAATAGAAACTTCGAGTACAGGCCAATCAAATTTCTGTTTCTCTCTGTGACCATCCTGCGAACTAACGCGTCCAGAGAAGTCGGGGATAAGTTTTGTAGTCCGAAGGCAGTTCTGAAGTCGTAGAGCTGGAACCAGCGAGGACGTACGTTCGGGCGTAAGTTCGCTTCGGTCAGGTTGTATATGAAGCTGACGAAGTTTGTTGGTTCCTGGAAATTCAAAACAATATTGTTAACTTAAAAAAACTTAACATTTGACGACCTCCGTGGCGCAGTGGTATGCGCGATGGATTTATAAAACGGAAGTCCTGGGTTCGATTCCCGGCGGGGCAGATTGAGATTTTTCTTAATTTGTCTTGGTCTGGCTGGTGGGAGGCTTTCGCCGTGGCTAGTTACCACCCTACCGACAAAGACGTACCGCCAAGCGATTTAGCGTTCCGGTACGATTTCGTGTCAAATTCAAATTCAAAATCGTTTATTTCAAGTAGGCTTATTACAAGCACTTTTGAAACGTCAAATTGGACTATTTGTAGTGATTGTACCATCACTGAAGACAGGTGTTGAGAGCAGGCAAGAAACCAACATTGCTCTTTTTATAATATTATCAATTTTACAATATTAAGTGTGTTGTTACATAAAGTTATTTATTTTACTTCCTGTGTGAAGTTGAAAGCCTATCCAATGCCTTTGAACATCTTTGTCATTTAAAAATTTATCGATAGTTAATAACCCTGACTCGAAGTGAGTTTAATACAGTTTAAATTTATCAATGGCAGATCTAAAACGGAATTGGGCATCTTGTTGTAAGAGTACACCCAATCCTAGAAAGATTTTTTCTTTTCGAGATAAGCGGATATGTAACTTATGTCCATTTCTAGGAAGACGGTCATTTAAATCCTTTTTCTGTTTATTCATATTTATATTTTGTTTAACACCAACTAGGTTATTGAATATGTATTGACAGGCTACTGTAAGAGTTTCTATTTCTTTAAATTTGCCATAATCCGTGTTTAAGTTTATAAATCGACCGAATTGCTCGTTTCTGAAGTATAAAGACACAATTTATGTCAGAGTCTTCCCCACAACAAGATGCCATAAGACATCACACTGTGGAAGTAAGCAAAATAAACCAGTCTAGCTGTTTCTACATCGGTAAACTGTCTTATTTTTCTCACTGCAAATGCTGCTGAGCTAAGTTTAGCGGTCAGTGACTCTATATGAGCGCTCCACTGAAGTTTACAGTCCAAGGTCACTCCTAGAAAGACTGTAGAACTCTCCATTTTTAGCGTTTCACCATTTATCATTAAAGACTTATTTATTTTTTTTACATTCGGTAAAGAAACCGAAACGGGTGTGGATTTCATCCTACTCATTACAAGCTAGCCCGCTTCCATCTTAGATTGCATCATCACTTAACAGCAGGTGTGATAGCAGTCAAGGGGCCAACTTGTAGACGATAAAAAAAAAGTCTGTCCAAGAAAACAGAAAACACAAATTTTATATGGAATTGGAGTAGCGCCATCTAGTTAAGCTTAGAGTAAACGCTTTTTTTTCTATATAATTTGACGTTACGAGTGAGTACGTTTTTACGCAGTCGCTCGGTGAAAACCTCGCACTTGCCCCACTGGTCTGGTAGGTACTGAGTAGGCAGTTACTACATTTTTACATTTGCCACAATCCTTGTATACTTCCTTGGCCTCTTCCACTTTCATTAATCCTTTCATACAAGTTCATGGGTTTAGGATACTCTTAACCTAACCATACTTTAAAATGTTCTGAATTTGATCTAAGATCGAGTTTACCTCCTTATATCGTTAGCAAAAATGTTGTCAGTTTATCAAAAATGTTTCATTTGTTTTCTGTCGTTTCGACAGCTCAAAAATAGTACGAATAAATTACAATAAGCGTAAAGAAATCTATCTTGCGTTTGCGTATGAATAGGGAACGCTTACAAAGCTTCTCGGATCGATGGTGGCAATCTTGTAGTTGAGATTGTAGTTGGTGTACGCGGTCACACTCCCAGCGCCCCACGCGATACTGATCGGTTGGCCATTTTCCAAACTGTAGAATATCTTGAATTCGTCACCGTGCGTGTGCCCTGTGAATTCCCCGGCGATTGTTGTCGCGAATCTATAAAGTGATTGAATGATTGGCAATGTGTCTAATTATCCAATAAATAATGCTGTATTCAGTATTTAGGCTTTGTAGTTTCTTTGCTGAAAGAGTAAAGAAACAAAGACTCTTACATTTTTGTAAACTTATTGTTTAATTCAAGGCTTGCCGGGAATAGAGGCATGGAGGACTTAAAGGTTGCTTAGCAGTTTCGTGGCATATTTTTTGTAAATTTGATTTTCTCATTATTGATATTATATTGCAGAAACTAGCTCCGTTTTCTATTTCTAACATGCATTACAACGCAGAAACAATCCTACATTACAAAATTATCTCTCAAAACGCCATGAAGCTATAAAATTTCCATACTTTTGCTAGTCTTGCATTTTTAACAGACGAAAAAAAATATGCATGACCACGCTTAACTTTTTACAGAGTTGTCCGATTTTGATAATTCTTATTAGAAAGGGCACACTTCCAAGGTGGTCCCATTGTCATCATGTTAGGACATGATGATGATATCCTGGGGAAATTGAAGGAACTCTTCAAATTTTGGAGGCACGCTTACAGCGATTTCGGTTTTTGTCTCGGTATCGGTAGCTTTTTGGCTACTAGTGTCGTATAATATACTATGACAGTATAGTACGAGTATATTACGTGGCGATAAATCACTAAAAAGTAAGAAATAAAAATTTTTAACAAAAAATAGAACTGACTCAAAACGCACTAAAAGTAAAAAATAACATTTAGTTGCTTTAATTTACTTAAGCATATCTAGGAGTCGGTGCCAGCCAAGGTTTCTACTTTAAGGACGTTACGTAGAACCCACAAACTGCATTACTTAGTAAAATAAATGTTCCTCAAACTTGCTGGCACCGACTTCATAGATATGCTTAAGTAAATTAAAGCAACTAAATGACAGCGTTATTTTTTACTTTTTAGTGCGTTTTGAGA
The DNA here is from genome assembly GCA_034621355.1 of Mycalesis mineus. NCBI lineage: Eukaryota > Metazoa > Arthropoda > Insecta > Lepidoptera > Nymphalidae > Mycalesis > Mycalesis mineus. Next base: position 13,761,834 of record CM067892.1, read on the forward strand.
CGGTTCTATTTTTTGTTAAAAATTTTTTTCTTATAAAACCAAATTAATTATCAGCAATGAAGTGAATTAAGTACATAGAGATGAGTATCTATTAATCTTTGAAAACATACCTTGTAACAATTCGGTTATACTCCCTAGTCCACGTGTAGGTGAAGTCGTGAACTCCAGGCGGTATATGTCCGAGTATATGGACCTTGTCTCCAGCTAACTCGGCGTTGTGCAACTCTCCTACAAGCCAGTCCAGATGTCTCTTCGCATCTAGCGGATCATAGACTAGCCACCTTAAATATTACAATTAGATGCTCGTTTTAGAAAAAAAGTATTTCTGTGTTAATTTTGCAATTGATTTTTGAGTGGACTTCTTAGATTTGAAAGTGTTACTAAGCTACAATACAATAGGTATCCGGACAACTTTTCAGTCTTTGAAATTAATATTAAGTAGAACATAAATATAACCTTGAAAAAACATTACCCTCCTTCTGACGCGATCGGGTAAAAATAATAATTCAAGAATAGTAGCAGCAGCCGTATGCCGTTTTCAAGTATATTTCACGTCACGTCGGATCCATGAGGGATCCCGTTGTTTAAAAGGTTCGTTTATCCGCCAGTTAAATAACCCCTTTTTATAACTGTGGATTAACCATAGCGGATTTGGATCAATAATATCCAATTTACTATTGTGTCGATTTTTTTAAAGTCATAAGTACTTTTGGGCAGGTACTGCCATATTCTAGATGGCAATCGAAATGGTTGAGCTCTAGGCTTTAAAATTAAAAATCAAAAGAAACGACTACCTACCAATTAGACTTAAATGCAACGTTGTTATTTACAGAGATGACACGTAAACCAGGTCTCACACGCATTGCAAACGCGCCCATCTGACGCACCGTAGCCTTTGCCTCTGCGGTTAAATAGAAGTCCCACTTTCTGGCTAAGCCCTCGTACAGCCAGGTTGTGTTGAGCTTATCGCCTCTGACGGTACTTGGCGCAAATCTGTAAATTCGCTTGAATTAATTTTTGTCAAACATGTAATACAATAACAGAGTTTACTGATTCAGCACACTAACAACTATGTTAATTTTAAATTAAAAATTAATATATTTATTATAAATTTAAAATATAAATTTATAAAATTAAAATAAATTATTTTATTAATTTAAATGAATATTTATAAAAATATACTTAAATTAAATGATCAGGGCAAGTAGATTTTTTTTTGTTCTGGACATGGTGGGCACAACAAACGCTCAAAGATATATCAGATGTAGAGAAAACGACAAACCTCGCCTGAATAGAAATCGCCTTAGTAGAATAAATAATTTTCTGTAACAATACAGTTAATATTGTAAAATTTAATGATTTTAAAAGAGCAACTGTTGAGTTTCTTGCCGGCTCTTCTCAACAGGTCCTGCCTTCCGAGCCGGTGGTAGAGTCACTACAAATAGTCTAATTTGACGTTTCAAAAGTGCTTATAATTGGCCTACTTGAAATAGATGAATTTGAATTTGAATTTGATGGCGCCGCAATATGAAATATCGCATCTCTCAATCGTTACGTTGGGGCAGCGAATGAGATAGCTTAATTTCCTTTTTCGCCGCCGTTTGTCGTTCTCTCCACACGAGATATCTGTTCGGGCGTACTTTAGGCCCACTGAAAAGAATATTTGTGTCGTGAGCAACATTAAGAAGAAGCAAGAAAAATAAAATTAATTTTATAGTGACAATTTCAACTCAATTCTGTTTCCAATTAAATCGAACACTCTTTATAACAGGCTCTATATCTTTTGACTTACTGATTAGTCGGTTGGGACTCATGGTTTCCAATAGATGGTATAACTAGGACATTAGGCCCAAATTCTTTTCTCATTTTATCGATGATATGTGCGTTAACGTCGTTTATTAGTTCATAAGTGGTCTCCCATACGTGGTGATCGATACTGTCTCCCATGTAATAAACCAGATCAACATTCTGAAAATTATTCATTTCATTTATTAGAATGTTTATGTTAAAATTTATGAATCCAGAATTTGTATTTCCAGTTTTTTAGTTAGTGAGTGGATATTAGAGTCCGAACGAAACTGGATTTCCGGCCGAAACCGAAACCGAAACCGAATATTCGGCCCTGGCTTCAGTTTCGGCCGAAATCGAAACCGAAACCGAAACTCATGTGGTCAAGTATAAAATTCCTTAAAATACTGAAATTTTATGCATTTTACACATTATGCTGCATTAACTGACTAAGTTTTACATTAATGACTAAGATTTGTTGCAACGGAGCTATCCGAACGGCGCACGACAATTCCCGAACAGGGCCGCTAGCGTCTGCCATAGTGTTGCCGCGAGAAACGAAGTTAGGCGAGCGTGCACGACTACTTCCGAAATCAGTTTCGGTTTCGGCAAAAGTTTCGGCCAATTTAGGCCGAAACCGAAACTGCCGCCGAAACTTGATTTTTGGCCGAAACCGAAACCGAACTTTCGGTCGGACACTAGTAGATATTTTATAGTCGCAGGTTTTAAAATATGATTTAGGCTCTATTACTTGATTGCTGTCCCATTTTTATAATTTCGTCATGTGATAACACTTCATCATCCTGATTTTGACCCACTATATGCTTAGACCTCCCTACTTATATTAAGGGGGATTGCATATCATTATTATATTATTAATCCATTATTATATTATTAATCTTTTGCATTCTTCATTACACTTATGATGGTATACTATTACCATTTATGCGAACATATTTTCGATACTTACTCTATGTGCTGAAGCAACCCTTTCTATAGCGTCATCATAAGCCCAAAGTGGAGTATCGCAATTCCTATAGTCGCCCCAAAAACCAGCAGGCGGTGAATTTCTTCTGTCCACTTGTTTGACTTTGGTCCTATTTCTTATTTGAGCTGTAATATCTAAATTCATCATATCTTTGTCATCTATCCGGACAACCCCATCTTCTATTAAAGGTTCTTCATTAGAGTATTCGTATATGTATGTGCGTGGTGTTTGACCTTTTCTGCAGCAGGTTGGTTCATTGCAGTCAGCTACTCCGTTTGCTTCGTACAATGGGTCTATGTGAGCTTCTGAGAGGACGGCTATTGTGAGAGGTGTGTTCCTAGCTTCCGATTCCTATGAGATAAATAAATAGTTATTTTGTAATTTTTAGAGTATGTTTATATAGACTGTTCTACTTGTTCATCTTCAAAATCTATAACAGCTTCAAAGTTGTAATGACTAGCGTTTCGTCAGTTTATAAAAGCTAAAAGTTTTTCAGCTCATGCATAATACATATAAATATGGTACGGCAACTAATTAATTTGGACCATCATGGTCTTTGGGAGGTAGAAGATTACAAAAGTTCAGACAGTCAATCAGCTAAGTCTATACCCATGTTTGAACATACTTACTCTATTAATTATTATTTTATTGCTCCGTCTGGCTGGTAAATTAACAGTCCATTCAAATCTAGGATCATCATAAGGGCAGAAGAAAGGATCGTTGCCTCTTTGCAAAACCAAACCACAGAAAGTTCTTGGTAGTGCACTTGGCGTTGTTCTTATAATGAATGTAAGTATTGGCTAAAAAAAAGGAAATATTATTGATATAGATAGGTAGATTTTTATTTTTAGATTTTACTTTCTAAAATATTTGGAACATTTCTTTAATGCCATGTATTGGCATCCAATTATCAAGTGAATTAGTCAAGCCTATTTTTATTGTTGTTTTTTCGAAGGATTGCAAAAGTTTTCTGGTAAATCTAATGGTCAGAACTATTAAAAAATTCTAGTTACCGAGCCTAACAATGTTTAAAGCACATTGATTAGGATATTTGGGAGATAACCTATAGTTACTAGAATTTGTACAAGATCTTAAAAAGAAGCATATAAATTTTACGTACAATGTTCAATTCGATGATTCCTTGGCAAGCTCTTGGGGTTACGAAGCCGAGAGAACCGCACAACGTAGACACTGCTTGGATCAGTCTCTGATCCGATGTTCCCTCGCGAACCAAGTCGAAGAGTGCTCCGAACGCGCTTCGACATATTAAACAATCGACACTCTAAAAAGAAAATGTTTTCTTAGGCAACTAGAAAAAGAAAATAAGTGGGAAATGGCTGGGTGAGAAAGGTAGAACAGAGGATATACAGACTGATGCATAAGAAGAAGATTATATCGCTTTAAAACTATCTAGTATTTACATACTCATACGCCAAATCAACATTATGCATTATACTGTTTTAATTTCACTCATTTCAGTTTATCCCTGATTTTTAATCACATAGTGCACTTTTTTTTTAATGCCTACAAGTTAGTCCTTGACTGCTATCACACCTGATGTTAAGTGATGATGCAATCTAAGATGAAAGCGGGCTAACTTGTTAGGAGTAGGATGAAAATCCACACCCTATCGGTTTCTACGCGACATCGTACCGGAACGCTAAATCGCTTGGCGGTACGTCTTTGTCGGTAGGGTGGTAACTAACCACAGCGAAAGCTTCCCACCAGCCAGACTAAGACAAATTAAGAAAAATCTCAATCTGTCCCGCCGGGAATCGAACCCAGGACCTCCGCCTTATAAATCCACCGCGCATACCACTGCGCCACGGAGGTCGTCACACTGCGCACTTTGAATGATGAGTTACAAGAGAGTACTTTGTACAAAAAGTTAAATTACTTCTCCAGATCTTCTTTCACTCTGTCTTTCTGCCTCTTTTGACACTGGAAAATAGATTGCTAAGGCATCTTGGATGATTTTGACATCATATTCAGATGCTTCGTTCTTGACGTATCTCACGAACACGTTTTGTAGATCATCTGAAAATAACGGTTCTTTAGTTTTTGTTTGTATAACCATTGGCTACAGAAAAATGCCTCTTAGGCCTGTGTGCACCAAGATTTCGGATATCATAATCAACGGTTAACATAACTTTAGTATAAATTTTCTATTTATACATTGACATATTAATATTATACTATGGACTTCGGGTGTAATGCAAAATTCACGACTAAAGTGTCCCGAGATATCTTATATATGTTACTGTAAAAGCTCGAACTACGGTAAATCTTAAGATTTAAGTGTAAGTCTTAGGATTTACTGACATGAGTTGGTAAATATAAGTATTTCTGAAGATATGACGATTTTTTCGAGCTTTTACCATTCGAACACAGTATATGCTAGGTTTTACCATTGTCAGCTGGTAGATGTTGGTTTTAGGAATAAAACAATGAGTAATTCTCAATTATTTACTTTGAACTATTAGACAAAACAGGTACATAGTATTATAAAGATATCATAATGATAGTAACAAGTACAAACTAATATCAACTTATTTAAATTATTTTGAAAAAACACATAACGTATATATCTGAATATCTCACTCAATCTCTGTCATATCTATCTAACTGAATCAGTACTTCTCTATTTGGAATTTAACAACGAAATACAAATATAATGCTTATAAAAGCTAGTCTAACTTAATTATTATTTTTCTTATTATTTGGTTTAGAAGTAAAAAAAGACAATCAAATGAAATTGATTAAAAGGTAAGGTTCCTAAATGATTGCTGTTGTGGCATTTAGAATTACAAAGTAATCCTGATGATCTGCAGGTACATTTTTGTTTTTCAACATTTACCATGCCATTGATGTAAATCCTAAGATTTACCAACGGAATGGTGGTAAAAGTTCGAATCGCAAATCTTTTTGGACATTTGCCATTAGGAATTGGTAGATCTTAGGTTTTACTGGAATATCTTAGGATTTCCTGCAGTTCGAGCTTTTACAGTAACATATATACTAGAATGTGTTTGTATTTTTATAAACAAACTAAAACATTGTAATATATGTCTTATATTATTGTTATACAGTCTAATTTGCAACGGTCTAATTGTTTACAATAAGTAATCAGCTTTGACTGATGGTTGCCATGGCAGCCTTTTTTGACATGGCAGCTTCTCGTGAAAATAGGACAACATAAATGCTGTGGAGTAGGTAGCTTTGGCTAATATTTTTTTGCATCTATATGCTGGGATAAATCTAGTACCAACCAATATATTTTTTACTACAATAAAGTTACGTCAATGTTTAAAATAACTGTTCCAAATTTCATGTAGATAATTCTTATAGTTATCAAAATAATCAAGTGTATACCATTATGGTAAAACTCCTTTAAATTAATATTCATGACATTAAAAATAAAGGTTAATTAAAATTATTTTAAATTCAAAAATGAAGGAATTAAATACATCAAATATTAAACAACAAAATAACTCTATGCAGTCGTTGTTCTAAAACATTATTGACGTGTATTCTGTCAGTCAGCTAATATGATACTGAATGCGATTTGGAATCTTTTTCGCGTTTTAGCATTCTTTTGGTTCGGACACTTTTTAGCGCTGACCCGAAGTCCATAGTATTAATATGTCAATGTATTTATATTAAACCCTTACGCCGGTTAGGACGTAAACCGGGCGATTATCTTAACCGAGCTCACGTCCTTAACCGGTGTACGGGTTGTCGTGAACAGTAAATTTTACGTTTTGCTTATGTTAACCGTTGGTTATGATAACTGAAGTCTTGGTGCACACAGGCCTTAGTGTGTTAGATAATGATTTGTGTAAATTAATTACTACCTACCTATATATTTCCTTACAATGTAACCCATTAAATAATGGTACAAATATTTATTCAATTTGGACCTTCAGTTAAGACCCATAAAGCTTCATATAAATCTACTATACAAGGATTGGCCAAGCTTAAAAATGTCTGTGTTGTTCAGTAGAAAATTCTACCTCTATTTACACGTATAACACTTAAATTAAACTTAATTGTAGAAGTAATGTTAACATTGTGTAATTTTATCCAAATTAAGTGCTTACCAAATTTCCCAATTAATAATTTAATTACCTACATATATAAGATAAGGAAAAAAAACTTTTTCTCACCTGATGATATAAGATTCGTAGCAAGACTCGACCCTATTATCAGTAGTACACCTATAAGTGGTTTCATTTTGAAGGGTCGGTGTCTGCACTATGAATGTCAGATGTTCACAATTGCATCAGTAATATTGTAAAAAGTAACCGAAGCCTGGACACCCCCGCGATAGATGCCTTAATGATGAAATGTAGATAAACATGGCCTGTACATGTTAGATTGACGTCAATTTGATTAGGGTTCTTTAGGCGAATAGACGTAACATTTAGTTGACTAGTTATAGCTGCTGTATCCGCCTGTTGTTTTAGCTAGCCGGCACATATCGCATCGAAGTGCATTTGAGTTGGTATCTTCAACATTTAGGCAATATTGTTGATCGAAGGTTGGTATTATTACTATCATATATTTTTTTAGTTAGTTTTTTATAAGCAAAAAATTATAGAGGGCCTTAATAAAAGAAACCAACAAAGACATAAAAAACCAAAATTTTCAAAATTTTGTCTGCTTTTTTGTTTTATTGTTAAATGTATAAGGATGTAAGCATTGACATATTAATACTATGGACTTCGGGTCAGCGCTAAAAAGTGTCCGAACCTAAAGAGGGCTAAAACGCGAAAAAGATTCCAAATCGCATTTAGTCACATATTAGCTTACTGAGAGAATACACGTCAATAATGTTATAGAACAACGACGGCATAGAGTTTTTTTGTTGTTTAATATTTGAATTTTTTAATTCCTTCATTTTTGAATTGAAAATAATTTATATTATTATTTATTAACTTATTTTTTAATATTAAATTAATTTCTGAATATTAATCAAAAAAGTTTTACCTTCCGTCCGTCCGTCCGTTGGTCTGTCCTTCACACGCGCTTATTTTGATAACTATAAGAACTATCCACATGACATTTGGAACAGTTATTTAAAACAGTGACCTAACGTCATTGTAGTAAAAAATATATTGGTTGGTACTAGATTTATCCCAGCATACGGAGGTCACGGATACATTTAAAGTTTGCTGTGAATATAATATAAGGTTAAAGATGCCAAAAAAATTCTAAGCCACCTACTCCACACCATTTATATTGTCCTATTTTCACGAGAAGCTGCCATGTCAAAAAAAGGCTGCCATGGCAACCGACAGTCAAAGCTGATTACTTATTTCAAGCATTTAAACCGTTGCAAATTAGACTGTATAACAATAAAATAAGACATATATTACAATGTTTTAGTTTGTTTATAAAAATACAAATACATTCTAGTATACATAAGATATCTCGGGACACTTTTGTCGTGAATTTTGCATTACACCCGAAGTCCATAGTACTAACTATTAATATGTCAATGGTATGTAAGTTAAAAAAAAAGTGAAGTATATGTAATAAGCATAGCCTTATTTAATTTATAATATTGAAAAAACATGAGTTCAAAATTTTTGTGGACTACTCGCACTTTTACGTTTATAATATTATTATCAATATATCTTTACATCTAAAATTAATCAGCAATATGGTATTTTTTAAAACTTAATCGATAGATATAGGATCTCGATATGGTAATCAATTATCTCGAGATCATAATTTGTTTCATGAATTTATAAAATACTTCTGTAGGTAGGTATTCATATAGGTATGTATTCAACATTGCAACAAAACTTAACTTACCATTTCTTTTACATATATTAGATATACCGCACCTTGTTAAAGTAGGTACTATCATGCTGATTTCGGTTGCAATAATTACTGCTTAATATTAGATGGATCTATTCCTTTGTGATTATCAGCCTACTCTTAACTAGCCTGTTACAGTGCCAGACCATGGATCCATCCATCATGTAGCTCCAATGCGGGTTAGTGGAGAACTTCGTATAAACATCGCTTATTACAGGCCACAAGTAAGATCTTTTGACGACTTCCGTAGCACAGTGACCCGTAGAGTATGCGCGGTGGACTTATAAGACGGAGGTCCCCGACTAGAGTCGCGGCAGGGTCGATAGAGATTTTTTGGATTGGTCTCAAAGGCTAGTAGAAGGCTTCGGTCGTGGCTAGTTAGTTACCACCCTACCGGCAAAGACATACCGTGAAGCGATTTAGCATTTCATTTCATTTAACAAGTTACTTCGCTTCGCAGCTACCGCTACAGCTACCAGGTGAGATTGCAGTCAAGGGCTAACTTGTAGCATTAAAAAAAACTTTTCTCTTTTTTATCTTTGGCAAAATGCTATATATACTCGTAAACATTAAAAATATCGTAATCTCTCTTACGCCGCAACTCAACAAAATAATTGTGATATTTTGACGACCTCCGTGGCGCAGTGGTCTGCGCAGTGGATTTATTACACGGAGGTCCTGGGTTCGATTCCCGGCGGGGCAGATTGAGATTTTTCTTAATTTGTCTTGGTCTGGCTAATGGGAGGCTTTCGCCGTGGCTAGTTACCACCCTACCGACAAAGACGTATCGCCAAGCGATTTAGCGTTCCGATACGATGTCGTGCAGAAACCGAAAGGGGTATGGATTTTCGTCCCACTCCTAACATGTTTGCCCGCTTCCATCTTAGACTGCATCATCACTTAACATCAGGTGTGATAGCAGTCAAGGGCTAACTTGTAGTCGAAAAAAAAATATATTGCGATTTTGCTACTATTCGGCAACTTGTGGTCACATAAATTAAAAACAATTTTTATATTTACTTATCGCTTATTCATTATTTAATGTAATTATTAATTAAGAATAGAATAATCGACGCAGTTCATTACATTTCTCCCTTTCCCACAGCACCGTGACAACAGTCTTGCAAACTTGATCGACTTTACATTCCTCATCGCAATTCGGCCATCTGGTGTCACTCTTTTTAGAGAAGAACGCTGAATACAATTCCAATAGGAACGGCTTGTGAGTCACCATGCCTTTAACCAACTCGTCCATAGATACGGCGGATAGGTCGGGAAGACCGAAAGTTTTCTTAATGTCGTACAGTTGGAACCAGCGGGGACGTCTGTGGGGACTGAGGTTTGCTTCCGTTAGATTGTATATGTAGTTCGCAATGTTTACTGGTTCCTGTAAAAATAGATAAATGTGGCATTACAGTAAGGTTCCATATCGATGTAGTTCTGGTGGCCATTTCATTCGTTGCATGCCTTAGAATTTGGAACTTAATACTGCTACTGCACAAACGGACGTGCTTGAGGGACATTCCTACACCTATCGTCGACCCAAAGGTTTTGATGGCAGCTCAATAAGTCCGTACATATTTAGGGCGGTGTGCATAGACTTTACTTTAAACGACAGTTAAATGAACAGCCGATAAACAACTTCGCACTCATTCCAACTTCGGTTTGTTAACCGGGCGTTTGAACGAACGGTGAATGAACGATTTGTGAAAAATATTACTTAACCAAATGTAAATGTTTACTTTTGAATAGGATGGACGCATATATCAAAGAAATCTCAATTTGGCATCGTAACAAATTTTGTAGACACAATTTGCTATTTATATCACTTTCTAGTGCATGTTAATTTGTTTTTGATGAATATAACGGCCTGGAATCGACTCCTTTATGGCCGCATGTCAAAGAAGATAGTGTCTGTTACAAAGTCAAACAATCAACTTCCTGAGGAAGGTCTCAAACATCCCCCTGTACTGTTATAAAACAAAGCCCCTCGCCGGTCACCGCGTGTCTTTTTGTCTGTCTGTGTCGCTATGAACTCAAAGACTAAACGGATTAGTAGCTCGTTGTGTTGTAGTGTGTAGCTTATAATTTATTAAAGATTTGTTTAAATTGGCTCAAATGTTGGCAAAAATTACGATGATTGTTGGGAGAGTTGCTGAAATTCATTATAAACGCTGCGTAATCCATTTGAGATGTAACAAAATGCGAATGGAGATATAACAATATGGAAGAATTGTTCCTCTTTTTTGGAACTATAAAAAAGTCAGTGACAACATATCTTGAAGTCATCTTTCAAGGATAAATTGCTATACTCTATTTATTCTTAAAAAAAGGGGTACGTATTTATGCAATAGACTATTTTGCTAGATGTCGAGAGCGTCTGCTGGTACTTAATAATATGTACATAAGAATTAAATATAAAACCTACGAATGTTTGCGGATCGAAGCTGGCTATCTTGTAGTTAAGGTTGTAGTGCCTGTACGAGGTAGCACTGCCCGTGCCCCACGCCACGTTGACAGGCGCGCCGGCGTCGCTGTAGAATATCTTGAACTCATCCGAGTGCGTGTGCCCGTTGAACTCGGCGACTATCGTTGCTGAGAACCTACAACATTATCGTTTTATCATCACTATCAGCCCGCCCATTCAAGAATGCATCCTATCTAATATATAAAATTCTCGTGTCACAGTTTTCGTTGCCATACTCCTCCGAAACGGCTTGACCGATTTTTACCAAATTTTGTATGCGTATTCAGCAGGTCTGAGAATCGGCTACTATCTAATTTTCATATAATTTTTTTTTTTAATTTTTAATGCAAAACAACGTTTGCCGGGTCAGCTAGTAATTAGATAAACATTAGTGTGGTCTCATCCGCCCGACACGAAACATAACTCAATAAATTTCTTAACGATAAAGTAGATACTATGTCAGTCAAAACATGGTTTTAAGTTGGCTGGCAAGAAAATGGTTGTCGTGGTCAACCATTGTTGATCTCGGGTACCCTAACAATGGCGCACTGGAACGTACAAATAGCACCTTCTACAGGATTTGGAGCGTAGATCCGTAGGTTAGGCAAATATGAGCTGATAATATTAAATTCTTTATTAAGAATCACTTTGAGATGTTGACAGTGACCAGGACGGACGGCTTAATGTGCTCTCCGAGACACAGGGTGTAAACACCACCAACTTCCTGACTTACAGGCTTACACCTTACAGAACTTTACTTAAAAGAACGAAAATCTCAAAATTATTTCATAATCCGACCCGAAGAGTCAAGCCCAGGACCTCCTGATCAGATCCAATTACTAACCACTCTCTACCAAAGCAGTTATTATATTATTTAATGCAGTTATTCATCGACATAATCGGCACTACATGTCTAGTTCAATGAGTCGTTCTAATGGACTCTCAATAGATTCTTATTAGACAGAGAATTTGGAACTAAAACCACGTAGACTGGCTACATGTTTGACGCAAGTTCACCAAAGACAAAAGTGCTAAACACGCCTAAAGAAATTATCACTTCAAAAGTGTCGAAAAGAGTTACTTATAACACTTTATTCATGCACTCTGAGTGTATAAGGTGCTATAAGGAATTTGATTCCAAAAGTTACCTGTTAACTATCCTATTATATTCCCGGGTCCACGTGTGCGTGAGGTCGGCTATCCCGGGCGGCATGTGGGTCAGTATGTGAACTCTCTCTCCGGCCAGCTCTGCTTTGGACAACTCTTCGATCAGCCAATCCAAATGCTGCTTCGAGTCTAACGGATCATAGACAAGCCACCTAAAAACAATAATTAAGTATTAATTTCTACCCTTGTTGGCTTTTACTGTTATAACCATTAGTATAATATAACAGAAATATACTTGAATATATTAATAATTACTATATGCAGTGGTGTGTTAAGTAGAAATTGATAAAATAACAAAATACCTATTAAAGGTTCAAAATCCACTTTTTTAAGAATCTTGTGTCAATCTTCAATCTTGTGTCAATTTGTTATCGAATTCGAGACAGAAACGGCTAGACCGATTTTAATTTGTTTCGTGTACTCGTATTTGGTAAGTCTAAAAATATGTTGTAGGCCATTTTTACACCTCCAGATGATAAGGGTGGTCCTCTCTAGAATTTGTTTTTTATGTCATTTTATGACACCGTCTGCAAGAATTTTGTTTTGTAATAGTTCGATAAAAGTAGTCTATGATCTTTCTCAAGTTCTAAACTATCTCAGTGCCAAAATTCATTCAAATCGGTTCAGTAGTTAAGGCATGATTGAGCAACAAGCAGACAGAGTTACTTTCGCATTTCTAATATGCAGACGAACTTGGGGGCATCAAATAAATTACAAATAGGCACACGTACATACCAATTGTATCGGTAAGCAACATTGGTGTTAAGGGAAATGACGCGCAATCCAGGCCTGAGCAGCATGGAGAAAGCGCCCATTTTGCGTATAGTCGCTTTTGCTTCCTCGGTCAAGTAATAGTCCCACTTTCTCGCCAAGCTCTCGTAAAGCCAAGTTGTGTTGAGTTTGTCACCTTTGACAGTGATTGGTGCAAATCTGTAACGTGATTTTTATTTTTACTAATTATTCCATTCTTGCTTTTATAAATCTTACCATTATTACTGCCATTTTTTTTTATTGGAGTTTAACAAATTATTTACTAAAAATTGTAAGTTGAAATGTAATTTTTAACCGACGAAAAAAAACGGAGGAGGTTCTCAATTCGACACGTATATATATTTTTTTTATGTATGACCACGCATAACTTTTTACAGAGTTGTCCGATAATTCTTTTTTTATTAGAAAGGGCAAACTTTCAAGGTGGTCCCATTGTCATCATGTTAGGATCTGATGATGATATCCTGGGGAAATTGAAGGAACTCTTCAAATTTTGGAGGCACGCTTACAGCGATTTCGGTCTTTGTCTCGGTATCGGTGGCTTTTTGGCTACAAATACTATATATAATATACTATGACAGTATAGTACGAGTACGTTGCGTGGCGATAAATCACTAAAAAGTAAAAAATAACTAAAGCATATCTAGGAGTCGGTGCCAGCCAAGGTTTCTACTTTAAGGAGTTACCTAGAACCCACAAACTGCATTACTAAGTACGTAAAATAAATGTTCCTTAAACTTGCTGGCACCGACTTCATAGATATGCTTAAGTAAATTAAAGCAACTAAATGACACAGTTATTTTTTAATTTTTAGTGCGTTTTGAGTCGGTTCTTTTTTTGTTAAAAATTTTATCATTTTCTAACTTTATTCTTTTCTAACAAGCCTTCGCCTAGTTTTATTGGAGATACACGTGACAAGTATACTCCAAATTCCACCTCGTATAAGGGGGGAAACTCGGCCTTATAGTGGGTCATTGTACCCAAAATGTTTCAATTCCCAACCTCCTTTTAATATAACTGTTCATTTTTCATTCCGCCCATAACAGGCTTAAGCCCTTGTAGGAGAGGAGATATGGTGCGTACCCCCATCATACTACTCCAATGCGGGCTCAGGGTAACAATGTTTAATTTATTAACGGCTGCACGACTCCTAGATATGCTTAAGTAAATTAAAGCAACTAAATGACACAGTTATTTTTTACTTTTTACTGCGTTTTGAGTCGGTTCTATTTTTTGTTAAAATTTTTTATCATTTTCTAACTTTATTCCTTTCTAACAAGCCTTCGCCTAGCCTGGTTACGTGCTCTCTGAGGCACAGGGGAGTAATACTATCAACTCCGTGCTCAGAAATTGCTGAAAATTTCTTAAAAGAAAGAAAAACTTAGAACGATTCCACAACTTGACTCAGGAACTTCATGATCAAAGCCAAACAAGTTAACCACTAGAAAAACAATGATGACGATATGCAATCTACGATTCAATCGATAGTTAAAATCGAAACTGAATAACAACACTTACTGATTTGTAGGTTGAGATTCATGATTGCCAATAGTGGGAATAATTTGAACACCCTTCCTGAACTCTTGTCTCATCGAATCCACTATGTAGCCGTTCATTTCATTTATCAAGTCGTACGTGGTTTCCCACACGTGATGGTCGATACTGTCTCCCATATAGTAGACAACATCTACATTCTGAAAATTAAATAATACTGTTATCCAAACTTATTTTAAAGTATTTAATAATGATAATACGCTCTCGATCTTATTTTGACCACTGCCCCTTTAGAGAAAATTTTAAAATAGATTTTTCCTGCTCAAAAGTCTCTAGTTCCATTATAATGCTTCCTGTTCTCTGTAGGTTTCCTACAGCCCCCCAGAAAGTGAGACTGAAGAGACATTATAAACCGGGTTCTATGCGATTTCTGGAAAGACTGAAACGCCCACAAGCAAGCAAGGTTGCGTTATCGCTCTCGACAATTCCTGATTTGACAGTTTGTCATCATTATTAGCCTGTTACAATGGCTATTAAGGGGCAACAGCCACAACTATATTGGAATTTAATGTATAGAGGTCGAGTACTGTATAATTTAAAAGTGTTATTGGTGTTTTTGATGGCAAACTTACGCCCAAGTCGCTGCTTGTCATTGCTACCGTCATGTGTAGAGTTAGAACCAAAACGGACTTTATTATAAAAGTACCCTCAACATTGATCATGAACACAAGGCTCCACAGTGATTGGCTAGGAATGAATGTGCTTAATTACAGAAAAATAAAGCATACCTTCTGTCACGTACTTGTACTAACCTGATGGGTAGATGATATTCTTTTGATAACGTCATCGTAAGCCCAAACGGGTGTATCACAATTCCGATAATCACCCCAAAATCCTGCCGGCGATGTATCTATCACTTCTTTTGTTATTCTCTTTCTATATTGTATCTCCTTCACAATATCTAAATTTAGAGTGTCGTCTTCATCTTCTGTTGTGTAATCTTCAAAGAAATACTCTTCTGTAACATAATCCAAGGTCGTGGCTGTATCGCGTGGTACTTGTCCTTTCCTACAGCAAGTTGGTTCACTGCAATCTGCTACTCCGTTTGGTTCATAAAGTGGATCCAAATGCGCATCTGTGATTAATGCTATTGTAAGCGGTGTCGGCTTTGAGTTAGGAACCTTAAAATACAACAAAAATCTCAATTTTTTATAATGTGCCTATATAATTCTCGCCCTATCCCCTCTCCTATATTTAGGAGGGAGGCTGATAATTATTGATATAATTCTCGTATCACGTAGTTAGTCCGTGATGACCTCGCAAATAATTATTGAACCGATCTTGACAAAATTTCGTAATTAGTATTTTGGTTGAACTTAAAACTTTTAACTCGATTATACCTACAAGTTAAATACCTACTTTCCATCAGAAAATAGATTTGAATAATACAAAGTCTGTCGGGTCCGCTAGTACCTAACGCTAGAAATAATAAATCATTTTGTATTTGCTATGAAAGTATTTGTTGAAGGTGTTTGATGTTGTCTTGACAATTTCTTGGAAATATTTTGTTTTATAACCTATACCAAAGCCGAACTCGATTGAGAATGCTTGTCAACAAACAAATTAAAAATGAAGGTAGAAATCACTAGTCATTTTACACCTATTTTTTTAATTAACTGGTTAATGACGAATTCATGTCAATAAATTAGATTAGTAAGCTTAAAACAAATTAATATATTCAATATCTTTTAAATAAGATTTTTTAAAATAACAAAACATAATTTTAAATTTATTAGGCATAAAATTAGTTGCATTTTCTACCTTCATTTTAAATTTGTTTGTTGACAAGCATTCTCAATCGAGTTTGGCTTTAGTATAGAGGCATATATTTTCTGAAATATCTTTGATATATATACTAGTTACCATTCTAAAGACTACTTACCTTAATGTCAGCGAGGTTCGGATGTTCCGGCAAGTCGACTGTCCATTCAAACCTAGAATCCAGGATCACGCAGTTGTCAGGATCGTCGTTATTTTGTAACACTAACGCGCAAAATGTTCTCGGCGTAGCTTCTGGTATTGTTTTTATGATATGTCGAAATATCGGCTGCAAAAAATAATTGTTTTAACATTTTGGCATTAATAATTATTATTAAAGTTTTCACTCTACAGACTCTTAGAAGCTTTTTTAACCGACGAAAAAAAACGGAGGAGGTTCTCAATTCGACACGTATATTTTTTTTTTATGTATGACCACGCATAACTTTTTACAGTGTTGTCCGATTTTGATCATTCTTATTGTCCTCATGTTAGGATCTGATGATGATATCCTGGGGAAATTGAAGTAACTCTTCAAATTTTGGGGGCATGCTTACAGCGATTTCGGTTTTTGACTCGGTATCGGTAGCTTTTTGGCTACTAGTGCCACATAATATACTATGACAGTATAGTACGAGTACGGTACGTGGCGATAAATCACTAAAAAGTAAGAAATAAAATTTTTTAACAAAAAATAGAACCGACTCAAAACGCACTAAAAAGTAAAAAATAACTGTGTCATTTAGTTGCTTTAATTTACTTAAGCATTTATTCTGTGCTCTGATATGACACAAAAATACTCACGACATTTAATTCGAGAACACCTCGGCAAGACTCAGGTCGTAAGATGCCCAAAGATGTGCACATTGTCTCTATTGAATCTATGATCGTGTCATCTGTCGCTCCCTCGCGGATCATATCAAAGTACGCCGCCAGTCCGCTTCGGCATATGAGGCATTTAAGGCTCTGAAAATAATAGATTAACCTTGGTTAAGCAACTGGTGATCATGGTTCTAATTTTATTATTATTAGGTATCCATAGACTATAAAGAATTTTCGTAAGTTAAATTGACCTTTTCGGCCTTTGGCATTAATTGGACTTATACATTTTTTACTTTTGGACTTATACAATTTATGACGTCATAGATGCAGTTTTGCAGATTGTTTGAAGACAAAGGTAGATAAATATGTTTTCCTTAACCGATACCAGCTGTTAATGAACTGCATTAAGTATCTTATCTACTATAATATGTGGATCACTAAAGTAAGACTTGATACATTATATCAAGTTTAAATTAGGTACTAATTAAACAAATAAAGTGGACCGAGGAACTGCCTCGTTGGTCTAGTGGTTAGCCTATGTGGCTTCGATCACGAGGACCTGGGTTCGATTCCTGGGTCGGGTCTCGGGTCACGGAATAATACTAAGCTTTTTCATTCTTCTATGAAATGTTCAGTAGGTACATTCCAAGCCCGGAGTCTGGAAGTTGGTGGTGTTACACCCCCGTGCCTCGGAGAGCACGTTAAGCCATCGGTCTCGGTCACTATCATCAACATCTGATAGTGATCGTAAATGAAACATTGTCAACCTTAGCCCGCCAACCCACATTGAAGCAGCGTGATGGGTGTACGCTCCATATCCCCTCTCCTATAAGGAGGAAGGCCTGGCCCTGTAGTGGGTCGTTAATAGGCTGATAATGATGAAACAAATAAAAAAAGACGAGTGGCACTCGGAGACTGCCGCAGTAAAGCTATTGCATAGCATTTTTTATCAACTTATGTTTACCTACCGACGTCATCGGAACCGTGGCCTAGTGGTAAGGCGCTCTAAGTGCCCGGATTGCCAGAGAGACGCGGGTTTGAATCCCGTCGGTTCCGCAATTTTTTTTTCAAGCGTGATATTAAAAAAAAAAACTAAAATATTTTTAGTTATTCCATCTATCGCGATAAATACCAGAACTTTTAATGACTTTTTGAAATATTACGCTGTTAAAAAAAATGACTTTTTGAAATATCACGCTTAAAAAAATAAAAAAATTAGAGCACCTTACCGCTAGACCACGTTCCCGATGACGTTGGAGCCGAAATTATGCTTTTGATATTTTATGTTTTTGATATTCGGGGGTGTTAGGTATTTTCGTTACGGAATTTTTGGATTCGGTCTCCACGCTCAAGGCCCGCGATAGAAGCTATGCAATAGCTTAATAATACTATTGGTACTAATCAGTCTATCAAGATTAGCTACCGACTTTCTGTAGCTTTACTCAGAGCTTCATTAATAGTTCAACCATTATTAAGCTATTATATACACGTGTTCGAATCCCGTCGGTTCCGAAATTATTATTTTTTTTCAATCGTGATATTTCAAAAAGTATTTTTTTTTTAATTAATGACTTTTTGTAATATCACGCTAAAAAAAAATTGCAGAACCGAGGAATGAAGCGGGAGCGACTTACCGCTAGGCCACGATCCCGATGACGTCGGCGGGTAAACATAAGTTGACAAAAAATGCTGTGCAATAGCTTTACCGCGGCAGTCTCCGAGTGCCACATGTCTTTTTTTTTATTAAAGCTAAAAGTTGAAACTTGTGCGATAGACGCTTAAAATAAAGCCATTGTGTGCCATATATCCATAGTCGCCTTTTTTTTTTTTTTTCGTGGGGAAATCCTCATGGATACCCACTTGCCAGGGGAGGCAAACAGGTTATGTCGGACTCCTACCGACTAAAACCCCACGGCTTAACAACCCGTAGCCTTTACACTGGGCCATGGGAACGGCCTCGCACACAACCGCAACCCAGACAGCAACGCCCGCAAGAGCAGGCCCTCCTCTACGATTTATAAACACTTAACTAATTAAAGGCGTGAATGTATAACACGCCATCTGTCTCAAGGATTGATCCCTAGTGGGCGATGGATTCCCCATAATAACCATCGCCCAGAGGTCCTCCTCAGGGAGGCAAGTGGCGGTTGTATGCGAAACGTCTGCGTCCGACTCTCCTGCAGCGGATCGAATGAGGCTCAGCGTTAGCCTCCCTCAAGCGTTCCGCCGCCTCCTTTTGCGACATTACAGTTTCACAAAAGGAGACCATAGCTTCCCAGGATTTGTCATTATCTGTCATCGCTTTGACGACAGCAGGAAACGACAGGTCACGTCCTATTGCTGCCACGAGAGTTTCGCGTGGCTCGGCCCAACTAGATATCCATAGTCGCTTACCTTATTTACTTACCTATGAGTATACCCATAGCTCAGTGCATGACAAACTTTCAACTTTTATAGGTTCTTACTTCTTACTAATTGTTATAAATACCATTGTGCTCAATGGCGTGCATTTAATAAATGCAAAAATGCACTACCTACTCTGAGGACACATTACGAAACAGTATTGGGCATGGAATTTTCCATTTCGTGTAGTTAGTAGGTATCTATAGTGCCTACACTTCTTAAAAACCTTGTGCACGCCACACGTGTGGTTGTGTTAAATACGTACCTATCTATGAATGAACGCGGGATGCTATTTTCACTCAATTTTTAGTGTAAAGTCACATCTTACGCTTTATAGATATTACACGATAGCACTGATTTTATTTTACTTACTAGTTTAGTAGTAAATCTATTATCTAGTAAGTAAGTAACCTAGGTAGCCTTAAAGTCTACGTTGATACTTACTTCTCTGCCTCTGGTATTCTGTCTTTGCATCGCATTTGTAGTAGATCTGTAGATTTTGAACACATCTTGGAGTATCCTCGAATCTTCTTGCGAACCTTCATTTTTTGCGATCCTCAGAAATAGTTTATGTAGGTCATCTAAAAGTAAACAAAGAAAAAATAGTTAAATGTACTAAGAATTTATTTCCTATATATTTATTATCGATAACCAGAATAACATTGGAAATATTACCTATTAGCACAAAAGTCGCTATTGTAAATTTTTCATATTATTGCTCGTACTGGCTAAGTACAACAAAAATTGGATAATTCAAGAAAATATAAAATCTTAAATTGCTCATATGTGCCGAGCTCATAATTAAAACTAGAATCTCTCGGCATTTCCAACTGTCACAGGAGTATGTATAATTTAAAACATTAAAAAATTGTAATCTTTAAAGTTCACAAAAAATTGTATCATTTAGTTCATTGCTTTAATTTAATTTGCACACACACACACAAGTCGGTTTTTTGAAACCGAGACCAAATTTAAAGAAGTAGCACTTTGTGGGTCTAGGTAAAGTCCTTGAAGTAGAAAGCTTGAGTGGCATCGACTTCATAATGCTCAAGTAAATTAAATCAACTATTAATGCAATTATTTGTATCTAATGAAGTCGTTCAATTTTTTATTTAAATATCTTTTTCTTATTTTTTATTGATTTATCGAAAGTTAACATAGAAAAACCTAGCGATTTTCCCAGGATCTCATCATCTGGTCCTAACAGGATGACTACAGACCATTTCTTTCTAATATAAAAATTTTTAACAAAAAAACTAATGAAAAAAATAAAGATTTAGTTGCTTTAATTTACTTAAGCATATCTATTAAGTCGGTGCCAGCCAAGTTTAAGGAAATTTTTTTACGTAGTAAAGCAGTTTGTTATAAAAAACAAAACATAATTTTAAATTTAAATTTTTTTGTTATAAATTTTTATTTCTTACTTTTTAGTGATTTATCGCCACGTTACGTACTCGTACTATACTGTCATAGTATATTATACGACACTAGTAGCCAAAAAGCTACCGATACCGAGACAAAAACCGAAATCGCTGTAAGCGTGCCTCCAAAATTTGAAGATGTCCTTCAATTTCCCCAGGATATCATCATCAGATCCTAACTTGATGACAATGGGACCACCTTGGAAGTGTGCCCTTTGTAATAAAAAAAGAATTTTCAAAATCGGACAACTCTGTAAAAAGTTATGCGTGGTCATACATAAAAAAATATATATACGTGTCGAATTGAGAACCTCCTCCGTTTTTTTTCGTCGGTTAAAAAAGAAATATCATCAGACTACACATAAAAAACATATGCATCGAATTGAAAACTTCTTTTTCGTCGGTTGACAATATTATTTTATTTTATACACAGTAATAACAAACTCACCTGAAGACATTAATCGCGTAGCAACACTTGAGCCTAATATCAAACCAACAACAAACAAGGCGGCAAAAAACACTTTCATCTTGACTCGTCGGCGACCTATTACAATTGATAAGAAAATATCAGGCCTTATATATTAACTTGTAAATCATAAGTACTCTTGAGAAAACCCAATCAAATATCTTTCAGCAATTTGTTGTGTCACTCCGACTACATAGACAAATAGACTGGCTACAAAAAAATATACAATTTATTGTTATTATTTTATCTTAACCGATAAACTATGAGTATGATCAATCATCGTCTGATCAATGTTTACTCAAGTTTGATGATCTTAGAAACAAAACAAATGACCATACATACTCTCTGTAATTAGCCAGGTATTTTTTAGAAACTATATACCGGCTAACTATATATATTAAAGCAGCGTTAGTGTAACCTTTTTTTTAATCTAAAAAAAAATTATGTATGTAGGTTTACTATACTAAAGCCAAACTCGATTGAGAATGCTTGTCAACAAACAAATTAAAAATGGAGGTAGAAATCACTAGTCATTTTACACCTAATTTTTTAAGTAAACTTGTTAATGACGAATTCATGACAATAAATTAGATTAGTAAGCTTAAAACTAATTAATAAATTCAATACCTTTTAAATAAGATTTTTTAAAGAAACAAAACATAATTTAAAATTTATTAGGCATAAAACGTGTTGCATTTTCTACCTTTATTTTAAATTTGTTTGTTGACAAGCATTCTCAATCGAGTTTGGCTTTAGTATAGAGGTAGGTGAATATCTTAGCATTCCGTAGATTCACAATGCGGGTCCATCGTGTTGCTGTGAAAAACGCGGAACAGACTCCGATACTTGCGGCACAGGCTTAAGGGTAGCTTTTGTGACCAGTAAACGTTTGTCTTCTCTGCTCAAATAATTCTCCCTGTCCGATCAAATCCGATATAATCCTGCTGGGGCGCTTTGTGCACTTGTTCTAGAATAGAACTTACTACAGTTCTAGTTAGAACAAGGTCTTTGAGGTTCTAGAGAGATTTTGCTGGTAAATGTCTTACACCCACTTTTACTGCATATAAGGTAACCACATAGCCATTTTTTTCCCGCCAGTTCATTCGTAAGGTCATAATATTTATAAACACTACACGATCGCTTTACAGATACTATACTAAAGCCAAACTATCTATGAGAATACTTGTTATCATATTTATTTACTTTAAATTAATATATGAAGGTTGAAAGATTCGGTTATCATAACCAAGGTTCATTTTACTATAAACCTATTTTTTTTAATCAACTAGTTGATGTCGAATTCATGACAATAAATTAGAGGGCTAACGTAAGCTTAAAACTAATAAATATATTCAACATCTTTTAAATTATATTTTTTAAAATAACAAAACATAATTTTAAATTTATTAGGCATAAAATGTATTGCATTTTCTACCTTCATTTTTAATTTGTCTGTTTACAAGCATTCTCAATCGAGTTTGGCTTTAGTATAGTTATCATATTTATTTACTTTTAATGTATGGGATATTTGTTTCCCATGCACTGTAAGGCCTGTGTGCACCAAGATTTCGGTTATCATAACCAACGGTTAACACAACTTTACTATAAATGGCGTTCCTGTTCCGCCAACCGGCCCGGTTCCGTCGCGCTGTCCATACTATTTTTCATTATACAGCCGCGAGCGTGCAACCGCGCCAGTTTTAGCGTTAGCCTTAACCGGTGTACGGGTTGTCGTGAACAGTAAATTTTACGTTAAGCTTATGTTAACCGTTGGTTATGACAGAGGCCTAAGCTCAACAAACAGATTTAATTAGTTTCGAAAGAAGGAATTAGTCTGGTCTAGATGTAGAAATAGTTAATCTTCTGAGATTTCATAGTTTTTTTCATACTTGTCCATTAAATGAGTTCATTCAGGTAATCAGCGTATCAAGTGAAGTACAAGAACTCTACTATTCTAGAAATTTTCCAATGATAATAATTGATTAGCTCGCCAACCCGCATTAGAACAGCGTAGTGGGTATAGGCTTCATATCCCCTCTCCTATAAGGAGGAAGCCGTTAATAGTCTGATAATGATCATTAATAATTTAATTAAAGATAATAAAAATTTATAATAAAATAATCATAATAACCTTTTTGACGACCTCCGTGGCGCAGTGGTAAGCGCAGTGGATTTATGAGACGGAGGTCCTGGGTTCGATTCCCGGCGGGGCAGATTGAGATTTTTCATAATTTGTCTTGGTCTGGCTGGTGACAGACTTTCACCGTGGCTAGTTACCACCCTACCGACACAGACGTACCGCCAAGCTATTTAGCGTTCCGGTACGATGTGTAGAAACCGAAAGGGGTGTGGACTGTGGATTTCATCCTACTCCTAACAAGTTAGCCCGCTTCCATCTTAGATTGCATCATCACATAACATCAGGTGTGATAGCAGTCAAGGGCTAACTTGTAGTCGATAAAAAAAACCTTTATTATTATACATCCGGTACAAAAACGGTTATTCTAGAAAATAGCCAATGATAATTTATTACCTCGCACACCCGCATTGGATCGGCGTGGTACGTATAAGCTCTATATCCCCTCTCCTAGAAGGAGGAAGAAGGAAGACGTTAATAGTCTGATAATGATCAATAATAATTTGATTAAAGATTAAATTTATTAAAAGATAATCATAATAAGTAAAAACTATTTGCTACTTATTTCTTGTTGAATTTTTTAGAATAAATACATACATACATACATAAACATCACGCCTTGTTCCCATAGGGGTAGGCAGAGACCACATCCCTCCATTTGCCACGGTCCTTGCATACCTCCTTAGCTTCTTCCACTCTCATTAATACTTTCATACAAGTTCGTCGGTTTAGGGTACTCTTGACCTGGCCATTATTTAAAATGACCTGAATTTGGTCCAGGAACATTCGCCTAGGTCTTCCCCTTCCAACATTTCCATTCACCCTCGCCTTGTAAATCTCTTTTGTTAATCTTCTTTCATCCATTCTCTCTACATGTCCAAACCATCTAAGCATCTCTTTCTCAATTTTAGTCACTACATCTTCTTTTACACCACACTTTTCTCTTATCACACTATTTTTAACTCTGTCACACAGTTTTAACCCGCACATACTCCTCAATGCTCTCATCTCTACCGCATTTATTTTACTTTTGTGCTTCTTCTGCCATACCCAATTTTCACTACCATACATAAGTGTGGGCACCAACACACCTCTATGCACAGCCAGTCTTGCCTTTTGGGACACTTTCTGGCTGTTCATAAATGCATACAGAGCACCATTCACCATGTTCCCAGCATTTACTCTTCTTTCAATATCACTCTCACACGTTCCATCTTTCGTAAATTTACTACCCAGGTATACAAACTCCTTTACTTCTTCCACTTTTTCTCCATCTATCGTATAGATATATGGAGTATCTATCTCTATCATATAGAATAAATAAAACAATATTTGCAAAACTAACAACATGTATTATAGTAACATATCATAAGTTTAAATAAGTAGAACCAGTATGATTCAAACAGATTATTTATATATTATGTAGGTGACAGGCATAACATGGAAAACAGTTTCATGGATTTTTAAATCTCGTAACTGTAAGATGTTTTCTGTTCAAACATCCGTCATATCGACGTCTTCAATGACCAAATCGTCCAGCATCTCCGCGAGTGTGATCCGAGGTAGCGTCGGATCGATCTCGTCCGTGTCGACGGCGACCTTGTCTCCGTCCTTGAAGATGTTGATGTGTTGCCTGAGAGCGGGGTCTTCTTCCAGGTCGTCCAGGAACTCGTTGTAGTCGCTGTAAACAAACATATTCGTTTCAGGCTTACAGCGAGGGCTTCAACCAACACCTAAGACTCAACTTCGATTGGAAGTGAACCAACGCATCAAAATACATAATTATAACTAGCAGACGCCCGCGACTTGCCCAAAAAAAATTAAAAATGGATATTGCAAGTTATCCTCAAAAGGTAGGTATATGCTATCGCACTCTTTTGTAGTGCTAATAAAAAATTCTTCTACACATTATTCCTTATATCTCCAATAGATAAAGCAACGTTTTCGATGAGAGCTCCCAGGCACTTACATAAAACCTTAACAAATTATATACGAAATCCTCGGAAACAACTCTATCTGTTGGTGAATGACACCACATGACAGGCTGTTCAGTAGTAGTGAGTTTACCGCGAACAGACACACAGGGGCGACGGGGAACTGTGTTTTATTATTATTATTATTATTCTTTATTTGTATTCCACACACACAATAAAAAAAACAGTACAGAGATAACTTAAAAAAATATATATATAGGATACAAAAGGCGGCCTTATCGCTTAGCAGCGATCTCTGCCAGGCAACCTTAGGCTTAGGAAAGTATAAAGAAAGAGACTGCAGGTGGTATACTTATAAAATATACATAAATTCAAATAATTACACACTAATACATAAACCAGACTACACAAATAACACCAATAATAACTAAAATATATATCATAAAATAAACTAATATATATATGTACCAATATTAATACATCATAAGAAGAACATAAACAAATAGTCATCTTTAGTTTGTAAAATAAAATTTTTTAACAAAAAATAGAACCGACTCAAAACGCACTAAAAAGTAAAAAATAACCGTGTCATTTAGTTGCTTTAATTTACTTAAGCATATCTATGAAGTCGGTGTCAGCCAAGTTTAAGGAACATTTATTTTACGTAGTAAAGCAGTTTGTGGGTTCTAGGTAACGTCCTTGAAAGTAGAAACCTTGGCTGGCAAGATATGCTTAAGTAAATTAAGGCAACTAAATGACACGGTTATTTTTTACTTTTTAGTGCGTTTTTTAAAAAATTTTATTTCTTACTTTTTAGTGATTTATCGCCACGTACCAACTCGTACTATACTGTTATACTATATTATATGGCACTAGTAGCCAAAAAGCTACCGATACCGAGTCAAAAACCGAAATCGTATTTGAAAGAGTTCCTTCAATTTCCCCAGGATATCATCGATCCTAACATGAGGACAATGGGACCACCTTGGATGTATGCCCTTTCTAATAAAAAAAGAATTAAAAAGTTATGCGTGGTCATACATAAAAAAAAATATACATGTCGAATTGAGAACCTCCTCCGTTTTTTTTCGTCGGTTAATAATAGGATTTAACGGCCTCTTTAAAAATGAAAATTGATTTCGATTCACGAATGCCAACTTTTATAATATTTATATAAGGGCATTGATCTCGCCTTGGCGCTTGGTTCCATTATTTTTAACCGACGAAAAAAAACGGAGGAGGTTCTCAATTCGACACGTATATTTTTTTTTTTTATATGTATGACCACGCATAACTTTTTACAGTGTTGTCCGATTTTGATAATTCTTTTTTTATTAGAAAGGGCATACATCCAAGGTGGTCCCATTGTTTCATGTTAAGATCTGTGATGATATCCTGGGGAAATTGAAGGAACTCTTCAAATTTTGGAGCTACAGCGATTTCGGTTTTTGAGTAACTTTTTGATGCCAATAATATACTACAGTATAGTACGAGTATGCTACGTGGCGATAAATCACTAAAAAGTAAGAAATAAAATTTTTTAACAAAAAATAGAACCGACTCAAAACGCACTAAAAAGTAAAAAATAACTGTGTCATTTAGTTGCTTTAATTTACTTAAGCATATCTAGGAGTCGGTGCCAGCCAAGGTTTTCACTTTAAGGACGTTACCTAGAACCCACAAACTGCTTTACTACGTAAAATAAATGTTCCTTAAACTTGGCTGGCACCGATTTCATAGATATGCTTAAGTAAATTAAAGCATTATTTTTTACTTTTTAGTGGTTTTAGGGCTATTTTTTGTTAAAAAATTTTATATAATACAACTTTGTACTTTGGGAAAATAGACATGAATTTGCTTTAGGCAAACTTAAGAAAGCGACTCGACGCTTCGCCTCTGCGTCAGTCGCTTGGCTGTTGGATCAAAGGCCGGATAAAGGCGTAGTTCTTCAAAATGTTGGAAATTTATTAAGAATTCTTAAATTGTGAGGAGGCGGTGGTTCAAATTTTTGTCAATAAGGAGATTCCTCACTCTTGGAGAGATATTACTCAAAAAACTCGCAAAGCCAGAGTATATAAGTAATTTTGACAAGTTAAAAAAAAGGTTGGTAATTTTATTCAAAACAATTTATAAATGTATCTCAATTTCATAAATTATCTTATTTTTTTCATTTAGGTTTATCTGCAATCAGAGGAAAACTATAAGCAGTTATATATAGCACTCTCCGAGTGCCGTCGCATATATTATTTCATAATAAACTATTATCCTCATTGGTATTTTGCTATTTTAAAGTTTTCTATTACACAATAAGAAGTAATTAAAAGATAACACTCCCAAATCACCAATATTGGCGATTGATTCTCTGTGATATAATTGTTTTTGTTATTGACCAAAATTGTTTATAATATTCTTGATAAAAATCAAAAGTCATTCTCTTTTTACAACACTTAAAGCCTACCTACGATAGTAGATAAAGTGAGATAATTTTTAACATCTTTAAACGTACTTAGAAAAAAATTGTAACAGATCCAATTCGATGCATTGAAGATATATTTAAAATTATATTGGACCTCTATGTTACAATACAATATTAAAAGTAAAAAAAATTTTTTTTTCGTTGTTGTCTTTCTGTCCATCGTTTTCTCGGCCGCGCATCACGACAAAACTGATGAATGAAGTCAAATGAAACTTTTTTTTTTTTTGAAAAAAAAAAATGAAACTTGACGCGATTTTAGTTTATATTGTGCGTCATGACATAGGATACACGAGAGTAAAAGCAGAAAGAGGTGGAATAGGTTGTATGAAAAGTCCTTCATTCTTGACGAGCTACACACAGCAAAGTCCCTTCAACGAGAAGTGATACCGGGTGTAAACAAACCTAATGTCAGGTCATTAGCTTACACAGGATTGTGTAATCTTTTTTACTAATTTTTCAATTGTAAAATAAATTCATGTTTTAAACAAGACAGAAAGAGACAGACATATTTTGTTCGTCCCGTCGTTACTACGAGTAAATGACCGGCTCGCATGTACGTCTTTTCGTTTAATTTAGATTAGTAAAGTAAATTTTTTCTTTATGAACACAAGAATAACATTTCTAGTTGTCATTTTTGTGTGCTTAAAGAAAAAATGGACTTGGAAATTGAACATCCATTTTTTCTTTATGAACACAGGTTTGACGTTTCTGGTTGTCAATTCTGTATCCGTAAAGAAAAATTCGACTGTAGTAGACAACAGTGAACTCACTCGTCGGTGGTGGAGGCGGGCTGCTCGTGCATGTGGCGCAGCTTCCAGGCGCGCGCCCGCCGCCGCGCCGCGCGCTCGCCGTAGTGCTTCTTGACGAGGTACACGTCGGGCACCGCGTCGCGGCTCAGCTTGTCCAGGTTCACGTCGTTCACGTTCGACTCGCCCAGGTTGTACCTGAACAGGTACAGGGTCATTCTTATTTAAGTACGGATATTCCTTTTTGCGCTTAGATTGAAAATCCAGTAAGTAACAGTTCTTTATATTTTATGAAATACATTTTTCGCAATTTCTGACTCAAAAATAACAACATGATGGATACATTAATATCAAATAAATCACGTGATAGTTCACTGAGCGGACGGCACGTGTGTAGTGAAAGGGTGACCGTCAAAGAAGAATGGCAAGAGCCCATACAACATTTTACCTGAAATCTATTTGAAGCGTCTATGTAGTAAAAAATGTAAAAACCATTGTGGTCTTATTACAGAAACATAATCACCAAGATTTTTCGTTTGACGAGGCCACAAAAAAAAGATATTAACTTAATAAAAATAGGAAAGCACAGTCAGTTATGACAAAAAGCACATAGTTTGCCGCATGGGGGCGACAGTGTCGTAGTTTGAAGTCGAAATTCATTTTTGTGTAGAAAGTAGTGCCAACTACTCGTAGTTTACAAGGCGTGTCAACTAAATAGCATAGTGCTCTAAAACAATACTAGATGTCACTACTAGTAGCGATTGCCATTTTGGCTTACTTTGCTGGTTTTCTGGACTCTGATTGTGCTGCAGTTAATAACTATATTACTTTGTTTTATTTTTGTATAAAATAAATACATACATAATTTTTGTATAAAATAAATATATACTAAAGCTATGTATATGCGAAAACAAAGTTGCTAGTGCCATCTAGTAGAGACAACGTGTAAACTCCTAAAAAACTGATTCGCCAGTGGCGTATCTATACCAGTATTGTGATACTAAGCCACCATTGCATATGAATTTAATCAAATAAATGTTCATTTATTGATTAATTTAATCTCAGCTTTAACATGTAAAACTAATTTAATTTAGTGTAAAATAATAACGAATTAAATTATTAAGTTTTGTATAACTCACATTTGTAGACGCCTCCGAAATCACTCAGGTATATAATCTTGCCATTTTTCTTTAAAAGTAAATAATTTCAGTGAACGATAATTTTATAATTTTTGTGTTAAAAAAAAGGAAAAATATTAAAATACATCATTCTTAAATTTCGCTTATTTACAAAATGTAGAAAATTGTGAAAAATGTCTTTCTGTATACCGGGTGTAAGTGATAGGGTAACGAAAAGATTTCCTGAAGATGTACAATTAATGTCTACAACAATAAAATGACTACCAGTAATGTCGTAAATGAGTTGCCGCTCCGTAATCTATATCCAACCATCGCCCGACGTAGCTCGCATATATAGCAATAGTAAGCTGTATTTAAACGACCGTCTTCCTAGAAATGGACATAAGTTAGTCATATCAGCTTATCGCCTCCGAAAAGTACAAAAATCTTTCGTAGGATTGGGTGTACTCTTCTACAACAATATGCTCAATACAGTTTTAGATCTGCCATTGCATAAATTTAAACAATGTATTAAAACTCACTTACTGAGTCAGGGTTATTATACTATCGATGAATATTTAAATGACAAAGATGTTCAAAGGCAATTGGATCGGCTTTCAACTTCACACAGGAAGTAAAATAAATAACTTTATGTAACAACACACTTAATATTGTAAAATTGATAATATTCATAAAGGCAAAATTTCAGTCACTACAAATAGTCCAATTTGACGTATCAAAAGTGCTTGTAATAAGCCTACTTGAAATAAACGATTTTGAATTTGAACTCTAAGAACAGCTGATTAAGTGCTTTGAAATTACATTTGCATTGCTAAATTTTGTTAAAAATTCCATTTTTTTTTCGAACTATCACTTAACAGAATTTTTCGCGAACGGAATCGCGGGCGTCCGCTAGTTCTCTATAAATTCTATGTATGAAAGAATACATAAAGTTACTGATCTGTGGGTACAAGTCAATTGCGTGATGAGCGTGGATGTTCTCCAGTGTCTGGGTGTTTATAAGTATTTATGTATGATATATATATATAAAAATATTCATCATTTATCATTGCACCCATAACACAAACTACTTACGAGTACGCTTACTTTGGGGCTATATAGCGATGTGTGTAATTGTCCTATAATATTAATTTATATATTATTCAAAAGTTATAAATCTCTCACCCAAGAACAGTGTCGCCAGGCTTCAAGATGTGTCCCAAATGTGTCCGCGTGTGCACCGGGCTCACGTCCATTCCCAGCTCGCTCTCCTTGACCACCCACACGTCCGCCAACACGTGCTTACTCGACACTGCGCCTTGCCCGGGGAATGTTTTCTTTTCCTAAATAACATTTATGAAATTATTAACTTTACCCATACATATTATAAATCAGTCTCCCGCCTCGTCTGTCTGTCTGTCTGTCTGTTCGCGATCACCTCAAAGACTACTGAATGTACTGTGATACGGTTTTAAGAGTGGTTCTTGACAATTGTTTTAGAGGTACGAAAACTGCTTTATCATTCCATGGATTAACGGTACGGTGTCGGGTCAATTGTGTCTCTTTATTAGAACTACAAAAAGTCCGCGACATGTATCATCTTTTGGTTTAAGGTCCTTTATGAACTTGTCAACACTAACATTCTTTGTTCAAGTTATTCTCCCTGCCCAGCCAAAATTCCAAAGGACCTACTAGAGCAGCTTTGACACTCGTTCCAATATGGAGCTTACTGCACTTCTAGTAAGGCCAAGGTCTTTTAGCAGGTTGTAGAGAGACTTCGCTGGTATACCCCTCGCACCCACTTCTACCGCGTATAAACTAACCACATAGCCATTTTTGGTTAGTTCATTAGTAAGGTAATAATAATTTTTAGGGTTTTATGTAAATTGAATAAAATATCACGAATTTCTTGGAAAAGTTGGAAATATTCAAAAGTCTGGGAGGTTTAATAGAAGATTGCTTTATCTATTTGAGATATAACGGAACAATGTATGAATCAATTGTTCCCCTTTATTAGGACTACAAAAAATGCGCGGCGGCATATATCTATCTTTTGAGCATAACTTGCTATACCAAATTTTCTTACAAAAAGGGTAATTTTTTATTTTTGGTGTTTTCGATTTGAAATTAAAAGACAGTAAAATAATACAACATAAATAAAGTAGATAAATACTTACATGTTCTTTCAATATATCAATATCCATAACAATGTATGCTACCAGCTGTTTAGGGTTACAGATTGGACTGAATGGATATCTCCAATATTGGGTTGAAGACAGGTCACATACTGAAATAAATCAGTTACAGATTTATGAATAGGCTGACAATGTAGTACATTTTTAAAAATAAAAGAAAAAAAGGAGAAAAATCTGTAGCCAACAAAGCAGGAGTGGAATCATGGGAATGACAAATCTTTATAAAAATTGGTATAATAAAATTATTATTATAAAAACAAAAAACCTGACTGCTTAGAAGTTATGAACTGAAAAGAAAAAAACAAGGATCACTATATCTGTATAAAATTCTAAATACTTTATGGTGCTGCAAACAGGGACAAAATACTTTAACCTGCGGGGAAAGAAAGATCTACCAAAACTACATTTGTCCCCGCCTGCAGCACCATAAAGTATTTAGAATTTTATACAGATATAGTGATCCTTGTTTTTCTCTTTTCAGTTCATAAGTTCTAAGCAGTCGGGTTTTTTGTTTTTATAACAATAATTTTATTTGAGACTTTTTAGTTTTAGTTTATGGTATAGAAATGAGACGGTACACTTAGTACACTTTTTGCCATTTTTTGTTAAAAAAGTAATATGAACATGATATGATATTTATATTTTTGAAATGGACTTTTTACGACCTTTCAATTGGTACCCATATTGCTAAGATAAGAAAAAAAAATACACACATCCCCCCTTTTTTCCCCCACTTACAGCCGCCATTTTGAAAATTTATATAGCCTATGTCACTACCACAATTTTGACAAATTCAACGACACCTCACATGTCAAAATCCGTTCAGCCGTTTAGGCTGTAACGCGTGCTGAAGAAATGGACATACATACATATATACATACATACATACATACGCTCGAAAAACATAACCCTCCTTCTGACGCAGTCGGGTAATAAGTACTGGATAAACTACATATGTCGACAAACAATTTTTAAAATTATTGTCTATGTGTTTGTTTGTTCCGAAAAAGCTGGACTGATTTAGAAGACGGAGGTCCTGGGTTTGATTCCCGGCGGGGCAGATTGCGATTTTTCTTAATTTGTTTCGGTCTGGCTGGTGGGAGGCTTTCGCCGTCGCTAGTTACCACCCTACCGACAAAGGCGTACGGCCAAGCGATTTAGCGTTCCTGTATGATGTCGTGTAGAAAGCGAAAGGAGTGTGGATTTTCAACCTACTCTTAACAAGTTAGCCCACTTTCACCTTAGACTGCATCATCACTTAACATCAGGTGTGATAGCTGTCAAGGGCCAACCATTAGTCAAAAAAATAAACATACCTTGTCCTGTGTATGCATCAATTAAATGTATAGTACTGGTCACTCTCTGTACTAAGCATATAGGAGATATGGAGCCCAGAGATTGAGTCAACTTCTTAGGAAGGCACACAACACTGTCCTTCGACAACGGCACTATTTCCACAGAGAATGTGAACTTGTAGTTGTAAATGTTGCTGTGTATATCATGGGATAGCAGTTTCTTGGAATGCTGACACTTTATCGGTAAAACTGATTGAATAAAGTTGACCATTTTCTGTGCGTGATTCTCTGATGTGTAGAAAAAATCCAAGCCATCTGGAAACATAAAAAGTACCTCTTATAAATTATAATCCTCATTTCATTTTCATATAATTTTTGCGGCATAATTTTTGACGACCTCCGCGGCGCAGTGGTATGCGCGGTGTATTTATAAGACGGAGGTCCTGGGTTCGATTCCCGGCGGGGCAGATTGAGATTTTACCTTAAACATTTGCAAAAAAATATCATAAAATTAGATAGATTAATAAACTCTCTATTGCACATTTAAAAAGATACAGAGGCACATGAACAAAACAAGAAGTTAAATACAACATACAAAGTTGGCCTTATCGTTAAAAGCGATCTCCTCCAGACAACCCGCATTGAAGTACTTAAATTAATTACATCAATTCAAATAAGTCACTGTCGGCACCTAGTAATCTAATTACCTTCAATTAATAAAGTCTGGTACTTTTTTTTTTGAC
This sequence comes from Mycalesis mineus, assembly GCA_034621355.1. Lineage (NCBI taxonomy): Eukaryota > Metazoa > Arthropoda > Insecta > Lepidoptera > Nymphalidae > Mycalesis > Mycalesis mineus. Next base: position 13,795,909 of record CM067892.1, read on the forward strand.
AAATTAGCCTTTGACTGCAATCACATCTAATGGTAAGTGATGGTACAATTTAAGATTAAAGCCGGCAACTAACAGCTCCAACAATTTTCATGTAATTTTGAATGCACGGTTTTCAGAGGTGATTTATTTTAGCTAGCTTCATTATTAGAAAACATATAATTACCAAAAAAAACACCATGTCAACACCTGATCTGACCTAGCTTTGCTCAAAAATTTTTGTTGAATACTTTTTTTTTTAATTTTGTTTTGACGACCTCTGTGGCGCAGAGGTGCGCGTGGTAGATTTATAAGACTGAGGTCCGGGGTTCAATTCCCAGTGAAGCAGATTAAGATTTTTCTTAACTTTTCTTGTACCAGCTGGTGGGAGACTTTCGTCGTGACTAGTTACCAACAAAGAGGTACAAGCGATTTAGCGTTCCGGTACAATGTCGTGTAGAAACCGAACATGGTGAGGATTCCATCCGTCTCCTAACAAGTTAGTCCGCTTCCATCTTAGATCATGCATCATCACTTATTATTTCTAGAGGGGACGTCTGTCAAGGCCAGACGGGTGGTCAGTCCTCATTAGAACCATTCCACCCAATTCCCGTGATTGAGACACAGGTTCACTGGTGTCCCGACAGTGCCCCCCCCTCAAGCCTACCTGTAGCCTTCGTGAACCTAACAATTCCCCCTATGGTGAGGTTCGTCAGGTCTGCTTCACTAATTCTATCCTTACCTAGTATCTCCCGTCTTACCAGCGCGTACATGGGACACTCAGCTAAGAAGTGATAGCTGGTCTCCTCTTCGCCACACTCTGGACACGAAGGATCATCCTTTATTCCCATTATCTTGAGATGCCTATTGAGTAGACAGTGCCCAGTTGTCATGCCTACTACTAGTGCTATGTTGGTTCTGTTTTGTGACAGTAGATGCTTTGTTTTCTTCTTGTCGTATGCCTTCAGGAACATTTTTGATTGCCTGTACTGTGTTGAGCTGTTCCATCTTGCATTCGACTCCCTTTGTATAATACCTTCGATTACCCGCTTCGTTATATTATGCGGAATGGGTAAGCAGGGCTCTGGTCCGTGAAAGTGAAGACTAGCGCCCATTCTGGCTAGTTCGTCTGCTTTTTCATTGCCGTCATTCCCTTGGTGGCCAGGGACCCAGGCAATGGTAACTGTTGTCCTTTCAGCCAGAGAGTTCAGTGTTTGCTTGCATTCTCTTACTAAGGCTGAAGTGGTATCCTTTCTGTTAAGCGCTTTTAGTGCAGCTTGACTATCACTATATATGATTACGTCATTGCTTCCTGTGTCCGATAATTCTATTAGACTTGAGGCACAAGCCATAATGGCATATGTCTCAGCCTGGAAGATGCTTGCAAATTTGCCCAGACTGATGGTCTGACTCTTATTTACCATGGTGCTGTAAAATACTCCAGCACCACTGAGCTTTGTGGATTCCCGCCTTGATCCGTCTGTGTAGCAAATGATGCTACCTTTGTGAGCGGCATCAGTCTTCCATGTCTCCCTTGATCCTATATGTACTCTATATTTTTTATCGAAGATGCGCTGTCTCTTGATAAGATCACTATTGCTGATTATCATCGACAGCCTTTCTCCATAGATTTTGTCTACATCTGTGTGTCCTTTGTCCATGAAGTTGCCTTTCCATTGTTTAGACACTTTCATTCTATACCATTGTTCTAGAGCAATCTTTTTTGCTACTAAGTCCAAAGGATGCAGTCCCATTAGGACCTCCAGCGCTGCAGATGGTGTTGTCCTGATGGCGCCTGAGATCATTAGAGTTGCTAATCTTTGTACTTTTCCTAGTTCTTTGCTATTTATTTTTGCTTCCGCTCTATGCCACCAGATGATAGCTCCGTACAGAACTCTAGGCAATATAATAGCCGTATATATCCATTTAATGACACCCGGCTTCATGCCCCAAGTTCTGCCCACAGCTCTTCTGCATTGCATTAGAGTTATTTTGGCTTTAGAGCATTGTTCCTGAATATGCGTCCTAAATCTTAGGGTGTTATCTAAAGTTATCCCCAGATATTTAATTTCTTTTATACTTTCTAACTCAACACCTTTAACCTTTATGGGTGTAAAGTTTGAGTTTCTCCGCTTGGTAAACAGCACTAGCTTGGTTTTAAAGGGGTTGAGGTTAAGACCTTTATCCTGACACCAAGCTAATGTACTTTTAATGCCTGTACTCATGATGTCCCTTACGGTATTAGGGTCTCTACCTGTGACTAGGAGTACTCCATCATCAGAGTAGGCCTGCATATAGATCTTCATGTCATTAATTTTAACAATTAATGAGTCTAATAGTAGACACCATAGGAGAGGCGATAAGCATCCTCCTTGAGGAAAGCCTCTGGTTGATCGTATGGTAAGTGTCTCTCCACCTAAGTTTGCTGATATCGTTCTATGTGTTAACATGTTCACGATCCAGCTTTGTACTTTATTATCTATACCATCTCGGTGTAGTGCTGTTTTTATCGCTTCTCGATTCGCCTTGTCGAATGCCCCTTCTATATCAAAGAAGCATCCAAGTGCGACTTCTTTGTTGTTAAGTGATCTTTCTATATTAACATCAAGTGTGATGGCAGTGAAGGGCTAACTTGTAGTTGTTAATGAAAAAAAAAATTATTATGCAATTCTAAATTTAAGTTACCATGTTTAGGCTTAATGCCGAGTGTGTTGGCGTGAGCTTTATGCTTCAAGATCAGTTGCTCCAAGTAGTAGAATGTCTTCCTGTTGTGAGCCCGCTGCCGCACCTGCACCATGGCGCGCCAGTAGTTCTGCGCTTCAGTTCGGTGGCACGCATCACACATTTGATGCTGAATCACATATTCAACTACGAATGTTTGTTGGAGCACTGCTCCGCCCATCACTTCCCCTTGTACTGTTAGTTTTACCTGCAAAATAATAATAAATCTAGAAAAAAGAAAATTCAATAGTTTTTATATACAGCTATAACTTTACTGACTACTCAGTGCTAAATTATGTGTCAGTCAGAAATAACAGTGCAAAAACCAGTCAATTTCAAACCGCCATTTTCAGAAAAAAAAATTCACACACACATTTTGGAATCATTTATGTTATAAATGTTTATGTTGTAAACCAAAATCTATCAAATACTTAAATTTGTAAAAATATTTACAAAAATTTTTATTATATTCATCAATAAGTTTAATCATAAGCTATTTTCATCAGAGATGTCAATACTAATACTGAATAAATTAAGTGTAGATTTCTTACTTTTATTCTTTTGGAATGTGGCTCAGTCCAGGCAAAACCGGCATCCACCAACTTCACTCTGTTCAGACCTTTCAACCTTTTCAGACACAGAGCAAGCAGTTCCCGTGACTCCAAGGCACACACCAACCATTCTGCAGGTGGCTGCAAATATCTGAAATAAATTAATCTTATATTTATTTACTGAGTTTAAAGTAGTTGAACACCAAAATGGATAAGATATTTATTTAAGACTCAGCTGCCCAGACATTCCAATATTCATCACAAACAATGAGTGGAGGAATTGCCTCATTAATAAATAATTAATTATAAAAATATATTGACAAAATTCTTCAGTTATACATACATATATAACATCACACCTTATTCCCATAGGGGTAGGCAGGGACCACATCCCTCCTTTGCATATTTCCTTAGCTTCTTCTTCAATTTTTTTTTTTTTTAATGACTACAAGTTAGCCCTTGACTGCAATCACACCTGATGTTAAGTGATGATGCAGTCTAAGATGGAAGCGGGCTAACTTGTTAGGAGTAGGATGAAAATCCACACTCCTATCAGTTTCTACATGACATCATACCGGAATGCTAAATCACTTGGCGGTACGTCTTTGTCAGTAGGGTGGTAACTAGCCACGGCGAAAGCCTCCCACCAGCCAGACCAAGACAAATTAAGAAAAATCTCAATCTGCCCTGCCGGGAATCGAACCCAGGACCTCCACCTTATAAATCCACCACACATACCACTGTGCCACGGAGGTCGTCAAAAATTAATTATATATCATAATAAAAAGTTATAAAAAGGTACCTTTCACATCCTCTACAGAAGAATAGAGTGGCTTGCTTTGGAATACCATCTGTAATATCCACATGGGCCCGCAAGCAAGCCACACACATGTTTGATGGGTTCGGCTCAATAGGAACAGCACACTGGCAACACAATCTGAAAAATATAACAATTATGATTGTAGTATTTCTAATTTTACTATTCCAAAACTATCTCTGCACCTCTCAAGACTTGTAGCCTATAGGGAATATGTGTATGTATAATATTTGACGGCCCAGTGGCGTAGTGGGTAGTGACCCTGCTTCTGCGTCCTAGGCTGTGGGTTCAATTCCCACATCTGGAAAATGTTTGTGATGAGCATGGATGTTGTCCAGTGTCTGGGTGTTTATCTATATATTATAAGTATTTATGTATAATATATATAAAATATTCATCAGTTATCATAGCACCCATAACACAAGCTACTTAAGAGTACGCTTACTTTGGGGCTATATAGCGACGTGTGTAATTGTCCTATAATATTTATTTATTTATTTATTTATGTGTGTTGCAGTGTCTATGAAGTAGAGGCATACTTGTATCTTGTGTCTGTAATTTCCTCGACACCATACTTTTTAGTAAATATACATAAAGCTATGCCTCTTAGCCGCTAAAATAATCATAAAGAAAGGTTACTACTTATGAAAACAAATAGTGTAATTTGTGAGAGAGCCATAAAAATCAATCTTTAAAAAAAATCTTTATAATTAAATGAAATTTCTGAAATATAATACAGTAATTTATAATAGTATCTTTTATAAATAAAAAAATAATCAGAATCAGATCCTAACCTAATACCAAGTCAAATAAATTCACTTACATTTGTGCGCCTGTTGGTGATATAGCCGTTTCAGGAGACATGTATTCCATGTTTGTGAATGAAAATGGTTTTCTGAATAAAATATAATTGTATCTGAATATTAAAATTTATATTTTATCAACGTGTACTTCTCTTACTTTGCAGTCGCCTCGCAAGTGACATTGATAATTGATAAATAAAATGCACAGAGTCTATAATGGAGGACAGATTGATAAATTACAATGAAGATAATTTTTTTTTATTTATTTTGCGTCTGTAAAAACTAGTCTTAAGGTTTAATGACAACCTCAGCCTAGGCAGTTGCTACATTTGTGCGGACTGCATGCAGTGTGTCTAAGCACCTTTATAGAATAAAGCAGAATTTGTATCCTCTTTGACTGTTTGTTATCGATTGAAGTTGAAACGGAAATGAAAAATAGAGTAGCTCCATGCTCTATGGACACTATTCCTCATTACGTAAACTTCGACAGGCACCGAATTTTTAAGAGAAAAATTTAATATAAACTGCACATTCCGACGAACATTTGAAAAACGAACATGTTTTCTACCGTGGGTAGAGCTGGTCTTCTGGCCACGAGAACGGTAGTAAACAACTCCTTGGCTGAGAAGACTCCATTGGTTGCCGGAGCCCTAGTGAACAAACGTGACTATGCAGCCAAAGCCGCAGGAAAGGGGTCAGGTAAGGTGGTGGCAGTCATCGGTGCTGTCGTGGACGTCCAATTTGAGGATAGTCTTCCACCCATCTTAAATGCCCTGGAAGTTCAAAACCGGTCTCCTAGACTCGTCCTCGAGGTGGCACAGCACTTGGGTGAAAACACCGTACGTACTATTGCCATGGACGGTACTGAGGGTCTTGTCCGTGGACAACCTGTCCTCGATTCCGGCTCACCCATTCGTATCCCCGTCGGCGCTGAAACTCTCGGCCGCATTATCAATGTCATTGGAGAACCTATCGACGAGCGCGGTCCCATCCCCACAGACAAAACGGCCGCCATTCACGCTGAAGCCCCCGAATTCGTTGAAATGTCTGTGCAGCAGGAGATTCTGGTCACTGGAATCAAGGTTGTCGACCTTCTCGCGCCCTACGCCAAAGGAGGCAAGATCGGTCTGTTCGGCGGCGCTGGCGTCGGCAAGACTGTACTCATCATGGAGCTGATCAACAACGTCGCCAAGGCTCACGGTGGTTACTCCGTGTTCGCCGGCGTCGGGGAGCGAACCCGCGAGGGTAACGATTTGTACCATGAAATGATTGAGTCCGGAGTCATCTCCCTGAAGGACAAGACTTCCAAGGTAGCCCTTGTGTACGGTCAGATGAACGAGCCCCCTGGCGCGCGCGCCCGTGTCGCTCTCACGGGGCTGACTGTGGCTGAGTACTTCCGTGACCAGGAGGGTCAGGATGTGCTACTCTTCATTGACAACATCTTCCGTTTCACCCAAGCTGGTTCAGAGGTGTCTGCTCTGCTGGGTCGTATTCCATCAGCTGTGGGTTACCAGCCCACACTGGCCACTGACATGGGTACCATGCAGGAGCGTATCACCACCACCAAGAAAGGCTCCATCACTTCTGTGCAGGCCATCTACGTGCCAGCTGATGACTTGACTGACCCTGCCCCTGCCACCACTTTTGCTCACTTGGATGCCACCACTGTGTTGTCCCGTGCTATTGCTGAGTTGGGCATCTACCCTGCTGTGGACCCTCTCGACTCTACATCTCGTATCATGGATCCCAACATCATTGGAGCTGAGCACTACAATGTGGCTCGTGGTGTCCAAAAGATTCTACAGGACTACAAGTCACTTCAGGACATCATTGCTATCCTGGGTATGGATGAATTGTCTGAGGAAGATAAGCTGACTGTAGCTCGTGCTCGTAAGATCCAGAGGTTCCTTTCTCAACCCTTCCAGGTTGCTGAGGTATTCACTGGACATGCTGGAAAACTTGTACCTCTGGAGGAAACCATCAAAGGTTTTTCGAAAATCCTCCAGGGCGAGTATGATCACTTACCAGAAGTAGCATTCTACATGGTTGGCCCCATTGAAGAGGTTGTAGCAAAAGCTGAAACTCTAGCAAAGAATGCATAAATGTGTTCTATGAACTGATATTAGTGCAATAGTTATCGAAACACTCATGTTATTTATTATTATAAACTATTGTACTGTATGTTTAGGATTAACATCAATAAAAAGAATAATACAATCCATCATGCAATAGTAATTTAAAAAGCAATAAAATGTACTATAATATATTGTTGGTGGTTTTATTTTACTTGTTGAAATTAATTTGTTTTTGAACAAATTCCTGTAAAATTGTAATTCTCTAGTAGTATCCAATCCACCCCAAAATAATGAGATGGAAATGCACTGTAATAATGCTACAGCTGCTAATCTATAATGAAATTATGTAAAGAACTTAATTTTTATAACCTAGCAGTACAAGAGCAACAAAATATTATGTAATGTTATATAACGTCAGTTCAAACATACTTCACAATTATCAGCATATTTTAACAATCCACAGCATATCGAACCCTACTTTTCTTAGGAGTAGGGTATGTGTAGCTTGGACCCATTACGCTACTGCATTGATACTAACAAACGGATCTTTAGACATAGTCATAAATTAGTTTCCACGGTACTGCGCTTGAGCAGAGTGAAAAAATCATTTGTGTGACTGAGTATACGATTTTATAATCTCATCCCAAAGGAAGTACTGGACTTGCCTTTACAAAAGTTTAAAAAATGTGTTAAAAGCCATTTACTAAGTAAAGGTTACTATAAATTAATGATTAATTTATTAACGACAACGATACTTGGAAGCAATCAGCTGTTCTTTCTACACACAAGACGGGATAACCAAAATTGTAATTTTTAGTTAATACAAATTGTAACATTGATTTTTAAAAAGAGCAACTGTTGAGTTTCTTGTCGGCTCTTCACTGCAGAATCTGCCTTCCGAACCGGTGGTAGAGTTACTACGTACTGACTTGATGTTTCAAAAATGCTTGTAAAACAGGCTACTTGAAATAAATGAATTTGAATTGCAGGTTGGCGGGCTTAGATCGATAACATGTATTATTTACTCTTCACTATCAATTGTTAATTATATAATGATTACCCTTTTAACTAATTTAAAAGCATTATCATCCTAATTTCGCGTACCGACATTTGAGCGGCATTATAGGTAAAGCTCCTTATGCCCTCCTCTGTGGCAGGAAAGCCTGGTCGTGTAATGGGCTGTTACATTATATATATTTGAGTCATTAAATGTTCGATGGCACATATATTTTACATTGTTTAGTCCTATATATATCGTTAGCAGCTAGAATAATACAATAATTAAGGTGTACTATCCATCTAGATACTTTACAATGAATACTCCCTGCCTCACATCACGGGGCACCAGGTATGATGGAGAAGAAGTTTGGAGCTTAGACATTACGCAAAGTGCTCCAATGGGTTGGTTGGTTCTTTGTAATCTTTATAACAAAGCCATAAAAAATTATATGCTACTACATAAACTAATACTGGATATGACTGAATGTTGTAATAATTTCTTACATTAAACCTATGCGTAAATGTGACGTTTATTGCGGAAATTATTCATCACAAGTAGCCCTTGACTGTAATTACACCTGATGGTAAGTGATGATGCAATTTTAAGTTAGGAACGGGCTAATTTTATTGTTAGGAGTAGGATGAAAATATAGATCCTTTTCGGTGTCTGCATGACATCTTACCGGAACGTTAAATCACTTGGCGGTATGTCCTTTCAGCCAGACCCGTATCAATTTACAAAATCTATCGGCCATGCCGGGAATCGAACCTGGGACCGGGCCCGTGAAAGAGTAAACACAAATTAAATTATAACATCAAGGCGCTGTCTCCACAAGCCAGTGAATCGCGACGAGCACGCGCTTCTATCGTCGGATCTATTATATCGTCGGATAATCTCCATGAACGAGTGATTATTCAGCCAGCATAAATAATAGTCGCATCGCCGTGTGGAGAGCTTTCATAGAAATGCATGGCCGCGATTGTGTGGATGTTCGTAGACAGCGCCTAATTGAGATTCTGATACTATAAATCATGCAAATTGCAGTGCAGTTATAAATGAAAATAGTCTTTAATTCTGGAGGTGTGTATCGCGCCATCTACCTACGCGGCGACAAGTTCACATTTATCTCTCTAAGCTTTTAGTCATTTTTGATTTTTTTATTCCATTTAAGATTATGTTGGAACAAATAATAGCACTCAATATCACAGACAAACTAGGTTGGTCCTCATAACGCATGGCAACGAGGCTAGTCTATCAACAATGCAGTAGTGAAATTTTCAAGTTTGAAAAATAAAACAAGGATTTGTTAAAGAACTTTTATTCTAAGGGTCTTATCGTTTTCCACCCACACGAGGTGCCGCCTTCTGACTGACTTTAGCAGCCTTCGCCTTGGGTGCCGCCTTTACTTTAGTTGGTGCTGTTGTGGCCTTCTTAGCGGCTTTGCTTGATTTCTTTTGTTCCTTTGCAGCCCTATGAACAGAAGGTAATAAAACATTTATGAACTAATTAGTTATTGGACACTTTAATTATATAACATTAATTTAATGCCCTTGCCTCACAAGGTTTCAAACATATTGAAGCAACCAGCCAGGCTGCTTTGAAAACAAAAAGCCAGACCAAGACAAATTAAGAAAAATCTCAATCTGCCCCGCCGGGAATCGAACCCAGGACCTCCATCTTCCACTCCACACAAATCCACCGTGTATACCACTGCGCCACGGAGGTCGTCAAAATAAGTCAAGTCTAATATAAATAAAAATTAATTTAGCAAAATAAGCACCTCCCCAGTAAATAATTCTAGTTATTTTTAATTAATATACTAGCAAATGGCCGCAACTTTGTCCATATGAAAAATAGTGTGTACAACCTTCCAAGAACATAAAAAAAAAATTGTATGTGGTCCTTATTTTTTCTAAAAAGAATGGGTATAGCAAGCTATCCTTAAAGCATAGATATATGCCATTGCAGACTTTGAGTGCTAATTCTTTCATACACTGCTTTGATACATCTCAGAGGAATTAGGCAGTGTTTTCAAATAAAGTTCCCAGGTGAGATTCATTCCGCTATATTGAGTCAATTTACACAAAATTGTACACATCATTACATAGTAGAAAACAAAGTCAGGTTTTTTCTGTCTGTACCTATGTATGCTTAAATCTTTAAAAGTGTGCAACTAATTTTTATGCAGTTTTTTTATCAGATAGTGATTCAAGGGGAAGGTTTGTGTATAATAAACGCATAATGTAGTAGAGAAACACTGATAATTTTAGATGTGACGTCGTAAATTAACTATACTAAAGCCAAACTCGATTAAGAATGCTTGTCAACAAACAAATTTAAAATGGAGGTAGAAAATGCAACACATTTTATGCCTAATAAATTTAAAATTATGTTGTTATTTTAAAAATCTGATTTAAGACATTGAATATATTAATTAGTTATAAACTTACTAATCTAATTTACTGTCATGAATTCGTCATTAACTAGTTATTTAAAAAAAAAAAGTTGAGAGGTGTCAAGGGACACCCGGATGGAACGAAGTTCCTTTCGAATAATTAGTGAAGGAATTGTAATAAAATTTTATTTTTTTTAAGTACAGTAGAATTCATTTATAACGACGTCGCTTATAACGACTAACCGTTTTTAGCGTCGATATTATTTACTCAAGTTCGGTTTAATAGTTAGATACTGAGAAAATGTAACCGTTTAGTGCGACTCCGGTTTGAGCGACAAACCGTTTATAGCGACCATTTTTTACGATAATTCGTCCGTTTAAAACGACGCGCCGTGTTTTGTTTCAATTTAGGTAACGAATGACCAATACCTCGGCCCCCTCACTTTCCCCGCGCGCTTCACCGTTCAATTCTCCTTATTGGCGCGCGTAAATCACAGTTAGTGTTTGTCACCTGTTATGACAAGTTCATAAAGCGCCATAAAATGAGTTCTGTGAAGAGAAAGTGTTTTACAATTGAAGAAAAGAGTGCAATATTACACAGATTAGAAGCTGGTGAATCAAACGCGACCCTCGCAAAGGAATTTGGCGTATCTCATTCTACAATATCAACAATAAAGAAGAATAAATACAAGATCGAGCCGCTATTTAATGCCAATGTTTTGAAATGCAAACGTGTAAGAACTTCTACTCATGAGCAGTTGGATAAGGCATTGTTACAGTGGTTTAAGCTTCAGCGCGACCGGCGAATACCTCTTAATGGACCTCTGCTACAAGAGAAAGCAAATTTTTTTGCTAGACAGTTAGACATGCAAAATTTCATATGTTCCATGAGTTGGATAAACCGTTTTAAAGTAAGACACAACATCGTCAGTGGAAAGATTGTTGGCGAGTCTTTGTCAGTACAACAGAGTGATGTACTCGATTGGTTAGAAAAAGTTTGGCCTACTCTACGTGCTCAATTTAGTGATGATGAAATTTTTAATGCAGATGAGACCGGGTTGTTTTATAAATTAACCCCAGACAAGACGTTGAAATTTAAAGGTGAAAAATGTACAGGAGGAAAATTATCAAAGGAGCGAATAACAGTGATGGTGGCAGCCAACATGAGTGGCACAGCTAAAAAGAAACTTCTCGTAATCGGGAAATCTCAACGTCCCAGATGTTTTAAAAATGTACGGCATTTGCCAGTGGATTATGAGAGCAATCGAAAAGCCTGGATGACTGGTGACATTTTTACCAAATGGGCACGCGCATGGGATCGTGAACTTATGAAAAAGAATAAGAAAATCCTGCTGTTAGTTGACAACTGTCCTGCACATCCCCATATTGCAGACTTGAAAAGCATAACCCTAGTATTTCTGCCTCCAAACACGACATCAGTGTTGCAACCCATGGATCAAGGGATCATTCGAGCTTTGAAAGCACATTTTCGTAAAAACCTTGTTTTAAAAATGATCCAGTTTCTAGATGGCGGATGCAGTAGTGTTGAGTGCCCGAAGATCACTGTTCTTGACGCTATTCTAATGATTCAAGATGCCTGGACTCAACTCAAGCAAGGAACAATTTTTAACTGTTACAAACATGCTGGTTTTGTCCGAAGCAATGTAGAATGTACCATAACTTCAGATGATTTTAACGAAGAAGACGACGTACCGCTGAGCATTTGGGCGAAGGCTATTGATAAGTATCAGTTACCCATAACAAACGAGGACTTTGAACAATATGCGCGTGTCGATGATGCTGTCGCCACTTGTGAAGAGCTGTCTGATGAAAACATTGTGGATAATATCATCGCCGACGACGCGAATAGCAAAGATAGCGACGGTGATGATGACGAACCAGACTTTTGTCCAACCTTGAGTGTATCTGAAGCTCTGAAGGCTGCGGAAACGCTTAATGTATTTGTTCAGACTAACTTGGATGATGACCATATGAAAACAATGATGTCACGAATTCACAATGCTGTCCGAAGTTCTTACTACCGAACAAAAGTCTGTCAAAAACAAACCCAAATAACAGATTTCCTACGTTAGTGACAGTATTACAGTACATTACGTACCTATGTTTGTAATTTGGTATGTACTACTTATTTGTGTACATATAAGAATAATTTAAATAAACATATGTAACTGATTCCTACAACATGTTTTATTTACCTAAATAGGAAAATCAAACTTTCGCACTTATAATATATAATTACATAAATATGTAAATATCCGTTTTATACGTCATCCGGTTAGTACGACATAATATCGCCGGTCCCTTGAAGGTCGTTATATCCGGAATCTACTGTAATAATAATATTTGTTGTTGTACACCGAAACACCAGAGGGCGCCACGAGAGCGCGAGACAGCATACAGCGCGGGCGCCCCCGCCGCTCACGGGCACACACATCAAAAGGCGGTGGCAAGATCCTTTGATCAAAAAGTGTCGTGACAACTTTTCGTACGAATTTTTTCCGTCTAGCCCCCTTTGACAACGCGCGATAAGGAACTTCGTTCCAATAGGTGTAAAATGACTAGTGATTTCTACCCTCATTCTAGTATATACTAAAATGTTTCTTAGGAATTGCTCTATCTATTGGTTAAAACTGCATGAAAAATTTTGTAGTAGTTTTTGAGTTCATTACAAGCTGACAGACAGATATGGTAGGGGACTTTATAATATGCAGTGATTGTTAAAAATAAAATTTGATATAAACTGAACAGCACTTACTTAATAGCCTGATCTCTCTGAGCTTTCCTGACCTCGGGCTTCATGTTACGCTTAGCCATGATATCGCTGAGAGATGCGCCTACAATGGCTCTTTGGAACTTCTGGGTCCTCCTGGTGCGTTTCTTGGCCTGTTCCTCTTCTTGACCCTTTTTGAATTTGCGTCTGTAAAGTGAAATATTAAAAATATTAATTTATTCATTGACTTGTGTGCAATTTGGGCAGATGCATTAATTTAACTTATGTTCTTGTCGCCATCGAAGGTTAAATTGCACATAGAAAATGTTTTTTTTTTAATTCAATTTCAAAACCAGTAATGTCCATAAGTTTTATTTAAAACTCATTAAAATTAATAACACCTATGCTGGTCTTAAGTGGGGTGTTTTGTAATATGCGTATACTATTCAATTAAGACATAAATAACTTATATTTATAATAAATAAAACTTACAACAAAAACTAATTTATACTATTTGAATTCCTATATTACATACAACGTTAAACAAAGTATCTATCGCCTACATGGCTATTCTCCTTCCTTAGTAAACCAGTAACTAACAGGTGTTTATAAAAAGACTGGTACTGATAGCAAAATGCGAGCAGAACCGCTAAGTATTTAAAAACTAAGGCCTTCTACTGACAATTTCTTTGAATTCTTGTGAAATTTCTTCTGAACTGCATATCCTAATCTCTCAGAAGATACCTATTTACTAACTCTGGTACTGAAAACTTGGAATAATGAAATGCTTAACTGGACCCTGATAATCTGAAGCCAGATACACTAACCACAGAAGCAATAGGGCAGTTACCCCTATCATTTAGAAACCAATCAGATTATAATCAGTTATCATTTTATTTTCATATTAGATATATGTTAAGAGGCTCTAATATAATGTTATAATCAAATTACCTGTAGAGCACAGTCCATGTCACTTTACGGGGGTTTCTTCTCATCAGATGGGCCGCTTCACATTTTGAATTTAAGAATGTGAACGACTGAAATATTAAAACACTTTTTAGAAACACTTTTCTTTAGATATCTATCTATAAGTAATACAATTATATAAAGAACTTGTTCAGTATATCTATACATATACAAATACTAAATAAGGAAATGACAGACTGAAATTAAATGTTATTTTTAAATAGTATAAAGCATTCTGTCACATAACTTATATAAACAACTTGTTCTATGGTATAATAAAATTGTAATAGTACACAAATTGTATTTTTTATCTCTATACAGGGTTTATAATTTTTTATATTAGAAAATTAGCAAAAGCCAGTGACTCTGTCGACGAGAAATTCTGTTTTTGAGATCGTTAGAAAAGTAGCCTGTCTTTTCTCAAGCTCTAAATAATCTCGGTACCAAGTTTTATTTAATCGGTTCAGCAATTTAGGCTTCATTGAGTAACAAACAGTTACTTTCGCATTTATAATATTAGTATAGATTACCAATTTGAATTCCCAAACAAGGACCTAATTATTCATTATAATACTTCTAAATAAGTAACATAGATTTCTCAGCAATTGCTATGATCGTATTATAATTTTACATTCAGTTTTCCATTGATATCATTGTGCAATTTAACATGTTACTGTTGTCAGTAAATTATAACCTATCCAACAAAACAAGTTTAAGTCATCAGTTGCCGTATTGAATATATTTGACTCATTCATATATGAAACTTTTAACTATAAAGTAAATAAAGAACATTTAATTAATATATTATATTTATAAGTTTCTCATACCTTGCCATCAACCTTAACCATGGTTTTTCCATGGCCAGGATATATTTTGTATCCACTGTAGGCACAAAGTCCGATCCTGCAAATAAAACACTCATAATAAAAACATATCACTCCACCTCAATATTAATAAAAATACACAAGAAAACATCAAAAGATTAAAAAGATTTATTGAAATACAAAACAAACGTACTTCATTTTGACTTTTGTCGGAAAAGAAAGACTGTCATAGACACGAAATATAAAGATAGAATTTAATCAAGCTCAGACGAACAACCATTTAAGTTAAAACCATCGACTAAATTGCTACACACACGTACCTAATCTAAGTTAGATATTGATGATTGTGACCGGGGTTGATGTCATAAGCATAATAACATAACATGTTTTCCGAGGTACGTGGTGTAACACCACTAACTTCTCGACTAAAACAAAAACTTTACAAAACCCAACCCAGAATTCGAACCCAAGAATGACGTGATGGAAGCACTAACCACGAGACCAACGGGGTAGTAAACTGTTTGGTAATTAATGAAAGAAATTTAATCTGTGATAGTCTGTCATAAAAAAAGGAAGCTATCTTTCGCTGGAATTCTTTTTATTTACATTTATTCAAGTACAGGGAAATAAATAAAATAAGCTCAATGATTTGTCCAGATTTTTTAGAATTTCAGGTTTGTTTATTGTGAGTTATTAATATAGGAATTAATTAAAACTTTACTCATTTTGGTCAATGTTTCATTATACTCGGCCACTTCAATTATAACCTAAAAATTTATGATAATATACTTAAATCCCAAGAAATGCTGATACAAGTTACGGGAATTTCTATCAATTACTTTGTAGTAGCACCCTTGAGTTGCCAAGTTGGTTGTGAAAACCTACTTATACCTTCATTCCATGTTTCATCGTCGAGAATCCTCTCCAGTTGCATCAGTACTTATAGTAATAGATTATGAAACTAACTAAACTACCTGTGCTAGCAAAATATATCTTGCATAGATTAGTTATAGTTACAGTTGGCTTATTGTTGATAAAATTTCAGAAATACATTCTTGATATATCAAGGCTGTATTCCTTAAATTATATTATTATTTTATTATCATTGAACCTTTGTTTTATGTCCCTTTGACTTAGGATGTCCTGAAAAAGATGCGTGTACTTGATGACAAAATCGTATACACTTTAAACACATCTTTACCAACAGAATCTTTTAAAAGTAAAGTAGATGCAACATCAGTTTGTCAAGATGTATTCCGCCAAATACAAGAAGGACACAGTGATAGGGAAAATGTCATAAAAAACTGCATAGTTTCAACAGCTGAAACTGTTAAGAAATTAAAAGCAGCAAAAGAGAGTACACCAGATGATATTGATGTACTTAGGAATCTTAAGACTGAACAGAAAAAGGTAATAATGTTGATTTCATCCATTCACACTCACTGTGTAAATGTGTTTATAGGCAAGCTGTGAATAGCCCTAACAAAATATCTTGTATAATTATGTTACAAGCAGTTTGTTGATACATTGGAAAAATCTACAACTAATTGACTGTCAAAGATTTTCAGGTTGTAGTAGTACAATTATTGATATAGACTCCAAAAGACAGATTACACAATGTTTGAAAGTGTTTACAAAAGGCTTTTGTGTAGCAGTGATGTCCATTAGTAAAATTACAATTTTGTTAACATGTGCATACTGTGACATACTTTTTGCAATACATTACCATGCATAGTGTCACAGCACAATTATTATTATAATACATGATAACATTATGAGGCATACTGATTTATTGAGCAAAGAAACTTAGACATTGATGGGCGTACTGTCTGTCAACATGTTAATGATAGCCCATTTATTTTGGTTTGGTTTTTACATTAAGACTTCAAGATATTAATTCAAAATCTTTAGAAATCCAACTGAAGTTTTGGTAGTTCTTTAAAATCTAAATTTTTATTTACTTGAAAACCCAGCAGAAATCACCACAAGTAAAAAAATAGTATAAATTGGGTATCAACTAATATTTGAAGTAGTTAGTGTAATTTCAAAGATATATTTTGTTTTCAGTTACGCCTCTTGCAAACCGAGCTCAGTGTTGAAGAAGTAATCAAAGAGAAGACAACAAAATTGTTTATTGAAAAATGTAGGACATATTATAAACCAAATAATTTATGAAGACTGATAAACAGGCATTTATGTGGTAGACTGTATATAAATATATAAATAGTTAGCACATTTCTTTTATTTGTATTAAATCTTAACATAATAGTTTCCTATATTCCTAAATTTCAGTAACTTGACATGTGTAAATGAAGACTAATTTTAATTAATTTAGATATAATGAGACTTTGTTTTCTAATATTTTTATATCATGCAGAGCTCCTTACAATTTGAATTACTTACATATATTTCATTCAAATGACTGAACAAGTTTAGTTTAAAGTTTCTGACTTTTTAGTAGTTATTCTATAAAATTGAAACGAAAATATAATTAAAATAGCTGTGTCAAGTATTCATAATAAAGATCAATATCTCATATGGGTGTATTAAATTTCTTATCATGACAGCAATATTATCAAGTTTTCCAATAAACTAAGTGATTTCAAATCAAAAGATAATCCAATCTAAGTCCAAGTCACTCTTACAACAAACTCAACTATGAAAAGTAATATGACAATTATTTAAAATGAAATATAATTTATTTAAATAGTTAAACTTAGAATATCAATCAAGATTTGTACATTAGAATTAAAGCAATCTACTTCACTCTGTAGAGTATTACTATAGTGTTTTAGCTGTTATCTGCTTCATGTTTCTTCTTGTAGTCCTCTTGATATTGTTTGTGCCAATCTAAGTTCATTTGGTGAACAGATTCTCCCCTTTTAGCTGCGGCTCTGCCAGATAACACAGCACCTAAGCTGGCAAGGCATGTAAGGAATATCAAAATGTTTGATATTTTAATCCTTGCTTCACTCCTAGACCTCTCTATTAAGTCAGGCCTGAAACAATTTTTTATCTATACATATAAAAATTCGTAGGTATATTTTTTTTCTTGTGTGTGGATCTTGTTTCCAAAACTGATAAAACAATATTGTAAAATTTTGGTTTTGTATATTATTTGCTAATGCAACACTAACAAAATATAGACATAATATAGATATATTACCAAAAGTTAAGAGGGAATGCAAAAAAGCAATATATTATTATTTTTCTGTGTTTCTAGACTTTCGGAACTATTGCAAGAATTCCGATGTAATTTTTCAATACAGATTAAAATAACTTCAGTCAATAGTATATTAGTAATATTCTTACGATTTAGGTGAAGATAAAATGGACAAAACAATTTCACACGCACGAATTTGCGCACGTCTACTTGCATAACATAATATATAACTCATCTACCCTATTACTTACTATATATACAAAATCATATATTTTGTGTAATGCAAACAAATCAAAATATAATATTGAGCTGTTATTATGAGGCTTTTAGTATAATACAGTTGCATAACAAACTATACGTACGATACAAATTGAGGTATTTCAGCTTTGCTCTTATACTTCTTGGTCCATACCAAAATAAACTTCTGTAATTCTGAAGGTTTATATTTTGGAGCCACTGAAGCTCGGCTAGCGGGTTGGTTGGCTCCCGGAGCTGGAGTACAGAAGTGTCGCCGCAGTGAACATAATGAAGATCGAAATACAAATTTATCCATTTTAAGACGACAAAACGATACGAGGTAAGGATCTTCAAACAACCTTGGATTGTTTACTTATACTTTGTTACTTATTATATATGTACATATAGATCGTGTTTTATATTCCTAAAAAAGTGGTGCCTGGTGCAAAAATAAAAAATGACATCTTGATTGACATATGTCACTTTCAACTGGTCGCATCCACATTCCACAGATCCTTAACAACTCTTGGTGCACAGACTAGTAATGTGTAAAAAATCTTAAATTACCTAATCTAGGAATATAGATACACTGGGTTTTTTTCAAGAATAGGACAACAAAAGTTGGCCAAGATATTTGACGGGATATGAAAATCGACAAAATGAAACTTGAGCTAACCATAAAAACTATAAATGAGAACTAAAATGTCCAAATTCTATATTCTTTGGATTCTGTGACGTCAAGTCGAGTGAAGTTATACTTTTATAAAAATAAAAAAGGTTCTTGTGAATAATCGTAGAAATAGTAGGTAGTGAATTGGGTTGGAATTTAAATTATTGAGCTGAAAATAGATGGTGGATTGATTGTTTATTAAATCGGTGAAATTGACATATAGCACGGTAAGTAAAAACATTCGTTTTTATAAGTAAAACATGGAATTAAAGTCGTGAAATGATGACAATAATAATTTTAATTTAAACAGTGTTCTGCCTAGCTTACCAATTTCATTATTCGCATAATTATTCTTACAAGCCTATTAAAAATGTTTTAGTAGTTTAGTATCTTCCTTCCTCCTTAGATCTCATGAACTATACTCTGAATAGCCCAAGGTTAAAGGATTGTTTCCTTTTTGTTTCTGCAGAATTTAAAGCTTTAGGCTATAAGTTTAGATATTACATAGGTATTGGTTTATGTACATTTTTATAGAATTAATTAAATTTAAGATCATTTAGGCACAGAAACAATATGTTTGTTTCTATGAAATGTGTGATACATAACCATTTTAATACTACAAAATAATGGATTAAATTTAAGGTATTAAAATGTATGAGATATTATCTTATATTAGTGAATAATCAGCTACTTAGCCTGTATGTACTATTTAATAGGTGTAAACATCATTTTTTATGTTTATTTCATTGTAATAATAATTCAAGTGTCTGGTTTAGTAATAATTTAAGGGACAGGATTAGGGATAGACTATTACAGATATTTTTATCGCCTAATTTACCCTTCTATGTGAAAAAGATATTAACTGGTCAAGGTGATATGGGTAGCAGACTGCCACATTCAATTAGATTTCAGTCACACCTGCAGCTTCATGAATTAATAAGGGCCTTTTCTATATTTTAAAATTTATAACGATTATTACTTAATTTTTAAGTCTCAAAAGGCTGTCACTAAAGGAACATATTTTGTATTGATCTACAGCTCCTACAAAAATAAAAAATATATATTTATAATCAATACTTTTGCCTGTTAAAAAGCAGCAAAATGATAACAAAACAACACCAAAATCAGAACCTTCTTCTTTCTTCCTGGGTCTTTTCCACACTTAGCCAGTATGTTGGCCGTTGTGTGTGGAAAATCTGTTCTACAACTAGTAACAGTACAACTTGCAAGTAATACAATATAAGATACAAAATTCTGTATTCATTAGTAATTAATGGAAAATTTTGCATTTACTTATTTTATCAGAAAATATTTATAAACTGCACTGCTAAGTTTAAATTATTGAAGACAACACCAAAACCTGCGCTTGAGCAGAGTACAAAAATCATTTGTGGGACCGAGTATACAATTTTATAATCTCATTCCCAAGGAACTACTGGACTTGCCTATACAAAAGTTAAAAACCATTTTCTAAGAAGAGTTTACTATAAAATTAATGACTTTATTAACAACAAAGATACTAGGAGGCAATCAGCTGTTCTTTTTACACACAAGACAGTTTAACCAAAATTGTAATTTATGGAATAGAAATTGTAACATTGATTTTTAAAAGAGCACTGAGTTTCTTGTCGACTCTTCTCCACAGGATCTGCCTTCAGAACCAGTGGTAGAGTCACTACATACTGACAGACTTGACATTCCCAAAGTGCTTGTAACAGCCTACTTGAAATAAATGATTTTGATTTTGTTTTGTGACACATAGAATTATAATGTAAGTTATGTAAGTATAAAAAAATAAAAAAATATTTTATTAACAATAGATAGTCAGGTAATCAAAAGCATCTTTTTATAATACTAGTATGGTTGAAAAAACAATAAATTTTTCATTGACAATAGATGTCAGGTGGTCACAAGCATCGTTACAAGAATGTGGGTCTCAGTGCAGATGAGCTGCGACGCCGGCGAGAAGAGGAAGGCGTACAATTAAGGAAACAGAAAAGAGAACAGCAACTGTTCAAAAGAAGAAACGTTAACTTGCCAGCACCAGATACCCCTGATGTCTCTGTTCAGGTAACTATAGAGCATTGTTTACATAGGCCTAGGATAGGCCACTAGGCTTGAGTAAATTAAAAGACAATTTGTTGCCCAACAACAATGGTGACAATTTGTCTTTTTTTTTCAAGTCCAATGCTAAGATATTCATCCCTTTAAAAAAATTAGCAGAATGTGTCATACATGTTTTTGTGATTATTTGCATCTATAGTGATTATCCATTATAAAAATCATAATTAAGAATAAACAAAATTTATTTGCAGGAAGACACCACTGTATCCTCATCGGACGACATTACTTCAGCGATGGTTTCCGCGCTGTACGGTGACAATCCACAGGAGCAAGTGATAGCAACCCAGAAGTTTAGAAAGCTTCTCAGTCGAGAACCCAATCCCCCCATTGATGAAGTGATACGGACTGGAATAGTTCCTAAATTTGTCGAATTTTTAACAGATAGTTCTAATCCCACATTACAGGTATGTCTAATTGTTTATTTTTTATTACACATTAGAAATTCACCTTGTTAGTGTCTAATTTGACTGAACTAAGTCTAAGTTTTTACAATGTCTCTCGGTTGCAGTTTGAAGCGGCGTGGGCACTAACGAACATAGCGTCGGGCTCATCGGAGCAGACACGAGTGGTGGTAGAGTGCGGCGCCGTGCCCGTGCTGGTGACGCTAGCGGGCTCGGGCGGAGCCACGGGCGCGGGCGATGACGTGCGCGAGCAGGCCGTGTGGGCGCTCGGCAACGTGGCCGGTGACTCGCCGCGCTGCCGCGACGCGGTGCTGGCCGCCGGATTGTTGCCGCCATTGCTCGAGTGAGTACCGTTTGCCCAGGTGGTAGAGTGCGGCGCCGTGCCCGTGCTGGTAACTCTTAGACGATACAGGTCTACTATCACTAGGAATTGTGAATCCATCAGTCATGAAGCATTGTCAAGAACATCTGATAGTGATCTTGTCAGTGCAAAATATTATTAATTTATCCTGTCAATATAAATGACATATACATATAGTGGATCTAAGCTACAAATGCCTTCTATAAGGTTACAAGTGATACAACCCTTGGGGTGTAGACAATTTAATATGGCAATAGTGATGAGTAGCATAGTAATGACCACATATATTGTTTCAGCATTCTTAATAAGTATTCAAGATTATCTATGACAAAAAATGCAGTATGGACTCTCTCAAACCTCTGTAGAGGAAAAAATCCTCCTACAAACTTTGAAGCTGTTGCACCTGGTATGACTGTTAATTTAATTTTTTTAATAATTTAATTTTAAGAATACTATGTCATAATTATATAGAAACTAAGTTAATGTAATCCTCAGAATAAAGTTTTGTATAAAATGGCTCAAATATGCTGATCACACCACCTCAGAACTTTCATTGAAAACGCTGCCTGATCCAATAGTTTAATAGAATTGTTCCTCTGTTTTAGGACAACAAAAAGTTCGCGACAGCATATACTTATAAGGATACCTATACTTATTTTTTCCTTAAAAAACAGCCGTATTTTTTTGCTGTTCTTAGAAGTTAATACATTAACAAAATACAATACACTGTTTAGCTCGAAGTTGCGGGCGTCTGCTCGTATATAAATGAAAACTTATAATGGTTGAGCGAAAAACAAAGTGTTTGTTGGTTAGGAATCCCCGTGCTGGCGCGGCTGTTGCACCACATGGACGCGGACGTGCTCAGCGACGCGTGCTGGGCGCTCTCCTACCTGTCCGACGGGCCCAACGAGAAGATACAGGCTGTCATCGACGCCGGAGTGTGCAGGCGTCTAGTGGAACTGCTTATGTAAGTATAGTCTTGACAATCCAACAGATAACAGATGTAAACAAACTGACTACTGGCTCACTCACTCACTCCTGCAAGGTTGTGTAACCTTTTTTTATTTATACTAATTTTTCAAGTGCAGTTTTGCAAGCAAACAAACAAGATAGAAAGAGACAGACATATTTTGTTTGTACCGTCGTCGCTACCAGTTAATGAACAGGTCATTCTTACGTCTGGTATTTCTAATTGTTTAAACTAGTATAGCATTTTTGTTTTTTAAATTTACCTTTTGTGCTAGGCAATCATTTTAATAGGTTTCAAAAATATTCTGTTTTTCTTGCACAAGTAATAAAAATAAAACATTTTTATATATTTATAAATATCCGGCTCGAAGGACCATTTATGTTAAAGCATTCATTATTTCTATTTGATCATATAATTTTTTATGTTTAAAACTGCAATTTTTATCACCGCTGCAAGAGGTGAAGAGACGAATATCTTAGCATTCCATGGATTCACCGTGCGGGTGCCGGGTCCATCGCGTGGCTGAGAGAAAAACTCCGAACAGAGCCCGAGACTTGTGACTCGGGTGTAGGTTTAAGGGTACCCTTTGTGACGCGCGTCAACACTCACCTCCTCTGTTCAAGTTATTCTCCCTGCCCAACCATATTCGGAAGGACCCTACTAGTGCAGCTTTGGACACTCGTTCCAATATGGAGCTTACTGCGCTTCTAGTAAGGCCAAGGTCTTTTAGCAGGTTGTAGAGAGACTTCGCTGGTATACCCCTCGCACCCACTTCTACCGCGTATAAACTAACCATATAGCCATTTTTGGTTAGTTCATTAGTAAGGTCATAGTATTTATTCACTTTGAATACATGGTCTTTAGGGATGTTTGTTTCCCACGGCACTGTAAGCTCGACAAGTACTATACGTTTAATTTGTTTGGAAAAAAGAAATATGTCCGGTCTAGATGTCGTAATAGCTAAGTCTTCCGGGATTTTATAGTGCTTATCATACGTGTCCATAATAATTAATAATAATCTGTTTGATGCTGCTTTACGTAGATTACAGTCTAGTTAATCTATAACAGGCACAACAAGTATACAGTGGTGTCGGCGGCACTGCGCGCAGTGGGCAACATAGTGACGGGCAACGACGAGCAGACGCAGGCAGTGCTCAACTGCAACCCGCTGCCCAGCCTGCACGCGCTGCTGCGCTCCACCACCGAGGCGCTGCGCAAGGAGGCCTGCTGGACACTGTCCAACATCACCGCGGGCAACGCCGTGCAGATACAGGTAACGCGTGTGACCAACGAACAGGCAGTGCTCAACTGCAACCCGCTGCCCAGCCTGCACGCGCTGCTGCGCTCCACCACCGAGGCGCTGCGCAAGGAGGCCTGCTGGACACTGTCCAACATCACCGCGGGCAACGCCGTGCAGATACAGGTAACGCGTGTGACCAACGAACAGGCAGTGCTCAACTGCAACCCGCTGCCCAGCCTGCACGCGCTGCTGCGCTCCACCACCGAGGCGCTGCGCAAGGAGGCCTGCTGGACACTGTCCAACATCACCGCGGGCAACGCCGTGCAGATACAGGTAACGTGTGTGACCAACGAACAGGCAGTGCTCAACTGCAACCCGCTGCCCAGCCTGCACGCGCTGCTGCGCTCCACCACCGAGGCGCTGCGCAAGGAGGCCTGCTGGACACTGTCCAACATCACCGCGGGCAACGCCGTGCAGATACAGGTAACGTGTGTGACCAACGAACAGGCAGTGCTCAACTGCAACCCGCTGCCCAGCCTGCACGCGCTGCTGCGCTCCACCACCGAGGCGCTGCGCAAGGAGGCCTGCTGGACACTGTCCAACATCACCGCGGGCAACGCCGTGCAGATACAGGTAACGTGTGTGACCAACGAACAGGCAGTGCTCAACTGCAACCCGCTGCCCAGCCTGCACGCGCTGCTGCGCTCCACCACCGAGGCGCTGCGCAAGGAGGCCTGCTGGACACTGTCCAACATCACCGCGGGCAACGCCGTGCAGATACAGGTAACGCGTGTGACCAACGAACAGGCAGTGCTCAACTGCAACCCGCTGCCCAGCCTGCACGCGCTGCTGCGCTCCACCACCGAGGCGCTGCGCAAGGAGGCCTGCTGGACACTGTCCAACATCACCGCGGGCAACGCCGTGCAGATACAGGTAACGCGTGTGACCAACGAACAGGCAGTGCTCAACTGCAACCCGCTGCCCAGCCTGCACGCGCTGCTGCGCTCCACCACCGAGGCGCTGCGCAAGGAGGCCTGCTGGACACTGTCCAACATCACCGCGGGCAACGCCGTGCAGATACAGGTAACGCGTGTGACCAACGAACAGGCAGTGCTCAACTGCAACCCGCTGCCCAGCCTGCACGCGCTGCTGCGCTCCACCACCGAGGCGCTGCGCAAGGAGGCCTGCTGGACACTGTCCAACATCACCGCGGGCAACGCCGTGCAGATACAGGTAACGTGTGTGACCAACGAACAGGCAGTGCTCAACTGCAACCCGCTGCCCAGCCTGCACGCGCTGCTGCGCTCCACCACCGAGGCGCTGCGCAAGGAGGCCTGCTGGACACTGTCCAACATCACCGCGGGCAACGCCGTGCAGATACAGGTAACGCGTGTGACCAACGAACAGGCAGTGCTCAACTGCAACCCGCTGCCCAGCCTGCACGCGCTGCTGCGCTCCACCACCGAGGCGCTGCGCAAGGAGGCCTGCTGGACACTGTCCAACATCACCGCGGGCAACGCCGTGCAGATACAGGTAACGCGTGTGACCAACGAACAGGCAGTGCTCAACTGCAACCCGCTGCCCAGCCTGCACGCGCTGCTGCGCTCCACCACCGAGGCGCTGCGCAAGGAGGCCTGCTGGACACTGTCCAACATCACCGCGGGCAACGCCGTGCAGATACAGGTAACGTGTGTGACCAACGAACAGGCAGTGCTCAACTGCAACCCGCTGCCCAGCCTGCACGCGCTGCTGCGCTCCACCACCGAGGCGCTGCGCAAGGAGGCCTGCTGGACACTGTCCAACATCACCGCGGGCAACGCCGTGCAGATACAGGTAACGTGTGTGACCAACGAACAGGCAGTGCTCAACTGCAACCCGCTGCCCAGCCTGCACGCGCTGCTGCGCTCCACCACCGAGGCGCTGCGCAAGGAGGCCTGCTGGACACTGTCCAACATCACCGCGGGCAACGCCGTGCAGATACAGGTAACGTGTGTGACCAACGAACATTTATTTTTGCCTTTACATTATACTCTCCTAAAACCAAATTTGTATGAAGGTAAAGTCATGGCCAAACATCTATTAAACTAAAATAAGTTATTAATATTTGCCATAGTAAAACCTTAATTGTAATTGATTGTTGTCCTTTACAGGCGGTAATAGACGCAAATATATTCCCGACACTCATAGACATTTTAAGAAACGCCGAGTTCAAAACTAGGAAAGAGGCCGCCTGGGCGCTCACGAACGCGACGAGCGGAGGAACGCACCAACAGATTAAGTAATTGTGCTTTTTTTACAACAATTTTAATAACAACAACTTTTCTGGAATACATAGGAGTATGCGCTTTAAATGATAAAGATTCACGGAAACGATTGGCTCTTCCCATCTTCTATCTCCAAGACAAGATAATAAAAAAATGTTAAACATCAAAAAAAAAAATATAGTAAATATATTAATAATTTCGTCAAGGGTCGACTCGATCGAAATCTTAGATGAATAACAAAACATAAAAAAATTTTGATTTCGAGTCAACATTTATCCATAAAATTCGGATTAAGGAGACAAATAAACCGTAGATGCTATCGAAACAAACTGCAGTCGCTATCTTAGATACGCCTCGCCAATTAACAAATCAAACATTGTGTCAACCGAAACGTCTTGCCAGAAACATTGAGTGTATCCAGTGTTGTTTGAAGCAGATATAGTAAGAGCAATAGGTTAGAAAATTTGTATGAAAGTTTGTCATAGAAAAATAGAAGGGCAAGTGGTTTTCACGCGGACGAAGTCGCGGGCGACTGCTAGTGAATAAATAAATTCGCTCATTTATTTTTAATTTCAGCTCTAGTACTGGTTGTTTTTAGTGACTGATGTACCAGAATTTCAATCGTAATATTCCAGTCTTGCAAGATATTGAAGTACATGAAATTTAAAATTCTGTATTAAATGCGTAAAATTCCAAACCGGTGATAGTCATTCCTCACCAAAAGACTTTGTCTTCTGTAAAGTTTTTTGCGGAAGTCTACTAGAAATAAATGAATAAGTTTTAATTTGATTTGATCCAACAAAATACCTGATAGATGTTTAAGATGAGTTAACGACGAGATTTGACCTGTTTGCAGTTACCTCGTGCAACAGGGCTGCATACCGCCGCTATGTGACCTTCTCACTTTGACCGACCCCAAGACTGTGCAAGTGGCACTCAACGGACTCGACAACATATTGAAAGCAGGACAACACGTGGATCAACGTGATAACCCATATGCCGTATTACTTGAAGAGTGCTTTGGTGAGATTTTTTTTATAAAATACAATAATTACTTTGAAAATGAATGTATTAAAAAAAAAAATTCGAAAATATAGCTCGCCCCAACGTGACGTGTGAGGGAGCGATGTTTTCCGTTCAGCGCTATTGGGCTTACCTTGATTTGGCTATTAAATGCAGAGACTACCGATAAAGACGTATCGCCAAGCGATTTAGCGTTCCGGTACGATGTCGTGTAAAAACCGAAAGGGGTGTGGATTTCATCCCACTCCTAACAAGTTAGCCCGCTTCCATCTTAGACTGCATCATCACTTAACATCAGGTGTGATAGCAGTCAAGGGCCAACTTGTAGTCGATAAAAAAAAAAAAAGACTGTCAGATATGTGTGAAAATCAATAACATCTAATAACATTTGGATCTACATCCAACTCCACAAGAGCCTTGTAGAATCGTCCATGCCACTCCTTACTCTTCCATACCGCCGCACGATCTGAGTTACTACTTACTTTAGGCTTACGCCAGTTCTCTTTGCCAACTCACTCTTACTTTGTTTTGTTATTTAGTGTTTCTTAGGTTTTAGCTTTTAGTTTTTACTTTTCATTTATTTTATATAATTTGTATTGTTGTTATAATTGTATTTTGCCTAGATTAATATTGTAGACATGGTGTATATAGACAACTGTATTTTACATTATATTGTGAACGTTGTGGACTCCTGTAATAAGCTGAACATTTGCGGAAGTTACCATTGTATAAATGTAATATTAAAACGTAACTATACTATACCTTCATTTTAAATTTGTTTGTTGACAAGCATTCTCAATCGAGTTTGGCTGTAGAATAGTGTATCGGTGGTTGGTATTGCTAAATAAATAAAGACATATCGGAATACCCTCGTTTCACGACGAGGAGATTGCACGCTTCACGATCATGGAGGTTCTTGGCGTTTAAATAGCCACATCCTCCACATTTGGGTGGGAGTTACAACCTCTAAATTACAGATTATACAAGATATGTATAGAAGATACGTCAATTTATTATAGTCTAGGAAATCCAGTTTAGTTTGATAATTAATTATTATGCAATGCACTATGCCTGGGTATGAATTATAAAACAATAATGATTAAGATTAATCAATAGCCATTGAGCACTCTTCACATCATATGTCTATGCCGAATTACTCAGCGCGAAATTGTGGGGGGGGGGGACGAATATCTTAGCATTCCATGGATTCACCGTGCGGGTGCCGGGTTCATCGCGTGGCTGAGAGAAAAACTCCGAACAGAGCCCGAGACTTGTGACTCGGGTGTAGGTTTAAGGGTACCCTTAGTGACGCGCGTCAACAATCACCTCCTCTGTTCACGTTATTCTCCCTGCCCAACCAAATTCGGAAGGACCCTACTAGTGCAGCTTTGGATACTCGTTCCAATATGGAGCTTACTTCTTCTTTCGCACTTCTAGTAAGGCCAAGGTCTTTTAGCAGGTTGTAGAGAGACTTCGCTGGTATACCCCTCGCACCCACTTCTACCGCGTATAAACTAACCACATAGCCATTTTTGGTTAGTTCATTAGTCAAATATGTTGCTTAATACTCCGTAACTGTTTTCAGGCGTAGACAAAATAGAGTTCCTCCAGTCGCACGAGAACCTCGACATCTACCAGAAATCGTTTGAGATAATAGAGAACTACTTCGGCTCGGAGAGCGAGGACGGGCGCGTGCTGCCCGAGGGCTCCACCGCCACGGAGTTCAACTTCGGGCCCAGCTCCGCCGCCACCGGGTACAACTTCTGAGCGACCGCTGTGCGGTGAGTGTCGTGTTGTGCTCTGCCGTCACCTGTAGAGTAGAGAACTACTCCAGCTCGGAGAGCGAGGACGGGCGCGTGCTGCCCGAGGGCTCCACCGCCACGGAGTTCAACTTCGGGCCCAGCTCCGCCGCCACCGGGTACAACTTCTGAGCGACCGCTGTGCGGTGAGTGTCGTGTTGTGCTCTGCCGTCACCTGTAGAGTAGAGAACTACTCCAGCTCGGAGAGCGAGGACGGGCGCGTGCTGCCCGAGGGCTCCACCGCCACGGAGTTCAACTTCGGGCCCAGCTCCGCCGCCACCGGGTACAACTTCTGAGCGACCGCTGTGCGGTGAGTGTCGTGTTGTGCTCTGCCGTCACCTGTAGAGTAGAGAACTACTCCAGCTCGGAGAGCGAGGACGGGCGCGTGCTGCCCGAGGGCTCCACCGCCACGGAGTTCAACTTCGGGCCCAGCTCCGCCGCCACCGGGTACAACTTCTGAGCGACCGCTGTGCGGTGAGTGTCGTGTTGTGCTCTGCCGTCACCTGTAGAGTAGAGAACTACTCCAGCTCGGAGAGCGAGGACGGGCGCGTGCTGCCCGAGGGCTCCACCGCCACGGAGTTCAACTTCGGGCCCAGCTCCGCCGCCACCGGGTACAACTTCTGAGCGACCGCTGTGCGGTGAGTGTCGTGTTGTGCTCTGCCGTCACCTGTAGAGTAGAGAACTACTCCAGCTCGGAGAGCGAGGACGGGCGCGTGCTGCCCGAGGGCTCCACCGCCACGGAGTTCAACTTCGGGCCCAGCTCCGCCGCCACCGGGTACAACTTCTGAGCGACCGCTGTGCGGTGAGTGTCGTGTTGTGCTCTGCCGTCACCTGTAGAGTAGAGAACTACTCCAGCTCGGAGAGCGAGGACGGGCGCGTGCTGCCCGAGGGCTCCACCGCCACGGAGTTCAACTTCGGGCCCAGCTCCGCCGCCACCGGGTACAACTTCTGAGCGACCGCTGTGCGGTGAGTGTCGTGTTGTGCTCTGCCGTCACCTGTAGAGTAGAGAACTACTCCAGCTCGGAGAGCGAGGACGGGCGCGTGCTGCCCGAGGGCTCCACCGCCACGGAGTTCAACTTCGGGCCCAGCTCCGCCGCCACCGGGTACAACTTCTGAGCGACCGCTGTGCGGTGAGTGTCGTGTTGTGCTCTGCCGTCACCTGTAGAGTAGAGAACTACTCCAGCTCGGAGAGCGAGGACGGGCGCGTGCTGCCCGAGGGCTCCACCGCCACGGAGTTCAACTTCGGGCCCAGCTCCGCCGCCACCGGGTACAACTTCTGAGCGACCGCTGTGCGGTGAGTGTCGTGTTGTGCTCTGCCGTCACCTGTAGAGTAGAGAACTACTCCAGCTCGGAGAGCGAGGACGGGCGCGTGCTGCCCGAGGGCTCCACCGCCACGGAGTTCAACTTCGGGCCCAGCTCCGCCGCCACCGGGTACAACTTCTGAGCGACCGCTGTGCGGTGAGTGTCGTGTTGTGCTCTGCCGTCACCTGTAGAGTAGAGAACTACTCCAGCTCGGAGAGCGAGGACGGGCGCGTGCTGCCCGAGGGCTCCACCGCCACGGAGTTCAACTTCGGGCCCAGCTCCGCCGCCACCGGGTACAACTTCTGAGCGACCGCTGTGCGGTGAGTGTCGTGTTGTGCTCTGCCGTCACCTGTAGAGTAGAGAACTACTCCAGCTCGGAGAGCGAGGACGGGCGCGTGCTGCCCGAGGGCTCCACCGCCACGGAGTTCAACTTCGGGCCCAGCTCCGCCGCCACCGGGTACAACTTCTGAGCGACCGCTGTGCGGTGAGTGTCGTGTTGTGCTCTGCCGTCACCTGTAGAGTAGAGAACTACTCCAGCTCGGAGAGCGAGGACGGGCGCGTGCTGCCCGAGGGCTCCACCGCCACGGAGTTCAACTTCGGGCCCAGCTCCGCCGCCACCGGGTACAACTTCTGAGCGACCGCTGTGCGGTGAGTGTCGTGTTGTGCTCTGCCGTCACCTGTAGAGTAGAGAACTACTCCAGCTCGGAGAGCGAGGACGGGCGCGTGCTGCCCGAGGGCTCCACCGCCACGGAGTTCAACTTCGGGCCCAGCTCCGCCGCCACCGGGTACAACTTCTGAGCGACCGCTGTGCGGTGAGTGTCGTGTTGTGCTCTGCCGTCACCTGTAGAGTAGAGAACTACTCCAGCTCGGAGAGCGAGGACGGGCGCGTGCTGCCCGAGGGCTCCACCGCCACGGAGTTCAACTTCGGGCCCAGCTCCGCCGCCACCGGGTACAACTTCTGAGCGACCGCTGTGCGGTGAGTGTCGTGTTGTGCTCTGCCGTCACCTGTAGAGTAGAGAACTACTCCAGCTCGGAGAGCGAGGACGGGCGCGTGCTGCCCGAGGGCTCCACCGCCACGGAGTTCAACTTCGGGCCCAGCTCCGCCGCCACCGGGTACAACTTCTGAGCGACCGCTGTGCGGTGAGTGTCGTGTTGTGCTCTGCCGTCACCTGTAGAGTAGAGAACTACTCCAGCTCGGAGAGCGAGGACGGGCGCGTGCTGCCCGAGGGCTCCACCGCCACGGAGTTCAACTTCGGGCCCAGCTCCGCCGCCACCGGGTACAACTTCTGAGCGACCGCTGTGCGGTGAGTGTCGTGTTGTGCTCTGCCGTCACCTGTAGAGTAGAGAACTACTCCAGCTCGGAGAGCGAGGACGGGCGCGTGCTGCCCGAGGGCTCCACCGCCACGGAGTTCAACTTCGGGCCCAGCTCCGCCGCCACCGGGTACAACTTCTGAGCGACCGCTGTGCGGTGAGTGTCGTGTTGTGCTCTGCCGTCACCTGTAGAGTAGAGAACTACTCCAGCTCGGAGAGCGAGGACGGGCGCGTGCTGCCCGAGGGCTCCACCGCCACGGAGTTCAACTTCGGGCCCAGCTCCGCCGCCACCGGGTACAACTTCTGAGCGACCGCTGTGCGGTGAGTGTCGTGTGCACGTTGTCGTACCGAAACGCTTGGCGGTCTATGCGGGTAAAGTGGTAATAAGCCACGGCCGAAGTTTCCCAACAAAGAAATCCTCAATCGCCACACTTGGGAATTTAATCCAGGATCTCCGTCTTATAATTACCACTGCAAAGAGGGCGCAATGGTGTGCGCGTTGGATTTATAAAACAGAGATCCAGGACAGATAAAATAAGTAAATAGGTAAACTAACCTAAAGTCCCTTCAACGCGAAGAGATACCAGACGTAAATAAACCAACTGCTAGATATTGTCTTAATTACACAAATTTTTCAAACGTAAAATAAATTTATGCTTCGGTATTTGATTTTTTTTAATGATATCTTTAAACTAGATTTAATTTGAACCTAACTTATTATTAATTTTAATCATTTCATTAAAAGTCGGAGTATAGCTCAAGCTAGCGACGCGTCGACGTCAACCAGCTGGCTAATGAATCGCGCGCCTCTCGATCTCAAAAGGTCGTCTTCCATCCTCATAGCGCGCGAAATAATCAATACATACTAGGTACCTAGATTTTAAATTATTTTCGATTCTTTTTTTCTATTTTGATATTAAAACCCTAAAAAAAAAATTGAGAGGTGTCAAGGGACACCCGGATGGAACGAAGTTCCTTTCGATTAATTAGTGAAGGAATTGTAATAAAATTTAATTTTTTTTAAGTAATAATAATATTTGTTGTTGTACACCGAAACACCAGAGGGCGCCACGAGAGCGCGAGACAGCATACAGCGCGGGCGCCCCCCGCCGCTCACGCGCACACACATCAAAGGCGGCGGCAAGATCCTTTGATCAAAAAGTGTCGTGACAACTTTTCGTACCAATTTTTTCCGTCTAGCCCCCTTTCCCAACGCGCGATAAGGAACTTCGTTCCAAAAACAAAAAAATGTAAGAAAAACAATTTCTTGTTATACGACTACAAAGCAAATGTCAGATAAATTATTTAAAGTTCTTTGTAATAACTAAGTTGTGAGGTATATAAATTTGGAAGTTTTTTCTTTGGAGAATTAAAATCTGTAGGTGTTCCTTTTGAAGTACTTGTGGTTTTATAATAGCCAACTAGATATAACAGCAACAGATAACAAACACAATAACACTTATAACTTTAAAACCAGTAACAGAAAACAAAAATAATGACAAGAAATAACAGGAACTCCAACACTTCAGGACACGGAGTGAAATAAAATAAATATCTACAAATTAAATGGCCGTCCGAATGTTTACGAACCTTTCCATGGTCTGGTTTGACCTTGAGCAAACATACAAGATAGAAAGAGATAGGCATATTTTCTTTGATGCGTCGTCGCTACGAGTAAATGACCGGCTCATGTTTACGTTTGATATCTCCTCTCGTTGAAGGGACTTTAATCGTTAACCAAACTTTACTAATAGTAGAAGATTCGAACTAAGATCGACCTTCACCGAACTGATAATTGGATGAAATATATTTCATGACAAATTTAGTATATTAGAAAATATATTGAAATTAGGTTGCCTAAAAAAATCCTGGACAGACTATTTTTTATTATTTTTAAAAAATAATTTTTATATTCTAGTAAACAGTGAGTGTTATTTTGAAGCAACTTATTTTTAAGTTGTATAAAAATAATAAATTCAATAAATATAAATCATATATATTAAATATAATACTAAAATATAACACCATATAAAATCAGCTAAATCAATAAACATTTATCAAAATTTATATATATATAATAATATATATTTATATTGACAATTGAATTTATTATTTTTTTACAACTCACGACATTAGTTGCTCCAAAATAACGCTTACTGTTTACTAGAGTATAAAAATTATTTTTTTAAAAAATAAAAAAAAAAGTCTGTCCAGGATTTTTTTAGGCAACCTAATTTCAATATATTTTCTAATATACTAAATTTGTCATGAAATATATTTCATCCAATTATCAGTTCGGTGAAGGTCGATCTTAGTTCGGATCTTAGACTATAATATTATGAATGTGAAAGTTTGTATTTATGTATGTATGGATGGATATCGTAGAAGGGAAAGTGGATTAGTCATGTTTATAGAGAGTTAAATAGTACAACATGGTGTACATTGTTACAGATTCTGGTCTCGACAGTAGCAGAGCATTTCACAAGGTGAACTCCAAGCTCCAAGAGTATATATATTTTGCACTTATCACGCAGTATGTAGTTTAGATGGTTATATTAATTTATATATCGCAAATTATACAAAAAAAAAATAATAACTACGCTCGCCTTAATTCATTCGCTCGCTATTTTAGATGAAGGCGTTAACTAGAACATTTAGTTTTATTAGTATCTGCGAACAACAATCGAGTACGTACATACATCAAATCAGCATCAATTGGGAGAAATCGGTGTACAGACATACATAATAAATAACACTCGTGGGATTTGCGACTTCCTAACTTTAGGAAGGTACTTTTAAAATCTAATCGGGAACAAAATGCATGGTTCAATTGTGGTTGTAATATCGACGTCTTCCTACGAAATGTAGAATTTAGTGTCAGAATGCAGTGATTTTAAATATTATAATGTACAATTAAACTTGTTTTTGTAAAATATTAATGATTTTGTCGGAATGTGCCCTATTTTAAAAACACCATATAGCCTCTTACAGAGGTTTATGATGGTAGACAGTGTACAGATGTATATATTGGTCTAGACCAGTGATTCTCAACCTTTTTTTTGTTGCGGCACACATTTAATGATTTCAATATTTGGCGGCACACAAAGAAAAAGATAAAAATGATTTACTTACTACAACACACTGCATAAATAGTTTATGACAAAAATTTTAAATACACCAAGACCCCGCTTTGCGTCGCTAATGTGTCCCTGAAAAATGCGACGCAAAGTGAATCACAAATTTTGAAGGAAAATAATAAAATAATTTATATTTTTATATTCATGTTAAAAATATTTTTCTTTTTAAATTATATAATTTAATAATATTAACATTATTATATATTTGCAAAATTTGGCGGCACACAAAAGTGCCGCGGCACAGTGGTTGAGAATCACTGGTCTAGAGGCTCGTCTGCCAAAGCCAGACGGATGTTCAACCCTCATCTAGGACTATTCCACCTAATTCCCGTAATCTGAGAGGATTCGGAGGATAAATCCATTATTATATTAGCAGACGCTCACGACTTGCAAAGTAGTGTACACAGCCTTCCAAGATAGTAACTTATTTTTAATAAAGGTATGAGTATAGCAAGGTATGAGTATAGAAAGGTATGAGAAGAGTTTTGACAACCTCCGAGGCGCAGTGGTATGTGCGGTGGGTTTATAAAACGGAGGTCCTGGGTTCGATTCCCGGCGGGGCAGATTGAGATTTTTCTTAATTTGTCTTGGTCTGGCTGGTGCGAGGCTGTCGCCGTGACTATACTAAAACCAAACTCGATTGAGAATGCTTGTCAACAAACAAATTAAAAATGAAGGTAGAAATCACTAGTCATTTTACACCTAATTTTTTTAGTTAACCTATTAATGAAGAATTCATGACAACAAATTAGATTAGTAAGCTTAAAACTAATTAATATATTCAATATCTTTTAAATAAGATTTTATGAAAAAACAAAACATAATTTTAAATTTATTAGACAAAATATGTTGGATTTTTCTACCTTCATATTAAATTTGTTTGTTGACAAGCATTGTCAATCGAGTTTGGCTTTAGTATAGTTACCACCCTACCGACAAAGACGTACCGCCAAGCGATTTAGCGTTCCGGTACGATGTCGTTTAGAAACCGAAAGGGGTGTGGATTTTCGTCCCACTTCTAACAAGTTAGCCCGCTTCCAACTTAGACTGCATCATCACTTAACATCAGGTGTGATAGCAGTCAAGGGCTAACTTGTAGTTGATAAAAAAAAAAAGATATCCTTAAAATGTAATACGCCGTCGCAGACTTTTTCTGTAGTCCTCATAAAGAAGTACAGTTCTTTTATTCAATTTGTTATATTCGAAAGGATTATGCAGCTGTTTTAATTAAAAAGCGCGCGATTATTTCCATTATTATCGCAATATTTCAGTCAATTTAGTTAAAACCTAGTAACGGCCCACTACAGGGCCAGGCCTCCCTCCATATAGGAGAGGGGATAATCGCGAATTGACAGAAAGTAAGACGCAGCGAAGGACTTTGTTTCATATGTATTGAAAATTTTAGAAAGGGGGCAAATAAAGTAAAAAACCCGGCTCTTCCTACCCCATATAGCATATAGAGGAGGAAATAGAAGATTGTATATGGTTTCGAACCCATATATTAGTTTTTACCCGAGTGCGTCAGAAGGAGGGTTATGTTTTTCGAGCGTATGTATGTATGTATGTATGTCCATTTCTTCGGCACGTGCTACAGCCTAAGGGCTAACGCTAAAACTGGCGCGGTCGCCCGCCGCGGGCCACAAAACCGCGCGCGGGCACCCGTCGCGTGCGCCCGTCTCAGTTAGCGCTGCTAGTATGATTTTATTCGATAAAATCAACAAATATTTATTTGACCGTAGCATCTAGCGGCGCTCGACTGATTTGTAGAAACAAACCCGCTCGCGTGTGCCCGTCGCGGCGCCCGCGCCGTGTACCCGCCGCCCGCCGCGCGGTTGCGAATCCGCCACCCGCGCCCGCGCTCCGTCGCGCTGTCCATACTATTTTTCATTATACACCCGCGAGCGGGCAACCGCGCCAGTTTTAGCGTTAGCCCTAAACGGCTGAACGGATTTTGACATGTGAGGTGTCGTTGAATTTGTCAAAATTGTGGTAGTGACATAGGCTATATAAATTTTCAAAATGGCGGCTGTAAATGGGGGAAAAAAGGGGGGATGTGTGTATTTTTTCCTCTTATCTTAGCAATATGGGTAAAAAGACCATTTCAAAAATATAAATATCATGTTCAGATTACTTTTTTAACAAAAAATGGCAAAAAGTGTACTAAGTGTACCGTCTCATTTCTATACCAAAAACGAAAACTAAAAACTCAAATAAAATTATTATTATAAAAACAAAAAACCCGACTGCTTAGAAGTTATGAACTGAAAACACCATAAAGTATTTAGAATTTAATACAGATATAGTGATCCTTGTTTTTCTCTTTTCAATTCATAACTTCTAAGCTGTCGGGTTTTTTGTTTTTATAATAATAATTTTTTAATAATGGGCTATCACCCATACCCAGCGCGGTAAGAATCAGGTATATTCCGACTATTTGAACTGTATTTAGCCGTAGTTTATTTTCAGTATTCTTGTACGAAATTGTTGTTCGGAGACCGACTCTCGTCTTTGTTCAAAACAATCATTCATGTTGTTATGTGATAAATCGATTTAATTTGTTATTAATAATAAACGAATTAAATATTGGTACCAACACAAATTTGAGTTGTTTATTTCCTTTCTTTGAACTCAGATCGTTGCCCTCATTCGTAATAACAGTACCTGGTTGACTGAGCTGTGTTCGGTTTTTTTTATTACAAAATCATGTATAAATACAAATTATACCGCGCCATCTATTGTTAAGTAGAAAAGCTACGTAATAGATGTCATGTTGCTGTATATCGGGTCAGTTTTTCATTGCCCGAAAACACTAACAAAACAACATTTTAAATGAAACCTAGCTAGATCGTTAATAGGCTCTGAAACCAGCTGCACAAAGCTTTGAGATTTATTATATATATATATGTCGCGGATGCTAACGGATTTAAGTTCACGTGGTCGATATCACGGTCCGCCATGTTACTTTTATAAGCAGTCAGTGCGCACACCGGCGCTGGCGCTGTCTCGAGGATAAGTGATCTCGATCAAACACACTACTGACAGCTAGAACAACAGCGCAGACGACTTCACTCTATGCTTGTACCAAAGACAATCTATGATTTAGAACTGCCTGCACTCTTAATCATACCACAGAATATCCACTGAGAGGCACTTTACTCTAGAGATACCACAGACATACCAAACTGTTCATAACTTGTCTTCTCTGAGACATTTGCACGGTGTTGCTATTGAAGTGAATGACGTCATTCGTTCGTATTTTAAATTATCTCTCACACGGCCATTCTGCAATTCAACGCGCTCTCGCGTTGCTTTTTGTTGTCGCATATAACCTGGCAACAAAGCGTTTCAGGAAGCTTTCAACCCCAGCCATGGGAGTTTACGAAGTACCTTACACATTTCCAATGCAAAATTATCGTAAAGCGTAAAGGCTTTCAACATAAGTCAAATCCTCGTAGATATTTCATCGAATTTGTCGCAAAGCGTTAAGGCTTTCAGCATTACTTAAAATAAACAATCATTTATTTTTTTACCATGCAAAGCGTCAAGGCTTTCAGCATCATATGAAATCAATCATGATTTCCTTGTAGTCACGTAGCAAAGCGTTAAGGCTTTCAGCATAGCTATTGAAGTGAATGACGTCATTCGTTCGTATTTTAAATTATCTCTCACACGGCCATTCTGCAATTCAACGCGCTCTCGCGTTGCTTTTTGTTGTCGCATATAACCTGGCAACAAAGCGTTTCAGGAAGCTTTCAACCCCAGCCATGAGAGTTTACGAAGTACCTTACACATTTCCAATGCAAAATTATCGTAAAGCGTAAAGGCTTTCAACATAAGTCAAATCCTCGTAGATATTTCATCGAATTTGTCGCAAAGCGTTAAGGCTTTCAGCATTACTTAAAATCAACAATCATTTATTTTTTTACCATGCAAAGCGTCAAGGCTTTCAGCATCATATGAAATCAATCATGATTTCCTTGTAGTCACGTAGCAAAGCGTTAAGGCTTTCAGCATCATATGAAATCAATCATGATTTCCTTGTAGTCACGTAGCAAAGCGTTAAGGCTTTCAGCATCATATGAAATCAATCATGATTTCCTTGTAGTCACGTAGCAAAGCGTTAAGGCTTTCAGCATCATATGAAATCAATCATGATTTCCTTGTAGTCACGTAGCAAAGCGTTAAGGCTTTCAGCATCATATGAAATCAATCATGATTTCCTTGTAGTCACGTAGCAAAGCGTTAAGGCTTTCAGCATCATATGAAATCAATCATGATTTCCCTGTAGTCACGTAGCAAAGCGTTAAGGCTTTCAGCATGAATGTTGACATAAAATATCCAACACAGGTTTAAGTTGAATCTAACCACAAAGCGTGACAGCTTTCAGTGGTCTACCTGAACAAAGCGAGAAAACTTTCAGTCCATTTTCTTAGCAAAGCGGAAAAGCTTTTAGCAGTTTATTTGGACAAAGCGAGAAAACTTTCAGTCCATTTCTTTAGCAAAGCGGAATAGCTTTCAGCAATAACAATCGTAAGTCGTTTATTACCTCTAAATTAAAATCAGTAAAATAATAAACAGAAACTCTTCTGTAAAACGAAAATATAAAGATCCATTAATTCAATTAATCCAACACGTATTAAACAACATATCATATTAGTACGCCATTAGTTATAATGATTTGTTATCATTAAATAAAATTAGTCATGTCCTACTCTAGACTCTATAGGTCCCAGACATCTAGATAATTCAGGCAAGCTAGCAGGATATTTACGTAATCGTTCATGACGAACGTATTGACTTCGTCCCCCAGATATAGGCTCAACCATATAACGCTATTATTAACCGACATAGCTCAGCGAGTCGCAGAACTGAAGTGGCAATGGGCGGGGCACGTAGTTCGAACAGCTGATGGACGTTGGGGGCCGAAGGTGCTAGAATGGCGACCCCGCACCGGAAAGCGCAGTGTTGGTCGACCCCCCACCAGGTGGACTGACGACATCAAACGGGTCGCAGGGAGCCGCTGGGCACATGCGGCTCAGGATCGTTGTGTTTGGAAGTCCCTAAAAAAGGCCTATGTCCAGCAGTGGACGTCCATTGGCTGATAATGATGATGATGATGATATAACGCTCATTTGGAACAACTTTAGTAACTTTACAAGGACCACTAAACTTTTCACTTAATTTATTAATTATTCGGGGATTCTTTTGAACTAAAACTAAATCACCTTCTACAAAAGGATGAATTGTTGCCTTATTGGCATCATAAAGTATTTTAGCCTTTGATGCTTGCTCGTCCATCCTATCTTTTGCCTGTTGAATTAGAGTTACCACTAGCGAAATTATTCTTATGCTTTTCCAATATAAACCTCAACCTATCAATATCACACTGCTCACTCAAATCTGTGTTAATATTATTTAAATCCGCGTTTTTATTTTGGGTAAGACAAACATTGACACTCATATCACGTGCTATCTTAGCATCATCAGTACAAGACTAAACCGGGTGAAGACTAAACCGGGGGTCTTAAATATCTCGCTACCTAGAATTACGTCATGCGGTAACAAATGAGAGTCAACAATCACAAACGTTATCTCAGTATGAAACCCGTCAAACTCAACGAAAGAGGTAATTTTTTTTTTTGAGAAAAAAAAGGCATGGTTGAGATCCAATACCTGTCAGGCGGGTAAACGAGATTTCTTTCTTATCCGGTAAACTATCAGCGATCTCTCTATAATTAATGAGCACTCTGAACCACTATCAATTAATGCTTGTAAATTATAGTCACCTACACATACATCAAGAATCAGAAATTGAACAAACATTGACTCAT
Source organism: Mycalesis mineus (assembly GCA_034621355.1). NCBI lineage: Eukaryota > Metazoa > Arthropoda > Insecta > Lepidoptera > Nymphalidae > Mycalesis > Mycalesis mineus. The sequence continues at coordinate 13,836,601 of CM067892.1, forward strand.
TTTGATTGTGTCTTTGAGTTCTTAGAATCCTTAATTTTTTCGTCTCTCTGCTTTGAAAAGCACGTGAGTTCAGCGTGTCCAATTTTGTAACAATAAGAGCACTGCTGAGGCTTAGCGTTAGGTTTATCGATAGACGCTTTAGGGTAACTGGAGTCCTCACTTTTGTTATTACGTAACAATAAGCAATTCCGTTTTAGGTGACCCTTTTCATTACAATGATGACAGCGTCGGTCTGAAGTCTTGTCAAAAATTTCTGGTCGCTTAGAAAAAGAAGGTGCAGGGTCACGTTTATCAAAACTTCGCTTAAGACTCCTAATATTAGAATACGTACTCAAATGTCTATCAAGCGCAACAAAATCCGTTGGAGTATTTTTAAGTAAATCTGAACTTATCTGCACATCAGCAATGCCAGAGAGTACTACCTCAATTTTGTTAGCCTCGCTCCAACCAGTCTCCAGTCGGTCTATCAGCGCCAACTTGTTGCTTGAATACTCGATATACATTCTAGCTTGGTCACTTCTATATTCCACCATGTCACGAAACAAATCATGAAACCTTTTTGTTGCAGAAAACTGTCGCGTGAGTCGCTCCTTTAGTTCTTCCCAGGTTTTGCATAAAGGATACGAACGCGCTGCCCACTTTTTCGCACGTCCATGCAGGTGCGTGAAGACGGCATTCCTCGTTTCGTAATCGGACCACGAGTTGTTCTTCTGATGATTTTCAACCTCCTCACACCACTGCGCTGCAGTAAATTGACAATCGTCCGGGTCAAACGAAGGTAGGTAAATCTCACTCAATTTCAGCTTTCTCGGTTCGTTGCTACTCGTAGATGTTTGGTTAGGACTCTGGAAGCCCGCTGCCGTATTTTTGAAAAATGCTGCCCACATTTCGGGTGTAGGTTGGCCATATTGGTCGCCTCTTGATACCGACGGTGTCTTTGCTACATTTTCTTCAGCTTCATATTCCCGTGTAAAATATCCTTGATTTTGAGTCGCTGGCATCGCGGTAGATTCGCAGGAAGCTTGTGGAAACGATCCCACCGCTGCTGTCGCGGATGCTAACGGATTTAAGTTCACGTGGTCGATATCACGGTCCGCCATGTTACTTTTATAAGCAGTCAGTGCGCACACCGGCGCTGGCGCTGTCTCGAGGATAAGTGATCTCGATCAAACACACTACTGACAGCTAGAACAACAGCGCAGACGACTTCACTCTATGCTTGTACCAAAGACAATCTATGATTTAGAACTGCCTGCACTCTTAATCATACCACAGAATATCCACTGAGAGGCACTTTACTCTAGAGATACCACAGACATACCAAACTGTTCATAACTTGTCTTCTCTGAGACATTTGCACGGTGTTGCTATTGAAGTGAATGACGTCATTCGTTCGTATTTTAAATTATCTCTCATATATATATATATATGAGAGAGATATATATATATATATATATACATATATATATGGATTATCGCATTCATAATATTTTGGAAAACCTGCGCCAATAAATAGAGTTGCACCCTGCAAGAAAATCCAGCAAAGTGTCGCCTTTTGACCATCGACCTGACTCGTAGGTGTTCAGCCTTATAGGCCTGTAATCACACCAGCGTGTAGCATCCAAGCCTTTCGGACCGGAACAGCGATGGTGCTTTGCGGTAGAAAGCATTTTCGTCATTAAAACCTGTATTAAGTGGGATAAGAAATCTTTGAATCCCATGTCGAATACAGGAACTATTAGACGTCCGCCTGCTAAATAGTTAGTAGCAACCTTCCAACAATACCAAAAATAAATGAACCTTTTTTTTTTTTTTTAAAGTTTGGATATTGGAGTTATCATAAGATATATGCCGTAGCGGACTTTTTTTGTATTCCAAATAAAGAGACAATTTTTCCTTATATCGATTTGGTATATCTCATATTGATAATTTTTGATGAAAGCTATAGGCGGCTTAATTTTCTCCGTTAAATTATTTAAAATATATATAAACTAGCTTTTGCCCGCGACTTCGTCCGCGTGGAATTAATTATTACGGCAGCATAATTTTTCTAAGCTTTGAATGTCATATTTATTAAAATCTAATCAACTGCCTAAGAAATAGGTCTTAAGCTTTCAAAATGATGATACTTTCATACAACATTTCATCCCCCCTTTAACCCCTTACAACCCTTTTTTCGCAATTAAAAGTAGCCTATGTCCTTTTTCAGGCTCTAGACTTACTGTGTACCAAATTTCATTTAAATCGGTTCAGTAGTTGTAGAGTGAAAGCAAGACAGACAGACAGACAGAGTTACTTTCGCATTTATAATATTAGTTAGGATTATACAGGGCGTCCCACGGCTATGCCACATGGAGGGAAAGTTCCTTCATTATTGTAGATGGAACATTTTACTGAAAGAAGACTTAGTTTTTTTTAAAAAACAATTTAAACTGCATTCATATATTTTTAAATAATTGCCTGGTTGAACCGGGATGCGAACCCGTCACCTACACGAGAAAATCACACAAATTTTATCATACCGATCGGTAATCTTCATCATAAGGAATTTTTTTAATACCTTCATCAGGAACCACTCTATATATTGGTGAAAACAGCATGACAGTCTTTTCAGTAATCTGAGTTTATCGCGAACAGACGGATAGTCGCAGTGGGGGGGGGACGGGGGGGACTTTGTTTTTTAATTACGGTTTCAATTATCACCATGACTTTACAGATTAAACTTGATGTTATAGTTTGAGAAACGCGTACACTTTCCGAATTATTATTATAATAATAATTCGGAAATTAAATTATTATAATAATTATTAATCTCTTTGATTCGGTCAGCTACGGTTTATCAATTCCTGGGTTTAATTCTGGCAGTGAACCGTCGGTTTATAAAAAAAATTGGTTGTCTGTAAAGTCGGTTTACTGACGATAGTCGAACGTGACAATGTCTTAAGAAAATACTGATGGAATGGTAGCATTTAATTGGTTATTAAAATTTTTAATTTAAGTATATAATTATAAATATTAATTTAAATTAATAAAATAATTGATGTTGATTTTATAAATTTATAATAAATATATTAATTTTTAATTTAAAATTAATATATTTAATAGACGGATGTCGAACGCTGCCGAACGCAAAGGCCAATTGTGCTTCTTTGTCGCTCGTTCTGCGCTCACGCTTGCACTTCAAGCCTTACATGGAACGCCTCAAAGCGAGGTAACGACGCATGACGTCATGTTTTTTCGTGGGTGCAGCCGGCTCTATCGAATTATAAGACGTTGTCACGTCAAAAGCAAGTAGTATTTCATTGAAATCTATTTTGGATTTTTAAATAAAATAGTGTACCTCTATGTAAAAATTTATTGTTTCAACATTACTTCATATAGGTATTACAAAATGCTCAACATAATTAATATATTAATTAATAACAAATCTTCAATATAACAAAAAATAATGGTAATTTTATTGTTACCATACAATGTAATGTAGTTCTGCAGACATGAACCACTGAAATTATTTTACATAAAAAAATATAGTAGACGCGAGTTTAATATAAACATTATAAGAAAAAAATTTGGTTATGACGCAAATCAATGGCTGTTCATTTTATCATTACATATATCAAAAATATATTTTTTTAATTTATCACTTTTATTAAGTTAGCCATTTTTTTTACCGACTACAAGTTAGCCCTTGACTGCTATCACACCTGATGTTAAGTGATGATGCAATCTAAGATGGAAGCGGGCTAATTTGTTAGCAGTAGGATGAAATCCACACTCCTATCGGTTTCTACACGACATCGTACCGCAACGCTAAATCGCTTGGCGCTACACTAAACTAGCCACGGCGAAAGCCTCCCACCAGCCAGACCAAGACAAATTAAGAATAATCTCAATCTGCCCCGCCGGGAATCGAACCCAGGACCTCCGTCTTATAAATCCAACGCGCATACCACTGCGCCACGGAGGTCGTGATTTAAATCGGTTCAGCGGTTAAGCTGTGAAAGACTAGTTTGGGAAACGTGACATACATTTTTGACGACATTTTTCTAACTAACATAATAGTAAATGACTTTGAAATAAAGTCAAAAATTAATTAACATCTTTGCATTCGTCCACAAAACATTGTACGGCGGCCCTAATGAATGATTTAACTATATTTGGTAAGCAAACTGGTAATGTAAAATCACAATGATATTGCGCATTTTATATCAAAAGTATGTTATTAATATTATACTTTTTACCTAATAATATTCTTCTCTGAAATGAACTATCTTTTCTATTTATCTTGTAGTATGTATACCTAGTATTACATTTTTCTGTCGTTTACATTAGGTAAACGTATTAACATTATCGTTACATATTTTTCTTGAAAGTTGTCTTTGCTCTGCAAAGCAAGCAAAAGTCTATTTTGCTACCTAGCCAGGAACATCGTAGTAAATAGTACTAAGTTTTTTCAATAGAACTTCCGGTTCTAAATGGAGGTTGATTAGCAATTGATTTATATATATATATATATAAATGGCGACCATTATTATGCTAAACGAAATGAACCCCACGAAATGGCACAGGTTATTGTTGATTGTTGAATTTATCATTTAATATAACACACCTATAGAATATCCATTTAAGACAAATATTTATATGGCACATGAGTTACGAAACATAGAAGAATAAGTTATTATATTATAATTCGTATTGATTCAATCTTGTTGATATTTCAAAGGGCGCAGGAGACATACTCGTATACATACTATACCATATGTACTTACTATACAGATGGGCAATAAATAATAATTGAACCCGCGTTAAACGGGTGCATCCCAGTAGTACCCCTAATTTTAGTTCTATAGAACTGTTGATACACCACATTAGTGCTTAGTGTCTCATTAGTTCTATATAGAACTAATGGGACAAAATTAAAGAAATGTCGATATCAACATCTTGTTTGTACGTTACATATAAAATATCTATACTTTTTAAAAGGATAATATGTAATCTCTTTTGATTGGAATAATAAATGTCCACTTAAATTTGAGAGTATCTATAAACATATCAACAACAACAATATCGAATACAGCTTTGCTTAAATTGCACAACATGTCTTTAAAATGGAATTGAGGTTTTTATTATAATTTTTTTCTAAACTGAATAGTTTGCGCGAAAGATACTTCCAAAGTGGTAAAATGTATCCCCCCCTGTAACTTCTAAAATAAGAGAATATTTTTTTAGACACAACTACTACTTGGTTTTAACAACTTAGCTTATGTCGTAAGGGACATTTTTTTGTTAAAAACAAAATGAAATATCAATCACAATAATATAAAGTTTATAACTTATATGCTATAAGTAAAGTCAAGAGTAAAAACTATACTACAGTTCTATATAGAACTATTGGGATATAATTTGACAACCCGGAAAGTATCCCAACAGTTCAGAACTACGGTATGGGGTACTACTGGGATGCACCCCGTTAAACCACCGACCATCGCCAAGAGAGCAAAGGAGTAGACAAACTACTATCTCTCTCTTACCTATGTATATATATTAGAGGGGTCAACGCTCTTTATTGCCAATCTATATTGTACGGAGTATAAGCGATTTTATTGACGTTTATGGTTTATTGGAAAAGAAATCGATAATAAAATATACGAATTTAATTATTTCCCAATTGAATTATTTCATAATATTGAAATAGAAAAACTGCTAAACTCACTTAATTGTTGTAATATGACCGGTAGTTTTGAACTGACACAGTTCCTTAGTTGCGTTTACACCGCGCTGTATTAAACAAGCCCATAACTAAGAGCCTCATATGGCTTTGAAACTGGTCGGGTATACTGCCACAGTATTTACGTGAGTTTAGGCGTCAACCGATTTTAATACATATTATTTCACAATAACATATTTTTTGGGTACTGTTCATGGTTTAATTTAACTTTTCTAACAAAACTTGCGGCATCTAACATTATAAATTAAAAATATGTAGCAAATGGGTAAAAATTCTACCACTCTACTCCGATATCGTTAAAATACACCAAAGTTCTAAGGAACGTGTGTTCTTCGTGCAGTTTTTCCCAAAATGTCATTCTCTCGTGGAAGGGGTTTCTTCCCTTCGTTAATTCTGGACCTATACTTAGATAGTTCAAAGCTTTTTCGTCTTGGACCGGCTCCCATTTTATTTGTAATAGCGGATCGTTTTCATCGGGCGTTGGATTCCTAAAAGCGTATTGAAATGTGAGAAAACTTTATTATATAAATATGTTCATCAGCTTAACTTAAATGCCTTGAAGTAATTACGTATGTTCTAGTTGCCGCGTTGATCCAGTGATTATTCCATGTGGCTAGGTTCAAGTCCTGAAAATATTGAAATTTCTTTTTTCCAAGAAAATCTGACCAGCAGCCGGGGGTTAGTCAAATCGTCGGCACCGGTCATTACGAAGCTAAACAAACTCCCTAATATCCATTCTCTAACACGCATTAGAGCAGTGTGGTATGATGAAAGCCACTATAGACCTAGACTTCCTTCCTTATTAGGTCAGGTCTGGCTTTCTGGTGGAACTGTCAACTTTTATGGATGTATTTTTTTTATAATAAGGCTAAGAATAACAGTAATGTTCAGAAGCTGTAATAGTAAAGATAAGAAATATATTTTTACCCGACTGCGTCAGAAGGAGGGTAATGTTTTTCGAGCGTATATATGTATGTATGTCCATTTCTTCGGCACGCGCTACAGCCTAAACCGCTGAACGGATTTTGACATGTGAGGTGTCGTTGAATTCGGCTAAATTGTAGAAGTGACATAGGCTATATAATGAATTTTCAAAATGGCGGCTGTAAATGGGGGAAAAAAAGGGGGGACGTGTGCATTTTTTTCTTTTATCTTAGCAATATGGGTATCAAATGAAAGGTCGTAAAAAGACCATTTCAAAAATATAAATATCATATCATGTTCATATTACTGTTTTAACAAAAAATGACAAAAAGTGTGCCAAGTGTACCGTCTCATTTCTATACTACAAATTAAAACTAAAAAGTCTCAAATAAAATCATTATTATAAAAACGAAAAACCCGACTGCTTAGAAGTTATGAACTAAAAATTAATTATAATAAATAAAATTATGTATGTATGGGTAAGTACTAGATAAAATGACGAGATTTTTATTGTCGATATTAGGACCATAAAATAAGTTTAAAATCATGAGATATTGTCTTATTTTAAGACAAATTTAAAGAAAAAGTCGCAGCAAAAGTTAATATTATGGCGATTAATTCATAAATAATTATTTTATGAAATAGTTACTAGGTGTTGAGTTTGTTTTATCGCAAAGTGAGGCAAGAGGTCGTAATACTGTAATCTGACTCAAGATAAGTAAATACACATATCATTCTTACCCATATTTAGCAAAGTTTGTCCACATTTTGATAACTCTATTTCTGGTATTAACAGAATCGCGGCTTCCATCACAATGCGGCAAATTCGGCGGCTTTATGCGAAACAAAAACGTCAGTTCTGCTGAATGACCTATAGAGTTTAAGAAGTCTAGATGTTTAGGCACATTCCATTCGCCGGCATAATTCACAATGTAGTAGTAGATAGGATATTCTGAAGTAAACTGACTGTGCAGCTGCACCGTCTTGTGGACATAGTACAGGAAGTAATAGTCACTCAACAACTGCAAATACTGAGTTCGCGTATGCTCACTTAAAGTTTGAGTTTCTCTGAAATAAAAGGACATCAGCTGACGACCAATTTTTTCTGAAGAACGTTGGTTTAAATTGAGCGACTTCGGTACGAGAAGCGTCACATCTTTGTTGTACTTCTCGAAATCGGCGTAGAAGTCGTCTCTCATATATTGCAGAACGGATGCTTCAATGTTGTTGCTACCTATTATAAAAGGCACCTTGTTAAAGTTCCCAGATTTAATGAGCAAGCCGGGGCTTTTGTTGAGAAACACAGACTGCCCTTCGAATTCTTCTTCGACGCACGGTTTAAACCTTGAATCGAAAATTTCACTATTGCTGATTTCGTACTGGTATTCCAATAAGCGCATATAAGCTTCCATTATTTCTAGTGCCGGCCTTAAGCGTATTTCGTCTACTATGTCATATTTATTGGTTTTGTCAATACCTAATTCTTTGGCAAATTGCAGGACCGCTTGAACTGGATTTTTCGCTAAGGACCATCTGTTAAGGGCAGAGGAACTTTGCATCACAGCCTTGTGAAACAGTCCTGTGGCCATGGGCGATAACATCATAAAGTGCACAGCGGAACCCCCGGTTCCGCCCCCAAAAAGCGTAACATTCGCTGGATCACCTCCGAATATTTGAATATTCTTTTGAACCCATTTTAAAGCCATAACTATATCTTTTAAGCCAACATTTCCAGGCGCAGATATGTCGTTGATCGACAAGAATCCAAATGGTCCCAACCTGAAGTTACATCGCACGAAAACGACACCTTGGTCAACAAGTAGTGTTGGATCACAGCAGTGGTCAATATAAAACAAATAATTGTAACTTCCAATCCAAAACATAACAGGCATTAATTTATCAGGTTTTAAATTTGGTGTGTGCACTTCTACATAGAGACAGTCTTCAGATCCAAGAATTTGGTCCTCCACGCTGAGACACATTGGTAGTGAAGCTTCTTTTGTACAATCAAGTAGAGTTGTCCATGGCTTTGGAGGTACAGGCGGCTGCATAAAGTTAAGATTAAAAATTAAAATTATGGGACAAACAGATTTATATAAGGTGAGTTTGAATTATTAGCCAGCGGCGAAACTGGAGCAAGTCTTATGTATATAGATTACAATAGAAAAAAAAATTTAGCAAAAAGCATTAAAGCATTACTAAATATCTATTCACTTACGACAGTACGCATAACGCCATCCAATACATCCATAAATTACCCTAAAGCCATTATTTTTTATTAGTTCAGGTCTGGTGGTTTGGCTTTTCTTTCTGTATTTTATTTGGTAGTAATCGAATGTTTAAGACATACGTTCGTTCGGTATCTTGTAATTAATTTATGAATGCCATGGATGGTGCTATGTAAAATGTGCTAAGTGAGGAAACATTTTGTAGGTAATTTTTAAATTTTTTTTTTCTGGTTCTAGAAATATTTTTATTCCGCTGTTGTAATCAGTATCCATTACACTTACTCCAGTTTTGCCGCTGGCTAATAATTCAAACTCACCTTATATATTGTAATTTCATTGAAAGATTGTTATTATTGAATTATAATTTTGCTACTCAATATATTGATAAGTTAGCCTGCTTCTATTTTAGATTGCATCATCATTTACCATCTGGTATGATTGCAGTCAAGAACTTGTAATGAATAAAAAATACTGATAGATTAAAAACTGTTCAAAATAAATGTTTTATTTTAAGAAAAGGATCATAGAATTTTAATTTAAAACATAAACCTAACCAAACTTACCATAAACCTTAGATTTCCGAGAGGGGGCGTAGCATAAGGAATACTCTTAAATTTGTACTGGATTCCATCATCTTGTTTGTCTATGTACCCACATATTGGTCCATCGCTTATTTCGACTATTGATCTGGTTTCTTTAGGAATATCATCCATTTCTTTCACTATGTTACTACAACTTGAATTATAATAAAAACACACCTGTTTAATTGATAAACACATGTTTTTATGAACGAGGCACAAATTTAGAAATGTCCTTCATTCATTGTATTTTTTACATTTATTTTTTTTACATTGGCAACTAATACTAATGCTGCATTTACAAGAATAACATGTTGATGATGTCATGAAGTTTTATGTTGTTACACCATGACATCCATATAAGTTATGTTATAATTATTGTAGGAATATAAAAAACAACATAAAAATCCTAATGATTGTAAAGCAAAGTATTGTAAATAGGAAATACTCACTTACGAGAGAGTTCATAGGTCAATTGGTCTCATTTTAAAACATTCATGATGATTGGAGATTCTTTGAGACACATTTTGATTTGAATCTTTAGCAATATGTTTTCTAGACAACCTGTTGAAATATATTGTGTTGAATTACAGAATTATCTATACTTATTATAAAATTGTATGTTCAATTACCTTGTACCTTTTCAAAGATTTTATTATAGGGCACAGAATAGTCTATAATGAACCTAAAAATGTAAATTTAAAATTTTCGTCTGTGTCAATAGTTTGTATGGAAATGTAAAGGGAATATGAAAGTATAAAACTTACTGAAAGAATTTCAAATATAATATAATAAGTTATAAGGTTTAACTAGGGCTATTTTTATTTTCATAATCCTATTTAGTTTAGTAGACCTGTTGTTGTGTGTGTGTAGTTAGCCTGGCAGGCAGAACAACAATAGTATCAGTGTGTGTGTGTGTGTAATAGGACCAGTGTTCTCTTGCCTAAAGATAACTCATAAATTTACACCCATGTTGCATGTCCCAGGTGTCCTTAGAAATTTTTACTTAACAGATGGACCCAGGCCCCCAAATTATTCATCTTATTGGCTCTGTTTTCTAAACAACATTCTAAATTATATTCTAACTAAGCAAAAAAGCTAGGGATAGGTTTAACAAGTCAAACATGCAAGGAATAATTTTCTTCTCTTAGATTGTAAAGTGAACTCACTTATTTTTAAAATGAAATGTTTCTCTAGTAATACTCCTAGTCCTACTTTACTACTATATCAGATCTATTACTAGGTACAAGTCCAGTACATTTTTGTAATGGATTAAGTCGACAAGTATCTGAATGTTTTATTATTTAAATAATTAAAAACTCAAATCTATGGCAGTCCAGACCCTCTAACCAAAGCCCCTTCCCCCTAATAAAAGGGAGATTTAGTGTTGCAGCATGCAGTTAAAAATATACTGATAATGATAATAGACAACTAAACAAATCATCGATATAAGTCTTGTTTCAAAATAAATATTTGTATGAATGCTGATCGTAAATGATAAAAATATGATCTTATCTTTTAAAATTTCACATCGCAGTCTGAGATAAATGATTCACATTCAATTTAAACTTATGTAGCAATAAATAAAACTGTACCTCAATCAGTAATCTGTTTTCTCGTATTTTCTTGTCTAGAACCTAGAAAAACACAGTCTGACTAAACAAACAAAACAAACACTTGTTGAGTATATTGTTGAAGTACTGAGATAGATACTGTACTTTAATTCAAGGTCGTTTAATTATCAGTTGGATATCGAAAGGAGTTATGAAGATTAGGAAACAGCAAACACGGAACACCACAGTTTCACCAGCAACAATGAATTTATTAAGGAATTGAAAGTACCTACTGTGTGTATGGAGTATTTGACATTGACAGCTACAGAGTCAATGTCAATCGTCATTGTAGACAAAAGGTAAGCCTGACAAAAGGTAAGTCATAGATAGATTTATTATTATCTGTGGTCGTATACTGTGACCACAATTTCTTGATACTTTATATTATGTTCAAGGCGAAGTTCATTAGATACGAATTAGTTCGTAGCCAATAGAAACATTTTGATGAGAAAACTTCAATCCAATCAATTTTGTACTGTTAGCATACTTATTGACTAATTCTTCATCCGCACCTTTATAACTTATCTGAATTAATAGCTCCCTTTCTGCATTTACTACGACAAACGGTAAAATGCTTTTTTGCACTTTGGGACACCTTTATATCAGTAGATATAGATAGGTACACCGTTGTATTTTAATTAACATTCGCTTACAAAAGTTTACAAGTTAGCCCCTGATTGCAATCTCACCTGATGGTTTGCGATGATGAGTGTCGTTAGGATTAGGATGATCTACATCCGTTTCGGATTCTAAACGACATCATACCAAAACAGCATACCAAGCAGGGTGGTAACTAACTGCGATTGAAGCCTCTCACCAGCCAGACCTGGACCAATTAAGAAAATGACCAGTACAGTCAGCTCAGTCGGGAATCGAACCCAGGACCTCCGTCTTATAAACCCACCACACATGCCACTGCCCCACGAAGGCCGTCAGTTTAAAAGAAGAGTGAAAGTAACTAATCCGAATTACGTGTGTTAATAATTATGTGTAATTCTTCCGATAAATTCCGATTTAAATCATTTATGATGTTAGATTAGGTTACAGTAATTCAATCTTGTTAAATTTTATTATATTAATATACCTATATAAATATTTAAAAGGGTTAAAAATATTTACAACATATATTAACCCGTCTCTTCATATAAAACTAACATTTACAGAAAATTACGGCCACTATTAAAGTAGATTGTCGACCTGCAGTCCATTTGAAGGCCCGCCGGTCGTAGGGGCCTTTGTGTAAAACGTTACAAATGACCCACTCATCCCTATTTGCCGCATATGTCGGATGATGAAGGTAATCTCGGCCAAATTGTTAAACCTTGCAGCTAACCCAACCTCTGATTTAATTTACTTATACTTCGAATTCATAAGGAATTATATTATAAGAAAATACTTCGTGCCATAATACAAAATGTATCTACACGTTTATGTCAATCTTATAGGCTTAACTCAGACTGGCGTCGAAGCAATAAATAAATATTATGGGACAATTACACACATCGCTATATAGCCCCAAAGTAAGCTTGTGTTATGGGTACTATGATAACTGACGAATATTGGAACGGAGTTCCTTATCGCGCGTTGTGAAAGGGGGCTAGACGGAAAAAATTCGTACGAAAAGTTGTCACGACACTTTTTGATCAAAGGATCTTGCCGCCGCCTTTGATGCGTGAGCGGCGGGGGGCGCCCGCGCTGTATGCTGTCTCGCGCTCTCGTGGCGCCCTCTGGTGTTTCGGTGTACAACAACAAATATTATTATTACTTAAAAAAAATAAAATTTTATTACAATTCCTTCACTAATTAATCGAAAGGAACTTCGTTCCATCCGGGTGTCCCTTGACACCTCTCAATTTTTTTTTATATTTATTATACATAAATACTTATAATATGTAGATATACACCCAGACACTGGAAAATATCCATGCTCATCACACAAACATTTTCCAGATGTGGGAATCGAACCTACGGCCTAGGACGCAGAAGCAGGGTCACCCACTGAGCCACTCGGCCGTCAAAATGCGAAGAGCAATGCGAAGAGACGCGTCATCAATTTTGCTAATAGCAAATTCATCTCTATTTTCGCACACAGAAGTACAAAGTTGTATTATACAAAACTGGAATCAAGCGATGTCGCGTGTCTCTCTATTTATGAATTTTCCATATTTGTATAATAAAGTTTTGTTTTATAATGATTTGAAAATAGAGAGGATTATTATAATTTTTAGTGGACGAATTGAACGCGTTGCTTCGATCCCAATCTGAGTTAAGCCTAAATGTTTGTGTTACCTACCTTGGCAGGCCTTTTGGATAAGAATCTAAGAAACCTCTGTTAAAAAATACCTAAAACTATAAAACCTAGCCTATCTACTTACATTTTACTAACTACTACTTACACTTTTCAAAATAATTGCAAAATCATCGATAAACTGGACCAGTGCAGTACCTATTATGTGTTGTTTATTACCTACTATATGTTAAGAAAATATTTATTTCATAAAAATTCAATTTCTGTGCCACTACGGAAATGGCTTACGATATTACGACCGAATGGCTCGGGGACGGCGCGAATTGAACTGAAATGGTATATTTTTTCATGATCAACCTAAATATTTGCAAGTAAATTATATACAATTTTGTGCTGATCGGAATAAATTTGATCACGAATATTATATCGCAAACTATGAATGAAATAGGTATTTAGGTAAGCATGGACTTAATTTATTGAAATACAAATATTTTTCTTTCTTTGTTAGTTTCGTTAGCAAGAAAATCAGCTAGTTTTCATGTAATAAAAACTATAGTCTTTTTTGTTAAAATAGTTCAAAATTATCTAGTTTTCATGAAATGAAAAGTTTGTATAAACTAGTTTTCATGAAATGAAAAGTTTGCAAACTAAAAAGCTAAAGTAGTAGTTATTTCGTACTATAGAAGGTTTCCGGCTTCGGGATTGTAGTAAAAAAATTTAAAAGTCATCAATATTATTTTTCATTGCGATTACTTTGGTTGAACACAGGTATAAAAATCTGGATATAGAGCAGTTTAACGATCAAAGATCTTATTTAGCTCGATATTATAGACGTACCTACTACTTCGTACCCGCGGACCCGCCCATAGAATTCACGAACTCTTTGCGGCACTGCAGTTCGTAGCTGGCGCTGCAAGCGCTCGCACTCTTGCTAGTAGGTTAATAACCACAAAATGTATTAAATTACACGTTTATAATTTTGTTTGGTCTACTTCTCGATCAAAAAACTGTTTTAAAGTCCCCGGGTCCAAAACTGACTCGTCGCAGAATTTCATCTTATCCAAGAAGTTTAACTGCAAAGTGGTGACATCTTTTTCCAGCATGTTCTTGAAGGCGGCCGTGTTGAGCATATTGGCGAAGAACTTGCGGTTACTGGTGAAAAGCGGGGCGTAACCCACTGTCGTTTTAGATAAGTCGTTGATATAACTATTGAGGTTGTCTACCATGAATCTGGAATACAATTTTTTAGAATATTGTAGAACGTTTACTGTGTCGAGGAAATATATCCCTAAAGACCATACATTAAAAGTCAATAAAGTTACACAACAAATTGACTATCTAAAATGGGGTTAGTACATGTGGTACCTGGTAGAAGTACGTTCGAGAGACGTAATACAAAGACTGGGTAAAACCTGCTTAAAGACTGGTCGTATTAGAACTGCAGTAAGTATATTATTAAAACGGGTAAGCAAAGCTGAACAATTTTATGTTGATCGGTCAAGTCATAGACAACAGTAGATAGACAGATGTAAGTGCACTTTACCTTTGATTCGACATAGGCGTGTTTGTACATTGATTGAACAAATAATGGTATTCACTAAACACGTCGTTGGCTATTTTCAGAGCTTGCTGAAATCTGCGATAACAAAAAATAAAACTTTCTGTATTTAAATATAACAAAGTATAGAAATATCTGGGCGGCTGAGCTTCGCTCCGATGCCCATTGCTCCGATTTTTTGTTTTGTTTCTTTTTGATATTATGTTTTTGGGGTATTAACTATTATTATATTACTAATTTAATATTGTGAAAAAATATGTGATAATCTTAATAGTAGGGGGGAGAGCGCGGTTGATGAACAAGGAACAAGGGACCTCACCTCCACTAAGTATGAGCCATTTATTACCCGACTGCGTCAGAAGGAGGGTTATGTTTTTAGAGCGTATGTATGTATGTATGTCCATTTCTTCGGCACGCGCTACAGCTTAAACGGCTAAACGGATTTTGACATGTGAGGTGTCGTTGAATTTGTCAAAATTGTGGTAGTGATATAGGCTATATAAATTGCGGCTGTAAATGGGGGAAAAAGGGGGGATGTGTGTATTTTTTCTCTTATCTTAGCAATATGGGTACCAATTGAAAGGTCGTAAAAAAACCATTTCAAAAATATAAATATCATATCATGTTCATGTTACTTTTTTAACAAAAAATTGCAAAAAATGTACTAAGTGCACCGTCTCATTTCTATACCATAAACTAAAACTAAAAAGTCTGAAATAAAATTATTATTATAAAAACAAAAAACCCGACTGCTTATAAGTTATGAACTGAAAAGAGAAAAACAAGGATCACTATATCTGTATAAAATTCTAAATACTTTATGGTGCTGCAGGCGGGGGCAAACGTAGTTTTGGTAGATCTTTCATTCCCCGCAAGTTAAAGTATTTTGTCCCTGTTTGCAGCACCATAAAGTATTTACAATTTTATAGAGATATAGTGATCCTTGTTTTTCTCTTTTCAGTTCATAACTTCTAAGCAGTCGGGTTTTTTGTTTTTATAATAATAATTTTTATAGGGGAGTGAGTTCAAGGCATCCCATTCAAATTTTAAAAAATATCTTTCAGCAGAAATATTCATCAAAAATAGCCAGATAAAGACAGAACAGGTTACCTACTGACTGAAAATTGTGCATTTCGACGATTTGACCATCACATCAAGGACCACACAACAAGGAGTGGGAGGCTTGCAACTTTTTAACCCTCCCACTCCCGCACGCAAAGGTCAAACGTACATTTTCACATGCTACTAAAACAACTAAGACGTTTCTAATATTGTTTTATCATATTTTAATTCGTCTCCTTTTTATTTATACTTACTTCACTTCATCATTGCACTCACAATATAGGAAGAGCAACAGTTTCACACTAACAAACACCCATTTTGCATATCGCATAGTTTTGCCGTATTGTATTTTTATCGTTTTATAAATAAATCTACAAATTGAAATGTAGGACAATAAAATGTACATACACGTCGATATTGTGCAAATCGATATGCTACGTGTAAAAATATCGATCAGGAATGGTTTGTAAAACCTGTATTAGTGAATCGCAACATTTTTTCAAGACTTTTTCTTCCCGTCGAGATTTCCCACCACCCCTAACGTTTTGTAATTAAAAAATCATTAGTTTAGGTAAGCCAAAGTTACGACAGGGCGTCTGTCTTCTAGTCTACATATAAAATTCAAGAGCAGTGGTTGTAAACTCGTCACAAATAGTATATCAAATATCATGTCGCCAGAGGTTACCAACTTTCTTAATAAGTTATAACATGAAACTTATCTTCTTCAAAGTTTTGAGTTTAAGCTTAAATACCACCGTTAAAATTGTTACCCATAATATGAAAATTGAGATAGCGAGATAGATCAATTTTGCGAGTAAAGATTGAGGGAGGGTAAATAATTTCTCAAGTGACTTTCAATTTAGTTTCGCTGAGTGCTTGCCAGCAAATCAAATTTTCGATACCGACATATTTAATAAATACTTACGAGTAGTTTAAGTAAAATATCATGAGAACTTTTACATACATACTAATATCTTGTTGTGAAAAAGTACCTGTCGAAAAAGCGCCGCCTTCTTATTATGCAATTACCAAAATGAAGAAGAATGTTTAAATAGTATTTTTTGTAACGGTTACCAAAGAAGTTCCTGGTTTTAAACAAAATACATATATTAAACAATAATCTTCATCTTCGTATGGATAAAGGTAGAACAGAAAACTTGGGTCTAAAATATGAACCTAGTATAAATAAACTGTTACATTTTTAAGTGGCATTTCTACGCTTCCGTTACTTCCCCTTCCTTAGTAATTAAATTTAAAGAGGGCCGCCTTTCTACGTGCTCAGAGGAATGTTGTTTTGATTTAAGAGAATTAATTAGTTTAACTGCTGAGCGCACTCGCACTGAATAGCTACCCCTATAAGTTGATTTCGGATTGCAGTATGAGCCGCAAAAATTGTAAAAAACTAAAAGTAATATGTCGACTGTGACAGAGCCGTAAATGTTGTTACCGGTCAATGGCTATTAGCGCCATTTGCTATCTCTTCTTGCGATTTTTGCGGCAGTGTGCGATTATTTTAGGTGGAATTTTCTTAATGTTCGAATTGTCTACACCTGAAATAGCCCACCATTACCTGTAAGCACGTCCCATTCTATTAATAGTATCATAGTGCGACCGTTGTAGAGTAAAGTTAGGGTTTTCACACTGAATAGAACAGCGGAGGGAAAAAAGAAAGCAAAAAGATTTGTCTATTCATCATCTGAAGTATTTTTTAATTATGATAGGGTATCTACTAATATGACACTCAACATAGTTTTTCAGGTAATGTAGGTATTTAAATTTTAGTACACTTGGACCTAATTACTTATACGAATTTCCATTATGTTCAATGGTATGAAAACCATTAACTATAGATAACTAATATGGTATTTTACTTTATTATATATGTACCTGCTGCTGAGGTAAAATAGTTATTTTTATTGTATAGTTATTTAATTATACAAGTGAATTAAGTAAGGTAGGATGTAAGTGTAGGATGTGGTCTAGGAAACTGTATAGGATAGGATTACTAACGGCGTTACTTCCATCCATTATATCGATATTCAAAACAGTGTTTGTAAGTGGTTAACATGAATAATTCAAGTGTCCTTCGGATTAATACAATTCCAGTTCTAAACATTTTCGCCCTAACTATGTAAATCTCTTCAAATGTACTTATATCAATCATACTATAGGTAGGTACTATTTCTTTGATATTCTGAGCTGTAGGTAAGTATTTTTAGTACCTACCCACCTATAGGTAACGTTAAGTTATTACTGCAAACCTAAAATATAGTATAATATAATAGTATATATCTAATAGCTATGAAAGAGCAATTTTTGTATATTCATGAAATTTTGTATGCAGGGTGTTTCGGAGGCGATTAACCAATTTAATTTTTAGAAAACGCATAATTTAACAAAACTAAATTTCGAGCCAAGCTCGATTAACCAGGCAACTTTAATACCTAAACCAAAACACCTTGAACATGAATTTCAGATATTTCTTAACTATCATAGGTATTTATTATTTTTAATGGATAATAATAAATTATCATTCAGAATATTTAACTACCTACCTAAGGGGAGGACTACCTCCTTAAGGGGGAGGGGTTTTGAAGTTTAAACCCACGATGCTGATGTATGCGGTGACAATGTTCTACTCTCTGACAATCACCATTATTCACTCTACTCTCTATAATATCTACTGGAGATTGCCCTATACCAAAGATATAGGGGAGCTACACGCGCTATCATAAAATCATGCGCCATCTTTATTCTCTTTTATTTTTTACGACAGTATGGCGGTACAACATAAAAAGTAAAATATTGCATCTCAAAATCGGCGAATTTTCTTTTTGTATGATTAGATTCAACGGGAATATGATGGAAACCCATGTGTTGGCTATTGCAATGACAAATATTTCACTTTCTACTTATACTGGGTCGGACTTTGAAACATTGAGTCCCTTTTTTTTTAGAAAAAAATCTTAATCAACAGCCTGGAATTGGAACGTTGAATCGAGTCGGGTTATGTGGGATTTTTTCATTCAGTGGCCATCTCTGTACAATGTGGAAGACGCCAAGCTCTCTACAGAAGCAACGAATAGCAGTGCCTCCCTTTCATTTTTTGTACCCCTAAGTGATAAATTCTAAATTCACACATACGAAGTCGCAGGAATCAGGTCGTTGTATAGATGGATTAAAGATTTATTAGAGATCAAAATAATCATTAAAATTTCACTGACAAAAGATATTTAGACTTTGATTTTGATATAAATAGTCCTACTGGTACGACAATGCGCACATTATGCAGTTATATTCAACCATATAAGACAGGTTTCTAAATAAACTCCTTTGAATGAAGTCTCTTTACAGATGGTGTTGCTTTACTACAGCGCTATACAACACCAGCTTCAGTACTTAACTACACCGCAGTGAGGAGAATGTCGTGTCTTAACAATGAAGGCATACACATGACCTTTGCACTGGTTAATAAAAGTGTCTACTCGTATTACAACAACTAGATTACTTAAAAAATTTGAAAAGCCCCAGACAAAATTGTAGTTCCCTTTTTTTAGTTGCGGTCTTAGTGTATTTTGTTATACTCACAACTAATTCACCTTTCAATTGAGAAACCAAATCAAAATAGAACAATCATCAAAATAGAACTAGTACTTCCCATAAACTCAGAGAGCTGAAATTTGGCACAGAGTTAGGGTTTAATGACCAAACAAAGGAAAAACTATAAAAACTAGTATAGTCAAAGATCTGGAGTACCTGGTGAACCTGATTAGAACACACAGGAGCCCAACCAACTAGAGACCGACATATACCGCCTTAACAAAAAAAGTTCAACTTGGTGGGCCGCTTCATTTGATGTCAAAAATCGAAGGTCTGAAGTAGCTGATGAAGAACCCTCAGCTGGTCTCAGCTATATTAGAGATCTGGTAATGCCTCCTTCTACTATTGGGACATAAAAATCGACTGTCATTGTAAAAATCCAGCATAGTGGGAGACACATCTCATCCTTGGCGCAGTGGTATGCGCGGTGGATTTATAAGATGGAGGTTCTGGGTTCGATTCCCGGCGGGACAGATTGAGATTTTTCTTAATTTGTCTTGGTCTGGCTAGTGGGAGGCTTTCGCCGTGGCTAGTTACCACCCTACCGTCAAAGACGTACCGTCAAGCTATTTAGCGTTCCGGTACGAAGTCGTGTAGAAACCGAAAGGGGTGTTTCGTCCAACTCCCAACAAAGTTAGCCCGCTTCCATCTTGGATTGCATCATCACTTGACATCAGGTGTGATAGCAATCAAGGGCCAACTTGTAGTCGATAAAACAAAACTTACAAGTTTACAAGAAGGAATAGTCGTAGTTATCAGCCTATTAACAGTCCACTACAGGGCCAAGTCTTCCTTCATATGGGAAGGGGGCTTTGGAGCGTACACCCACCACGCTGCTCCAATGCGGGTTTGCGGGCTTAGGGTTATAATGCTCTACATGCATTTATTATCGATCACTATCAGATATTGGTGATAGTAACCGAGACCGACGGCTTAATGTGCTCTCTGAGGCACGGAGGTGTGAGACCACCAACTTCCTGACTCCGAGCTTGGAAGTACTGACAATTTGATACAAGAATGAAAAAGTCAGAATTATTCCGTGACCCGACCCAGGATTCAAACCCAAGACCGCCTGATCGAAGCCACATAGGCTAACCACTAGACCAAATTACACTAAAATATTAATTTCAACATTTGGTCAAAATTTCATTGGACTAAAATGGGCAGCAGAACCCACACGCGTCGCTAGATAGCACTGACTGTATTTTAAAACGCGCTTACGTATGTTTTTACGATAACCTTATGTGGCGAAGTGGCAACCGGCCGCGTTAAAGTCGTTTACGACATTCTTCTACTGTGTGTGTGTGCTTGAAAATGTTTGCTGTAAGAAAATCTAATAAAATGAAACAATATGCCCATGTTGCTAGTTTCTACAAAAATAAGTGAAAACCAAAAACATTCTGTTAAAAAGCTAAGTCTCGATAGAGCTGCTTGTTTATCTCTAAAAAGTAATGAAATCTAGACAAAGTCGTGCTAAGTCTAAGGTTCCTTACTGCGATTTCTTTATTATTATAGTTAATGTTGTATGGCCGTTATAAACTAACGTATAAAGAATGTTCAACAGCCAAGTCACACAACATTAACTGGGTGGGTAAAGTGGGATTATATTTATTGTAATTGCAATTTAAACTAACTCGAATATTGTGAGTGCTTTACATAATACCGTAAATGAATGTTGAAACATGAGATACATTGCTTCATGAAGCTATAGTAATTTGTTTTTAACTGGAATATAGAAATACTTTGCATTTATAGACCTGGTTCCGATCGACGCTATCGCACAAAACTTATACAAAATCTAAACTAATTAAAATTAAATTTTCGCTAAATACGTATAATTAGGCTATATTGTGTAATGACGAAAATAATTGAAAATATGTTTCTGAATTTATAATTTGCTGAAAAAGACAACTTTAATATAATGGAATTTAAACCCCATTGAAATAACATTAATAATTTTAAGGTCGGTTAAAAATGTAAGTAATAATTTACCCCAAGGGATGTCCAATATTTTATAAAATAAAATACGTAGTTGATATAAGAAATGAGGTTCATTCATTCCACGTCGAACACCGATCAGATAAGCCAATTTGTACAACTACTTAGGTACCGCAAATATAAAATTTTGGCAAAGGAAAGATCTGCAATCTTCGAGGCAATAAGTCACCGGTATGAAGAGAGCGGAATACAAAATATATCTAGCGGGCTCACATATATCAAGTCGTGTAGTACACATACGTGCATTTTCAACCGTGTGATTGATTAAAACATGTCGGCCCAAGCTGGGGTTACCATTAACCAAGTTAAATGATAGGACTATTAACTTTATAATATTAATTGTATTGTAGAAGTGCTTTCGAAATTCAAATGTATATTATTTACTGGGTGTCATTATTTTGTTTGTTAAGTATTCAGTAAGCCATTATTATTTTCAACTAATTTTACAATAACTTATGCGATTCCACATTTCAGTTGCAACCATTAATGTAGTAGGTAATAATTAACAAACGTAAATAATAGGACTATTAACCTTTTAATATCAATCGTTTTGCTAAATACTACCAAATTCAATAATACATTCAAAACTGAAACTCAAACTCAAAATATCTTTATTCAATGAAATCTTTATGATTATTATGAATCGTCAATTTTTAGATTATGAAAAGTAATGGTGATAATTAAAGTCGGAAACTTAAAATTAAAGCTACGAGGGTACCAAACGCGCCCTGGTCGAGAAGAGCCCACGACAAACTCAGCCATTATTATTTATTGGTTATTACTTGTTTTTATTATCACCGTCTTATATTGATTAATTGAAAGCTCGATTAATGTAATAATAACATTATTATTCTATTCGCGATATGAAAATTACATACTTCTTTAATTTCCCCATAAGCTACAAGTTTCCACTCAGCCTTGATAAATAATGATATCTGTTATGAACAACATGGCAATTAATTGACGTTAGAAAACAAAATTAAATATAGATAAAGTAAGAGATATCACCAAATATGATATCAGTGTTATTAATTCAAATATGTTGGCTTAAGCTTTAATTATCATTAAGAAACTTAAACGATAAGCTAAGAAAAAAAACCTGACATTTCATTAATATTATTAACTAATAGTTACTTAATAATATTAATGAAATTTCATATGTGCTCAATGAAATATACATTATGTGCTGACAACTTCCATTCAGAATAACATTCACTTAAAATTGCAATGTAGTCGCTTTCTGACGTCAGCACGCTTTTCTTTTTTGAAATTTCAATTGTTTTTAAACCACAGCGGATTTAAATGCGGATTTCATCAGTAAATAGTGCGTTTGTTGCCGGTATAATTACAGGCACATAGGCTTAACACATACGCATCCGGATGATGGACATAGGGCTGCACTTTGTGGGAAGAGTTCCTGTTTATAGGTGACCACTTACCTCTTTGCTTAGTCCATAATATATTACGTAAAAACTCACATTCGTAATTTATGCAATTTTTATTATACAAGTTAGGAAACAAAACCAATATAAAATACAAATTAAAACTAAATTTAATTAAATCTAAATCTCCTCGACTCTACTGCAATGAGGCATAGTGCCCAGGATACTGGCAGCATTTCCCCTTTGGATGGCCAAACTAAACCTTTAGCTAAGGTAGTTGCCAGCTCTTTGGTCACCCGTAGACTCGATAACTCTTTTTGAGATTTCGTCCAAAAGAGCGCGAGCCTCTGGTCCCCATGGCCCCAAAGTCTCTACACCAAAAGGCACAAACAGGAAATTACCTTTTATATTTTCGTATTTTCGCGTCTTGGCCTGTTCAGCGTTCTTCGCCGCAGCAGCCGCCATAGAAGAGGTAGCCTCAATATGGGATGCAGCTAGAGTATTAACGCAAATCGCATCCCATACTAATGACTTTACTAACTTCATTTTATGTTCAACAAAAAATGTCCGAGAAAATTCCAACGAATGTGTACACTAGTCTTAAGTTATTCTGTTTGCGTGTGTGAGAGATAGTTTTGTAGTTTCACTCTCATTCCAATTACAAGCCACGAGAGATTGAGTTTCTGATATCATATTTGGTGATTTCTCTTACTTTGTCTATATTTGATTTTGTTTTCTAACGTCGATTAATTGCCATGTTGTTCATAACAGATATCATTTTTTATCAAGGCTGGGTGGAAACTTGTAGGTTTTTGGGAAATTAAAATATGTTATTTTCATATCGCAAATAGAATAATAACATTAATCCAGCTTTCAACTACCTATTCATATACCTAAAAATGCATGTACCACAAACGTTTCACAAAAAAAAGTATCTATTGAGACAGCCGCAATTAGTTTTTTAAAATCACTTCGGGAGAGTTAATTAGCTTATTTTATAGTCAGCTTTTCATTTCATTTCTGAGTTATTAATTAAACTACTGTGAAACTATTAGTAGTACACCCACTACTATTATATGATGTTAATATTTCAGTTTTACGAAAAAAGCACTCCATAAAACTACTGTTCAACCGTAAAGACTGTAAAATGTCTCACTTTCCCTTAAAATAGCGTACGTAAAGTACTGAAAAAACCTCTGAAACGATTCGGTTTTAAGTGTAAGTACCAAAGTGTGGCTATAAATATAGATGCATTATTTATAAGGCGTAATGGACCCCCGCAATTTTGCGTGAGATGGAAATTTTCAGTCCCAACGGCAACATCCTTAGTTATCTTTCTAGTTTATTTACTTTAGTACTAGACTCGTGACTGGTAGTGCTTTTATGCGGTGCTATTTCTAATTTATATTACCTTTGTTTTAAAGTTAAACACCAAAAACACGTGAATAATTAAACACAACGCTTTGTGGAAAACTGGAAACAGTCTGGGATATAAAACCGGATAATCAAGCGGGGCAATTTTATATACAAGAAAATGTTTATTGGAAATTATAAAGTATGCATTATTAATGTACTGATACGTAATCGTATCTTTGAAATTACTGTTATAAATAGGATAAAAGTTTATCTGAGTGTGTGTGTGTGTTTGTTACTTTCACGGTTAAACCGCTTACCAATTTTAATGTACTTTGGTACATGGTTATATTCGTGCATATTCAAGTTATATGTATGATGCATCAGTTAAAGTTATATGCACAAACTGAGTTGATAAAATAAAACACGACGAATTAATTTCTACGGCCTCCGTGGCGCAGTGGTAAGCGCGGTGGATTTATAAGAAGGAGGTCCTGGGTTCGATTCTCGGAGGGGCAGATTGAGATTTTTCTTAATTTGTCTTGGCCTGGCTGGTGGGAGGCTTTTCGCCGTGGCTAGTTACCACCATACCGACAAAGACGTACCGCCAAGCGATTTAGCGTTCCGGTACGATGTCGTGTGGAAACCGCAAGGGGTGTGGATTTCTATCCTACTCCCAACAAGTTAGTCCGCTTCCATCTTAGATTGCATTATCACTTAACATCAGGTGTGATAGCAGCCAAGGGCCAACTTGTAGTCAATAAAAAATTTAAAAAAAATGCACCCGTTTTGGGTTAAATGGAGATTTGCAAGTGTAAGTGTTGACCAATATTTCAGTACCTACCTAATATTGCTCTAATATGTCAAAAATAACTTATGATCTATGAATAAATGAAAAAGAAACGCCAATCGCAAAACTAGTTTTCAAGTACCTAAGTATGTTAGAACGTTTAAAAAGCGAGAAATCTTTTTTCTCGTGGCTAAACAAGAGATAAAAGGTAACACGGTTGATGCAAAGACGGTGGAGTTCATAGAAACGGGCACATGAATGAAGGCTATTATATCTCAGGTCGAGGAAAAGCGGTTGTTTTCTCCCGACCCCTTTGTACGCGTTGCCGCTTAAATTTCTCAGAAAAAGTGATTAGCAATGCGTAAACTGATGAAGATAACAACTAAAATCGTCAGTTTATCACGTTTGAAATGGAATGGCTTTGAAAAATTGTGCCGTGTGTTCCATAAATGGAACGTGGAATTATATTATTTAACAATAGTAGCTTTACTGTAAGAGCTTTTTTATTTTAATATTTTAGGCAAACCTTGATGATTTAGTTCCATTTCTCACCAGCCCGGTGTGCGGTTTATTGGAGTCAACTTAACACTGACTTATTGCATTGTCGTGGTGAATTAGAACTCGAAATGTACCCAGATGACGTTTAAATCACTTAGCTTATACCTAAGGGATTATGGATTTCTTTATAGTTTGTCAAAAGGTCAATTACTTTTTTTTTTTTATTGACTACAAGTTGGCCCTTGACTGCTATCACACCTGATGTTAAGTGATAATGCAATCTAAGATGGAAGCGGGCTAACTTGTTAGGAGTGGGACAAAAATCCACACCCCTTTCGGTTTCTACACGACATCGTACCGGAACGCTAAATCGCTTGGCGATACGTCTTTGTCGGTAGGGTGGTAACTAGCCACGGCGATAGCCTCCCACCAGCCAGACCAAGACAAATTAAGAAAAATCTCAATCAGCCCCGCCGGGAATCGAACCCAGGACCTCCGTCATATAAATCTACCGCGCATACCACTGCGCCACGGAGGTCGTCAAATTATTTTATTTTTATTTATTAAAAAAACAACTTCGAATATAGAAATGCTACTCTGGATTAATCTATAAAATAATCAGCAAAAATTCAATTCATGTTATGTTGTCAAAGTTCCGTATAACGAACCGAGGTGAGGATTCTAGCAATATATGAGTATATCTCCACTCCACCACTAATGTACTAACATACATTTCTGTCCAACACTTGAGGTAGCAATCCTTTGTGCTGAACACGTATAAATGTTACTCTGCAATGTTCCGTTTAGATTATATTGGTATACAGAGAGTAATAAGAATCAATCGCTTGACTTACATTGCTATGCACAAAATTGTTCACGGGACAGGTTTAGTGGTAGTAGAGCTTTTTGTGACAAAGTTTGGTAGTATAAACAGGCATAATTCAAATAGTAAATAAAATAGTATCTGTCACTAATCAGCATTGATTTTATTCGGTCGGAAAAGGATGATTGCCAGCGTAATTGTAGGTATGTAAGGCTTTTTACTTAAGTTTCAGGTTGTACACAGGGCGGCACTTAGTAGAACGCGTTCCTTGCATAACCCACGAGATGTTGCTGTGTTTTTTAAGTGATAGTTTTTCACTGATCATCAGTAGCGTTTTAAATTCGTCTCTGTCTCTCTCTCTCTATCTATAGTATTATTTTAGACAGAGAGAAATAGAGATGTTAGTCGCAAGTAACACTATTAGGTTTCGTTTTACATTTTAGACAGAGAGAAGTAGAGATGTTAGTCGCAAGTAACATTATTAGGTTTCGTTTTATATTTTAGACAGAGAGAAATAGAGATGTTAGTCGCAAGTAACATTATTAGGTTTCGTTTTATATTTTAGACAGAGAGAAATAGAGATGTTGGTCGCAAGTGACACTATTAGGTTATTATATAGTATATTTACAGAATATATTATTATAGATAGAGAAAGACAGAGAAGAATCTGAAACGCACACAGTCGTGTGTCATTACAGAAGAGCGCTAGGATGGCTATCTGCTTGGTCCGTCAATTAAAACTATAAAAAAACTGCGCCATTACGAAAGCTCTTGCAAAAGTATTATTACGCACAATTTCCTTTATATCTCCCATTTATTACTGCAACAACATATTCATGAACCATTACAATTCCATCTACAGGACAACGCCCCAAAAAAGTATTGGGCACGCACTTTATGAACATCGACGCACCTGTATTTACAATTTTATTACACTGTGACTGTAATAAAATTATCATAACAACCCAATTTCTGGACAACCATCCTATTTGAGAAAAAATATTGGGTAAATATTTTTTAGTTACTCGGTTTTGCCATTAAATTTTATGACCGATTCGAACATTTCCATTTAAAAGTTTTATTAGCCTGTCACTGAGTTATTAATTCAGAAAAAGGTAGTATTGCGTATTCAGAAGGATACTACTATTAATTAACTAAATGATAAAAATCCACCTGAGTCCCTACAAAAACTTACTTTCATTTGCCAAATTCGTCTTCAATTTCGTCTTCTTTGCTCATTCATATGGTTTATATAATAATGTTTTTTTTTGTTTACGAAAATTTTAAAATACATACACAGGACTTTAATTAAAATCTTTGCCTATTGAGTGAACAAATAAACATTTCGCAATTTAATTTCCCTTTAGCTTAAAAACAGCGTAGAGATTTACGTAAAAATAGAAAAATGGGGAAAAATATGGTAGCCAATCCATTACAACGACCCCCGTTCTACGAGCAACGACTTTCCAAAATGTCATTTTATTTGAATAAAAAGGCGCAGCATCGAGTATGGGTACGAATGAAGACACATCTGTAGAAGCTTTAGATGATTTGAAGTTCAACAGAGTACAAAATTACTTATTATTAAAGCGCAGCTGTTGAGAATTTGTAATTTGCGCCCTCTTTGATATTTCTTGGAGATCGTACACCCCTTCCATTCAAAGCGTTACCTACAATGGAATACTTTAGCTACGAATTACTTTTATGCATTATGTAAGTGACATCGGCACGACTGGGCCTATTTATTATGGTTCAGTAGCTTCGCAATTTGTGTTACTTGCTGTGAAACTTTTCCCGTTGTATATTCAACGGTATATAACGTAACGGTAAAATGGTTACGTAAAAGATCTCCAACGCAACAAAAATACTATGTAGTAGTACAAGAGATTTTTGTGAAAGAGTTCGTCTAGGGATGTACTACTTGTTTCTGCCGCTAAGTTGCATTGCAGTGCTTCCTTCTGAAAGGTGTAATTGCTGGCACATGCTGAACACTTATAGCTCAGTTTAATGGATGTATACTTTAAAGCGCTTTGTTGCTTACTATCTTTAAAATGAGTACTTCATACGGCATCTATGAAGTAATATGTTTAAATGCGACAGTTTTTCACTATAAATCACCCACTACTTAGTCCAATAATTATAAATAAAAAATATGTAAAATCTTTTGGATTATTTTATATATTTAAAGTTATTTCGTGAAACTATTTGGAAATCGTTTATTTTTACTTACTAAATTAAAAATGATTTCTCGGGTTAGTGTCCACATCCCACCCCTATTAGAATAATTACTGTTCGCTAAATGAAAACAACGCCCCAAGCGATTCTTGAATTTAATTAAGTACATTGTTTTCTCTTTATGTAAATAAGTTGACTTATCTAGCTTAAGGAGTTTCTGAAATGGAGACTTATTAGTTGAATTATTTCAACAAATTAGCTTAAACGACAGCGATGAAAAATTATAAATTACTTATGCCGTGGGGTACAGACAGCTATGCACCAACTTTGGAGAACAAGTGCGCAAAAAGTATCTGATCAAGTATAGAAAGAAAGAAATAAAGAAAAATATATTTAATACATTATGCCACACATCACAATTCACTAGAGTATGTTTAGAATACCCTGCGATGTGTGGCATAACCTGGGAAAAGGACCCAGCTCAGCATTTTAGCTGCAGGAGCTTCGAATTAGAATAGATCATGCAGTGCTGATTTTCACCTGGATCCATAGTCCAGATCAGAGTAGTATCGGAACAGATTTTATTTTTATTGGCATAGATATTAAGACATCATTCTCATTATGACGGCGTTTACACGTGTTATAACCCCATGCCTCGGAGAGCTCCTTAAGCCGTCGGCAGCGGTCTCATTAACATGTGATAGTGATTATTCTAAGCTCACTCTCCCGTATTGAAGCAGTGTAGTCGGTGTAAGCTTCATATCGCCTCTTCTATAAGGAGGCAGCCACTACATGTCTAGAACTCCCTCTATTATGCAATAATAGGCCGATAAAGATGATGATTACACAACTCTACAATAAATCCGTGATTTTTTCGTATGCTTAAAAAGGACAAATGCCTTATCCTTTATTTGATCAACCGTTCTCCAGGATTTTTGCTTCCAGGCAAAATTCTTCAGGTAAGGTTTTTTGTTCAACAACATGTCAATGAGTCTATCCTTTCGAATCCTTTTGCTAAAGACACTGGTGTTGATATTTAAATCAAAAAACTGTGGTGAATTTATAATTTAAAGCTTCACAACCGTCCTTTAAGTAAAATCAATAAAATTTATAACCGCGTAGATTGCGAGGGCGTAGCGCAATCGCCCGAGTCGTAAATGCATTTTTTGATAGCGCCTCCTTGACTTCCTAATTCTGTTATTGAAAGCCAATAAATGAGATTTTGGGGGCGAAACACTCAGCACCGCTGTTTGGTATCAGCTGGCTAATATTCCAATCAACAGGGCGTCTTTGAGGGGAGCAAATCACTTTATGTTAATAAATACAAATGTCTTGGTATAGCTTCAAACGCTCCCATAGGCGCATTTTGTAAGTTTTATTGGCAAGAAGATTGTTGTTAGAAATTTATTGCGTAATATTTTTATTTACTTTATATTGCTGATCGTAATCAGTTGTTTTGATTGAAATAAATTGTTCTATAAATAAATAATGTAAAATAAATAAAAAACACTTATACTTAATTAATAAAAATAATTAATAAACACTAAATACAGTGTTTATTGTACTGCACGCCGAATAACGTAAATATTTGAGCTAAATATAAAAAAATAACGCTTCAGAACCGCAATTAATTTTTTTTTCCTTCTTTTACATTTAAGTGTATCAAAGTAAAGTTTAACCTCTATGATCTCAAAACTGTTTGGCGTTTTGATACTGTATCTAGGTTTCCTAAAGACAAGAAAAGCGACTACGGTTAGAGGCTATTAATTATTATCAGGCCAATGTTCCAATTCCGTCAAGACTCAAGCGCTGCAACTTGCAGCCGGCGGAAATTTATTTCAAATGTCATTTCACAGTGGAAACTTTTGTCGAGACTTGTGAGTGTTGCGAGAAAAATGCTGAATGATAATTTCCGCTGCTTCCGGAACGACTTTCGCGATAAAAGTAGGATTTCTACATTTATAACTACTTCTAAAGGCCAATAGGATGGACCTCTATTCCGGTTGAAGTGCTATGCCTCGATCTTAAAGATAGTAAGGAAAATTTTAATATTCCTATTTTCTCTTTCAATGAAAGCTTTAAAAAAATAAATAATGTCTGAAACCTTCGTTTTAACTTTACTAAAGACCTTGCTGACAAGCAAAAATATAGTGAAGTTAACCATTAGAAAAATTTAATAAAAACGGCCTAAAACTTCACACTACACAACTACACTGATATTTATCTTCTATCTTGAGAGTGCTTATGGTTAACCCCTAATAACCCGCCCTGAAAAATTAACACGATTGTATGTAACTTTTAAGTTAAAAAAATTTGACCTAAAAAGGCGCTGGATAAAACTGTGTAGCTATAAAATTTACTGAACCACTTTAACAACAATTTAATTTACTTAACCACATCTATGAAGTCGGTGCCATCCAAGTTTAGGTAAAGTCTTTAAAGTAAAAAGCTCGGGTGGCACCGACTTCATAGATGTGATTAAGTAAATTAAAGAAAGTAAATGACGTAGTTATTTTTTACTTTTTAGTGCGTTTTGAAGGCGTTTTTTATTTTTTGTTAAATTTTTTTTATTTCATACTTTTTAGTGATTTATCAACAACGAACATACTAAAGAACCTCTCGAGACAACTCATCGAGACAAATTAATCAAGCCCAAACACAAGGTAGCTACTGTAAGCCGTTACGGAGCTCCCTTAACAGTACTTCGTCTTCATCACCAGACCCTCAATGACAGAAACAGCACATCTAAATTTAAAGTTTTTATCAAGACAAATTAATCGAGCCCAAACACAAGGTAACTGCAGTAAATCGTCAAGGAGTTCTCTTATATATAGATCGGCTCCATCATCAGATCGACTCCAGACCTTCATCAAATTGTAGTGCTGTTAAATACTTACCGGAAAAATTAACAAACGTACTTGTTGTTCCTACAATTTTTGAAAGTTCTCCTCAGTTTCCAACAAAAAAAGAATTATCAAAATCGGTTCATAAACGACGAAGTTATCACATAAGGTCGAATTGAGAAACTCCTTTTTTTTTGAAGTCGTTTAAAAAGACATGCGTAGATATCAATCTTCTACCTTTAAAGCGCTTAAAGCTAACCCGTAAAGTGTCCGTAAAAATCTAAACAAGTCTGTAATCTAAAGTTTCTAAACACGCAATTTGTACGTTTGAAGCGCGCTGAGTTGTGTATTCACGGCGTGTTTGCGACGTGAGCTACAGTCTTTGTATGCGGCGGCTCCTTATTAGCATCGCTGAGCAAACGTAAACTCGCGGCTTAACATGAGACATGATATCTCACACCACAATGAGACAAAGAACGCCGCAGCGCGTAGAGCAGGGAGCTACTGGTTCCGCAAAGTGCTCACATAACTTATGTTCTATCGCTCCTTTGTACAGGGTTGTAGGGAGTAAACGAGCCTGGGTCATTTGATGTAAAGAGATTATCGTTGTCTTTGTACACAACACCGCACCGCTAATTCATTTTTTTTATTTAATAACTGACTATAAGGCAGATTACTATATTTCAAATTTTGTCAAAATTAGTTAAATCATTTTTAAGCTATAGATCAGGCTCTCCGATGTGACATTGCGTAAATATCAAACAAAAGTACTTATTACAAAGAATACATAGACATCAGAAGTTAATGAAACAATTTAAGATTGTTCGGCTTTTCTTGTAAACTAGTAACAAAGCCTTAGCAACTACTTATATTGTTTTGTGTCGACTACAAGTTAGCTCTTGACTGCTATTACACCTGATGTTAAGTGATGATGCAATCTAAGATGGAAGCGGGCTAATTAAAATTAGGAGTAGGATGAAATCCACACACTCCTTTCGGTTTCTACACGACATCGTACCGGAACGCTAAATCGCTTGGCGGTACGTCTCTGTCGGTAGGGTGATAACTAACCTTGGCGAAAGCCTCCCACCAGCCAGACCAAGACAAATTAAGAAAAATCTCAATCTGTCCCGCCGGGAATCGAACCCAGGACCTCCGTCTTATAAATGCACCGCGCATACCACTGCGCCACGGAGGTCGTCAAACTATCTCAAAGTAAATTAATGCATATCGTAAACTATCTCAAAGTAAATTAATATATTAACTTGCAACTCTAACTTGTCTTAGAAAAAGGCAACAGTACCTGTTACTATCAAGATAATATTTGTTAAAGCTCTACCAATAAAGTGTTACAACGAATACATTGAATCCAAATTCAAAAGCTTGTCTATTTGCCGAAGTCAGTTAATGAAAGCACGGTCTGTCTCATGCTGTTGTAAACGGTTGCACAAACAAAACAACACTGATATTGACGCAACAAAAAACTGCACGGTTTTGTTCATTCATTCTCTCTTTTCTTGTTTTATGACTCCACACTTTTAAATTTAAATGTTAAAGTTGAACTATTAGAAAGAAATATATTTTATTCATACCTTATGCCACACATCACAATTCAGTAGAGTATATTTACAATACCCTGCGATGTGTGGCATAACCTAGGAAAAGGACCCAGCTCAGCATTTTTGCTGCAAGATCTCCTAAAAGATCATGCAGCGCTGATTTTCAGCTGGATCCCTAGTCCAAGTACCGCCACGAACGCAGCCTAAAACAACCTTATGATCTACAATAAAACTAGTAGTTTTTATTACTGTATACCTAAAATTTTTTAACAAAAAATAGAACCGACTCAAAACGCACTAAAAAGTAAAAAATAACTGCGTCATTTAGTTGCTTTAATTTACTTAAGCATATCTATGAAGTCGGTGCCAGCAAGTTTAAGGAACATTTATTTAACGTAGTAAAGCAGTTTGTGGGTTCTAGGTAATATTCTTAAAGTAGAAACCTTGGCTGATACCGACTCCTAGATATGCTTAAGTAAATTAAATCAACTAAATGACACAGTTATTTTTTACTTTTTCGTGCGTTTTGAGTCGGTTCTATATTTTGTTAAAAATGCTTATGTCTTACTTTTTAGTGATTTATTGCCACGTAACATATTATATCATAGTATATTATACGGCACTTGTAGCCAAAATCTACCGATACTTACACTAAAACCGATATCGCTGCAAGTGTGCCTATAAAATTTGAAAAGTTCCTTCAATTTTCCGAGGATATCATCATCAGATCCTAACATGATAACAATGGGACCTCCTTGGAAGTATGCTCTTTGTAATAAAAAAAGTATTATCAAAATCGGACAACTTTGTAAAAAGTTATGCGTGGTCATACAAAATATAAAATACGCGTCAAATTTCTTTTAAGTCTCCGTTTTTTTTCGTCGGTTAAAAAGAATAAACGTAATTATTCATCCCTCCCTCCTTATAGGAGAGGAATATGGAGCGTAGAGCCACCACGCTACTCTAATGCGGGTTGTCCAGCTTAGGGTGATAATGTTTTATAACGATCACTATCAGAAGTTGATGATAGTGGCTGAGACCGACGACTTAAGGTGTTCTCTTGCACCGGGGTGTAATACCACCAACTTCCCGACTCCGGGCTTAGAATTTTCTGAAAATTTCTTAAAAAGCAAAAAATCTCTGAATGGTTCCAGAACCCGAATTTAAATTCGAACCTCGTGATCGAATCCTGGTAACCAAACTACTATAGCGTATAACAAATACTGCCAATTACATTCCATTCCGTATTGTCACGGAATAGAATGCATCTGAATATCGCTATTATTTATCTTTTCGTGAATATAATACCATGGTCTGTATTCTTCTTTCTTGTATAGCATATACAGATCAATCGATTTCACTTGCCGATGAGCAGCATAGTTGAAAGACATCCAGTCAACGTTGCTCTTAGTTAAGCAAACAACTGAATTCACGAGCGAGATGCGATGGAACGTAATATCTTTAAACAAAGACTACGTCATAACATTTTCCACTTCGAAGCTTACTTGGAGGCTGAAGAACAATGAGATGTTATTACCGCTCTATAATTTTTTTAGTACATTGCATTCCTACCTTACAATCTAGTTCATTCCGTCCATCTTAAATACGTAACATAGAAAATTATAAAAAAATAAACCAAATCTAAAAGTACGATTATTATAAGAACTAGACCGATTTCAAAGGTTCTTTTAATAAGATTAAACGGAACTGTAGTTGTATGCGCCTAACTAGCACTTAGTTTTCTTTTTCTACGAAAACTCGCAGTGCCATTAAGAAAATTTCACCTCACCGGTATTCGGCGCGAGTGCTCGCAGCGTTTACTCTAATTAATTCCCCTAAATCAAAACAACACTGCTCGAAACTCGCAACAAACGCGCCTCTCTTTAAATTTAATTACGGAGGGACGAAGAAACAAATTAGCCCAAGAAATTTTAATTTCTTTAATGAGTCTGGCACACTTGCAACACTTCATTCCTGCTGCGCATTCGGAATCAAGTCTAGTCCCAGCATCGTCTATGAACAATTGACTGGATTAAACTTACTACTCGTATAAGTTGTTATTTTTAAGTGGTTTACTTATCACAGCAATTATTGTACATACATACATAACATCAGGGCTTATTCCCGTAGGGGTAAGTAGAGACCACATCCCTCCATTTGCCACGGTCCTTGCATACTTCCTTAGACTCTTCCACTCTCATTAATCTTTTCATACAAGTTCGTCGGTTTAGGGTACTCTTGACCTAGCCATTATTTATAATGTCCTGAATTTGGTCCACGAACATTCGCCTAGGCCTTCCCCTTCCAACACTTCCATTCACCCTCGCCTTGTAAATCTCTTTTGTTAATCTTCTTCCATCCATTCTCTCTACATGTCCAAACCATCTAAGTATTCCTTTCTCAATTTTAGTCACTACATCTTCTTTTACACCACATTTTTCTCTTACAATACTATTTTTAACTCTGTCACACAGTTTTAACCTGAACATACTCCTCAATGCTCTCATCTCTACCGCATTTATTTTACTTTTGTGCTTCATACCCAACTTTCACTACCATAGATAAGTGTGGGCACCAACACACCTCTATGCACAGCCAGTCTTGGCTTGGGACATTTTCTGGCTATTCGTAAATGCATGCAGAGCACCATTCACCACGTTCCCAGCATTTACTCTTCTTTCAATATCATTCTCACACGTTCAATTTTTCGTAAATTTATTACCCAGGTATACAAACTCTTTTACTTCTTCCACTTTTTCTCTATCTATCACAATATTATAATCTGTTACATATTTATCTCTTTCAAAAACCATTACTTTCGTTTTGCTAACATTCACTTTCATTCCTTTCCTTTTCAAAGCTACATTCATAATTGTTATCATTTTCTGTAACTCATTAGCAGACGATGATACGAGCACGTAATACTTGATCGTCGGCATAGAGAAGACTTGACAGTAATTATTGTAATTACTTAAATGTATCTTACATATAATTATATACTTAAAATAATAATCCACGTACTTTTAATAAAAATATTTACCTAGATACGATTTAGAATAATATTATTTAAGATAATATCCAATACTTAATTTATTCCAGTCCGATTATGAATAACTATAAGAACTCATCCTTATTATTCAGGAATTAAGTTTTACGAGTATTCAAAGTGTGGCTAAAGTGCTCTTCTTTAACTTTCTTTAACTTTATCGTCATAGAATTCGTCTCTATCTATCATTATCTTTATTATTTACTAAAGACAGAGAGATACTGGAAAAACTGACCAGTTATAAAGACAATACAGAGTAGTGTTGCTGGTCTAATGTACTCATACCTAAGTAATATTAATATTCTACACGCAAAATGCTACAAGTCAACTTTTTTTCTAATATCAATACTTTGCAGACGAGCACAAACAAGAGATAAATTGTCATCGTATCGCCTGAAAGCGTCTCAAATCGCAAATAATATAATGAGTGTAAAAGTTTTGTTGTCAGTCTGCCGCAAGATTTATACTAAGGAATGTTTTAACTAGATTTGGCAACCGCTCAGACTTCATTGCGGAATTCTGCGGATATTTTAATTTCTGTCTGTCTGTGAATTGTAGCATTTTCGTCATCCATACTAATTATAATAATCTTCAGAAATTTACTTCCCTTGAAAATGTCCCGTTGGTCCAGTGGTTAGCCTGTGTGCTTACGGATTTCAATGTCCTAGAACTTTTTATTCTTTCAAGAAATTTTCAGTAAAAATTCCGAGTTAGGATGTTAAAATACTTCCTTGATGGGAACTTTAAGCCGTCACTTCCGGATAGTTATTTATATCTTAACTAAAACTATATTGTAATAAAAGCATTAAAGTTGACTTTAAATCTTCTATGTATTTACTTTGGATCAATTTAAAGCAGTTAATGCCGTAATATCATTTTAGCAATTTAACACCTGTTTGAACTTATTCCAGCAACAATAAAACCTATATTATATAGACTATTTTCAATTTTCGTTATTATATTCCTCATACGTTTAATTAAACAATATCTAATACACGCATTAATTTCGATGGAAGGTCGCAATAAAGGATAATAAAAAGGCTCGGATCATTCTCATTTTCAGATTCATTTCGGAACCCAAGCTTAAGGATAAAGGGTAATTCCACCCCATTCTATATTATTATAGGCCTACCTAATTATAATTATTGCTTTAATATTAATTAATAAGGATTCTTCGACAATTTGCCGAAGCACTGTCGTAGACATAACTATGGTAATAACCACAATATTTAATGTAACTGACTCTTACGGCCAAATATTATTAGATATTTGATTATCAACCGTTACTTTATTTTATATTAAACTGCGGTTTTATTACTCAATTCACGGCATGAGATTAGTTAAGTAGAATTTGAAACCGTGCATGGTGCTAAGTCATAGTCTCGTGTCTGTATAAAACTTCATCGTTCGTTTCATAAAGCACACTCGACTTTTAATAACCCTTATTATACAACCAAGCCTGCCTGCGGCACAAGCTTAGCACTGGAGTAATTATCCAATTAAGTAAAGTCGCAAAGTTTAGAAATAAATATCGACAGTATTTTTCCCGCAATTGCATATGTCGATAACGCCTACGCTTCGTAATGCCGCTATAGAAAGCCAATAGAAGAGATTTATGGGGCAAAACATTCATTACCGGCGTACAGCCCCGTTGTCGATGTTGTTATCAGTGGGCTAATATTCCAATCAAAGGGGCGTCTTCAGACTTAACGTCAGAGGAGGAAATCACGCCCGTTTTATATTAATACGCGTAGATATAATACTTCTTTGCGTAAAAGAAATCTTCTGTAGCTCCAGAAAGTATAAAACCTCCCTTCCACAGTTTGTCAAAGCCTTGGCTTGCGACAAAGAGGTTCTGGACTCTCAGCTCGCGTTAATTTATGACTTTATAATTATTATCTAAATTGGCTCAGGTTTGATCAGTACTCTGAAGGTAGGAGAGGTTTTATAGCCGCTAAGAATCCGACACTATCCGTTAGGGTGTTCATAAGGATATTTCCTCCCTACATAAAAAGAAAGGTCTAGTTAGGGAGCCTTCGCCCATGGCTAGTTACCATTGGTAAAGAGTCAAAGACGTACCGTTAGGCGATTTCGGTATAATGTCGCGTAGAAATATTGGAGATATGGTTTGGAAAAACGTACTTTTGTTCTACGTCTAAGTTGGCACAGCCACTTAACATCAGGTGAGGTCGAAGTCAATGGATACTTTCTGCAATGGAACTTTGACTGTCTGACTTATTAGAATATTATTCCTTCTGCTCGACTGAGTAATTGGGAAAGTTCTTTTTGTACCTTTACTTCTAAATATTAATTTGTTTCATGCTTTTAATAGTACATAATAGATATGTATGTTGTGGAATTCTATATATTAAAATTATATTTCACTTGGGGTTCGCTAGGGCCTGTCAACGCCTACAAAATGACCGCTCCGACCTCATAACGCTACCCTTTTCCCATCAGGGTGTAATTATTAGTTTTGGAACTATTAATCAACGTAAACGCGCCTAACCATAGCATAGTTATCTATAAAATAATATAGTTAACTATAGCCAGCGGACGCGGTAGCTTTGTATGCATGGAATTTGGTTACAAAGGGAGGTTTTTTACACCCAGTGGATTTTATACCTGAAAAGTCTATCCATAAAATTAACTTGCCCGAAATCTATACATGTATCAATATTTTAACGTATTTCAGGGTATAGTTTTTAGTTGAAACGGAACTATGATTAAGGAATAATATTCGACACATTGTGTTGTTATTTTAAATTTGAAGTTAATTGATTCAATGTTCAGTCAAATTAACGGTTTAAAAAATACTGATAACTGCAATAAAAATCAAGATACAGTTTTGTAAATAATATTTGTTTTGTCAAAAAAGGTAAACTTACTTCCGAAACATCTAACGGCTAGTTGCTAGTCAGGACAGTTTTCTATAAAGCTTTCAGTGTAATTCCTGTGTTTGTTATTATCTTGCTGTCACACAAATTCATATCCTGAATAAAATAATATGCAAAATGTATTATATAGTATATAAAATATAGGCAAAACTTTTTTCATACTCGTTAAACTCTCACCTCCGAGCTTTGAGAGTCATTATAACTTTCATATGAGTTAACTCGTCTGAACGAGCAGTTTCAACATATCGGACACCTAATTTTCGAAAAAATATTAAAAATACGACTGCTAATCAAAAGAAACACAATTTTTCAATAAGGTAATTGAATTATAATTTTTTTTCAATCTATTTCCGATTTTCTGAAGTTTTGGATTTATGGGCACTATCGTTTTTATGTATTATGTAAATGCAAGGAACTTCAGCACAGTACACTACTTTAATGAATTAACGCCTTTGTCAAACGGTTGTCTTTACACCCAAAGCCATATACGTTCTTCCCGGAAAATATTGACTATATTTGACTTCGAACCGAAATAACATATTGAGGTAATTCATAGATCTAACCCTCATCTTAAGTATATAATTATTAAATCATAATTAATAAATCATAAGTATCCAAACCCATTGTGTACCTAACACGTTGGATTGTAGGGTGCTTATTTAAAATGATATAGAAATACCTTTACACTTTTTAGGTGTAAAGGTATTCAATTGATGTATCCATTAGACGTGTTTATAACTTGTAAGGTGTTGCGCTGTTGTAAGTAATGGTTTTCCAATTCATATTAAATAACAAGTATAATTTCCCTTTATAAATAACTTTAGCAAAAATAACAACGACGACCTCCGTTGTGCAGTGGTATGTTCGGTGGTGTTATAAGACGGAGGTCCTGGGTTCGATTCCCGGCAAGGCAGATTGAGATTTTTCTTAACTTGTATTGGTCTGGCGGGTGGGAGGCTTTCGCCGTGGCTAGTTACCACCCTACGGACAAAGACGTACCGCCAAGCGATTTAGCGTTCCGGTAAGATGTCGTGTAGAAACTGATAGGGGTGTGGATTTCATCTTACTCCTAACAAGTTAGCCCGCTTCCATCTTAGACTGCATCATCACTTAACATCAGGTGTGATAG
Source organism: Mycalesis mineus (assembly GCA_034621355.1). Classification (NCBI taxonomy): domain Eukaryota; kingdom Metazoa; phylum Arthropoda; class Insecta; order Lepidoptera; family Nymphalidae; genus Mycalesis; species Mycalesis mineus. The sequence goes on from CM067892.1 coordinate 13,876,633, forward strand.
CAGTCAAGGGCCAACTTGTCGTCGATAAAAAAAAAATTAAAAAAAAAACATATATGCTCATATGTCTAAGCAACTAAGCCACTTGAATCGAAAGTCTACGCGTGCTACAAAAGTGCTACGGGGTCTACGAGTGAAGAGGAATAACAATTATAGTCCTGGATCAGCAAAGTCGAGGGCAAACCTAATATTTATTCAGTCAATTATTTCAACGTTTAAGCTTTTGAAAGTATTTGGCTAAAAAGCATAACCTAAATATAGGTAAGAAGAACCATCTATAAATTACCTTTGTTTCAATCTATATAATTATACTATAATATTATATTATCAACTATTCTATAATACTGCGTTTGACACTAGTACATTCTGATCAGATTAATCTTTCACAAGCGGTTCAGCTAAGTTCTCACATGAAATAGTTTTCCTTACTATTTATGTGCAAAAGAGGTCTCATAGGGAATTAGTGCCAAGTGAGTAATTACGGGTTCGACAGATAGGAGCAAGTGCAATTGGCAGCTCGGCACCGACCACACTGTGACAGATAAAGGCTCGTTAATTAATATCGGTCGTGATAGTGCTCGTGTCGGTCCACGCGAGACTGACGTCGGGTCCTTCGGGCGTGATGTATCACACATCAGACCTTGGCCACTTACTTGCGCAACATATTACATGCGGAAGATTTTATTAATTTTTTGTATGTATGTAGTATACATACATGATGATGACGAATTCGAAATTTATGATCTAAAAACCATTTAATCGAAATCTTGTAAAGTCCTTGCTACAGCCTGGTTTATTGGCTGATATAAATTACAGTAGAGTCTCAGTTATCGCGGCGGTAATCACTTAACATCAGGTGAACCGCTTTCTAGTACCAATTTACGTAATGGTCTGAATAATAATCAAAAATACGTATATTAAAATAAATTAAGAAATAAGTATGATTTTTTACATTTACATTTATTCCCAACATTTGTATTTTTAGGGCCTAAAATACTTACTTCTGCATAATATTGGGACAGTTTGCAGTCCGAATAATCGGAAATTCGTATACCTGAAGTCCGGACAATCGATTTAGTCTTTCACGTTTTGTACAGTACGGATACATTACCCCGAACAATAATTGCCAGTGCAGCGTTTAAAATTTTAATTGAACACCAAAAATACCTCTGAAGCAACAGACGAGAGCAATCAGTGTTGCAGGCGAACTGCCAAGGGTATAGGCGGTTCATTAGGCCTCGTAGCAAAGAGTTGCCGGCCGCGTCAGCCCCGCCCCACCCTCGTTACCCTAATGACAGCGATTTCGTTTCACCCTGGGCGCAATTTTAGTTCCTACCAACAGTGCGCTGTTACCCTCCACTAATGGCCTATAAAGCTTCCTTCTTCACCGTTTATTTTATTTCCAATTTTTTTTTCCGTTGCCAAATTGTATTTAATAGTGTTCGATTACTTACCCTCGTAATGATCGTGGTTTATTCTTCAGTTGAAATAAGACTCATTTTGTGCTAATTGTGTTAAGGTGGTGATACACTTGCGTATTTTTATAAAAAATATATTATTCAAAAATTTAAAAAAAACTACTCTGCTACTGGGCGTGACGGTAGGTATCTAAGTGAATAAATATTATGACCTTACTAATGAACTAACTGAAAATGGCTATGTGGTTAGTTTATACGCGGTAGAAGTGGGTGCGAGGGGTATATCAGCGAAGTCTCTCTATAACTTGCTAAAAGATCTTGGCCTTACTAGAAGTACAGTAAGCTCCATATTGGAACGAATGTCGAAAGCTGCTCTAGTAGGGTCCTTCCGAATTTGGCTGGGCAGGGAGAATAACTTGAACAGGAGGTGAGTATTGACGCGCGTCACTAAGGGTACCCTTAAACCTACACTCGTGTCACAAGTCTCGGGCTCTGTTCGGAGTTTTTCTCTCAGCCACACGATGGACCCGGCACCCGCACGATGAATCCATGGAATGCTAAGATATTCGTCTCAACTTAAAGCAGTACAATGGCATGTGACTGGCATACTGATTCAAATATTAGTAGATATTACTCTTAAGATTACCAAAATTAACATCTCCCTACCAATTAAACACAAATCACAGTTTTGTTTAAATATCTAACGAAGCAAACACATTATTTTAAAATATTTTTAAATATAAGCATCTGTGCCGAGTACGAAGAAGTTCGATGCCAGACGAAGTTACTTTGAACTTGAAGCCTGATTAAAAACGGTCCAATCTCAAGGGGCCATTAGTTACAATTATGTAGTTGGCTTGCAAGCTTTATACTATGTTTAAATAACTTTGAGCAGAGAGTTAAGTACTAAGTTTGTCATGAAATTATTGATGGTCAAAAAACCTTCACAAGCAACTTTATAACCAAGAAGTAGTTCATATTTATAGTTTTAAATTTTATTTAATATTTTTTAGTACAGATTGTTATTTAGTAAGCATATCGCTCTTGTGTTAGAGATCCCAAGTTTGCATACTGAGTCAGTTCAGTTTGAAAGCTAATTCATCTAATTTGATTTGTTATCACACTAAGTGTACCACCACAGTTTTAGTTTTCCCATGGATTGATAATAAAGGCAACATGACTTCACTGAGGCTTAATGTCAGATCAATGAGATTCCTGTCAGACTATAAACTTTCTTGACTCAGACTTTCTTGATTAACTAATCAAGATTAAATTAAACATTTATTTCGCTCACCTCGCAAGACTTTTATTAATTTATGTGGTCAAGGTACAAAAAGAAGTGACTCCCGAAAAGAAGTAGAAATGGACACAGGTTTATCAAGTTGGTACACAAAACATTCTTTGTTTGTAGACATACAATTTATCCTTTTTATTCGGTTAGCCGCAAAAACCCGGCACTTCCTGACTATGATTTATTTTTCGGCCTGTAAGCTGTGGGTCAGTTTAATAAATGTATTTGGGGAAGGTGGCCCCTAGAAATGGATGGTACTCGAGATGCAATAATTTTATAAAAAGGAAATATTTTCGTTCGCAGCAGCCGGAATATATTATTCTGTCAATTGCATATGACATTATTATATTTGGGTAGCGGAATTAATGCTTTTTTTCCTATTTGTAGCGGGTGGTAAAAGGCTTTCTCTGTAATTGTAATATTAAAAGCTTTGTCATGTAAGGCAGCACCGAGCTAAATATACCAATATGCTCTCGGTAATTAATCACGGACTCTCACTCTTAATAAGAAAGCAATACATTAGTCTAAGTTATTTATAGAAATATGATCATTGCTATTTTCCAATCAAATAGAAGAACTTGTGTTGTCTAAACTCGATCTAACCCTAGGATTCAAGGATTTAAGCCCATTTCCTTAACCGTGGATATATTAAGGCTTTTGTATTACCATTGAAATATACATAATAAGCTATATTTTTCAGTGAGTATGTAGTGGTAATAGCGGAACCGGTATGTACTACCAAATTAAAAAAAATCTAAAACCATTCCGATTAACGCCTTTCCAATGTTATCCATAACATTAACGGGTGTGCTTAAAAAGTGAATTAAGTAACTTTTAAATTTGTATATTTGTAAAATAAACCTACTGAATTGTTCTGTGGAGGGTCGAGAATGATATTAGGCGAAGTAAATCAGGCAAAAGCACGAAGATCAACTACAGTCGTATCTATTTCTATTTAGACATGGAAATATTCAAAGAGAATCTCTGAAAATAATAATATTGTATCATTCGAGATAAATTATTTAGTATATTAAGAGTACTTTTCCCCCACCGGCAGTTAAAATCATGTTCTCCCACAGAGAACACCCAGCAGGGAGCTACTCGTATCTCTGGACAGGCGGTGATATAAAGCGCGCTCCCAAATACTTACTTTACCAAAAATCGTAGCAGGGTGCGCCGAGTATGATGTAAGATACTCGTAGATGATATAGGTATAAATAGTGGCGTAGAAGTCAGTTGACTAAATAAAAATGTGGTCGTGAGGGGTTGTAAGCGGAGTGTGTAGAGCGCCGGCGCCGCGCGAGTTGCCGTCGCTTAAGGCAGTTCGTGGCCAGACTCGCTGGCGCCAGCACGAGCGGCCGAGTCTGCGGCGAGCGAGCGACATCGTTAGATGACATACGACTCCGCCTGCCGATGTGGCCTGTGCAGCGCGCGACTAGCACGTGCGTCGCCTCCGCACTCCACAGCCGCCGAGTGTCGCGTCCCGCTAACTCAGGTGCGCTAAGTGACCATGAGTGACAGTGAACTTTACGTGACTACTTGAAAGTGTCTGTGGTGTGAACTTACAATGCCAACTATGTTTTACTTACGCAACGTTGGTATGGACATTCGTCACGCTCAACCCAGAAGTAACAAGTTTCAATTACGCCAACTTCAGTGTCACCTAGTTTTTAATCCCGCCTAAGTGAACACTTTCCAGTGACGAAATGGCTCCTTTGTTTAGGGAATGTTTAGTACTCATTTTTATAATATCATGGCAAGTGAATAACTTGATATCGGCCTGTTCGAAAATATGTGAATGTAGGAACTCGACTTCGTGTGAGATGTGTTCATACAACGTGACTCTAAAGGAGGAGGTAAATAAGCATAACTTAGAAGTTTGTTGCCAGAAAGATTTAACACTGTTTAATTGGATACAAAACAATGCAAACAAAACCCTAACGGAAATTGTTATAGAATACAAGAGCACGTGTAATACGAGTAGAATCGAAGTTGATTTTCCTTACTTAGACACTTACTCCATTATAATGAGGAACAACAGCATAACGAAGTTACGAATAAACGTAAAGTTTAACAACGTTCACGAAATTGATTTATCATTTAATAAACTCCAATACATAAACAACGGAATGTTCAATAATTTTACAAATCTTCGAAAACTAATTTTAAATAAAAATCATATTTCAAAGATTTATGAAAACACTTTTTTCGGACTTACAAAATTAGAAACCCTGGATTTGTCCGAAAACGATTTAATCGTACTGACCAACGTTTTTGTGCCATTAAAAAATCTTCAGCATCTCAATTTGAGCCGCAACAATATAGAATTCATTCATAACAATTACTTCAACAATTGGTTACTTCAGCATTTGGATATTTCGCACAATAATCTGAAGAAAGTATCGCCCGGAGCTTTACAGCAATTACCTAATCTGGCACGGCTGCTCCTTACAGATAACCCGCATTTAGGAATTACACAGTTGGATACACAATTGCTAGTTGGTACCGGCCGCAGACTACAACAAATCGATGCATCGAGGACCGGCCTTTGCCAAGTTCCTGAAGCGTTCACCCATTCTGTGCGCTTTCTATCCCTCGTTGGAAATAGAATAACATCGATAAGGTGTGGCGATTTAGATAGTTACCCGTTATTGCAGTCATTGGACTTTTGCGACAACAAAATCGCCACAATTGAAGACGACTCTTTAGGTAGATTAGAAATGTTACTATTTTTAAACATCAATAAGAATCTACTTTCTAAGGTGCCAAGGTCACTGCCCGATGGATTGAAATATTTGTCTATCAACGAAAATTTAATAAAAAATATTACTACACCAGATTTTAAAGAATTACCAAATCTTCGTATCTTATTGCTGAAAAGTAACCAGATTCAATACATTCAAGAACGTGTCTTTGACGACTTGTTATCTTTAGAAATGCTCGATATATCTCATAACCCAATAAAATTCTTGTCGCCGAGTACTTTCGACGGCCCGTTATCGCTTCGAGATTTGAGGCTTTGTCACTTAAACGTGTCTCTACCGGAAAAAGAGGGCTCATTTCCTCTATCGTCACCCGAGAGCGTCCAAATGTTGCACCTTCAATCTAGCCCTGGCTTAGCGAAACAATTGCTGTCCGACTCAGCGGCTTTAGCTGCCTTTTCGCATTTACAGTATTTAGATTTAAGGATGAACAATCTTACTGAATTAAGAAATGACTTATTATTTTATTTAGGCCAGTTGAAAACTTTAAGACTACATGGGAATTATATTAATTGCAGTGCTGAATTATGGCTTTCTGACTGGTTGAACTCAAACAAAAGTTTTCCACGTGGAGAGACGTGTTACTTTTCATCATTAGAGGCTAAATCAGAAATATCCAAGTATAATTGTACATTCCCAGAGACGTTTACTATTAGTGAGAGCCTTCCACCTGTAAATTTGTATAGTACAGAAATGATAAACAAATTACTTAGGTATTACGGATATTTGAATAATAAAACTGAGAGAGTGAAACATAATAACAACACGAAAATTAAAAATGACACTGATGCTGTTGTGATTAATAAAAATAATACTGTAAACAGAAATATTCAGTCATCGTCGAAAGATGAATTAGAGAGCACAAATGTGAGGAGTGACAATAAAATTACTACTAATGATTACCTGAATGAAACGAAGTTCGTAAAAAATAGAGAGTCATCCAAAGTGTTAGACCAAAATAAAATTCAAAGCGATAAATTGAATATCGATCGTAGATTTTTAGATATCGAACCCTATTATGCAATACCAACCAGTTTGCCTAAAAAAGATGACGACCCGAGGGAGTTTCGTATGGAAAAAAGTTCGGGCAAACGATTAAACACGCCGGTTTCTACAAAGGAATCTAAACCAATTATTTGGACGACTGAATATCAAATCATTCGATATCCTGCGGCCACTGAGGCGTACACTGTAAACCCTAACGTTAGATTGGAATATTCATCGTTTAAAGCTGCACACACGAGCTACGCTCAATACATAGGAATGATTGCGATTATAAGTCTAATGCTGATTTCACTGATTCTTTGGGCGAGTTTTCGTTTAAGATATAAAAGAAGACAAGTTCGAGCTTTGAATATAGATATGGAGGACCAAATAGAAGTGTCGAATATATCCGGAGGGATATTATGGTGACATCTCCGAGCAGCCGATCCAACGCCTTTTGAATACGATTCCCTTTTAACGTAGCAATGATGTAAGTATGTAAATCGATGTACCTATATGCTTTATATGATTTCTTGTGCTACATTATTAGAATATTATTATGATATGGCTATATCATTGATATGATTATATATATATATAATTTATTTATTTACAATTATTTTTTAAATATTTTACAATGCTTATAAAATGTATTGTTATGATACTGTGTATTATAGGTCTTCAAATAATAAGTTACGGAATTTCTTATCATATTTAAATTTATACAAAGCAGTTTCTTTGCAGATGTTGTATACAATAAAATTTTGCTATTATTTGCGAAAATCTCGAATAGCAATTTGCTTTACCATTGTTATTGAGTCATCATTTCCTCAGAATATTAATAACATATTTCTATTTTACTTTCGCACGATTTCAAAGATATTTGTTCGAAATAGTAAAATATTTATTCATGTTTATTTATTTAGTTTATAATAAATGAGTTTTTTTATTTATTTTGTACCTTAAAAGGTTTTATTATATGTAATCCAATACGTAAACATCATAGGATCACTTTGTTATCCATCTCTCCTTAGACCCTTTTTCTTAAGAATACATGAAGATATTAAGTTCGAATCAATGTCGAATACCCAAGTCTTCAACTTCTAAAAAAATAAACTAAAGTAATATAAATAAAAAATTTGAAAACTGTAAATAAGCCGTACTTAACTTTTCAAAACGTACATTTGTTAGAGCATTGTCCAGTCCATGTAGGTTATGAATTTCAATAATGTCACCCATATGTCATCTACATATTATTCAAACGTACGGATCCCCAAGTTTGCAAGTAAGATTTTTGACCGAATGTTTTTAATTGAAAGTTAAATAGTTTTTTTTTTATTAATTTTTTGTTTATCTGCAATAAGCTCGCGCTTGATCACCCAAGTTATATGTACCCAAGTTATATTAATTAGGAAAAACTGATATCGGAAGGGCATTCCATATCTTTGCAATGCATATAATAAATGATGACGCAAAACGCTTTGTACGAGTTCTGGGAACATCAACGACATAGGGATGAAATCCCAGCCGGTGTCTAGTATAGTAGTGAGATTGTTTCTGAACTAGGCACAAAATGTATGCTAAAATGTAGTTAAACGTTTATAATTTCATGTACATTGAAATTCAAGGCTTGTTCAGTGATCTGTGGATGATAGTTGCACAAATCATATCAGCAATCAGCATACCACACGCATATTCATTCACAAACAGTGTATTGGCCAATACAAACATGATTTAGTGATTCCGAGAATTCTGAGGCAATATGTCATCACTCACTATCGTAGAGTAACCGTAGAGTAACGTAGTAATAGTGTAGGGGTAATAAAAAATAAGTATTTATTTCAAGTAAGTTATAGCAATATAAAAAATTTTTAAAAAGTCAAGTCTATCACTAAGTAGTGCTTCCACCAGAGGATGCAAGTAAATATCGCCATGATTAACTTTAATGAAATCTTTGATGGTAAACGAGAATTTCAATGTTCGGTAGTTAGCGATTAATTGCGAGTAATGTAAAAAAGTGCTACAAACTATTTGCTAAAATTTTACAAAGGTGAGGTGTAAGGCCTTTACAAAACTACGAGTAAAAACTAACAGTTCTATGAGTAAAGAGCCTACGATGCCCAGACCATCGCTATAAATTTTGTAAGTTTATCAGCGTGCTCCTACTAAAGGTACGTTAAGGAACTATAGAGTTTTGATAAGGGTGGCTTTGAGAAGTACATTCTTATAATTATTATAGATAGACATATATCCCCAAAGCGATGCTATGCCGGACAACCATAAAGTATCTATCTTTAAAGTAGGAACGTGGTTGTTTACAAACTAAGGTTTTATAAAATGACGAAGGGGTAGCCACTAAGAGCTCTCGTTTTGAGTATTTGAAATGTTTTGTTAATTAAATTATGTTATTTTGAATTTAGTTCACCGTATTAGGGTGCGAGTTTGTAGCCAACAGCAGCAGGTAACTTATTGCCGCGATTTTTCTGTTGCTAAATTCAACATGTCGATTCTGTAACTCGGCAGTGCGAGTCTCGACTTCGTTCCTAAATATCTTTAACTTAGTATAGTGTTAGACAAATAAAGACGATGTCGAGACTCGCAACGTCGACTTTCGGTACAGAATCGACATGCTGAACAAAACTCGACAACTCTGCAAGTTTTGAATTCGTCTCGTGACTATCTGTCTCTGTCTATCACGACACTATGCATAGTAGGAGATAGAGACGAATTAAAAGAATATATCGTCAAGTTTCTTTACTCAATAAATACTATTTTGTTCTATGAAATACTTTCCGTGGCAAGCTACGTATATTTCTTTAAATACATAGAGATACGTAATGTTGCAATGACACGTAGCCTGTTGCTGTCTGTAGTCGATTTAAAACATTTTGTCTTAAAGTCTAGAATAATTTAAAGTTATTAGGTAAATATAAAGGTGTTTTTGTGTTTTCAGTGTGAGGCGGTCGGCTGCTGGTCTGAAGAAGTGTTTGTGATATGATATTATTACACCTGAACGTACATATTTTTTTATGAAATAAGTACAAATAGAGATACTATAAGCGACTTAGTTTTACTTTTTACCGTTGTAAATAATGTAAACACGTTTAAATGATATGCCGTAGTTTGTATTATAGTCTTTAATAATTTAAGATCATAGTTTTGTAATATACTAAAATATTTTTCTTTCAGTGTAAATATTAATTATATAAAATATTATGTATATATTGATAACTAAGCATTTCATATTACGTCCTCAGCCTTATAAAAATATTATTACTGAAAGCAAGCTACAGAGCAAGAGCCTGCGGTGCCCAGACCTTTGTGACTTTATAAAAGCTGAAAGTGCACCTACGTGGTTAAGTGCCAGGTTTTCAAAGTGTCATTTTCATAATCCTTAACTATGAAGTGTTAATCCAAACTAAATGGTATGATTGCATAGGCTAACAAACTTTCAGCTGTCATAAAATAACGAAGGCCATATAGACTCATAGACACCTTGAATTTGTAATTAGACTCTTTCAAACCAAACAAATGAAACCAGAATAGGGGTAATGGCGAGCGCAGAAGCTCTACTCTCTCTCTCAAGAGTAGAGAAAGAAAGAGTCCTTTGTGAGACTTGGATCTTGTATTTTCATCATTCAGGTGATTTAAATTCAGGGATCATCATTAAAGAGGAACAAACCTTTATTTTAGGAGACATCTAGCTTCACCACTCAATTCCATACCTTGGAATGACGCAAAATATTTTCTTAATTTAAGTTTAAGAACTTTTAGAGGATAAGTTTAAAAACATTCATTGTATTTAAAACCATCATTTATATAATATTCATATAATAATCATATTTCATCTTCATATAATAATATATTCATATAATAATAATATTTATATAATAATCATATTTCTTGTTATTGGTCACAGTCAATTTGAAATAGTTATAGCTTTTTCCTTGCGTTTGTAGAGTGACGTGATATGAAATGTTTCTATTTATATAATAAATGTTGAGCCAAAGAAATTGCAAAGATCATGTCTTCCCTATAAATTCTTCTAGATTAACTATTACCGAAACTGCGAATTTCCCATTAAAAATCACCTTGTGCCAAAATAATTATTATTTATTATATATTTTATTAATTACTAAGTCTTGTTTGCGGAATAAACTTCTTTGCCTTTATCCACCAACATTAAGAGTATTGTATTTATTTTATTTATTATATTGTATATATTTATATTATGTAATATTATAGACAATCATAATAAAATATCCAAAATATTTGTTCATAATATTACTTGCAACCATAACAAAAACTTTCATTTTTCTTTTAAAAACACGTACGAAAATATTTATACGTAATTTTATAATGTAGTTACTCATAATAATTTTTATGAATGTATAAGCCGATAGCTATGTACTATGTTCCTTCGGTTTAATTAATTTAATCAATAGTAGGCTGGGATTAATTCATTACCTACATATTATTATTCATGTGATGCGTATTATTCAAATTGTCAAATTATTATTCACGGCTTTATTGATAAATCTGAATACAACAATATTCAATCTAACAATTAAATTAAGGTTTTCATACATCACTGAAACTAAGGTTGTAACTTGATATATAAATTTCAAAAGTGTGTAGATATATGTTTTTACGTAACAGTAGTTCATGGTGTACAAACAAATAGCCAAAGATAATAAATAGATTGAAAACATATTGCGTTTTTTAATTTGATTAACCTAGTTGTTGTTATTTTACTTTTGAAAAACAGTGCAGTTAGCCTTAAAATTAACAAAAAGTTCAAGAAAATCGCAGTAGAATGAAACCCATCAGACATTCAGGAGAATATCATAAAAATGAAAGGAAAAATAAGTTTAGCAGTAAAAACCGTTAGCCTAGTTTTTGCCTTTTCTGAGAAGGTTTACTATGGTAACTTATATATATTTTTTCACCATCGGAAAGTAGAGATTTCAACGAACTGAAAGCACACCAATTTAAAAAAAAAATGATATTTTGACGGCCAATTTTTCGGTTGAAAATTAGGTTATTTTATTTTAGGTAAAAAATAAATATTTCAAATCAAATAAATTTTGGTATTCACGGGCTCTCATGCCAAAGGAGTGGCGGTAGGCTTTTTCGACATGGCTCTCTTAATGATATAATAAAAAGGGCTCTTGCCACCATAAACGTTCCTGCGCTAATCGAGCCGTCAGGAATAAGCCGGGATGATGGCAAAAGACCTGATGGATTGACGCTGGTTCCCTGGGAAGTGGGACGGGCCCTAATGTGGGACGCTACTTGCGTTGACACATTGGCTCCGTGTCATATCAGGGAGACAGAATCAAGACCGGGAGCCGCAGCAGAAAAGGCTGAAACCGGTAAGTGGCACAAGTATGCCTCTCTGACAGAGAGTTACATATTTGTACCTTTTGCCGTGGAGACCCTTGGGCCATGGAGTCGCAGTGCCAAAAAATTCTTCCGTAACATTTCACCGCGCCTAATTGCCTCAACTGGTGACCGAAGGGCTGGCTCATTTTTTGCGCAAAGGATTAGCCTGGCTATCCAACGCGGAAATGCAGCCAGTATTCTTGCCACCATTCCACGTGGGCATGATTTGTATAGTTATTAGGATAAGTTAGCTTAAGTTCCTTATTGTATTCTTTCTCAATAAAAAAGAAGAAGAAGATTTAAAATCAAATAAATTATAGCGTGTTTGGGACATAAGAAGGCAAGTTTTCACCAAATTTTATGAAAATAAAATTTTATTTGTCAAAGATAAAAATAAAGACGAAAAACTTGGTTTTTGAATTTTTCACATAAATTTTGAGGTTATGTGAAAAAACTGTAGAAACAAAAGTTTTATATCTTTTTTTTATAGACTTTTAGTTTTGCCGGAAATCTAGAAAAACCCTCTACCCCTTCCCGACCTCAGATCGCCCGTAATTTATTTTTCCTTTCATTTTTATAATATTCTCCTTCTTTTACAATGGGTTTCATCCTACTGCGATTTTATTTGGTTTCAAAAATTAAATGCACTGGTCTAAGTCTATGGCTTTAGATATAGTAGTAAAGTGGCAGCACAATTGCGTTGGCGTTTGTAAAATAAGAGAACATCAACATATCACATTCATAGACTCTATTAAATTTATACATAAACGCCCCAGTCTGTGCATCTTGATATTACAACTAAAGCTAAATCGTTTTGACAATAATCAGCGTTCCAGCCAAATTATCGAGTCGGAGTGGGGTGTTATTTCAAACTAGTCGTGCCGAGCGGTTTCATCCGTGTATATACGGTTCCCATGGATGTATCGGGAAATCTGTTTATAGTCTACATATCACAGCGTCTACATCGCGAAATTAATTATTATACTAAATTTCAAGTCAATCGAGTGTATAGTTTTAGACAGTATGTCAGTTTAATTTTTATCTCTGTGTGTGTATGTGTGTGTAGACTTTCTAAGGGTGTCTCTTGTAAGACGAGAACTTTAATTTAGAGAGACGGTTTGAATGGGTGTTTTGGCCTGACGTCATTGTCACCGTGGGTGGGATTTACGACCGATTGATATTTCGCTTATATATGTACATTTTAAGGCTAAGTTACACAAGGTGATTTCCTTGCAACTCTCATTGTGTATCTTAGCTTTAACGAGTCAGCGGGGTGTTTTGTTACTTTTCAGAGGGTAACGAGAAGCGGCTTAGACAAACATAGATACACCTATTGTACGCGCACATCTGTGAGGGAGACGCTCTAAACCTTGTTTCAGGTCATATTCTTGGGTCTATCACAGACTTCTATTTAGCTAGATACTGAAGGCACACTATTCATGCTATAAAGATTAGTGCTAAGTCTGTATTTGGTGGATTCCTGCTTTACATTGCGTTCTATTTTAGGTGTTAATGAAGAAAAAACTAAAATAAAAACGATTTCTCAACTCTTTCTGTGAATCTTTGATCACCCTTCCTATGTTAAGAGAGACCATAGAAAGAAATATCTCGTCGCGATACTACGACTCGTTTTTTTTTATTATACAATGTGTTAGGTAAATGGTATAACATTCCACAACGTACCGATACATTTCGATTTTGTTAACACAATTCTGTGTATAGTATTATTATTATTTTAAATAAAAAAATCCATACTAACATAAACAAAAACTTTTAATAAAAAATTAAACCGACTTAAAAATAAATGTGTCATTTAGTTACTTTAATTTACTTAACCATATCTATAAACTCGGTGCCATCCAAGTTTAAGGAAAGTTTATTCAACAAAATAGCAAAGCACTTTGTATGAATTAGGTATCGTCTTTAAAGTAAAAAGCTTACAGATGGCACCGACTTCATAGATATGGTTATGTAAATGAAAGGCACTAAATGACGCATTTATTTTTTACTTTTCAGTGCGTTTTGAAGTCGGTGTAATTTTTTATTAAAATTTTTTTTTCATACTTTTTAGTGGTTTATCGACAACGAACATACGTAAAACTTACTCGTTCTAAACTATGAGTACCAATGTCCGCCAGCCACTTATAAACTACCGACATCGCTGCAAATGTGCCTATGAAGTTTGAAGAATTCCTTCGATTTAACCAAAATCTCATCATCAGATCTTAATATGACGACTATGGGACCAAAGCATTTTCAAAATCAGACTATTTTGTGAAAAGTTATGGGTAGTAATGCGTAAAAAAATTCCTATTGGAAAAACTACTAAACCAATTCTAATGAAACTATTAATATTTTTTAAGTTTAACAATACTTAGTACAACGAAAGAAGAATTGCTTAAATCGGACTTGTAGTTCTGGAGATATGCGAACACAAACATAAAACCGTAAAAATTCCCTATCTCAAAAACTACTGTTACATATATACATACATACACTTTTGAAATTTGGCACATTTTTTTAGACGCTGATATAGACTAACATATGCGAAAACTGGGCAGTTTTGGAAATACATACGTCATACATACGGGTCGAATTGATAACCTCCTTTTTTGAAATCGGTTAAAAAGGTTTGACACCTTGAGGAATTAAGCAAATCCATATATCTTCCTCAGGATTCTGCCTAGGATTTTTTTTTCTCTCCGTAACTCCTGGTTGACGGCTTAATAGGATATTTACCTAACACGCTGTATATGTCAAAGTTATATACGCAAGTAGCCGAACACAGTTATTAGATAAGATAAATATAATATTACCTATATACCTTTCCAAGGACTTTGTATGCGAAACCCTTATATACCCAGAACAAGTAAATTGAATTTGCCGAATAAGGTCTACCTTGAAAATGTCACCTGCCTTATTATATCTGCCTCATACTCTACGCGATTATATATTTTTAAACAAGCGCCATTAATTTTACTTGCGAGTATCATAAAACGATATAAGGTAATATTAAAGAGATAAAGGGAGGAGTTTGGCTGCTTCTGAGAATACTCTAAGTACGAAAGTGTTTAGATACATTTTAATATTCTCACTCCAGAATTTATATTCTTTACTCTTTAGTCTAATAGTTTATATTCCTACAAAATTATCTACTAATTTATTACTTGTGGATTCGACTTTTTAAACAAATAAAGATTTTTCACTTTAGTGATAACATCATCTAATATTTTCGCTATAATTGAAACAAGTATTAGCGGAATTTTGTCAGACTCAACATAATTACTTTCCAGTCTACTTAAGTATTTTCCTTATTATTATTTTTAGATTAACCTATACTTATATGTAAGTATAATGATATTATTAGTAGTATAGTATAATTGCACTCAATCCTATAGTTGATGCAATAATAGCAAACCATAAAGTCCATAGTTTGGTATTAGCGAAGTATGTATCACTTTGTCTACATAAAACATCTTCGGTTTAATATTAGAACGTGTGTATATACAAACAAGTGATTTTATTGAATCAGAAGTGATTTTTAACCGACTTCAAAAAAAAGGAGGTTATCTATAGATGACGCAATAATAGCAAACCATAAAGTCCATAGTTTGCTATTAGCGAAGTATGTATCACTTTGTCTACATAAAACATCTTCGGTTTAATATTAGAACGTGTATATATACAAACAAGTGATTTTATTGAATCAGAAGTGATTTTTAACCGACTTCAAAAAATAGGAGGTTATCAATTCGACCCGTATGTATGTAATATTTCCAGAACAGCCCAATTTTTGCATAATTATGTTAGTCTATATCAGCGTCTGAACAAATGTGCCAAATTTAGAAATGTATGTATGTATTTATGTTTGTGGAGGCATATCTCCGGAACTACAAGTCTGATTTAAGTAATTCTTTTTTTATTGTGCCAGGTGTTGTTGTATTGGTACCGAGTTTATATATAATTAATAAATAAATAAATATTATAGAACAATTTCACACATCGCTAAATAGTCTCAAAGTAAGCTTAGTTAGCTTGTGTTATGGGTACTATGATAACTGATGAATATTTTATATATATTATACATAAATACTTATAATATATAGATAAACACCCAGATAATGGAAAATATCTGTGCAATCGAACCCACAGCCTTGGACGCAGAAGCAGGGTCACTACCCACTGCGCCACTCGGCCGTCAAATATATGGTTAAGTAAATTAAAGTAACTAAATGACGCATTTATTTTTTACATTTCAGTGCGTTTTGAAGGCGGTTTAATTTTTTATTGAAATTTTTTTTTGGACATAGAGTTATTCATCATAGCGGTACGAGAGGAGAGTATGGATCGAGATTCCTAAGCGGTACGAGAGAACGAATGTCATCTGTAATACAGAATTTTGTTTCGACAACGCTACTCGTAAGCTTCTACGGAAATTAAACACTTCTACTGGTGATTTCATACAGATTACCCGCTCATAATCTACATTAAATAATGAACTTACAGTGTATAATAATGTTAGCTACGAAAATCAAGCTTTCGTTTTACTTGTGTATTTGCTTGTTTAAGTGACTGCTGCGTCATCAGCGCTGGCGATAGTTAGAATTATGTAGGGGCAAGAGATATCGTGAAACTCGGACCTTAGTCATTTAAAAAGATGGTGTTTTTGAATTGAGTGTAAAAATAACTTAGGCCTGTGTGCATCAAGATTTCGGTTATCATAACCATCGGTTAACATAAGCTAAACGTAACGTTAAGGACGTAAGCTCGGTTAAGATAACCGCCCGATTTACGTCCTTAACCGGCGTACGGGTTTATTATAAATAGTAAATTTATAGTAAAGTTATGTTAACAGTTGGTTATGATAACCGAAATCTAGGTGCACACAGGCCCTAAAATAATATGTGCGTGTCATTATCACTTCATTCAATTGCCTCAGCGGTCCAGTAGTTAGCATGATGAGTTTTGACGACCTCTGTGGCGCAGTGGTATGCGCGGTGGATTTATAAAACGGAGGTCCCGGGTTCGACTCCCGGTGGGGCAGATTGAGATTTTTCTTAATTTGTCTTGGTCTGGCTGGTGGGAGGCTTTCGCCGTGGCTACTTACCACCCTACCGACAAAGACGTCACCCCAGAGCGATTTAGCGTTCCGGTATGATGTCGTGTAGAAACCGGTAGGGATGTGGATTTCATCTAACTCCTAACAAGTTAGCCCGCTTCCAACTTAGATTGCATCATTACTTAACATCAGGTGTGATAGCAGTCAAGGGCCAACTTGTAGTCGATAAAAAAAAATGATCATGAGTGCACCGGTTTGAGTTCTGGATACACTTATGCAGTATTGAGCTTTTGTCTTCCAAGAAATTATTGGTAAAAATTTTACCCGCAGTTGGAAAGTTCGTAGTGTTACACCTCCATTACTCAGAGAACAAGTCCCGGTATTAATCATTATCATCTACAGCCCTATTAATAAACGTAGACTAGAACGAAACTAACTTTACAAAATACGCTTCAATCCATTTGAAGAATTGCAAGAAGCCGATTTCAAAACAAAATATCGATTTCATAAAGAAACTGCAGTTTTTATAATTGACTTGATCAAAAACAATTTATTTGAAGGTTCCAGAGGTGGTTTCATACCACCACACATAAAACACGAGTTTAAGTTTAAATTAGTTGTCAAAAATATTTTTATGTCATTTATGTCATAACCACAGATAAAATAGGGTAATTGCTTAGCTTTAAATTCATTTCATATTCATTCATAGACTCACTCTTTTTACTTTTTAAAAATGTGGGTTGCCATATTGTACGCCTTAATACCGGTTTAAGAAAAGTGTCATTAGTCGGAAGTAGCTCCATATTTATTAATAACGATCTTACAACGCTGATAATACTTCGTTTCTCTGATAGTTACTAGTCTGAGTGTAACGAAGGATGATGTGTAGATTAAGCGTTTTTTATTAATAAGAGTGCTAGTGTTCGTTCCAAGAGTTAAAATTACTCTAAAATTACTCTAAACCCACTAAACGTTATTGGAATAGCGTGGTGGATCTGAGTTCACCTCTCGTATAAAGAGGGAGGCCAGGCCGTGTAGGGGGTGTTTATAATGGTGGTGATTTTTCATCTGTTGTAACACTTATAAGTCAACATATACGCGTATGGTGGTGAGATAAACTTTTGTCATAAGATTGCTTAGGAAAATGGACATTTCATGTAACAAAGAAAATGAAAGATAAAACAGATTGGTGCCATCTATTTACTTCGCTTTATTGTTCAGGTGAGGCTGAGAGTACAAAGCTAAGTTATTAGTTTCTCGAGCTCAACTTATATTAAAAGTTGTTTTGTGTAGGAATTGTTGAAGTAAAATTGTAGGAATGTGTGCGTTTTAGCAATGGAATATCACTAGATATTAAAAAACATTGTCCTTCGCCGTGTCTGTTTATCTTTTAGCCTTACCCCTCTGACATTCTATTTTTTTACCTAATATTTTATTTTAGCCAGGGGATTTTTGTCGGACGGATAATTTAACGATCAATTTTTCGTAAGTATTTGTATAGTTTGTAATTTTATACTAACCTACACATATACGTATATGTAATTTTACTTAATCATTTAGATGAAGCAATGCCAATAGTTTGCTATTATTGCAAAGTATGTATCACTTTGTCCAAGTTGGCTTGTTAAAAATAAACTTGTTAGGTTGATAAACGTATTTCAAACATAAAATATAAGTAAAATGTAGACTTTACTTACGTTATGTTACATTTAACATGGCGTTACAGCTATATAATTGAGCCAGACTTCAATTCAAAAAGTACATTTTCAACCCCTGTCCGCTGTATTAAGGTACGGACAGAGGTTCTCATTATAAGCACGAAAGCATGCTTTTATTGAGCTAGTGCTCATTAGTAGCACTTGTGTTATGTTATGAGCATGCTTATTTAGAGCGTGCTCAAAAATCAATGGACTTTAATTTTCGAGCACGCTACGGGCACGCTACGAGCACGCTACGGGTAGAAAGGGCGTGATTCGAACACGTCTGAACAGGTTTACAGCATGCTTATTTATTAGTTTTCTTCAAGAAAGCATACTTATTGCTGGCAAATGTGAACAGTTGCATGAGCATGCTAACTTTAAACAAGCCTAAAAGCATGCTTTTTTTTAGCACGTCTGTCTGTACCTTAAGAAAGCGAAAAGCATAGGCTTCGCTTTATTCTCGCTTTTGGACATTAACAAGCTATCGAATAGCAGTTGGCGAGTTAGATCTAGGTACCTAATGGGATACATAAGCTACATCTTCCGGAATGGCATTAAGACCTACATTACCGTACGGAATATAACGAAATTCATGCCAAATTCAATCTCATTACGCATTCACGTCTTTCGGAATTCAGGGGACAAGCCTTTGGTTACGAGCGGCCGAAACTCGCAGCAAGATGAGAGCAATGACTTCCATTTTATTTTTACGGTCCTGTTTTAATAATCACGTGTATGTATGAGACACGGTTCTCGCGTGTTTATGTTTCCGCGATCACATGGGGTTTTTAAGGATAAATATATTTCTTATTTGGCATACATGCCTATCTTTTAAAAACATATTGTTTTTAAAATAATTCAATATCAAGAAGAAACTGTTTACAATGTGATGAAACGTTAAATATAAAAATGTATATTTTTGTGAACTGCAGGGTATGGTACTAGGACAATACATTACTGGTATTGGCTAAGTACTAAGAGGATTGTTCAATTATTAATGATGTACGGGTTGTATAGGGAGCAACTTAAGGAGTTAGGAGTTCTTTTTCAAAAGTTGCCTCGAAATTAATATCACTTTAACCGCAAAATAACGTTTCTACAAGAAAAAGTCTTTGAGCAAATTAGAATTGTAAATGCGGACACTTTGATCCGCGTCGGAATAAAAATCCCTAACGAATTGAAATGAACTTGTTAAAGGGTCGTTATTGCTTAGGGAGAGTGACTTATAAAGGGACGCTACTCGTTTTATATATATTTTTCGAAAAAATCATAAAATAACTCTAATTTGCACAAAAGAGCCGCGACAGGCTGACAATATTTTGCGCAGAATTTTAAAGCTGCCAATCGTTGTGCTTTTTCCAAATTTTCACAATTTTAACCGACGAAAAAAAACGGAGGAGGTTCTCAATACGACACGTATTTTTTTTATTTTTTTTTATGTATGACTACGCCTAACTTTTTACAGAGATGTCCGATTTTGATAATTCTTTTTTTATTAGAAAGGGCACACTTCCAAGGTGGTCTCATTGTCACCATGTTAGGATCTGATGATGATATCCTGCAGCGATTTCGGTTTTAGTGTAAGTAGATTTTTGGCTACAAGTGCCGTTTAATATACTATGAGAGTATATACGAGTACGTTACGTGGCGATAAATCACTAAAAAGTAAGAAATAAAAATTTTTAACAAAAAATAGAACCGACTCAAAACGCACTAAAAAGTCAAAAATAACTGTGTCATTTAGTTGCTTTAATTTACTTAAAAATATCTAGGAGTCGGTGCCAGCCAAGGTTTTTACTTCAAGAACATTACCTAGAAACCACAAACTGCTTTACTACGTTAAATAAATGTTCCTTAAACTTGCTGACACCGACTTCATAGATATACTTAAGTAAATTAAAGCAACTGAAATGACATAGTTATTTTTTACTTTTTAGAGCGTTTTGAGTCGGTCCTATTTGTTGTTAAAATTTTTTTGAATTAACATTTGACAGTGTTTATAAGATCTAATTTAAAATTATGTAACTTATTTAAGCAATAAGAAGACAAGGATATAGAAAGAACTCGCCTTGTAAAAGACTACAGCATGTCGATTCTTGAAAAAAACGTAAGTTTTGAAGCCGATGTACCACGGTTGCGAACATGCGGATGTAACAGAAATCGGTATTCTCCAATGACATTTTGCCATATTAAACTGTTAGTCGAACTGAAGGTGACACAATAGACGAGATGTAAGCGAGATGTTCGTACGATGTATTTTTTTCAAGAATCGACATCGTAATACATCGTACGAACATCTCATTTACATCTCGTCGACCATCCCACTTTCAGTTCAACTGTCAGTCCAATATGGCAAAATGTCATTGGAGAATACCGATTTCTATTACATCCGCTTTACATCGACTTTAAAACTAACATTTATTTCAAGAATCGACATACTGAAATTAGACATGTAATGATGAAAAAAAAGAAAAAAGATAACGGTAAGTAGAAAGAACAAAATAAAATAGAACGATTTCCATTTTTTCTGAAATAGGAATTAGATAAATCAAATCCTCTTAAAAATTCCGCCACTATTATTTTATTCTATAAATCAGATGGTCTAAATCCGTTACATTGAATGTTTGAATTGGATTCTCAACGTGGATAGCAATTCATGGTGCGGCGAGCTCCAAAATAAATATTGGAAATGGCCAGTTCACGTTTGAAGTTTGTTTGTTTGCTCCGCGGGATAATCGTATGGAATGGGATACATTTATTTCGGGGAACTGAGGATCCGAGCGACATGTAAGAAACAAATCAATTAGGTTACCGGAATTACCAACCGTTAAGTTAAGATGCCATTTTGTTGCCGACCGTAGACTACAACTGCATGCGACATGTTATGCATTTCTCTAAAATTAGATTCATGGCGAGCGACATATCGTTCACATAAATACATAGAAATCAGTATCGTCGCTGAGACTTGTCTGCTGTTGTCGTCTGCGGTTGACTACGAAACGGCAACTAAAAGCTGTCTATTGAATTTCATTTAGTCCGAGAAGTTAGCTAATTGGAGTAGTGGTAACTTGAGAGTACTTTCGTTTTTGTGTGTGTGTAATGTAAAGGAATGTTAAAACAACGCGTTTGATTTGTTTTACTCACCAACATAAAGCAAGCTTCTTAAATTTTATGCATCCGTGCGCTAAGCACTTTTCTAAACAACAGAATACCGCCAGAACCAGAAGTAGTACTTTAAACCTAACCATTTAATTCAATAACAAAGTGTCCCATTTTGATAAAAACTCATTTACAGGTAGAGACATTTTATTAAATGTTACTAAAGCATTTTGTTTTTACGTAATTTGGTGAAGCTATTTAAAATACGTTTACAATTCCGTTTGACGAGGTGCGTTTAATGCGTCGCCGTAAACATTACACTTGTTTACAGATGCTCTTAAAAATAACTACCTCATCCAGTAGTTAACCTATGCGACTTCAACTCATGCTGTTATGGGATTCAGGTATGAGGTGGATGAAATATTGAGCTTTCCCAGCATTTCTGAATGTTAGGACAGTGCTGTGTGCTAGCTCTCTTCTATTAGAAGAAACGGCCTGGCTCTAGTAGGCAAGGTAAACTAATTCTTGTTAGAAACATTATTTCTCAATTTTTTTTAATTTGGCCAATTTTTAAATACATTCCATCCAAATATTCGTACCGATTGTAAAATGAGTGAGTAAGACAATAGTCCTCAAAAACCGGTAATCGAACCCATTATCGGTTTTAAGTACTGTACCATTGGAGCTTTTGAAGCGTCAAGCAGGCTGCTAACGACTTGCAAATTAATCATTTCCAAATTGCGACAAGCGCAATATGTCGTTTCAAGGCGAGGAAAAATCCGCAATACCATTACAAAAGAAGCTAATTTATTAACAGAGCAAACGGCGAGGGTGGAGTATACCATTGTCTGATCACACAATTAAGTATTAGGTACATCGTAAAGAATATGAACAATGCTTGAAAGAAGATGCGAATTTTACACTGTGTAAAATTAATAGAAGGACTTGGTAATATATATTTTTCTTTGACCTCCTCGTTGCTCTATGTGAGTTTGATCACGGAGTACTTGATTCGAACCCTGAGTATATAATAATTTTGAGTTTTTCATTCTTGAATGAAATTTTCAGTACATTCCAAGCACGGAGTCGAGAAGTTGGTGGCGTTAAATCCTCGTGCCTCGGAGAGCAAATTATTCCGTTAGTTCCGTTTACTGTAGTCAACATCTGATAGTGATCGTTAATAAAAATAAAACATTATCACCCTCAGCCCGCCAACCCGCACTTGAACAGCATGGTGAGTCTTCGTCCTATATCCCTTCCCCTATAAGAAAGGAGACGTGGCCCTGTGAGTCGTTTGTAGGGTTGTAATAATAATGAAGATGTATATATTTTTTATGGAATAATAATAATTATTAACATCAGACAGGGCCAAGTATTTTGTCAATTATTGACAAAATACTTGGCCCTGTCTGATGTTAAGTGGATAGGTACCAATCGCCTGTAAAAAGAGCAACAATTCATAGAGCATGCAAGAGAGACGTCGTGCACTTTATCCACCAACCTGAGATGTAGATGTTACGCTTGACATGATAATATTAATACATATAAAAGTGTCTTAACTTAAGTTTAAACTTAAAACAGAAACATCTTCAGATATTGACCTTGCAATATCTTGATTGGTTAAGTGAAAGTATAAACAGTTTAATATAAACAGTTTAATATATAACTCAAAGTAAGTAAATTTATTTGACTGTGTTAAATTTTATACATTTGAAATGTAAAATTTTTCAGTTAAGGAAATGTATGAAAAGGTTTAACGTGTCAATCTACATTGACACCTTAAAGAACGAGATATACCTGAAGAGTAAATATAATTGTAGTGGATGACGGTATCAGGATAAACTAAATCTCAAGGGAAATTCTAGTGTGATATAGAACTTGTTAAAGATTGTCATTTATTCGTGACAGTTTTTACACGAGCCATATTACGTCAAGTAAGCTCTCGGAACTTTATATCTGAGTTACAAGAACAAATACGAGCCAGAAGTTACTTTTTATAAAAGAAAAAGTTGTTGATACAAAAACTCTCGACTCTGTTGAATATCCATTGGGTAAAGCCTTCCTTTTCATACTTATTTAAACTTACATTTAATAATATGATTGTCCTTTATTTGACTAACTAATAGTTACGTTTAGAGTAACTATATTATGTAATACAGAGAAATTACAGATGAATGATTAAACGAAGATAAAAACGTTTAAATTTCAAACCTTAAATAATTATCACCATTACTTTTACATAATGTATACTTTTATATAACGTTTACTTTTACATAATGTTTCGACGGCCTCCGTGGCGCAGTGGTATGCGCGGTGGATTTATAAGACGGAGGTCCTGGATTCGATTCCCGGCGGGGCAGATAGAGATTTTCTTAATTTGTCTTGGTCTACCGTATAATATACTATGAGAGTATAGTACGAGTACGTTACGTGGCGATTAATCACTAAAAAGTAAGAAATAAAATTTTTTAACAAAAAATAGAGCCGACTCAAAACTACGCACTAAAAAGTAAAAAATAACTGTGTCATTTAGGTGCTTTGATTTACTTAAGCATATCTATGAAGCCGGTGCCAGCAAGTTTAAGGAACATTTATTTAATGTAGTAAAGCAGTTTGTGGGTTCTAGGTAATGTCCTTAAAGTAGAAACCTTGGCTGGCACCGACTCCTAGATATGCTCAAGTAAATCAAAGCAACTAAATGACAGTTATTTTTTACTTTTTAATGCGTTTTGAGTCGGTTCTATTTCTTGTTACAAATTTTTATTTCTTACTTTTTAGTGATTAATCGCCACGTAACGTACTCGTACTATACTCTCATAGTATATTATACGGTACTAGTAGCCAAAAAGCTACCGATACTTACACAAAAACCGAAATCGCTGCAAGTGTGCCTATAAAATTTGAAGAGTTCCTTCAGTTTTCCCAGGATATTATCATCAGATCCTAACACGATGACAATGGGACCACCTTGGAATTCCCTTTCTAATAAAAAAAAATATCAAAATCCGACAATTGTGTAAAAAGTTATGCGTGGTCATACATAAAAAAAAAATATACGTGTCGAATTGAGAACCTCCTTCGTTTTTTTCGTCGGTTAAAAATAATACTCATTACAACTCTCACTACTCATTGGCGAAATCAGTAGTTTGCACCTATGCATCATGTGCCCTGGATTCAATTACGAGATTTTTCTTTTTTCTTAAATGTTGACAGCACTCCTTAGTTGGGATATTGGTGGTCCCTGTCATGGTCATTATTACTGACATATGATACTTGATAGTGAGTCAAAGATTGATACCTTCTATACTGCATTGGAGCAAAGGGTCTCAGCTCGATATCCTCTCCTTTTCTAGAAGACAAAAAGCCTGTGACCAGGAGCGAGTCAGTCTGAAAATAAGATAACAATGACAATTATGATATTTCTTTAATCTAAGAGTGAATGTAATTGAGTTTATTTTTTAAATATTTTTAGGTGAACCTTGTTAAAGAATTGGACCAAAAAATTGGGTAAGAATTAAGATGTCAGAACGTAAAATCTTTACGACGTGGTCTATTTAAATTGTAAATTTTTCCAACCACCTTAAACCCTCCAGATAGCCATAAACACAAAACTTAGTTAGAGTATTCCCGACGGCGGTACTAAACTTAGCCCCGTAGTAGGATAAATAAATTGAAAAAGGCAAAATTTATAGCAGTTTAGGAGTTTGTAGCCCCATAAACTGAAACCTGTTTCTTTCCTGACAACCTAAATCTTCTAAAAGATATTTGAAATGAAAGGCTTTTATTAAAGTAAGTAGTTACTTAGGAACTATACTAAAGCCAAACTGGATTGAGAATGCTTGTCAACAAACAAATTTAAAATGGAGGTAGAAAATGTAACTCATTTTATGCCTAATAAATTTAAAATTATGTTTTGTTATTACAAAAATTTTATTTAAAAGACATTGAATATATTAATTAGTTTTAAGCTTACTAATCTAATTTATTGTCAAGAATTCGTCATTAACAAGTTAACTAAAAATATAAGGTGTAAAATGACTAGTGATCTCTACCTTCATTTGTAATTTGTTTGTTGACAAGCATTCTCAATCGAGTTTGGCTTTAGTATAAGTTTTATAGAATTATGATACCTTATTATTTTAGGTTTAAAATACTTTCGTTTACTTCGGTACCCATGTGAAGTTTTCTAAGCTTAGAAATGGCTTAATACTTATTTTTACGTGTTTAAACTATTTTTAATGACAATTGCCTGTCCATTTATTTTAATTATAGAGTGTTCCTGCTTATATAAGCATAAAAAATAAAAAAAAGTTCTTTGTTAGTTATTTATAAATGAAGCCTTAATAGCCCAAACTAGCTAATATAAATAGAATAGAGAACGAACATGGTGCAAAGCTGAGGCATCAGTTTATAAAAGAACAAAAACTATTTGACAATCAGTGCAGACAGTTGTAGCCAAGAATAAATGGAAAAATAAAACGCATAGACGTACAGAGCGTCTGTATCGCCTCATAATTAGCTCGTCCCCATTGTTGCGAGATAAAACAATGGACTAAAAGCCTTTTTGTCTACATTTCTTAACCAGCAATTCAGTAATTTCAAACAAAGAGAAAAAGAACGTTTTACGAGCGTTTTTTATAAATCCTACGCAAAACACTTTTAAACCTACGGATAAAAAGTCTCTCATATCGTTTAATTTTATATGTGTTATTTACGGTTAGTGTGAATCCATGTAAGTATTTTTTTTCTGTTTTAGTTTAGGTCAACTAGAAAGCAGGCCGATGATATCAAACAGGTTATCATACAGGAAGCCGTTGTATGCAGGCAGCTTAAAACCCTGAAGTCCTTACAAGATACATGCAGCTGTGGACGCAAATCATCTGATAATGAACCGAAGTGTTAGTTACTAAGCTTATGAAAAAATTACTATCGAACATAAATATTGGACACGAGTAGGCGTTACTTTGCGGAAGTTTATAATAAATAGATTAAGTTATTTATTTTGCTCTGAAAACTTTATCTCCGAAACTACAAACTGGAACTTGCGAGGTATTCTTTAATTGAACATTGTACTATTGAATTGAATGTAAGGATGTTTCGGCTTCGGATTGAAACGTACGTAGAGCGTTTTCTGCTAGATCTGAGTCCCTTAATTTTTGGGGCAAATATTAAAATATATAAATAATTAACGATGTATTCATCAATATGAATAATAAAATAGGCAGCTGGGCTTGTAATTTTCCACTAAAGAGACAAAGATAAAATTTGTTGCGTATTTTAATCACTAACCCCATTCAATCCTTGCCTCAATAAAGCTTAATTAAAACGCTCTTTCAGTAAAATAACACCTCAATTAGTTGATTGAGGTTTAAATCCGTACACTGGACACAATATCAAATAAAATTTGGAATTGTTTTAATGAATTATATGGGTTTATGAAGATTTTAATGTCATGATGAAGATATAACGTTTGGTTACACGCAGTAGTGTGTGTATACTGTTCGTCGCTTTTTGTTGAGTTTAATATTAGACATTGCAATACTCTAATGCAAAATTGCCTTAATTTGCTATTTTATATGACAAAATAAACATGGTGATTAGAATATGAAAAACTGTGAAAAAAATGAATTTGTTGATGTATGTTACAAAATTAAAAAAATTACGGATCTCCCTTAAATTATAAAAATTATGTAAGTATTAATAATTTTAAATAATGTAATTTTTATCAAAAAAAAAAACATTTAAATTTTATAAAAAAGTTTAAAATTAGTGTAGATTTGTAAAATATTTAAATCTATAATTCCACTCGCGCAAATTCTTAGTATTAAGTAATATTTTTTTATTGACTACAAGTTGGCCCTTGACTGCTATCACACCTGATGTTAAGTGATAATGCAATCTAAGATGGAAACGGACTAACTTGTTAGGAGTAGGATGGAATCCACACCCCTTGCGGTTTCTACACAACATCGTACCGGAACGCTAATTGTATCAACAAGTTAAGGGCAAATATTTTCTGGAAATACGATGTCTCTAGTATGCCGTATTTATATGGGCCGTCGTGCAATCGTGTGAAAACAAAACCCGCCTCATCTAACAATAGCAGTTCACGTTGCTGGTTTAAATAATCGTTTGATTTGCAACGACATGCAATCAACTAAGCGATTTCGACAAAAGCTTTTATCGATATCGCTTCACGAGGTCATGAGGTTACACCGAACTCAATACCATGTTAAGTGAGACATATTCGAATTGCATTGGAAATATCAGAATACTGACGCAAATACGGTGTGAATACTTTGTAAGTTTTATTGCAGACTACGGCTTCTATTCAAACGAAGAGATTTCAGTAAACTTGTTTAATGATATCTGAATTAGGTTACATTGCTTTTTGCGATATTTGCCTTCCGGACTTCCAAACACCACTGTCTGGAATCTCAGCATCCGGGAGCTCCCTACCCGACGCTTGATATTGTCAGCCATCCTAGTGGAGTCAACCAACACTGCGCTTTCTTCGGAATTTGAACGGAACCTCAGAATCCCAATGTCCATCTTCATCTTTGCGACTCGCTGAGCTGCCTCGATACTTTGGTTCTTCTGTGGATCTCTTCAATCGTAACTTTTTTTTTATCGACTACAAGTTGGCCTTTGACTGCTATCACACCTGATGTTAAGTGATGATGCAATCTAAGATGGAAGCGGGCCATCTTGTTAAGAGTACGATGAAATCCACACTCCTATCGGTTTCTACACGACATCGTACCGGAACGCTAAGTCGCTTGGCGGTACGTCTTTGTCGGCAGGGTGATAACTAGCCACGGCGAAAGCCTCCCACCAGCCAGACCAAGACAAATTAAGAAAAATCCCAAACTGCCCCACCGGGAATCGAACCCAGGACCTCCGTCTTATTAATCTACCGCGCATACCGCTGCGCCACGGAGGTCGTCGTAATTCGATCATTCCTAACATTGGCCTCTTCATCGCCCGCTGAGCGACTCTGAGACTTCTTATAAGGTCCAAAGTTACACACTGGCTTATTATAGAGCTTAGAAACTATTGTTTAGTGAGTGTATGAGTGTGTAAACTTTGGATCGTTTGTTTCAAAATATTATAAGTACAAAATTATATTGTATGTGTACTTATTATTTAATATTTTTAATCTCAGTCCAGTACTGTACCTGTAGCCTGTACTGCGTTCGAGTCTAGGCACTTCAGGCTATCTTATCTTTCTCTATTAACATTATAATTGCGTGAGCGCGGACAGCGTAACACAATATAATAAATTATATGTACGCACAAAGGTCGCTAATCCTGGCAGGTTTTAATCACAGACCACCATTTAATCCTAGCTCCGATAAAGCTTAATTAAAATGTCCCCCTAATACCTACTCACATCAATTTAGTCGCGGTTTACTACCTATGGAAAGGGTCGAAAACAAAAGTGATTCTAAGCCGTATCGATTAAATCGAATAGTTTTGGTTGTAATACACACAACAGTTTGATAGGGTGTGGTTAGATGTGGGGGTATCGATTGCTTAAGCTCAAATATTATACAAAACAACTCTGTGTGGTTTGGTTTAGCAGGCGTTACTTTGTGGAAATTCATTATAATTAGTTAATAATTTATTTATTTTGCTGATTTCCACAAAAAATCAACGAATCCAAGCGAGAGAGTCACACAGATTCGACAAAATATTCTTTACATATGATGATATGTTCCACGCGGAAACTGGAGCATCCTCGGGAGTGTTGACACTACCAAGTACAACAGTCACTGCATCCGTACATCATTGCATAGCATAATAATTAAATTATTAAATATTTACGATGATATTTATTGAGTCTTTTAAAAATTAAAGACCCAAAATATATTTTTCTAGATTAAAGTGATGTTAAAATACCTTGATGTTGACTCGCGGACATTTGAATGGTATTTTAGAAAAAAAATCGTGAAGTAAAGCAATCTGGTCCCCTTTGTTGTTAATTGAAGAATCTGGCTCGATAAGGAATGTAGACAAAAAGGCTTTTAGCCCATTGTTTCGGGCTCACAATGAGTCCGGCCAATTTTAGCTTTGTGGTGCAACACAGATGATCTATCAAACTGGACTTTCATTTTTTAGCGAAAAAGAAAATGCATAAAAAAATTGATGGGACTTTCCTGTTAGTCGATGACAATTAGATAGTTATTTGCTTCTTATTTTACTCGATTACGATGAAGTTTAAGATGTCACTGTGTTGCTATTTTAATTTGAAAGATGTATAATTTGACGGCCGAGTGGCGCACAGGGTAGTGATCTTTCGTCTGCTTCCTGGGCCGTGGGTTCGATTCCCAGTGTCTGGGTGTTTATCTATATATGTATAGTATTAATGTATAATATATATAAAAATATTCATCAGTTATCATAGTACCCATAACACAAGCTACCTAAGCTTGCTTTGGGGCTATATAGCGATGTGTGTAATTGTCCTATAACATTTAGTTAAATTATTTATTTATTATAACTTTTTAAAAGAATTTGTGCTGCTATAATTTAAAAAAAAATCAGAACTTAAGCCATCACATCAACTCGAACAAAAGGTTATTTTTTTTTAATACGGACGTTCGGGACCACGTTCGTGAGAAATTCTGTTTTGTGACAGTTTGACAAGAGGTAGCCTACATCCTTTCTCTGGTTCAAAATTATCTCTTTCGCAAATTTCACTTAAAGCTTAGACGTAACTGCGTTAATACAGAGTTTCTTTTGCACTTATAATATTAATAAAAAAAAATAAAAAGGAAACCAAACTAATTTTAATTTATAAAAGAAAGGAAAAGAGTTAACGAATAAAAAGAATGACTTTGAGTTGGAAAGTATGATCCACGAAATGAAGTCGAGCGATGCGTTATTGCTTTAAGCGGGATAAAGTAAAGGACAAAAGGCTCTTCATAAACGTTGAAACGTTCTATTTGAAGCCACCCCATTTGGAGTCGATTAAAATAAGCCCCATGTAATTCAAGCAGCAAAAGTCTCCGAAAGGTAAGTTGCATTCAGCGGATCTGAATAATTCATTTCGACTCCTGGTGCAACGTACGTCGCCCTTTACCGAATTACCTGGCTCAAAATTACCAAAATTTACATTTGCTCACGCGAAACTGGCCCGTAACTCTATAGTTCGTAGTACGGGAATAGATTGTTAAGATGCACCTGACATGACATTTCATCACGGGATATATATGAATACGCGAATTAATTAGTTCCTTTCATAGAGTTCAGTCGTATCCCTATGAAATTCAAAGCTTTGTTAGATTTTCAACTAGACTGTTTGCACCTATATAGCTATTAGGTATATGTACGACTATAATAATATATTTACACTGTGGTAAATATAATTCTTTCTTTATAAATATTTTCGGTATGAATTTATATATTCCAATGTTTATAAGCTATTGCATAGCTTCTATCGCGGGCCTTGAGCGTGGAGACCGAATTCAGAAATTCCGTAACGAAACAACCTAAAACCAGCTGGATATCAAAAACAATATAAAAAGCATAATTTCGGCGCCGACGTCATTGGGAGCGTGGCCTAGCGGTAAGGCGCTCTAAGTGCCCGAATTGCCAGACAAATGCGGGTTCGAATCCCGTCGGTTCCGCAATTTTTTTTTCAAGCGTGATATTTCAAAAAGTAATTTTTTTACAAGCGTGATATTTCAAAAAGTCATTAAAAATTTCGGTATTTATCGAATTTTAGTTATTCCATCTATCGGTAAATACCAAAACTTTTATTACATGAAATATCATGCTTGTAAAAAAATACTTTTTGAAATATCACGCTAAAAAAAATATTGCGGAACCGACGGGATTCGAACCCGTGCCTCTCTGGCAATCTGGGCACTTAGAGCGCCTTACCGCTCGGCTACGGTCCCGATGACGTCGGTAGGCAAACATAAGTTGATAAAAAATGCCATGCAATAGCTTTACCGCGGCAGTCTCCGAGTGCCACACGTCTTTTTTTTGTGTAGTTGATGTGAAACCTGATGGGAGGCAAATGTATTGACCTTCAACTTCCTCCCGAGCTGTGATAGAGTCACAAGAGCTCCTCATGTTCTGCATACAATGCAACGATAAAAACTACTTGTGCAAAGTAGAAAATAACAACTTTAAATTATAAATATACTGTTCTGTGGTTATCATGCAGACAAAGTAGACTTGACGGCCTCCGTGGCGCAGTGGTATGCGCGGTGGATTTATAAGACGGAGGTCCTGGGTTCGATTCCCGGCGGGGCAGATTGAGATTTTTCTTAATTTGTCTTGGTCTGGCTGGTGGGAGGCTTTCGCCGTGGCTAGTTACCAGCCTGCCGACAATGACGTATCGCCAAGCGATTTAGCGTTCCGGTACGATGTCGTGTAGAAACCGAAAGGGTGTGGATTTTCGTCCCACTCCTAACAAGTTAGCCCGCTTCCATCTTAGACTGCATCATCACTAAACATCAGGTTTGATAGCAGCCAAGGGCCACTTGTAGTCGATAAAAAAAAATTACGTAAATCCAAAAATAATATCCAAAACGATTTCTGAAAAAAATTGTCCGGCGATATTATCTCCAGTGCGCTTGTACGCTTATCGGAGCAAACAATTTATAAGACAAAGTTTTAAGTATAGAGCGGGAGGCTTTACTTGATATTTAATGGAGTAGGGAGTTTTTGCTGGCAACTTTTTTCCTTATACACGAACTGGAGAGCACAGACTCAAGTCGCTTTTGTCGGCTCTTATTAGTTCTTGTCTCGGCTATAATGTTACGTGTTATAAAATACTGGTACAGTCTTCGTATAGCTCGCGTTAAAGTATCACGACTTTTGTTGTTATTGTGAATTATTTTAAAGTTGTTCTTGATACTTGACTTTGATTGATGTTCTTCTATACATATAATTATTGTCATAATTAGTACAATTAATTAATTTCACGAAACAAGCAATTCAATATGTTTAAGCAAAATATTTTTCCAGATTGTTTATTCTTCAGTGGGTTTGTTTGAGACAAATACTTTCCAACTCCGGATTGCTATTTAAAAATTATTAAAAGAGGTCAGCACGAACCAGGAATCCTGGACTTCATGAAGTGTAGTCGAACACGAACACCGTTCATCAAAGAGCTATACCGTTTTCTGTAGCAATTATATCAATGTATGTTTGCGACAAACGTATCTGATGTCATGAATGACGTCATTGCCAAAACATAGGAAATTAGATACTCGTACAGTCATGTTGAAAGAGGCTTACGTGTCGAAATAATTGGAACGTTCATCATGTTAGGGTGAGTCCACACCCAACGCAGTTCACTGATTGATATTATATATTGTTACTTTTTGTTTAATAAACCGTCATGCATGCTGTGCCTTATCATTATTTTATAACCCTAATGTCATCATTATTAAACACCCCACTTCGGGGCATAGACTCATCAGCCTTTTATTATTTACTTCAGTAAGCCGTTGACTGCTGCCATATGTATTGAAAGTGTTGTTATGAGTAGGATCCACACCCCTTTCATTTTCTACCATCGTAAGGGAACGCTAAATCGCTTGGCGGTACGTCTTTGCCGATAGGGTGGATTTCCGCCAGCCGGGAATAAAATACAGGATCTCCGTCTTATAAATGCTCCGGGCATACCAAAGCACCATACGGAGGTCGTCAATGCTAGTTAGCGAGCAAGAGTTTATAATTAATCCAAGACGCTATAATGGTTAGAAGTTTATGTTCGAAATCGAGACGGTTTAAAGTACTCGCCGAGAATGTAATGTAAAATATACTATCATCCAGATACTAGTGAATAGGCACCCACTAAGAATTTCTTAGGATGAAGAGATTTTTTTTTATACTATTATATAACGAGAAAAGAATATTTTTTATACTATTTTATATTTTATATACGTCTATATTAATTACATATTCTAACGGCTCACGATAGAGCCACGTCTCTTTATGGGGGAGGGGATATGAAGTACTGGCGTAGCTTAAACAGTCAGTCGCCGAAAGTCCGTGATTACGTTGAACTTAATTACGTCAGGTACGAGTATGTGTACGCTCCTTTAATGATAACGAAGCCAATTTACAAAGTAAGGAGTCACGATACGGATGTGTATAGAACTAGATACCGCGTGAAACATCTATGACATACACACATTAATTTTAGAATTAGTACATTTTACGCAAGTCTTCACTTGCCATTCATTCTAGCATTGACGTGTAATCTAGGTCATTTTAATAATCTGAATAAATACTGAAGTTCAACAATGGTATGTTTAAAAGCTAAACCCGTTTCTATAGCGGCCTACTTTTAAAAAAAATATTCAACCGTATATCATTTCAAAGATATTTTGTATTGGCTTCGGTTTAACCGTACTCGATGCAAAACCGTTGGTTTAATGGTTGGGCTATGTGACCATGAGGTCCTGTTCGAATTCGAAAGGTTCGAATCCCGGGTCAGCTCAGGAAATAATTCTGAGTTTTTCATTCTTCTATGAAAGGACATTGCGAAAATTTGCCCCAGGCTGTCCAAACTTATGCTCATATATAACTGTTCAATTTAACTACACAATGAATTTTAAACAACTACCCATGTTTCATAGCAATCACTTGAAAATATATCAAATAAATAAAAACTTCAATCGATTTTTTGTGTTCTGAATCACGTGACCGTCGTCGTAGTATGAAAAGTCAACTTTTTCAACCTTCATAACTTTTTTCTGCGACTACATAGCTACATACAACTTTGTTTTTCTGTAAATAAAAAATCTGCACTATTTAATGACATTACTGGGCAATCTGGGGTACACCTCCATACAATTTTTGGCAATGTCCTTTTAATACATTTACATTCCAAGCTAAGAGTCGGGCAGTTGGTAGTGTTACACCGCCTTGCCTCGAAGAACACGTTGAACCATCGGTCCCAGGCAATATCATCAACATCTTAAAGTGATCGTTAATGAATAAATAATAATAATCACCCTAAACCCTGTGCATTGGATAGCGTAGTGGCTCCACGCTCTATATCATATTTCCTGCAAGGAGGAAGGCCTTGTAGTGAGCTATTAATACGCTGATAATGTTGATGACGGTTGGAGCTCCAACTACAGATTGAACAACTAACGGTATTTAGCTAAATGCGAGTCCTTGGTCGCAGTATATCCGTATTGATTCCTACTGGTACGCATCTAACTTTATTGGCCATTGTTCATATTATTTATGAGTCACCGAATTGTGTAATCAAACAATCCAGTTATCCGCCCTCATCGTTTGTGTTTCTGTTAATAAATTAGATTCCATTGTAATGTTCTATTGCTGATTATTTCCCTCTCTTTGTGATATGCTTTCATAATTCATCTGAAACATATTTCCCATTGATTCTTATATAATACCCGATATTATGTTTTATCCTTGTGGTTAGGTAATTTTGTTTTTTTTTTATCGACTACAAGTTGGCCCTTGACTGCTATCACACCTGATGTTAAGTGATGATGCAGTCTAAGATGGAAGCGGGCTAACTTGTTAGGAGTGGGACGAAAATCCACACCCCTTTCGGTTTCTACACGACATCGTACCGGAACGCTAAATCGCTTGGCGATACGTCTTTGTCGGTAGGGTGGTAACTAGCCACGGCGAAAGCCTCCCACCAGCCAGACCAAGACAAATTAAGAAAAATCTCAATCTGCCCCGCCGGGAATCGAACCCAGGACCTCCGTCTTATATAAATCCACCGCGCATACCACTGCGCCACGGAGGTCGACATAAATTGAGAGCGAAGTAATGCATATTGATTTTTCTTTACCAGGCTGTCGTCTTAAGATTCCATGTACTAAATTTAGTATTATTTGTTTATATGGGATATTAATTAAGTTGAAGACGACAAGGACAATGACAATCACGATGATAATGATAATAATTATGAACAAAAAATAATATACCAAAATTCAAAATGATGCGATTGTTATACTGTCCATCTCAAATTACTTATAATATACGTGAAAGTTTTTAAGCGCGAAGCTTTCCATGTAAGTTCAAAGTACTAATAAAGATTATCGCAAATATTATATTATCCCGTATAAAACTTACATAGGTACAGAAGATAAAGCATTAAATTTATTAGAGCGCGTTATCTAAGCGAAGTTCCCGGAGTTAGACAAAAGACATCGCAAGTTCTGTCAATTGAGATAAAGGGATGTAAAATTACGGGTACGGTTATGTCGGCAGTAAAGCAACTTGCTCTGAGGCTACGGACTCAGACGGATAATAAACTTCATAGGGTGAATACAAAAGTTGGACAACAGATAGATGAAGAGTTATATTTTATTAATATAGGCTAAGAGCTGGTGATAGCCAGATCATCATCAGTTTGTAAAAATTGAACGCGGGCCAAGTCATGCTCCTAGGTATTTATATATTTTGCTTCGTGGTGGCTTTGGAAGCTGGTGGTATGTACTTTTTTATAAATTCTACGGAATATCACGAATAATTATGTCTCTAGTAGCCAGCTTTGTGTAACGCTTAGTAAAACACTGTATAACCATAAACTTTAAGCGTCTCTAACGAAGAATATCTACGAATATGAGGTTCTTGCGACTGGGTATGTGATTTCTTGTGATTTGAGGGAGTAAGTTTGAATCTCCAAAGCTATTAATTCCTATCTCCTTAGGTACTTATGGTGTGACCAGGGGCTGCCATTTTTTTGAGCTTTTTGGAAACTGTAGGTCTGGCTACTTTTTTAATTGTGACGGTGTCCGAGTGCCAATATTTCGGCTTTTACAAAATCGCGAAAGTCTGGCTATTGCAAGCTCTCAATCTAATAGAGGTGGTAAACGAGAAAGTTACCAAAAATGTAACAATGTTTGTAACATACGCCATGTATAAACGACTGATGGTATAATATTATGAACACTGAATAAGTTTGGAATGAATACAAAAAGCTTTATGTTATACCTGAACAAAGGATTTCAAAGTTGTTAAGCCTTGGTTTTGTTTCGCACGAGCGAGTTGAAACCAGGTATTTTTGTTAAAAGAAAATTATACCTATTGTTATTTAATATTTTTACTAATATAAACCTTAATTTAATTAATATAACCTTAGTATCAACTGTTATAAACATTATGGATATTCATTTACCAGTAGGTGTTAAAACTATGATTATTTCTGTCGCCCAACAACACCGTTGTATTTTGAAATGAGTTATTTGACATGATATGAGCATTAAAACGAAGTGATCCTTGCATTCCCTGTAAAGTGTTGTTTTATTAAATAAATAAATAATAAATAATAAAAATAGTTTATTTCAGCAACAAAATTAGAACACAACGAACAGTAAGCTGGAGCTTTTTTTTAAGAGTACTAAATATACTCCTGTATTAAAAGACCCCGCTCTTCCTCAATAGTAGATGTAACAAAATAACAATATCCGTAATATAATTTAAACATAGTGAAAAGTTCTATATATAATATATATACTTATGTCATTAAGTGTTTCTATGTAAATTTTAGTACGTGTATATTGTGTGTGCGTGTGTATGTTTGTGTGATAGACGAGTGTTTGCTATTTACCATCTGGTAGGCTGAGCAGCATGGTGGGGTTACAATCCATATCTTCTCCTCCTTTCTCCTACAAGGAGCCTGGCCCTGTAGTGGGCCGTTTATAGGCTGATACTGATGATGGTGCGGCTGCTTCGCTTGCTTCGTAAGGTATTAGAAATAACTTGAGAAAATTATAATTTTTAAATACATATATGAATGTACGAGGTACTAGAGGGGGATAATTTAATCGAAAATTCACGAGATCACGAAATTATGAGGTCACCATATAAAATTCCATTTCCTATTTTACAATGGTTCAAAGAAAATGTTGGTCTCAAATACCAAGTCTTGTTAATCGCGTCTTTCAGAGCTTTCAGATTTTTGTAAAAGGTTTTAGGGTAAAAGAAGTTTGCTCCTGGTTGCTCCAAGCTTGCTAATCTCGCAGCCCGATCTTTTTACATCTACTTTAGGTATTCAGAGTAGCGAAATTAAACTGCTGGAATTTTGAAGCTTGGCTAAATATTGGTTATGGATGGATTTTCTTTGAAAGAAGCTAATTTTGAAATTATTTGATAAAAATTAAATTAATAGACCTTATTTTAGTGATATTTCCTCTTACAGGAGATAGAGCAACCACGCCGGTTTAATGGGAGTTGGAGAGTTCAGAGTCATCCTTTGACTCTTGTAGCGACCACAATATGTTAATGATAATCACCGTAACAACATAACGTAATCTTCAAGACACGGGTATGTAACATTCCTACATCAACTTTGAGATGAGTTGGATTCAGCGCCGAAATTTTTTCTGTCTTTTTCTTATAAGAATAAAATCAATATTTTATAACCCAATCTAGGTCTAGGTAAGTAGATTAAATATTAATAGAAAATGGAAAGCAAACTATTCTGTTTATTTGCATCCATAACATAAAGGGCACTTAACTGTTTAAAAATTTAAATTGCTTCACAGCTAAATGGGATCCATAATATAAACGGGAGCGGTTTAAATAATATATCGGTCAGTGACCAAGTTGCAGCATGGCTTGCTGCACTTCCCCGGGGACGGTCACAGAATATTAACTCCGAATGAGATAAAAACGGAGCTCAGACTCAGGTGATGCTGTTTTTCTTGAAAAGGTAATATTCCTATATTAAGACTACTATATTAATATTCATAAAGGGCTTCGTGGAAGATACTGCCTGATGATGAGATATGGCATGTAAGTAAAATGTGCGAGCGTATTCAAGTACTTATTCTTACCTCATGCATGTTTACTTTACCTTAGGTTGTTTATAGTGTTAACAGTTTGCTAGAATTGTGAGAGAAATTATCATAGGCTAAATAGTAGTTTGCATAGAATCTCTAAAATTGAGAATGAACTGTTCGGGCGTGCATGAAATACGCCCACTGTCTATCAAGTGGTGGTAACACAGGTGTTTCGTTTCATATCCATGTACGTATTATATTACCCTCTTATTCAAGTAAGTTAGTTAATAGACATTGTTGAACCGTAATGTTTGTCTATTTGTAATGTTCTAAAGGTATTGAGAAGAGCCAATAAACCATTTTTATGGAAGCAATCAGCTGTTCTTTCTACAGAGAAGACGGGTTAACCAAAATTGTATAAGTTTTGTGTTTTGTAGTCTATAAAATCAGTTATGATTTCTTTTTTCATTTCTTAGTACTTTTTAATTTCTTATTTCAAACTGTCCCTATCGTGTCATGTGACGCCACCTAAGCTTATCCTTTAGCCTGAAAACCAGCGCTGCTGAGGCAGTAACCTTTTTAGCTGAGATGTAAAATATGTATTAGTTATTTAATTTAGCTTTATTTTAATGATGTTTTAGATTTATCTTTAGTTTTTTAGTCTATTTTTAAGCTTTTGTTGTACCATAACCACTTTCAGCTAAATAAACTATTTTATTGTTATTATTAAATAAATGATTTTTTTCAGAAATAGTAATATAACTAAGATAAGTGGTCGATGTTGTTTATTACATAATGTATGAGTGTATCTTATAGTGGGCAGTACGATTTCTTGCTTAAATTTAATCAACACGGAGCTTTCACGATGTAGCTTACTCGATCATTCATCATTATAACAACTGAGACGGTTTTTGTTCGTTGATCGATGGATGCGTGCTAAATGGAAAATTCTCGCTAAGTATAACAATTGGAGAGAATCAGTAGTCTGTAAAACCATCGTAACTTGTAATTACTGAAATGTAAACAGACATATTTATATTTAATAGTATTAACTACCCCGCGCTATCGCTAAGAGTCGTCGAGCTTTTCTAATAAATTTAAAAGAAAGGAAAGGTTTATTGGTTTAGGTACTATATTAGAATTTAAGTTTCAGCCGTTATATTTTAAATAATATGATTTAGGGACTACTCACACTTATTAAGCTCTATTCGGCACAAGTCCATGAAAACAATGATTTTGAATGGAGACGATTACGCATCCGTACAACTTTCCGCGTCTGTTGAGCTTTCGCAGCAAACAAATATTAAATGAGGACAGTGTAACCAAAATCGTTTAGCGCAATGCGAATAGATATGTGAAAAAAGGTCCTTTAATGAATTGCGGTAGGTGTAGTTGTTTTTCCCGGATTTGGAGGAAAAATAAACTTCTGTATGCTTCTTTTTCTTATTCTCATTGTAAAATGCGAGGAAAATTAAATTTTTGCCCGATAGGTCGTAAGGGATTTATTGTGCCCGTCGTAGTTAGTTAATAGAGCATGACTTTATTTTTGACTTATCCTCTGAGCGAAACGTTTATACTACGGCAGCTCGAAGATTGGGGATTATAAAGTAACAAAAATAAAGACACTTGAGATAGCTTAAGTTTTGAAACCCAAAAAATAAGTTGTTTTACTAAGCTTTTTAAAAAGCTAGTTACAATCTAAAATTAATTTAATT
The DNA here is from genome assembly GCA_034621355.1 of Mycalesis mineus. NCBI lineage: Eukaryota > Metazoa > Arthropoda > Insecta > Lepidoptera > Nymphalidae > Mycalesis > Mycalesis mineus. The sequence goes on from CM067892.1 coordinate 13,916,785, forward strand.
TTTTCAGCATTTTACAGTAACAACGCTGCCAGACTAAAAAGGAGCAAAAAGCATCTACTACAAGCTCACAGCGTGTTTATTTACAAAATGTGCACATATAGAGTTACATTACATGTTTAAAAGTGGTATAGAAATATTTTTAAGGGTGTCGTCCTTTTGAAGTTTTGGATAAAGCTCGCTGGCTCTGAAAGCAAGTGGCGTGTCTGTCTCCCATATTTATAGCGTTTGAGTTAATATTTTTAATGTACTAGAACATGTTCGCTTTATAGCTGGAATTCCAAAGAGTTTACGGTTGGAGGGACAGAATACTAGGGGAATCTAGTAATTGGATGGTTTGGTACTATAAGTTTTATTTAAGGTATTTCAAAATAGTATAGTCGTAGTTATTTTTCTAAAAATAATGTACTTAATCATATTTTGTTCATTGGTTTTTTGTACGACCGAAATCTATAATGATAATTATTAGGTTCGATGATCGTAACACCACTAACTTCCCAATACCAGATTGAGATTTTGATCTAAGAATTTATCTGAAAAAAAGAGCCTCATATTTCATAGCACGATCCAAAACCCGAAACCACGTTCTCGTGAAACGAAGTACATACACCGCACACACATAGTCTAATCAACGGACTAACGAGGCACTTACTTAGTGTGAGTAGTTATTACTAGAAGGTAGGTACCTAGTTGTTTTGATTGAAGTTAAAGACAACATTATAACATGACAATGTAAAATTTTTAACCGACGTAAAAAAACGGAGGAGGTTCTCAATTCGACACGTATATATTTTTTTACGTAAGACCACGCATAAGTTTTTACAGTGTTGTCCGTTTTTGATAATTCTTTTTTTATTAGAAAGGGCACACTTCCAAGGTGGTCCCATTGTCATCATGTTAGGATCTGACGATGATATCCTGGGAAAATGAAGTAACTCTTCAACATGTACAGGCACACTTGCAGCGATTTCGGTTTTTGTGTAAGTATCGGTAGCTTTTTGGCTACAAGTGCCGTATAATATACCATGACAGTATAGTACGAGTACGTTATGTGGCGATAACTAAAAAGTAAGAAATAAAAATTTTTAACAAAAAATAGAACCGACTCAAAATGCACTAAAAAATAAAAAATAACTGTGTCATTTAGTTGCTTTAATTTACTTAAGCATATCTGGTGCCAGCCAAGGTTTCTACTTTAAGGACGTTACCTAGAACCCACAAACTGCTTTACTACGTTTAATAAATGTTCCTTAAACTTGCTGGCACCGACTTCATCGATATGCTTAAGTAAATTAAAGCAACTAAATGACATCGTTATTTTTTACTTTACTTTTGAGTCGGTTCTATTTTTTGTTAAAAATTTTTACCTTTGGGAACTCGATAGCAAAATTTTCATAGATCAAAGAAATCACTGAAGTTCCATATATGACAAAATTTGGGCGACCTCACGTCGACTTCGCGTAGTAGCTTTGTGATCTGGCGTCAGAGAGTCCATTCCGCATTTTTCCCGCGCCTACGGTCAAACAAAACGGAAAGTGGTAGTATGCCAAGCATCCAGGTGACGTTACAAAGTATGTTTTTGTATCCGATTTATGATATAACCCTTGAAAATCAGAGTGAAATTAGGTCGATCATAAAAACATACTTTTCCTTTTCCATATATTGGAATTGGTAAGCTTACTTTTATTTTGCAAATTTTTTTTACCTACTACAAATTGGCCCTTACATACAGTAGTGCTCTCTTGCTGTAAAAAAGAATTACCTCGTTGGTTCAGTGGTTTTGAAGCCACAAAAGTTTTGAGTATTTATGATACTAAAAAACGAACATAATAGGAGCGTTCACTGGATAGTCTTAACTAATATGAAGTTTTTCTGACAGCAGCTCGGTGTGATTGCACTCCAAAAAGAACACGTTAAGCTGGAAATGAGCTTAAGCTGGTAATCATGCTTCTATTTGGTAGGTCTTTGGTTATTGTTTCGATATGCTTTTACTTTGGTCGTGGCATCAGACGCTACATTAGTGCAGGATGGACATGGCGATAGTAACATAAGTATAAAATATACGCCTCTTTTCTAAATGAAAAGTAAATAAATAAAATAAAAAAAAAGTAAGTGAAACTGGAAAATTTTCGCGGCGCTCGAAAATTTTTCGTTGTCGCTGCAACCGCAGCTAAGTTCGGAACTAGTTGAACCTGTTGTTAGACACGGAGCCAAGTGACGTTTGACACTTCTTCCAACTGTCCCACTAACTCCAGTTAATTGAGAAACTTCGCTAACACTCTTCCGACAAGCTATAACCGCGAGCTATGTTCCCGATTTTATTGGCTTTTATCTATGTATGTAATAGTTGAATAGAAATCGATTGAAACTAATCTCTGTGCTGAATTTAATTCAAATTCGACTTCATTTTACTATTGGAATATGCCTGGCAACCTGTTTAGTTTAATTTTTTACTGCAATATTCATCACAATAAATCAATAATCATTACAGTACAAAGCAGTATTATTTAAATATGGTAAATTCAAAAATAGTGCAACATGCGTCAACTTTTGATTTTATTTTTGTATTTCGTAACTTTGTTCTTTAGTGATCGAAAAATAGAGATGATTTTTTATCAAAACTATGACAATAATCAAGACGCAATGCTTCGCTCGCACCAGTTCGAGCTAAGCATTAGTACCCCGAACAAGATCGAATCTAGCACTTTTCGATAGTAACAATAAACAATGTTCACCGTTTTCCCATTTCACTATTTAAGTACTAGCGAAAGTTTAAATGCGAATTGCGAAATCTAATAATAATTATTAAATATTGCTCTTATAGATTTTGCTAAGTAAGTATGGTATAATATTGGTCTAAAGTTGTCCCGCAGAGATATCTCGGTCAGCTTGGTAGAGCTTTCAAGTTGCAGAAACTAATCTAATTAACGCCGTCTCACCGGGCGCGGCGCCGAACACTGGGAATAGATCCAGCTGTTGACAGCTTACTTGCTGTAGATCCTCTTGTCAAAATTTCTTGGTATTCGCTACCAAATTGTACGTTTTATAATCTGGGTAGGTATTCATTTAATACACTTAAGAATTTATTTTTCTCCTTTACTATTGTCTGTCGGCAATAGGATTCACTCTCACACTAGAAGTTATTTATGATGGTAAACTTTTCTTAGTAAATTCTGTTCAAGGAATCAGTAGTAAAGTCAGTATTGACCGATAAACTTGGCTTTTAAAAATTAAGCCTTGTTAATGTAGTAAACGAAAATAAATTACAGAAATACCCATTATTGTGACGCAGATAGACTTAAGAATGAAACCTGTAATTTAACACCAAAACGAAAGCTTCTTACATGTATTATATAGGTAAATATGTACTGAGTAAAGCTGCTTAAAAGTGCTAACATATTCCGATTTTCCCTTGTACATAGTGAAATAAAATATGAGCCACGCTTGACATAAAGTGGCGGAATATTAAATCTGTAAACACTGAATGTTTTATTTAGGGAAGAACGACTTGAAATTTGAATACGCCTCATATTTTACGTCACTGGATAAATGGTTTTACATTTCCCGGCTTTAAGACGTTCATCAGAATCTTTTTGCTTGCATATATGAGCTTACTTTGCGTTGGTATGCCGAATGAGGAAAAATAATGAAAAGGCTAGCACGAGGAGAACATTTAGCTTCACTTGGCATTTCCTTTGAAATTACAAACGAAAGAATATTAAAAGAATGTATCATATCTCGAGAATCACTACGAGAAAGTTTAGTCCATTAATTGATTCACATACTTTTTGAATGTTAGGGAGAATTTCAATTAGGTATGCAAGTTTTCGGGTTGATGCAAGTTATATTTCACTGTGCAAATTACTCATAGCTTCACAGGCAACGAATGTTGTTGCTAATATATAGTGAGAAAGGCGATGGTGTTATGCTCAACTCTGATTGGAAGCGAAGCGTCGCGTCAAGTTTGTTAAGTACAATTATAATATTCATTGGCACAAATGAAAGTCATAAAGAAGAATTGAATTGAATTGAGTATGATATTAATCTCTATTTTTAAATAATTATGGTACAGGGTTGTGATTAATCTGAAATTGAGCGTCGACGCTTGATTCGATTTTTGTGTAACACAACTTTGTACTTTAGTGCTGATAAAATATGAATGGGAAAATACGACGTGACGAGACGCGACGCTATGCTCCAGCGCCAGTCTCAGTTTAAATCTTAGACCTCATCTATCGGAGAGCATGTAAATGGCGCAAGTTTTGGTCATTATCTTTTATATCTGATACGGAATATTACAGTCATACTAGGAATCCGCCAACCCACTTTGAAGTAATGTGGTTGGCCCAAGCTTCAAATCTTTCTCTCCTGTGTCAAAGAAGGCCACGAAAATAAATATTATGATGAGTTTTGTTAGCAAGAACCGGTGATTTTTCAAACGAGACTGTCTCAAAGAGCTCTTCTTGCGAATAATTTAGTAAATGGGCAATATGGTAGATGCATTTCCGATGTCCTGCAATAAATCAATTGATTGAGCGAGTGTTCCATGGAGTGCGACTCATGGCGTCTGTCGGTTTCCATTCGCTCGCTTTTGAACCGTCCATTCGATGGTAGCAGTGTAATCCATTTTGTTCGGAATCCAATAACGAGTGTTCGAGTCCCTTTTATTCATCCAAATCGTCTACTGTAACACCTATAACCAAACAATTAGCTTTTATTAAACTACGATTCAAGTGATACTTAAATGTTCTTTTCACTCTACTCAATATCTCGCACTATCACGAACGAAAGAGTGAGATTATGTAAATGCTACACAGTCACAAGATGTGGCCCTGGGCGCTGCCATATTTGCCTTGGCTGCTCTACCAACCGCCTTTCACTTAACCCTACTTCGTGGCCGGCTATAAGTCGACATATCACAAGTCGCCGATGGACCAAGAGACGATGAAAAAAATTTCACTTGTAAAATTTGTATAACATTTACTTGAAATCATAACATCCAAAAAGTAAAAGCTACAACAAACAAAATAGGTCCAAACTAAAAAGGTTGTTCCCGTTGGTTTTAATAACGACATAACTTTCATTAACCTGAATAAAATGAAACTTCAAAAGGATAGAATATAAGCGGCTTTGTTATCGTTGAATATTGGAAGTTCCCATTTTATTTTTCCAGAAAGACTTTATATGAAAATATTAAATAGGAAAACTCAATAACTGAGCTGCCTCAGACAAATATCGATAATAACAACGCAGTTGAAAGGTCAGAATCAACACTACGTGCAGATCATGGGTACCCGTCCGTTCAACTGTAGTAGTTTTCAATCTATTGAGCCGCTTTGCTCGTCGTTGTGCGATGAGAAATGTGGATGATCAACGAGCCTCGAACAAGCACTGTCCTGAAAACTCTCACTCTGTCAAAAACTGAAAGTTGCCAAAAACAGTCGAGCTCGAGTCGAACACTCGACGCATGCTTGTCCGAGTGTAAGTCAACCTACACTAGTCACTATACAAATTCGGGTCGGCAAGTGCACAGTTCCTAAGTTTAGATCTTTACACGTATGAATTGTGCACTTTCTTTACCTACCTTTACCTAGACTTGATTATTGTAGTCAAACGAAAACCTATTTAGTAAATAAAAATGTTGATGACGGATGATTTAGTTACCTAAACACTGGGGAATTTCGTATATACGAGTACCTACCATTATTTACTCAACATTTTAAGTCTTGTTATACAAACTGAATGAAAATAACATTAGTATTTCACAGACGTCAAGGCAGAAGGTAATTAATTTAAAAGTACTTTCCAACTTTAAAATTTCCCTCAAGGTACGTAGTTGTTCTATGTTTACAACTTTATCAAAACAGTGAAAGTTTATTAGGAATAATTTAAGGGGAGCCTACGGAGTTTTCGACACGAAAACTTAGCTTTAACATTTTAGAATTATCAAATAAACTCTTCAATGGCAACTGTTTAAAATTCCCAGGTGTCGCCTCCGTAGATTCCAACTCCTAAACTTTGCTCCCTTGTTAGTACTCGGCTGGGGTACCGTCAATTGATGCTTTACTGTCGTATTTATAGTATTTTATTACGACCTCAAGGTCAATTGATGATGATAAGGAGATTAGATTAAATGCATTGGATTACATACATGTTTGCCTCCTTAACAATCACTATCAGATGTTACTTATTGTGTTCTGCGAAGCATAATAAATTTCACAATAGCCTTCTTAGAATATTAAATGAATATTTCTTAGAAGAAAGAAAGTCGTAGTCAGATCCAGGGCTTGAACTCAGGATCTCGTGATTTGAAGCCACATAGCTGCTTTGACGGACAAGCACTGGATCTACGAGGCACTTGTTATGTCATCGTCAGCGTCTACAATTTTCGAATTTAAAATTTTCTTTTCGTACCTATATTTTTATATAAGTGATTGTTTTCTTTCATTAACTAAAAAAAGAGTTTCAATGTTATATTAGGTAGAGATTAGATAAAGAAAGGCATGAAACGATGTATAACTTGGTATTTAAACATTCGTGTCTCTATTATATAACTCAATTCGTTCGTTGTAGCAAAAGCACTCGTATTTTAATAACCTCTGTCAAGCAACCGTTTCACAATCTACTATTTTAATGTCGGTACAGTGTACACGTTAATAATATATATCATTATGATATTTTTGTTCATTGTTATTGAAGTATAATAAATACGACAATAACACAGATAGAGTAGGTTTAATATCGGCTCAATAGAACCAGCATTGAAAGAGAAACAATAATAAACGATTTTCTTCGCAAACATTCGTTTATATTAATAACATATTGCGTAAAAAGTAAGAAATATAAAAAAGCAAAAAACATATTACAGTGGAATTGGATTACAGACAGACAAATACGAGTAACAAATTAAAAACACCATGGAAAAATTAACAAAAATGTTTACCCACGGCTACCTTGCAAAATGTAAGCTGAAAATAGAATTTCACGAACAACCATCCATCAACTTTAGAAATGCTATAATATTGTTGTTATGATGAATGATCGGGTCTTACAATATTAACAACAGAGCTCAGTTTACACAACAGAATGATTATCACGGAAGAGATTACGATTTAAACTCGTAATAATCTGAGAGCACAGCTAAAACAGATCGGAAAATAAATTATTCAAATGAAAACAATACTCAGAATTGAGTACGTTAAAGGAATACTGAGAATATTGCGTATTTTTATCCGATGAAAAATAAAGGAGGTTCTCAATTTGACGCGTATACTTTTTATTTAAGGCCACACATAAATTTTTACAGGGCTGTCCGATTTTGATAATTTATTATTTATTATAAAGGATCTAAAATGGACACATAGTCATCATGTTAGGATGTGATGATGAAATCCTGGGTAAGCTTCAAATTGTATAGGCACTCTAGCAGCAATTTTGTTAATTTTTAATCGTCGATTGCTTTTTGGCTACAAGGGCCGTATAATGGTAACTCTTATAGTTTAGTAAGAGTAGGCTTTCCCATGTATGTATGTATGTATACTGTCGATAATTTTTTTTTATCGACTACAAGTTGGCCCTTGACTGCTATCACACCTGATGTTAAGTGATGATGTAGTCTAAGATGGAAGCGGGCTAACTTGTTAGGAGTGGGACGAAAATCCACACCCCTTTCGGTTTCTATACGACATCGTGCCGGAACGCTAAATCGCTTGGCGATACGTCTTTGTCGGTAACTAGCCACGGCGAAAGCCTTCCACCAGCCAGACCAAGACAAATTAAGAAAAATCTCAATCAGCCCCGCCGGGAATCGAACCCAGGACCTCCGTCTTATAAATCCACCGCACATACCACCATACAAAGACCATTATTTTTTAAATGATTTATGTTTAGAACCTTGTTAATAACGATAACTTATAATAATAGCTTACTCCAGTAAACTTAATATACAAAAAATTAAATGAATTTTATGGATGTTTTAAATCCAAGCGCGTTGGGTAAAATATAAGGTAAAGCTATTGCATAGCATTTTTTATCAACTTATGTTTACCTTCCGACGTCATCGGGACCGTGGCCGAGCGGTAAGGCGCTCTAATAAGTAAATACTAGAACTTTTAATGACTTTTTGAAATATCACGCTTGAAAAAAAAAATTGCGGAACCGACGGGATTCGAACCCGTGTTTCTTTGGCAATTCTTAGAGCGCCTTACCGCTAGGCCACGCTCCCAATGACGTCGACACCGATATTATGCTTTTTATATTATGTTTTTGATATCCAGCGGGTGTTAGGTTTTTTCGTTACGGAATTTCTGAATTCGGTCTCCACGCTCAAGGCCCGCGATAGAAGCTATGCAATAGCTTAAAAATAGAAACACTATTTCCAGTAGCTAATATATTATTATGGTTAACCACAGTAGATTATTACAGTAAAGTTAATTTAAAAAGAAGTGAATGGAATGAAAGATTTGATGGTTACTGTTAACAAAACGAGCGCGTTGCTTGGCGCTGTTTACATCATCGTATTTATATATTTTCAGCTCCCATGGGGCAGGTAAACCGCACCTCTCATCCGTTAATAGCGTTGTACCCCAACCAGTCGGCCACCACCCTTGCAATAAAGCAAATGGAATAAAAAAACGGTCAAGTGCGAGTCGGTGCACGTTTTGACTCCCTTCGTTATCATCAATCTTTTTGAACGGCTCAGTAGAGACTCCGATCCTTATTGGAGATGGGATTGCTTAGCTACTTACGTTTAGGGGGCAGCTAGGGGCTTGGAAAGAAATGCAACGATACTTAATAGTTATTTCATTAATAATGAATTACAATGAAAAATACTATAATTAAACTACATGACTAAAGATCAACGATTGATCTTCTACATCCTAGCTAAGCCTAAGGTGACTCGGTAGTCACCTTAGGCAGCGATCGATCAAGAGGTGATTCTCGTTGGCTCCTTATTTTAGAGGCAGCACGGTTCACGTGAGACTTGCATGTAGATCTTGCTGTGTAAGCGCATCGTGCGACTGGTACAGTGTGCAGGTTTTTAAGCCATCGCTTAAACGGTAGCTTCCTGGACTTGGCTGCACGTAACACGCTTAGTCCCGCCACGCTGTTCTAATGCAGGTTAAGTTAAGTGTAATTTGTTAAGTGTTATTTTTTTTTCATTACAAGTTAGCCCTCGACTGCAAACACTCGGTATAATGGTAAGGTGATCTAAGGCAATCTAAGTTAGCTGCGGGCTTATTTGGAAGTAGGAATATGAAATCCACACCCCTTTCTGTTTGTACACGACATTGTACCGGAACGCTAAATTGCCTTTGCTGGTAGGGTGGTAACTAGCCACCGAGCTAGACTTGCACCATTTTCCACTTAATGGGCCCATCTGGGAATCGAACCCAGGACCTCCGTATTAGAAATCATCTGGGTATACCACTGCGCCATCAAAATTAGGGCTTTACTTATGCTGACTGGGCTTAACTTAGGCGGGTCAGGTATTGGAATGTAAGCAAACAACCACCAACTTCCAATTGGGGTTACAATTTCTTGGAATAGAGAAAATCTTTTCTCCCTTCCATGATAATGTCATTGCCCAACTTGGAATATTATGAAGCAAAGCCGTGACAGTACGATTTGATTTAAGTTTGTTGTTTTGCATCTCTAACACCTGAATCTTTGGTATGTAATTTGCTTTTTGTATACAGACATACACCAATAGGATACTTCAAAAAAGAACTATAGGAAAAAACGGAACACTTCATTCATACTCGTAACGAGTATGAATGAAGTGTTCCGTTTTTTCCTTCAGGCACGGAACCCTAATATTGATGCAATTACTTAAAACACGTTTCAAAGCGTCAATAACACCTAGTAGTTTGTACCACTGACAATGTATTGACTAAGAGCATTTTTAGAAACCTTTTTAATGTGCAATGTAATTGCTTACGCACTATAAAAGTATAAACAGTAGGGCTTCTCTTCTTCTTCTCGAGTCGCTTTATCAGCTTTGAGGATCGTGGCACCCCAACGACAAAGGCTTCTTTATGGTGTTTTGCCATTTCTTACTATTTGCAACCGCGCGAATAGCATTTGAGATGGGCGCGTCAACTGCCTCCTTTACTTGGTACGTCCATCGTCTCGGGCTGCGTCCGCGGAGTCTTTTTCCCTCGATCTTGCCAGTGACCACAAGCTTCTCAATACTACCCGCGTTTTTTCGGACACATTAGGCAAACAATAGTGCACATTAGGCTTAATGCCTATTAACTTCACGTGTATATATATTATGACTATACCTAGAAGTAGGTAATACTGTTTTATGCGATAATTAAAAGCTACATGGTGTTGAAGTGCTAAGTAGAGTTGAGTAGTTGACTTGACCGTTGAAGCCTTTGCAATATTAATTTTGTATTTACGGCTTACTTTAAGAACCTCTTGCAATATGGATTCTGAAGCAAAATAATATATCAAAATGTATTTTCGTAATAAGTTTGACGACTGCTTCATTTGTCCAGTGGTTAGTTCCGGGTTCAAATCCTGATTTGGGATACGGAATAATACTGAATTTTTTTGCAAGATGTTTTCAGTAATAGCATTGACGACCTCCGTGGCGCAGTGGTATGCGCGGTGGATTTATAAGGCGGAGGTCCTGGGTTCGATTCCCGGCGGGGCAGATTAAGATTTTTCTTAATTTGTCTTGGTCTGGCTGGTGGGAGGCTTTCGCCGTGGCTAGTTACCACCCCACCGACAAAGACGTACCGCCAAGCGATTTAGCGTTCCGGTACGATGTCGTGTAGAAACCGATAGGAGTGTGGATTTTCATCCTACTCCTAACAAGTTAGCCCGCTTCCATCATAGATTGCTTCATCACTTAACATCAGATGTGATAGCAGTCAAGGGCCAATTTGTAGTCATTAAAAAAAAAGTAAACGTTTGAATCCCGGAATCACGAAAGTTGGTGGTGTTTTACTTCTTTCGAGAGCACGTTACGTTGACTGTCCCGATCATAATAACATCTTTGCATAGATTAAAGACTACTAGATGGAGTCATAACGCGGCTGTAGGTTCAAGAGCGTGACAGACTTATTTCATTCGGCCTTTATTAGAAAGTGACACAAGATTATTTTTTGTCTATAAGATAGTTTAGTAAACACATAATAGTGTTTACTAAACTATCTTATATAAAGTAATATTTCGTATTTTACGATATTTTAAAACATAACGTTTTATGATGTACTTAAATGTTGACATGTCATGTCAATAAGGCTGATTTGTTGTCTCACGAGTGGACACGCTATGGGCTCTATCTAGTTGTCTTTAATCTATGCATCTTTGTGTCGATTCTGTAACAAAACTTGACAGAGCACGTCTCGATGTTATTGCTATGTTTAATACAATACTGTAAATAGGGAAATATAACTAAAGACCATGCCACCACTCGCATATCTAAGTTTCATTACGAAATAGACATGCTAATAGTGATTATTTTAATAATAACACATTATTACTCTAAGCCCGCCAACCCAGATTGAAGTTGCGTGGTGGATCTAAGATCCATAATATCCTCTTTGCGATAAGATCTCGCCCTAGTGGGCCTAATTTATGAAAATATTAGGTATTAATAAATTAGGGAACGTTTTACACTCATTATCATCATCAGGTGCCTTCTTCAAAGTGAAGTTGGGCAGTCCGGTGGAGAAAATTCTTTCATCCTGCGAAACAGCTTTAAGCTTCGTGTAGCTAAGCTTGGTCCACTCCTTTACATCATCAAACCACTTTCTTCGCTGTCTTCCAGGAGCGCGTTTTTCGGGTATCTTGCCTTCTAGAATCAATCTTGGAAATTCGTAGAGGATCCCCTTTGTAGAAGCCCGAAATACGCAACTTTTCTTTTCATTATATTTGTCATCAGCTGGCGTTTGCATTTGGCTCGTTCGAGAACTTCCGCATTTGAGAATTCCGTTTTACACTCACACGTCTGTTATGAACGAAAATGAAGTACGAGTACCTACTCCTCTCAATCTCAAAATGTTATTTTTATATTTCGCCTAACAAGCTGAACGACAACATTCAATTGCAGAGGACTTAAAGCATTAAAGTCGTTAGCCGTTAAGCGGAAACAGTCTGATGAGATCAAAACGCTGCCTTTTATTACAGGTAACTGAAGAGCTCTTATTTTAGCGACGAGACGCGAGCCACCTAATTGGATTAGTTAGCAAAACTTTGCATCAAGACTGCAAAATTTCCCTCTTGAATTATGTTGTACCTACCATTTTGACGACCCTTCACGAGAACGCGATAATTCGCCGAGGTTTGGAGATTCACCCCCCAGTTTATGAAAATCTGTTCATTGATCGTATCGGTGTATTATTTTAGTCCGTTCAAAAAAGGAGGAGTTCCTGAAATTGACTTAAATGTTTATTTTGACATGTACTTACTAATTAGTTTTGTTTGTCATTCGTAACATGGAATCGTATGCATGGAAATTTGTGCGAATGATTTCGTTTCCCCTACCTACTCATTACATGTAATTTTATACTAATAACTAATTAATGATAGGTACACGCAATCGTTGTCGACTGCCTCGTTGGTCTAGTGGTTAGCCTATGTGGCTTCGATCACGAGGTCCTGGGTTCGATCCCTGGGTCGGGTCATGGAATAATTCTGAGCTTTTTCATTCTTCTATGAAATGTTCAGTACATTCCAAGCCCGGAGTCTGGAAGTTGGCGGTGTTATACCCTCGTGCCTCGGAGAGCACGTTAAGCCGTCGGTCCCGGTAACTATCATCAACATCGTGATCACAAGTGATCGTTAATATATGAAACATTATCACCCTAAGTCCGCCAACCCGCATTGGAGCACCGTGGTGGGTGTACGCTCCATATCCCCTCTCCTGTAAGGAGGGAGGCCTGGCCCTATAGTGGGCCGTTAATAGGCTGATAATGATGATGATGATGATGACACGCAATCGATCAGGAGTATAGAGTTACAGAGCGACGGTTTTAAGTGCTCTGCGAGGAAACTTGGCTAAATTATTGCATTCAATGTTGGCGGCCGATGTGGTTGCGGAGTCAGCTGCGCTTAACCAAATGACTGACGCAATCAACTGATTTACATTTGAACTAGGCCTTCAATGAAGCCTTGATTGCCTTGACAGTTAGTTAGTAGATCAGTGATTAGTAGTACAGCTTATTGTGTCTGTTTATAGTAAGTAGTACCCACTATGTATTGCTTTGATCCTAGTCTAATGGCTATGTTGGTGTGATTACAGGTACTGGACTCCTATGATTAGCTTGACGGGCTCAAGAAAGTGCTTTCTACGACGTCAACCTAACTAGTTGAACGGAGGTGGTGGATTAACTTTATATTATATTTTATAATGAAAATATACTCATATCGTTAAATAAAATAAATAAATAAATAATAAAAAAGCTTTTTATTTCTCCAAAAAATGTGTTTACAATTTTACTTATGTACTAAAATATAAATTGCTTACTATATATTTAATTATTTGTTTTATAAGTACTTATATTTTTAATTAAAAGAAGAACCCTTGACGGTGAAGGCCTCCTCCAGGTTTTGCCATAGTGAACGGTCTTTAGCCTTCTGTATCCAGTTTATATCGCTATTTGGGTGTAAATGTATGAAATATTTGCTGCTTTTGTTTTGCATAAAATTTGTGTAATTCTGATCTTTCTTGGCATACAACTTCATCGCCGTCATGTGTCAAAATGTTTATGTCACATTTTGACACATGACAGCTTATAGTATAGCCCAGATAGAAGACCCCGAGTCACTAAGCGGCGCTATTTAAGTTGGGGAAAGGGGAGGGGGTTTGTAGTAACATTTGATGCCTCACTACTATGTAGATTTATTTTTTATCGACTACAAGTTGCCCCTTGACTGCTATCACACCTGATATTAAGTGATGATGCAATCTAAGATAGAAGCGGGCTGACTTGTTAGGAGTACGATCAAATCCAAATTCCTATCGGTTTCTACACGACATCGTACCGGAACGCTAAGTCGCTTGGCGGTACGTCTTTGTCGGTAGGATGGTAACTAGCCACGGCGAAAGCCTCCCACCAGCCAGACCAAGACAAATTAAGAAAAATCCCAATCTGCTCCACCGGGAATCGAACCCAGGACCTCCGTCTTATGAATCCACCACGCATACCACTGCGCCACGAAGGTCGGATTTAGCAGTGGATATGGACATCCACTGCTAATGATGTCGGCTGTTTTGTATTCCGCACTAATTTACATAACTACATTAACATATCATAAGAACAACATAAACAGTCTTTAGTGTGTAAAATAATAAAAAAAATAAAAATGCGCTAGCTCGCGCGTGGCAACATCATTTAGAAGAGCCGTAACAGTGGCAGGAGTACCAACCGTAATGAAGTATACAAATATGGAGGGTAGAGGAAAGGAGAGTCATCTTATATGGGAGAAAAGTTGAAAAAGTGTCCAGTTGTATGCGTTAAATAACAGTTCAAAAATCCTCCACAATCGCGCTAGTGGATGCACAGGGTATGGTATGAATGTAGCAATCGTAGATGAATTGAAGTATGCCGAGTTAAAAAATTTATTGTCATTATCGACTAAAGTAGTTAATTATTGAGAACTTCAACAACTTACGTTGTACAAAATATTGTGGTAAATATAACCTTACAGAATTATAACCGAACGTGCGTTTAGAGTGATTAGTTCGTAAACAGTAAATAGTACGGTTATTGATATATAAACATTTAATTTTATGAAAAAGTGAGTGAATAACAGAACTCAAGAAGAAAAGAGAAGAAGGACGTAAATCTCAAAACAAAAAAAATATACTCTAACAATATTTGGCGCTTCTTTTGAGAGTTACTTTGATGCAACTGTGGCGCCATCCTAATTTAATACATTTTGACGGACACTTTTTCATATACACAGATGATCCTCCTTTCCTCTACCCTCCATATATACAAAGTAACGGTATCTACCACAAACGAAATCCATTGAAACAGGACTTTAGACATTCATAAAACAATAATACCGTCCGCATCAGAGTATTACATGTCGCAATAGATTATGCCAACTTTGATTAAAAAACGCCATCAGAAAACCAATCAGAGCACGGATTCGATGGCTGAGTCGGATTAGTCAATCGCGTCCCCGCTTTGTGTAGCACTTACTTTCACGTTAAAATAAAATGCTTTTGCTTTTTACCTGAAATTATTTATAATTTGTTTTACGTAAAAAAGAGGGTTATACGTTTCATATGTCTATATCTATGTACCTACGAGTACCTGTCTGTCTGTCTGTTTCTTTACGGCCTCGTAGCATTATTTTCAACAAAGTTATTGACGATTCTGTATAATAATGGGCAGAACTTCCGGCTAAATAGTAATACGCGACGACCTCCGTGGCGCAGTGGTATGCGCGGTGGATTTATAAGACGGATGTCCTGGGTTCGATTCCCGGTGGGGCAGATTGAGATTTTTCTTAATTTGTCTTGGTCTGGCTGGTGGGTGGCTTTCGCCGTGGCTAGTTACCACCCTACCGACAAAGAAGTACCGCCAAGCGATTTAGCGTTCCGGTACGATATCGTGTACCGATAGGAGTTTGGATATCATCCTACTCCTAACAAGTTAGCCCGCTTCCATCTTGATTGCATCATCACTTAACATCAGGTGTGATAGCAGTCAAGGTCAAATTGTAGTCGATAAAAAAAAAAAAACAAAAAATTCACCAAAATAATTCTAGCTTCTCTAAATTGTTGGCAAACGAAAATTTTGAATTTGAAGTCATCTTAGTGCCTAGTGTGAGTTTTCACCAAAACAAATCGAAAACACATTCGCGTAAAGGCAAATTTTATATGGAATTGAAGCAGCGCCCCTGGCAGTATCGAGAGAAAACTCAAATGGGTGAGTGTCAGTGTCATATAAAATTTGCGTTTACCGTTCTCGATATCGACGCGGTAAAATCTCTCTCAGGTACGTGTACATTTGGGACATAGAACAAGTTACTATATATATTTTTCGTAATCACAACCTAAATTCCACGTAAATGAGCAGCGGCCTCTACTAGCTATTTTCTATAATAATAAATATATGTGAATGTAGAATCTCATATAGTTATACCTTACAGAATCCAATAATTATAATCTAATACGGAATGATAAAAACATAAGTATACTGCTCAATGTCCACCTTGTCCCGGCTGACATTCATTTTAAAGGCGTCAGGGATGAAGGCATCAAATTACCGACGTCAAATTCCAGCGGCACCTGAGCCGGGAGACCGTCGCCATTTTTATCTCATTTGGAGTTAATATTCCGTGACCGTTCCCGCGGGGTGAGGGGGAACGCACTCTGCTCAACTGACATATGAATTATTTAGTCCATGCTAGTTAGACTTTTCTCTTGAGAGTACAAAATCGCAGCACGATGAATAAGCCTTGATTGTAAAGTTTTAGGTTTTGTGATTTTTACTTGTTCATTTAAAAATGATACGATTATAGCACGACGTTTAAAACATTACTGGGGGAAATCGAGGGACTGTTCGTTCGACAAAAGATCTTACTACTGTTTACTATAAGGCTCTATTCTGTGTGCATAAATTTCATTTAATTTAGTTGAGTAGTTTGAGCGTGATTGAGTAACAAACAAAATTGCATATATATAATATGTTAGTAGGTATCGCGGACGCCGGTGAATCCATCTGCGAGAAATTCTGTTGCGTGATACTTAGAAAAAAAGTTGCCTATGTCCTTTCTCAGGCCTTAAACTATCTCTTTACCAAACATTTAAATCAGTTATGTAGTTTTGTCGTGATTGTGTAAAAAACAATAGTTCCTTACACAGTTATAATATTAAGTATAAATAATAAATATTAAATATTATAGGACAATTACACACATCGCTATATAGCTCCAAAGTAAGCATACTCGTAAGTAGCTTGTGTTATGGGTGCTATGATAACGGATGAATATTTTTATATATAGTATACATAAATACCTATAATATATAGATAAACACCCAGACACTGGAAAACATCCATGCTCATCACACAAACATTTTTCCAGATGTGGAAATCGAATCCACAGCCTAGGACGTAGAAGCAGGGTCACTACCCACTGCGCCACTCGGCCGTCAAGTATATATTTTCATTGTTACTTTTTAAGCCTAGTTCCGAAAAATCTATAAAATATCCCGAGTAAGATGTCATAAATTAAATTGTGTTTAGATGTACAAGTCATATCATTTAAAGATCGTGGAATATACGCTTAAGAACATCTGCTTAAAATTCCCAGGTGCTTAGCGAAGTGGGTCAAAGTTGTTTGGATTCCAGCGGTGACGGCGCGTGTTTTGAGTTGTGTTGTGTTGACGAATGACAATTACTTTGGGAGTTTCAGCATCTATTTGTATTGTTTTATTTTCATACATTTAAAAACAATACAAGTCTATAAACCAAACGAAAATAAATTATTTGATATTCAAGCTATAACAAATAACCACTCTAATCACCTAGTAATTCAAATAATTAAACATTTACATACTAAATGCAACACATCTCTGGTAAAGACATCGTTTTAGATACACTCCGCAACTTCGCGATCCAATGGCATCGTAAAATGAAACGATAAGTAGAAGAGATAACACCATTAAATTTCACTTACTGGGTGCAAACACCACTCGACGTCTTTGTAGGCAAGCGTCATTTTATAACCGACAGGTTATTATGTCTTAGGTTCGATTCCCAGCTCAGGTAAAGAGTTGTACTTTCTACGTTAGCTCTTTGCCTCTTTGATCCAGTGATTACTTTAAGTGGCTTCAGATCTCAAAGACCTGGGTTCGAACTATAAAATACTCATCTTTTTTTTTACGACCTCCGTGGCGCTGTGGTATGCGCGGTGGATTTATAAGACAGAGGTCCTGGGTTCGATTCCCGGCGGGGCAGATTGAGATTTTTCTTAATTTGTCTTGGTCTGGCTGGTGGAAGGCTTACGCCGTGGCTAGTTACCACCCTACCGACAAAGACGCACCGCCAAGCGATTTAGCGTTCCGGTACGATGTCGTGTAGAAACCGATAGGGGTGTGGATTTCATCCTACTCCTAACAAGTTAGCCCGCTTCCATCTTAGATTGCATCATCACTTAACATCAGGTGTGATAGCAGTCAAGGGCCAACTTGTAGTCAATAAAAAAAAAATCTTTCTTTCTCTCATAAATTTTCAATAAAACTTCCTCGTTCGGTGTCGTATGGGTGGTAACGTTACCCTGCCCGGTGAGCATATTAAGCTTTCCTAAATATATATATAAAGCTAAATCCCAGTAATTATTATTAACACCTGATACATATCGTATCTAAATTGCAGCAGCGTGGTGCGTCTAATTTGCATCTCTTTTAAAATGAGGTAGTCTTGGCTCTATAGTGGGGTTTAAATTAGGCTCTTACTAATGAGAATAAGCAGAACAATAATCACTTTATTGCACATAAACTAATAATAATAGAAATATATGAAAAAACTGGATTACAAAAGCGGCCTTATTGCTTGGAGCAATCTCCTGCAGGCAACCCTTTGTTGATAGGATTTATGTACGCTGGATGGCTATTTAAAGAAATCACTTATAATAGTTAATATTAATAAAATATAATAACTATATATAAAAGATAATAACTATATATAAAATATAATAATATAATGAGATGACCTGTATGCTCATTTGATCACAGAGTAAGCGATAAAAGAGCCAATTTTATTGCAGTATGATTTGTGAACAATTCAAAAGAAAATCCTCTTATGGTTCAATTTGCCGGCTTACAATTGAATAGGCAATATCTCCGTCAAGTTATTGCTGCGTTGCACCGACTGCATTCAATGGGAACATTGTCCCGTACTTCATTTCATGGTGATTTACATTTATAACCTCACCCAGGTTCAATAGAGTTTCCGGGTAGAGCATACCCTATGCGTCGAAATTGAACCTAATTCGATATCCAGACCAATGTTCAAGGCTTTTATCTAATAAATATAGTCGTTCATTGCTTTTTATATAGTTTAAATATCGACAATTGGAACTTACTGTGAAACATTTCTATGATATTTATAATATACTGGCTTCACCACAGTAGATGCTGTTGTAAGTGAGCGACCACATGGCAAAATTAGTACCTAATCATGCTAAATTTCAAGTCAATCAAGAGTATAGTTTTAGAGAACTTATGTAGCCCGTGGTATTTATTATATGTTTATTTGGAGATATCGAAAACACACTTCACTTAAATGCATTTAAATATTGTCATTAACAAACATTTACATTACAATTAAACAGTAAAAATGTATCAACAAAGACATCTCATAGCATTTTTTAGTTAATACAGGGGTGTTCCTTTCTAATCTATCGCCCAACGGAGATAAACCCTCAAGTAGGTAGACGCTGTCTGAGTTCCCGTGGCGGCTTTAATTAGTTAGGTTTCCATAAGTCCTAGAGGAGAGCTTGCTTTTGTGGGCGACGCTGACTGGTTTATGGTAGTAGTAGTAACGTTCCCGTAATGCAGTCCCAGGCGATGAGTTGGAACATCGTGGGGTTTTAGTCGGTAGAAGTCCGACATAATCTTCTTGCCTCCCCATGGCGAGAAGGTATCCATGAGGATTTTCCCACGTTAAAAAAAAGGGGTGTTCCTTTTAAAGAAGATGAGAGTAACTAGAGTTTAAAACTCTCTGTTTCAAAGCAGTTGGGCAAACTTACGGAGATCATTGTGATTATGCTTGTAACAAACATTATCGGACGTTGATGATCATTAATAGGAGTTAGAACTGACGGCTTTATAACCGTATAAAGTGGTTACGATTGCTTGGTAATAGTCAAATTATGTGTTTAGATTATGCATATTCATTCAGGTTCAGGTGGTAGAATAGAGTGGACTTCTACTGTTCCTAGTTAAACCAGCAAACCAATCTATTTAGCATTTAGATACCATGCAAAAACACTCATAGAATAAGATTGTAAGTTTGCAAAACATTACTTTTAATAGATAAGTTTAACCTATGTTAGAAAGCTTGTCAGAAAAAGCTTTAGCAATAAGACCACCTTTGCACATCGAAAATAGACTCAGTTTCTTCTTTTTCTTCTTTCTTATTCATTATGTGTTTTTATTTCTCTTGTGTATAATTTTTTTTAATATTACACAAAGTTCAAAGGAATTTACCCCAACAAGCCGGCGACAGGCTATGTAAGTCACGTCACGTCACCCCGGATCGCAGGAGATCCTAATCAGGCGGCTGACGAGGCACGTGTCTCCAAAATTGCTCATTTGGGCGGAATTCACCGTGCTTCCGCATTCCTCGGAATATCTGTATCGTTGGAAATGTAACTGTAAATTTAAATCAATCAATAAAACCGACATCCTTGTAACAGAAAACGTAAACGCATCTTCCATGCTGAGAACATATAAGGGAGAGTTTCTACACGTATCTATCAAAGGTAATTTTGCTGTGTTAATTTTGGGTATCAAGATTATTATTTAAATAAATTATACGTATTAAAGTCAAAGTTGAAGCGCGGTTGCCTATTAAATACGCATTCACTTTTGCTTTGAAAGTATTTAAATTACAGGTGGCACAAAAATACAGTAAAAATTAACATGCAAAGGCTGCCTTATTGCTGTAAACAATCTCTTATAGATAATCACAAGAAGTATAGGTATTTTAAAAATATACAACAAAGTTATCAGGTCAAGTCGTCAGGTTTTAGCTTTCAATTCAATGCTTATGGCAACCAAGCAACATAAATCTCGAATAAATTATATTGTTAGACGGTCTAAATTCTCAGGTATTCTCAAACGTGGCGCAAAATTTGAAACTTGTTGAAATTGTTGTGGAAGCAGCTGTGGGAAACAACAAAATTTAACACGCTCTGACTAATTTTCTACCCAAATTGATGCATTTCCAACAATTTACTCTGGTTATATAAGAAACTACTTGTGCCAAGTGCTTTTACCGAAATAAGCCGAAAGAAATTTTCATGACTTAGAAAATTAATGATTTCACAATACATAAAAATTTTTAGCAAAAAATAGAACCGACTCAAAACGCACTAAAAAGTAATAAATACTTTTAGTGCGTTTTGAGTCGGTTCTATTTTTTGTTAAAATTTTTTATTTCTTACTTTTTAGTGATTTATCGCCACGTAACATACTCGTACTATACTGTCATAGTATATTATACGGCACTAGTAGCCAAAAAGCTATCGATATCGAGATAAAAACCGAAATCGCTGTAAGCGTGCCTCCAAAATACGAAGAGTTCCTTCAATTTCCCTAGGATATCATCATCAGATCCTAACATGATGAATGGGACCACCTTGGAAGTGTGCCCTTTCTAATAAAAAAAGAATTATCAAAGTCGGACAACTCTGTAAAAAGTTATGCGTGGTCATACATAAAAAAAATACACGTGTCGAATTGAGAACCTCCTCCGTTTTTTTTCGTCGGTTAAAAATTATAACCCCTATTTAATCCTCCCCTTTAGAATAATACTCAATAATCTTAGTATATCACACTTAACATGTCCATATATCAATTTCAATTACAAATTATGAGTGGGTAGCCAAACAACTAGATCAGAAAATAAAATCTTAATAAAAAGTAAGGAACTTAAAATGTTTCTGTGTACCTATATTGTGCCTACGAATATAATCTCACCGATCGTATAAAATGATTTGTTATTCACGGCAGAACTCCGATTTCACTTTTCATTTATCGAAAGGCATGAATTTCGGGACAATCGACGTGATGCGATGTTTCAAATGCAATCGCATCAAGCGAAAACCGTTCCACCATCCATCCACTGTATTCAATAGCGGCGTCGGATGATGCAGCCAGCAATATCGTACTGTATTCCATCAGGTGATTTATATTCATTGTGGAACGTGAAATACATTAACAAACACTTTTCAATACATTCCTAGCTATGATATATGACACCGTGCGAATGGTATTGCTTTTCGCATGCTACACGTGAGTTATTGTTTTTTTCAATATATCAGTTTATAAGTGATTGAATGCTTTCTTTATATAGTATACCTAATTTACGAAAGTCACAGTTTCAATACCAGCGTTGGATGACACGGCCAGCAATGTCACAATGTATTCGATCAAGTGATTTATATTCTTTGTGGAACGTGAAATATATTAACAAATACTTTTAATACACTCGTAGTTATGAAAATGGGTATGATATTGTGCGAATGGTATTGCATTTCACATACTATAGAAGTATTGTAGTTTTTTGATGTTACCAATTAATAATAATTGATTGAATTCTTTCTATAAAAAACCAAACTGTGCTCCAGTTTTGTCAGAAAATATTTAATCTAGTACACCAATAACACATTTCTGAAATATGAAAAATTAAATTATACGGGTTTGAAAGAATTTAAACAGCGACTACAAAAAACGTCTTTATTAGAATGGGTTATGTATGCAATGACCAAGATAGCACTTTAAAAAAGAGATAAAAAGTGTTTTAAAGAGTTTTATCTTTATTATAGAGTAATGGTAGTAAATTTCCTAACTTTGAAGTTATTAAGTTTCAAACGAGCTTTAGTTTGAGAAGATGTTGAACAGAAAGGCACGAAGAAACTGAACAATTTGTGATAGTGCTGTATTCAAAATATGATCTAAATCTTCTATTTAGCCGAATACAACATATGGATAGACGAAAAATAGGATGCGGTAAGAAATTCTAGATAGATTGAGATTCAAGTCTTGCGGGAAGAATATCAGACGAAAGCTTATTTTTATCAAACGCGTCCACAAAAGTTCCTTTCTGAATGTTTTCAGTGGGCTACGAGTAGCCATTTAGTAAAGTTAATTGTTATTTAGTAAACAAATACGATAAACTAAATCATCATAATCACGTGGTGCCATCCTCAAAACGAAGTTTAGCGGTTATTATGCGAAAAGCTTTTCTATTTTGTACAACTCTCTAAAATAAACTTAATACGATACGATAAATACGATAAAAAGCAGGTAAAAATTGGTTTTCGGAGATTATGAATTGCTCTACTTATCAATAATTTGCAAGTAAGCAAGTAATTAAATTGTATTCAACAGGGAATTTTGTTCAATTTTTTGCACGAATAATTACGTAAAAGTAGTTGTTCCGCTACGGCAGGACGCGAGCCAAATAGCGCCACTAAATAACGCGGTATCTGCGGCGAAACGCGCGATAGTATCGCAACGCGCGCCAAATTATACCGCGCTGTTTACAGCTACATTAATGCTTTTATCTATTATAGTACCACAGTAGCCTAGACTTTTAGTACAGACGTCCCTTCGTATTGATTTTTCAAAGATATCTGATTTTTTTAAAGAAAATTGCACATTCTATAACGGAGAACGTTCTTTCTTTGATGAAGCGATTGCGATTGACTTGATAATTTGACTGAATTATTGTTAACGAGTACCTAGTTGGGTGAGCGCAGATGCGTACCAGTGGGGTCCTTCAGACTGAAGAAAAAGGGGGAAAGACTCTCGGTGTCTCCTGTGCGACAAGTAAGACCTCGGTTTACTGGTACGTTCAGAATACGTGTTGTGACCTGAGTGTATCAATCCTGGTGACTGCTCATAATTCACGCCAGGGTGGCTTTGAAAATCGAAAATCTCTTATCCAAAAAAGACGCCGCAACATCGAACAAGAACAAGAAATCAAAAACGAACACCTTTGTAAAATTCAAATGCCTCTAGTATTATTAAAATTTTGCTGATTTGAATTGAATGAAATTGAATAGTGGTGGTTACTAACGTCAGAAATATTGTTAAGATTATGGATCAACATAATCGATTAAGAGAATATTTTTAATATAAATCATACAATGCGAGTTTTCCGTAGGGCCCAGTTAGTGTATAGCTGGCAGAATACCACTGTGAGTCGAGTATTGAATCGCCGGCCGATATGATGGCTTTACGGCAATAAGGGTTGATTTATTTGGTCACTGTTCCAAAACCCGTGAGATTGAGAGGCTTTTGTTCGGAAGTGGACGATAATGGCTGTTTTATTATACTCTAGAAAAATGACATGGAGATGACGATGTCTAAATCTAAACTTAATTGTTGTGCACCTTTAAATTGAAGCTTGAATTTATTTTTGACCGTGGTATTAATAAATGCAATTATGGCTGCTTTAAAGAAGTACTTACTTGTTTTATGGCTTTGTACGAGAACATAACAATTTTTACGATCACGATCTTTATTTACCGATCACGATTTTAATAAAAAATATAGGGGTTATGCGTAGCCGATACTATACAATTTCATACTTTAATTCATCTCTTTGTGAATTTACAATTGCATCTGTTTGGCGTTCTGGAGTAAATAGTACAGGTAACTAGACGTACTTTGTCTAATTGAAATAATTAATATCAAAGATTTCCAAGATTGTTTCCCTATTTTTTAACAAATTTAACATACCTTAAGTATAGTAGTTAGTGTTCGAATTCTGGGACGGACTATGAAAAATTGGTACTTTATTTTTTCTATGAGATCTTTCTTCATTCAAAATTCTCAGCTAGGATTTAAAAAATGCATTGCAGGTGTTACTCCTCAGTAACTCAAAGTACATTCAGACTTGCATCACGATCATTATCAATATAATGATAATATACCACGTACTTAAAAATGGCCTTGAGATAATGTATTAGAGGTTGGCTTCAGGTAGAAAGTTCGGGATATATAAAAATTATGACGATCTCTAGTAGATGTACTTGCTCTTTTGCACTGTGAACGTTCAGTGCTAGATTCTCCATCACGTTTGTTCGACGTATGATGTCTGTGGTTAGCCAGTCGCTGAGACTTTTCAGTTAGACTCTCTCACACCTCCTGCACGGACGTTCGGTGCTAAATTCCTTATTATGGATGTTCGACATATTAAGTCTGACGTAGCTTTCTATTAGTGAAATAATTTTCAAAATTGGTTTAGTAAATCCAGAGATTACCCCTTACAACGTCACAACATCACAAACTCACAAACTCTTCCTCTTTATAATATTAGTATAGATAATATGATAGTGATAGTCAAGTGTCGAGCATACTCATCACAATGCTCTGTAGTGGAGCAACTTGGTGGTTATATGCTCCAAATCTCCTCATACAAAAAGAGTGATACCTGGTTCTCAGGTTGATTGTTACGAAATACTGATAAGTATATCTGTCGGGGACAGCAGCGGTCTATCAGAAAGTAAGTCATCACCTGAATACGTGTCGTGGGCGTAACGTGGGCTACGAGCAAAAGACAATAACTTTTATTACTTTTACACACACACACTTAAACAACGAGGCGTTATTACAGTTCCTAGCTAAGATGTTCGCACGGAGGCACACTCTTGAGTCAAGTAGGTTTATTCCTGCTGGTAGACGATTGCCTTCACCGCAATCGTTCAGTTCGTTCAGCTTCACTCGTACTACTTCACTCATTCGCTCGAAGTTGCTCCGCACGAACGTCAGACTAGACTCTGTAGAAGCGCCATCTATCGGGACACTTGCGTCTCGTTGTTAAACCAGCTTCCGTATCCGACATATCTAACATGATGCAAGCAAATTCACCCGCGTACTATTCGTTCCCGTGGAGAATCAGGATAACATGTGGCCTAAGTGTTATTCTGATATGTAAGCTATATTATTCTGAAGTTTCATCATAATCTACTCAATAGTTTTAGCGTGTAACAAACATCCAGCCATACACATACACTTTCACCATTATCAATATTATATTAGTAAGGATGATCGTAGGTATATTGTTTTTCAACTATTAGTTTTTAACCGACGAAAAAAAAACGGAGGAGGTTCTCAATTCGACACGTATATTTTTTTTTATGTATGACCACGCATAACTTTTTAGAGTTGTTCGATTTTGATAATTCTTTTTTATTAGAAAGGGCATACATCCAAGATCCCATTGTCATCATGTTAGGATCTGATGATGATATCCTGGGGAAATTGAAGGAACTCTTCAAATTTTGGAGGCACGCTTAGAGCGATTTCGGTTTTTGTCTCGGTATCGGTAGCTTTTTGGCTACTAGTGCCATATAATATACTATGACAGTATAGTACGAGTACGTTACGTGACGATAAATCACTAAAAAGTGAGAAATAAAAATTTTGAACAAAAAACAGAACCGACTCAAAACGCACTAAAAAGTAAAAAATAACTGTGTCATTTACTTGCTTTAATTTACTTAAGCATATCTAGGAGTCGGTGCCAGCCAAGGTTTCTACTTTAAGGACGTTACCTAGAATCCACAAACTGCTTTACTACGTAAAATAAATGTTCCTTAAACTTGGCTAGCACCAACTTCATAGATATGCTTAAGTAAATTAAAGCAAGTAAATGACACAGTTATTTTTTACTTTTTAGTGCGTTTTGAGTCGGTTCCATTTTTTGTTAAAAATTTTTCAGTGCAACGTTATTTATTTCAGAGCCAATTAATACATTGGATTGTTCCCTTAAACTAGTTTTACGATTGCCTGCAATACACCTGGCCTCGCAATCGATAGAGTCTTGCAACGTGGAGCGATAAATGTAAATCACCCGGGATAATGTCCCCATTGCGCGCAGTTGGTGCATGGTAAGCATAACTCCGCACTATATTAATGCTTCGAATCGCCCGACATCCGAATAGCGTCTCTATTTATTAGGAGCAGACTTGATCTATGGTACATTTTTAAATGCATTGGCTACACTGAGTTTGAGGGCTTCTTTTTGGAATTAAGCACATTTGGCTTTATCCTTTAGGGAGCTTTTAGCTTAAGTTTCAAGGAATACTCGTCGAATTGTACTCGCACCTGATAGTAATATATATGTAGTTATCTAAGAAAGAAAGTACAATTAAGTACGTTTTACTGTCACATATAAATTTATAAATTTAAAATTAGATACAAATATCAATTTAATTTAATAATTTGACAATACTATTAGTTATCTTTTAAAATACTTCCTACGTCATTAATTTACTTATACGAGATAACTTGGCATAAATAGAATGATAATTGTGTTTGAATTTGCGAGTAAAGAGCTAAAGTGGACGTACTACGATCTACATATTTATTTCGTTTACAATTAAACACATAATTTTTTTTAATATTTAAAGTACTTGTTTAATTTTAATCTTTTTTTTTATCGACTACAAGTTGGCCTTTGACTGCTATCACACCTGAGGTTAAGTGATGATGCAGTCTAAGATGGAAGCGGGCTAACTTGTTAGGAGTGGGACGAAAATCCACACCCGTTTAGGTTTCTACACGACATTGTACCGGAACGTTAAATCGCTTGGCGATACGTCTTTGTCGGTAGGGTGGTAACTAGCCACGGCGAAAGCCTCCCACCAGCCAGATCAAGACAAAAACAGAAATCTCAATCTGCCCCGCCGGGAATCGAACCCAGGACCTCCGTCTTATAAATCTACCGCGCATACCACTGCGCCACGGAGGTGGTCAAATCTTTAAGTAAGCTTGTGTTTTTAGGGCTTTTAGGTACTTCCGGATCAGGTGAATGGGATTTCTCAGTTCAGGTGGCAGGCTTACACGTTGAGGTGCATGGAGGGCTCATACAAGGGTTTACGTGTCAATAATTTGACGCTATAATCCCAGTCTCATATAGATGGTGATTGAAATGACATGTTTGAATCCTTTTTGCACGATTTACGAGCACAGGTGCTTTTTACGTCACGTTCGTAATCGAGTGTCGCGTCGATTTTTGCCGGTTTCGATTTAAGAGGTATTTAACGATCCTTTACTAAATAACACCAATTATATAAAAAGTGTTGCATGCAACTGCTCTATCCGATCGCCAAGAGATTGTTCTGTTTCTAAATTCTAATAGGCGTTTTGGCCGAAAGAGATTGATCATCAGACACTGGAGTTTTATGTAGTTTTAAAATACATTTTCTGAATGAAAATAACAATTTGTAATGGAAACTTACTAATTTCAAGACACTCGGCTGAATTAAATATTCTAAAGTTTAAGTTACATATAATTTTTTTTTACCAAAACAATTAAACCGACTCAAAACGCACTAAAAAGTAAAAATATGGTAGCCTTATTTAAGAAGGAAGGAGTTTTATTTAACATAGTAAAGCAGTTTGTGGGTTCTAGGTAACGTCCTTAAAGTAGAAACCTTGGCGGGCTCCGACTTCAAAGACTTGCTTAAGTAAATTAAAGCAACTAAATGACGCAGTTATTTCTTATTTTCAGTGATTTATCGACACGTAACGTGCTGGTACTATACTATTAGAGTACATTCTACGGTATTTGTAGACAAAAAGGTACCTACACTTACACAAAAACCTAAATCGCTGCAGTTGTGCCTATATCATTTGAAGAGTTGCTTTAATTTTCCCAGGATATCAACGTCAGATCCTAACAAGATGACTATGGGACCATTTTGGAAGTATGCCCTTTCAAATGAAAAAAGAATTATCCAAATCGGACGACTCTGTAAAATGTTATGCGTGGTCATACATAAAAAAAAACAAAAAATATACGTGTCGAATTGAGAACCTCCTCCTTTTTTTGTCGATTAAAAATTAAGTTATAACAAAGTAAGCTAACAAAACATGCTTAATTAATCTGAGTCGAGTATTGAACCCAAAACCTCTCGGTTACCAAGCAAGGTGTATCTAACCAGGGTTGCCGTCAAAAGCATAAACTAGTTTGATCTAATAAAATATTTTTTTCACAATTCACGAAATTGACATAGTCTTCGTAGCGGCAAAGGAAATAAATCAATATTTCCATTCCTTCGCTATTGATGAACGAATTCCCGTAGCATTTTCTTTGAACATTTACTTAATTTTATCGAGCTATGAAGGAAAAGCCTCCATCATTACGGATTCGCGATAATCCCATTACGTTCCAAGTTTTGTCGATTCGAATGCCGCTTTCTGTAGCAATAAAAAGTTATTACCGAGGCCAAGATGAGTTGCTACAAATATTTTTATATCATATCAATACAAGACTGCTGACATTTAGATATAATCTGGGTATATAATATTATTATAATTTTATATTATTTATTAAGGCGCGTCTACGCTAGATGAGTCAAGTACCAGAGGAGCCGCTTTGCTCAATCACGACGTCGAGTGTGAACGAATTGGTAGAATACAGTGAAGCACTATCGGAACGCTCTGTACGTGCTGATTTAATAATCGTAAGTCAGTCCTCACTATACGAATTATTTATCGGATTATGCTCTTGTGCTTAGCTCGTAAGCATAGACGCACCTTTATACAGTATCGCTATCTCTTTAGCCACGACTCATGTAGTCCAAATTCAGTCTACTATGAGTGGGTTTATAGTAATAAAAATAATAGCAACTACAATGATATAAATGTCAAATATAAGGCGTAACGAAGTTCAGCTTGATTTATGTAACGTGACATCAACTCAGAACACACTGTTGGAATATGCAGAGTGACACACAAATATACGA
The DNA here is from genome assembly GCA_034621355.1 of Mycalesis mineus. Taxonomy (NCBI): domain Eukaryota; kingdom Metazoa; phylum Arthropoda; class Insecta; order Lepidoptera; family Nymphalidae; genus Mycalesis; species Mycalesis mineus. Next base: position 13,946,245 of record CM067892.1, read on the forward strand.
CGATAGTGCCTGACGACTTCCGTGACGCAGTTGTATGCACGTTGGATTTATAAGACGGGATCCTGGTTCGACTTCCGGCTGCACAAATTAAAATTGTCTTAATTGGTCTATATAGGTTTGCTGGTGGGAGGGTGGCTGATTACCCTATTTACAAAGACGTACCGCCAAGCGATTAAGCGTCCCGGTACGACGACATGTAGAAATCGAAAAATCTATGGATTTTATCCTACTGAATTTGGCTACGAGTATAAAAACACTCGGGTGCGTCATTTTCGGCCATTTGTTATTTTAAGGGGCGGCGAACACCGTTTACAATTAAAACAAGTGTTGAACAGTGTCTGCTTTACGTGTCGGAGTGCCTGCTTTACGCGAAGAGAACGCCGGACGCATTTTCATACGTGCTTCCTGAGTGGACTTCATTAAAGCTGCATTCACGTCTGAGTTTAGTGTTGTCGGAATGACCGGCGCTATATAATAATTAAAACAAGAAAATATTATGAACTGAAGTTTTCATGTACTATTCAATATTGAACCATTATCAGCATGTTAACGTGCGACTATATGGACAGTCTAATTATTTATTAACCATTCTATTACGCGAATTCATCTATTAGACACATTTCTTATGTTTGCGTGGCTATCTTTCTATACTAAAGCCAAACTCGATTGAGAATGCTTGTCAACAAACAAATTTAAAATGAAGGAAGAAAATGCAACACATTTTACGCCTAATAAATTTAATATTATGTTTTGTTTTTTTATAAAATCTTATTTAAAAGATATTGAATACATTAATCAGTTTTAAGCTTACTAATCTAATTTATTGTCATGAATTCGTCGTTAACTAAAAAAATTAGGTGTAAAATGACTAGTGATTTCTACCTTCATTTTTAATTTGTTTGTTGACAAGCATTCTCAATTGAGTTTGGCTTTAGTATAGCTATAATGTTCAATTCATTTTAGACTGGAACACTCTCTGGAACAAGCTCTTTCATTGCAACTTTTATCTACTTAAATTGGTTAAGTTAAAGGGAAGTTAGGTGCTAACATGTTCAATGAACTATTTTTAAGGTATTTTTTTATACACTTTGATGATTAGATCTCTTTTACAATAGCTATACAATAGCATAATCTAAATATGTCGGATGTTTTTTTTTTTATCGACTACAAGTTGGCCCTTGACTGCTATCACACGTGATGTTAAATGATGATGCAGTCTAAGATGGAAGCAGGCTAACTTGTTAGGAGTGGGACGAAAATCCACACCCGTTTCGGTTTCTACACGACATCGTACCGGAACGCTAAATCGCTTGGTGATACGTTTTTGTCGGTAGGGTGGTAACAAGCCACGGCGAAAGCCTCCCACCAGCCAGACCAAGACAAATTAAGAAAAATCTCAATCTGCCCCGCCGGGAATCGAACCCAGGACCTCTGTCTTATAAATCCACCGCGCATACCACTGCGCCACGGAGATCGTCAAAGTATGGTATTGAGTGTATTTAATACATAGTTCATACCTAGTGATTTGAGTTATTTTACAAGTATCGCTTTTATGTGATTCACAAAATTATATCAAGGTCTGTGTGCATATATTTACGTTTTGTTTGTTTTAATATAGGAAAACGCAGATGAAAAATTCCAGCAAGCAGCAGCAGCAAGAAGAATAACTTATAAATAAAACAAAATCCTTCTATAACAGTTTATAATATGTCTTATAAAAAGTTTGATTAAATCTTAAAGTATGTGAACCCGTCCTCGAATACCGCAAATCTTAATTAAATAAATTACTTAACTAAAAACAGCGGCGTTTTAGTTACAAGCAGAATGCTAATAAGGAGAAAAAGGAACAAGTTTTTGCTAAAGTTGAGCTTCGAATATTTTGTTATAAAAACATTCAGAATACAGATTTTATACTGTATCTGAGTTGTTCTAGTTGTTCTCTTTCAGAATTTTCACAGAATTGTTTAGCTTTATTATAGTTGTGAAAAAGTTGTTTTTCGAAAGTATATTTTAGTTTTCTTTTAAGTATATTATAGACAGATATAAGTAAAGATAAGTATTGTGTGTTATTAACTTTTATTTTAACACGTCCACAGTCCTCATGAAAGTTATCTGACCACGCCACATGTCCAAATAAGTAAACAGGTAAGTATTAGGAGTCCAAATTTAGCTCATGGACTGTGAACGTGTTAAGTTAACGACTTACCTCTAAGTACAAGATATTTTATTGATCCTAATATTATAAAGCTTAAAAGCATGTTTGGTTCAACACATCAATCTCATGTATCGATGTATATAAACACACACACACATATAAACATCAACTATAACAAATCCTTTATTATATTATACTGAACACAAAGAAATATTATCAGGAAATTCATTTGTGATAGGTATAAGTTGTAACTTCGTTTTGGGAAGATAACATTGTTTTCGACCATCTACATCATGCGCTGATAAATGTTATAAGAGAAAGGGTCGTTTGTCCCGAGCAAGCAATTTTGTATCTGATCAAACCAAATGTAATAACTGAACAAATATGGAGGAACAATAGAAGGTAAATTAGTTTCTAAGGGGGAGTGAAACTCGATTGTCGAAAGGATCGCCGTCCGCCGCTCTTATCTGTCATATATCTACTGCTCAGCTTCGTAATACTTAGTTACCTTAAGTTCATTTTTAACCGACTTAAGTAAAAGAGGTTGTATACTCAATCTGTAAACAACTATCTCAGCGAATTATGAACGTTTGAACTTAATTTTTTATTCACGAAAAAAACGGAGGAGGTTTCTATTTTAAGGGCTCTACCTAGAACCCACAAACTGCTTTATTACGTTAAATAAATGTTCTTTAAACCAACTTCTTAGATATGCTTAAGTAAATTAAAGCAACAAAATGACGCAGTTATTTTTTACTTTTTAGTGCGTTTTGAGTCGGTTCAATATTTTTGCTAAAAAGTTTTATTTTTCTGTAAAAAAATATGTTTTTTGTAGTTGCTTCTTTCCAAATCTGATCCAAGAATCACCACAATATCATTCGGCATATCAGCAAATTATAATATTTCTACAGATGTTCACAATCTTTTTTCTATTTATAGTTTTATATAGGTAACTGCTGAAATAATGTTGAAAAAACTAAAAACATAAAAAACCTGACCCAATAACATAAAAAGGAGCAAATTATTTTAGCATACATAATTACACATATTATCTTACTAAAATATTATATACTAAAAGACATTCAATATATTATGTATTGCTGAAAAGTAAAAGATGAAAGCTGACTATTTACAGAGCTTATTATATTATCTATCCAATCTAATCTATTTAATCTGACTTTTAAACGGGCAATACTTCCATATATGTATATAATCTGAATCTCGGAAACAGCTCCAATGATTTTCATGTAATTTTGTATGCCCCCTGCATATTGGAGGGTTTGGAGGTTACTAATTGATGTATACTAAAGCTAAACTCGATTGAGAATGCTTGTCAACAAACAAATATAAAATGAATGTAGAAAATGCAACACATTTTATTCCTAATAAATTAAAAATTATATTCTGTTATTTTAAAAAATCTTATTTAAAAGATATTGAATATATTAATTAGTTTTAAGCTTACTAATCTAATTTATTGTCATGAATTCGTTATTAGTTAATTAAAAAAAATAGGTGTAAAATGACTAGTGACTTCTACCTTCATTTTTAATGACAAACATTCTCAATCGACTTTGGCTTTAGTATAGCTAGGTTTCATTTTAAAAAACTGTATATTTCCAAAACAAAATTACCGAACAAAACTCAGTCAACCACGTACTCTATTTTAAACTGAGATCCCGCTGTATTTCAAACTTCTAGTCACAACATTACAGTTCCAACAAAAAAGGAATCAAACAAAACAAGGTATGTCAGTATTTAATAGAAATTGGCAGGATTGGAAATGGTAAAAACTTTGTTATAAGCCGCCAGTAGTTGGCCGCGCGAATGTGGGGCGATGTGTCCCAACTTCAAGCAATTTCAAGTTTTAAAACTTCATTATACGCGTCGCTGACGTTCGGGGGCAATGAATATGTATTCACACATAACTACCCGCGTATCTTCGCTTTGACACGTGTAATATTATTTATGTGCTCAACTATACCAATAATTTAGACCCTTACTTCCATTTAGATGGGTACAGAATATCTTGAGAAGTTCGATGACATACATGTACTTACACAGTTATTTTAGAAACACTTAAACTACGTTCTGCTATGAACTGCCATTTCTAAGTAAATATCATCTGTCAGAAGTTAAACAATTTAATTTAATAAATTTAAACCCATATGAGGTCCATAGTCATGAGCTTGCTTGTTCATGTAACGCAGCGTGAGACAAACTACGTTTATATGTTAAATAATCGTGATAGTTTAAATTCTAATAAAAAAATATTTATTTTTATCATTCGTTTCTTTGTTCATTTATTATATTAAGTAATTCTTAGAATCTTTTTTATCGATGTTATATCAGTAAAATATTATATCTATTTACGCATTGCATGAATATCCATCTAATTTTTATTTCCATAAACTATCCATCCGGTACTACATTTTGTTCTTGCAATGTTATTCAGAGGATCATATGATTTTAAAAATATTATAATGTCGCAGACCTTTTATCTCCACCACTAAAAATGTAAATTTTTCATGGTCTGTGGTAAATCAGTGAACCAGGTCAGGTGTTCTAAAATAAGAGTCAAACATTATACACTAAACGAGATAAAAAGTAACCTTTATTCTTTATTCCAACGCAGCGCGGGTATTCATCCGGTTCTGTCCGCACTTTTGAATCATTCATGAAAGCAATCCGCATTTCGTTTGGATTTTTTAAATGTCAGTAAAACAGTTGGTACATCCACAAATTGTTAGGTGGTTACGTACAGTTTGAAAAACTTGTTCTAAAATTTTACTTTATTTGTTTAGAAACAGTGGACGTCCGCGACTTCGTCCGCGTAGAATTGAAATTAAAATAACTAAAATTTGTTAAATAAAAGTAGCTAAGTTACACATTTCAACTTAAAATTAGCTGTCCGCGTGTGCCCCGTTAATTTAAAATCGGTGCAGCAATTTCAGATATTTGGAATAAACAGGCATACAAAACATGATTTTTTCAAATGCATTTAATGAATAGTTGTAAAGGAGATGATACAAAATTGTATGGAGCACAGATTCACTTTCTGTACATAAGTTAAAAAAACTACATGTATTAATAATCTAATTTTGATTAGCCAAATCTCTGAATTCACTTTTATTTGGGCGAAATATTATTTATTCTCTCCAAAACAATGCAACAATATACGTATAATCATGGCGGGTCTTAGATAAGTTATATTATCTATGGTAGACATTCTCCAAAGTTTCGACTTTTGCTGACAGTGTTTATTGCCGTATGGTCCATTTGATTTGATGGTTGCTGGTTAGGTATAGGTACCTAATGGATTACTGAATAATCAGATTAAAATATTGAGTTTTCTTCTTATTATAGCTAAGGTGTCTATGTCTTAAATGTATTATAGCCAAAAACAAAGCCTGGAACACGGAAGAATAGACTTGTGACAAAAAAATTACATATTTTGAGTTTGACAAATCAATGTCATCGCATCTTTATCACCTACAGACTAATATTAAAAAGACGCCATCTTTTAATACCTCAAAAACTAGGAATTTAATTTTTAACCAAAGTTTTATTTAGTTCGTTTCGTTCACTTATTTTATTTTTGATAAAATTTTTGTATTTTTTCCATTTTAATGGTATGTGGTACATGAGTGAAGCTAAAATGGACCATCTCCTTTGAAATTACAAAATATAAACACTTATTTTACAAGGATAGGATTGTTTTATAGACGCTCGAGTAGTGTAGTAGTAGATAGAGGAGCAAAAGTAGAGGATATTTTATTAACAAAGAATATAACGAAGGAAGGGCTTTTTCATTGTTTTATTTTTTGTTAATAACTTATGTGTGGATGAAGACTAAAAAAGATGAAAACATCTTTCCAAACTTTTATATGCACTTAATTTTGGCAGTGATAAAAATTTTTAACAAAAAATAGAACCGACTCAAAACGCACTAAAAAGTAAAAAATAACTGTGTCATTTAGTTGCTTTAATTTACTTAAGCATTTCTATGAAGTCGGTGCCAGCCAAGTTTAAGGAACATTTATTTTACGTAGTAAAGCAGTTTGTGGGTTCTAGGTAACGTCCTTGAAAGTGGAAACCTTGGCTGGCACCGACTCCTAGATATGCTTAAGTAAATTAAAGCAACTAAATGACACAGTTATTTTTTACTTTTTAGTGCGTTTTGAGTCGGTTCTGTTTTTTGTTAAAAATTTTTATTTCTTACTTTTTAGTGATTTAGCCACGTACTGTACTCGTACTATACTGTCATAGTATATTATATGGCACTAGTAGCCAAAAAGCTACCGATACCGAGTCAAAAACCGAAATCGCTGTAAGCGTGCCTCCAAAATTTGAAGAGTTCCTTCAATTTCCCCAGGATATCATCAGCAGATCCTAACATGAGGACAATGGGACCACCTTGGATGTATGTACCACCCTTTTTAATAAAAAAAGAATTATCAAAATCGGACAACACTGTAAAAAGTTATGCGTGGTCATACATAAAAAAAAAAAATATACGTGTCGAATTGAGAACCTCCTCCGTTTTTTTTCGTCGGTTAAAAAGTTGGTTTTCTAAAGTTTGATCAAACATTTTGAACATGGAAGTATTAGGTAAGGTTTTAAAGAAAGTGACCATATTATTAAAGAAAATGTGTCATAAATATACTTACTCATATATTAAAAGTTTTTTTCTATAGGTGTCATTTTGATTCAAATAGATTAAGTAGATAAGACATTTTATTCAAGTTGCTACGCCGGTTTCTAGGTTTTATGTAATGACTAGCGGACGCTTGCGACTTCATCCGCGTGAAAACTGGGGTATACTTGAACCAACGTTCACCTCTTAAATTACCCTTTAGATTTCAGCACAATCCTTTCAGTAGTTTCAGCTGTACGATAGAACAGTCAGTAACGGACTAAATTATGTTCGTAACCAATAGGTACTCGTAGGTAAGTATACTTTACCTTCGTCCATTACTAGAATCTTCGAAAACAGTTTTCGGCGTAGTTGCTTTTCAACAACATTCAAGTCAAACGAGTTTCATGTTCCAAGTGCCGAAGTTACAACGTTTAAACTTAACTCCATTTCGTTTTAAGAACTCCATATTGGATAAATTGGCTGAACCGATAGTCTGAAAATTCAAGCTGCGAGAGTGCCTGTGAACAACGGTTCACAGGCACTACATAATATATATAGAAACGCCACCTACATAACGATGTAGGTGGCGTTTCTATATATATTGAATTTATTGTTATCATCAAACCGATAATACTAGATTTTGACGACCTCCGTGGATAGCGGTGCCTGTGGACTGTGACTATATACGACAGAGATCTTAGATTTGATTCCCGGTTGGGCCCGGATATGGATGGTAGGGGGCTTCGGTTATGGCTAGTTTCGCTACAATTTCATCCTACTCCTAACAAGTATGCCCTCTTCTATAATAAATTGCATCATCACTATGCTTTATATTATAACACATATAAATCCACATAAAAATTTTTATTTTAGTGATTTATCGCTACGTAACGTACTCGTACTATACTGTCATAGTATATTACACGGCACTTGTAGCCCAAAAGCTACCGATACTTACACAAAAACCGAAATCGCTGCAAGTGTGCCTATAAAATTTGAAGAGTTCCTTAAATTTTCCCAGGATATCATCATTAGATCCTAACATGATGACAGTGGGACCACCTTGGAAGTGTACCCTTTCTAATAAAAAAAGAATTCGGACAACTCTGTAAAAAGTTATGCGTGGTCATACATGGTCATAGAAAAATATACGTGTCGAATTGAAAACCTTCTCCGTTTTTTTCGTCGGTTAAAAAGAAAGGTTGTGTATAATCAGGGACTCTTGGTAACCTACTGATGTGATATTCTGTAACGATTTGATAACTCGACGTTTTGAATTCGTTTCTATATATCTTTGTCTTTATTATCGTGTTGAACACTGCAGTCAGAGAGATGGAGATATGAGACGTAAAACGACTATTTTTCTGTCCACTTCGCAATTATTACAAGCTTTTATAAGTTTCACCTGTCCACGTGCCTGTGATCTATTGCAAGTTAAATTTGACCTTGGTTTCTGATTGGGCTGAATTTTGCATGCATGTTTATATTGCGTTACCATCCAATATTATGATGATATATAGCTGATCTGATGCTTACCTGATGCTGATGATGAAGCTAGAACGTGGCCGTAGGAACTCCACTATAAAAGAACACAGCCTCATCGAGTTTGGGCGTGTTTGATGCGTATTGATGAGTACTTATAATAAAAGCTTTTTTTGAAAAATATTTTAAAATTAATAATCTCGTTTTTAAAATATACAACTGTACATCGTATTATCACCTTTCGGTTTTCAATAGACTTCCTTTAATTTTCGTGAATGAATGAATGAATGAAATATTCTTTATTGTACACCAAATAATGACAAAACAAAGAGAATAATATCTTAAAAACTAATGTACAATTGGCGGGCTTATCGCTAATGAGCGATCTCTTCCAGACAACCAATTATATTTAAGTGGAAAATTGTAAACATTTGAGTAGGCTCGGGTGTACGTACACAAAAATAAAGAAAGATTCTTACTGTCTAAAATAAAAATATACTTACATAAAATACATAAAAACACATATACATATACATATATACATACATAGATACATACATACATACTTACATATGCACAAACATAAATATACTTACGTGTCTATACAAAAATAAATAAATAAATGAAAATAGACTAGACGAAATCCGGGTTTTTTTCGTGTTATTGAAATTATATAATTATATTAATGAAAACTCAGGATATAGTTATCCATAAAACTATATTCTGGCTCCTTCTATATAGAGCTTTTGTGATAAATCAGTGTGTTCTATGTGATCCGAGTTTAGATTAATAATAACGGCTATATGGAATTTAATATCAAACTAAATCCATACTGACTATTCAAATCCGTTCACATTCACAAACTCAAATGGAAACATGGAATAAAAGGACTAATTGGAAACGTAGCTAATAGTAATTGGATGGCTGGGTGATCTGACCCGCTAACAGTCATTAGTTGAATTAGAGTTTTATATATTTTTTTCTCTAATCTAATTTTTTAATATTGTTTTGATGTGAATTTAATGATCTTAAAATTAAATTAAAGTTAAGTATTCTATATTTAAATGAATCAGGAAAGATACCTTGTATAGATAAAGCATGCAGTTAGGTACATACTCGCTGCACAGAAGATAAAGGTAACAATGATGATTTATGATGAGCCTACCTTCTATATATAAGCTATAGATGTAAATTGTCTGTTAAGAAATAAAGCTTTAGGGCTTAGTTTTAGGTCATTAGATAAGTTGGTTTTCTCCTGGAGAAGCGGTAATTTTTAAACCTGCACGATGATGATGATGTTGACTTTGGTCGAGGATATTGAACATCTAGCAGTCTAGATGGATTCCATGTCAAGCGGTAATTTTTTAAACCGAGCATAATATTTTGAATATTAAGTAAATTAATGAATGTTCTATTTGACGTTGCATAAGATTTTCATTAGACATTTAAATTGAAATACCGTGCTTCGAAATAAAAAAAGAAGAATTGTCGAGTATACGCATACCATTGACAATATCTGCGTTTTGGAAAACGGGGTCAGCTAATCGATATATTGGAACCTATAGGAAACGTATTTCAATGAATACACTATTCTGTAGTTCTTGCTGAATGATAAGTTAACGTGACTGTGATAATTATTATTCTTTATACTAGTATTACAAACTGAAAGATTTACGTACTTTCTATAACCAAATTTCAGTTGAGCCTTGAAATTTGGTTAACTGGTCCCCTACACAGCGTAGGTATAATAAAAGATTTACCAAATTGTCGAAAAATCACTTCCTAAACAGGGGTTCAAAGTTTGTATTAAAACAAGATTACTAATTTTATTCGTCGTAAATTGTCTCAGGTCTACGACTAACTAACTAACTCTCTAACTCAACCCCGGAGGTAAAATCAGAAAAAATAATTTGTCGCTGATAAAGTCGCGGGCGTCAGCTACTTAGTTGTTAATATCAGTGCAGTGATCCATCTTCAGATTCCTAATTTTTTTTTTATCGACTACTAGTTGGCCCTTGACTGCTATCACACCAGATGTTAAGTGATGATGCAATCTAAGATGGAAGCGGGCTAACTTGTGAGGAGTAGGACGAAATCCACACCCCTTCGGTTTCTACACGACATCGTACCGGAACGCTAAATCGCTTGGCGGTACGTGTTTGTCGGTAGGGTGGTAACTAGCCACGGCGAAAGCCTCCCACCAACCAGACCAAGACAAACTAAGAAAAATCTCAATCTGCCCCGCTGGGAATTGAACCCAGGACCTCCATCTTATAATTCCACCGCGCATACCACTGCGCCACGGAGGTCGTCAGAATAATTCAATAAGGAAGAATGTTTTGTTGCGTCTACACGCAAAGCTACTAACATATTTCTTTAAATAAGTATTTTCTCTAACACACTTTTTATTTTCCATCACAAAAACAAAGTTCTACCAGTCGCGGGAAACAACTAACGACATAAACCGCACCTTACTTAGTTCGTTATTGAGTTAGCGACGAGTGTAGTCAGTTCTAGTTAAGTTAAGGTTAGCGGTCTATAACTTAGAACCTTTTTAGTAGATAATTTAAAAATATATACAAACTTAACCTTTTTAACAAGAACAAGAGCAAAGAGTAATAAATTGAAGAACTTGCATAGAGCATAGTTTGTAAAATTTTTGTTCTTCGGTTATTTTCAGCGGATCTCCCGGAATTCGCCGGATAATGAGGTTGTTTTAATTCGCTTAACTGGCTCCAGCGCCCGCGGTTTCCTTCGGCTATCCTTTTAAACTTGTTAATCAGCTAATCCGACCGCACGGATTTGTGTTCCGCTCCAAATATAAAGTTTAACTCCTTCCCCGTGTTGCGAACTTAATTATAAAGTACAATATTGTCACGTAGGTATACCTTTTGAAAACAACACATCGGTATATTTTTATTTAATTTTATAACGAGGACATATATGGTGGTATGGAGGTGGTATGGTGGTCATAATAGGGGTTAAAGAATGAAATTGCCGTTTTATTGTAATAGGTACTTCGAATTGACATAGAACCTTTATGGTTTAATTATTTTTTTCAAGGTAAAAAAAAATAATAAAGTATAAAATAGATTAACCTCGTTCTGCAGTCTACGATTCGAGAAAATAAAATTCGGTACAAAAATAATAAATGCCCAATAGTAAATAAAATACAGTGTTGTTCATGCGATAAAAGCCCAATAAGTTAACGAATAACTACGAATAAGTGTACAAAAACAGGCGCCTTTCGTTTTTATCCACTCGAATTCAACAATTGGGACGCCCCACCTGCACCCTTAATCAGAAATCGATAGTCTCTCGCGTCGAGCGATAAATGTAAATCACCTCATTGACTGAAGTATCTATATTGGACAATGTCACATTGCGCTTGTAGCTCCAGAATGAAAATTTACAACGCTTTTCGCTTCAATATCGAAACAATCGCTTGTTGAACGCACATAAAATACGAGGTGATCGGCTCTTCGTTTAACAGCGAATTAGCATTTGGTTGTGATCTTACCCGATGTTAAATTACGATTATCTAAGATGGTAAATGTAAATACACGTTACAGACTGTGCTTGTGATTATGAAGCGAAAGTTTTGAAAATTAACTACAAATGACATCTTGTGTTGCTTCGTAGGTACTACACAAGCATAAATGTCTAATTTGGCAGTGTATATCATATTGTTTTGTCATACTACACAAAAAATCTAATATATATAATTTCCTTGTCACAATGCTAGTTACCGTACTCTTCCGAAACGGCTTTACCGATTTTTACCAAATTTTGTATGCGTATTCAGCAGGTCTGGGAATCGGCTACTATCTAATTTTCATCTAATTTTTTTAAAATTTTTAATGCAAAACAACGTTTGCCGGGTCAGCTTGTATTTATATAAATGTGTTAAGGTACCACGTTTAATAATTTATGTACAAATATATAGTTACCTTGGCAAAGGTATTATTTTATGCAACTAATTGAACACTTTGGGATAAGCTATATTTTTTTTATCGACTACCTATCACACCTGATGTTAAGTGATGATGCAATTGGTTGCAAATTATGCTATAATGGAAGCGGGCTAACTTGTTAGGAGTTGGATAAAGTACATCGGTTTCTACACGACATCGTACCGGAATGCTAAATCGCTTGGCGATACGTCTTTGTCGGTAGGGTGGTAATTAGCCACGGCGCAAGCCTCCCACCAGCCAGACCAAGACAATTTAAGAAAAATCTCAATCTGCTCGATCGAAACCAAAACCTCCGTCTTATAAATCCACCGCGCATACCACTGCGCCACGGAGGTCGTCAAAATATGTATTAACAGTATCGATTTTAAATGATTTATAGTAGGTATCTATATTTTACCTGTAAAAATAATTTTAATAATAGTTCAAAAGAAAGGGCTCGAGTACCAAATGACTAACAAGTATTCCATAAAGCAGCTATATTCTCACGAGATTTATTTTCCCGAGATGTATCTTGGGAAAATATAGTTATGTATGGTCCGTATTCCGAAACTTAAGTATACAAAACTGCGCCAGGTCATAAAAAGGTTACTTTGATTTTCAATACCTAGCCAGGTATTGAAACCGACCTGTAAAATTGTTATAGCTGAACAATAGCGTAGCAGAGACTGTGGTTCAAGATAGGTGGTGGACAACGTAACAAACGCCCTAATCAATTTAAGTATGTATTGAATGGACTTAATCAGGCAGTTTTCAATAGAAATCTGTCAAAATTTCTCGATATGAGACGTACACGTTGATTTGCGTCAGGTAAGGCGCCGTGGCTTAGTTGGTTAAAGCGCCTGCCTAGTAAAGAGGAGATAACGAGTTCGAATCTCGTCGAGGCCTGAGTGGATTATATATATTTTGTTACGGTAGTAGTACGTAACGTTCCCGTAATTCAGCTCCAGGCAATGAGTTGGAACACCGTGGGGTTTTAGTCGGTACAAGTCCGACATAATCTTCTCGCCTCCCCATGACGAGAAGGTATCTATGAGGATTTCCCCGCGTTAAAAAAAAGGGGTATTCGGGCATAAGCCCTATAAATAAAGAGCGAGAGATACAAATAGGTGGTGCGGCATATTACTGATTTTTCCCAAAGAGATATGGACCGTGTGCTCGGCATGGGACGCTGTGGGGATATAATTTGGCGCCCACTGCGATACTATCGAGGCACATTACCCTACAGATACCGCGTTATTTAGTGGCGCCGTTTGGCTCGCGTCCTGCGATAACCAAACAACTATTTTTCCAGTTATATTTGCATAAAATAATCCCAACAGTCAAACAGTCTAGACGTATGATTTATATTTTGGAGTAACGCGCAGAACAATAACAAGGAGGCATTTAAACTTTTCTTATATGTCAATTTAATTACCCGAACTCCGAATGGAGTAAACATTACCGCTATATAGTTATAGTCTTCTTACCAAATATGTGCCATGTAGCTCAGCGGAAGGGACGCTGAAACTAAGCTATGAAACTTCATTTGTATCATACGAGGTGTAGTAAAGATATGATTTTCTGGAGTGGGGATATACTTTGGCGGTTACTGCGATAACCAAACAACTATTTTTGCATAAAATAATCTCAACAGTGAAACTGTTTTTATAGATGATTTACTATATTGGAGTAATGCGCAGAACAATAAGAAAGGGGCATTTAAGCTTAATGTTAACTTGATTATCCGTGTATACCGAATTTGTGAATATATATGCAAGAGTCTCTTATTTAGCACATAACTTTTGTCAGCTAAGTTAAGCTAAGCTATCTAGGTCTCTCTTTCTCGAGTACGAGTTGGAGTAGACCGGCTATGGTTTGCTTTTTATGGAATCACTTCGCTTTTCTGGAATTCTATTTTATGTGAGAAAGATTCACGACATAGTTAAGAGATGTTCGAATTGGTACTTCGCGAATCGTAATCTCTCTCTATGCCTCTTGTATCAAATATTAGTAAATTTTTTTTTTCTGAACAGAGTTACTTACTGATTTAGCTAGTTTATGTTAGGTGGCGTTTCACTAGGCCGTGGAAATCAACTAGTTATTTTTGTGTATTCATAAATCCATAGCTAAAATAGCTTAGCATTATATCTATGAAGGACAAGTATCCTACGAACAGCTGTAGAATAAATAAAGAACAAAGTATGAGTGTTACCACATAAGACCTATTATCCTAACATAATTTCGTAGCTAAATGTGGCTTCACATAGAAGCTCATGGAATGGTGGTTCTCTATATGATTAAATAGACTATAAAAATAAACATGAATAAATTACCCATTGAATTGCTAATAGTGGAATTGACGATCAGTTTATAACAGCAATGGACAAGGGGTGATTGGGGGTAGGTACATCAGTATATTCCAAAATTTTTTATAAAAAATCGAGATAATAACGATAAAAATATACTATTTAACATTATTTATTTTATCTTTTATTCCAAAAGACATACCATCGTAAATGTTTATTTTAAGCAACGTTTAATATTTAAAGTTCCCAAAAGCATTCTCAAAATGTTACAGAGGAAATAAAACATGAATTTTTGCGACATAAAACGCACGCAGTGAAATATTAAATAGGATATTTACGGGAGGAGGGCCGTATAGAAATATGGTCCACATTTCATGGTACTGTATGAATTATTGGCCAACACATTTTAGAATGTAGCAGTAAGTATACTTATGATGATGTTAGGAATGAATAATTATGGATTTTGTATATCTAATATATAAATTTTCCCTGTCACAATGTTAGTTACCGTACTCAGAAACGGCTTTACCGATTTTGACGTGACAACGTCTTATAATTGGATAGAGCCGGCTGCACGCACGAAAAAACATGACGTCATGCGTCGTTACCTCGCTTTGAGGCGTTCCATGTAAGGCTTGAAGTGCAAGAGTGAGCGCGGAACGAGCGACAAAGAAGCACAATCGGCCTTTGCGTTCGGCAGCGTTCGACATCCGTCTATTAAATATAATTATTAAATATATTAATTTTAAATTAATAATTAATATATTTATTATAAATTTAAAATATAAATTTATAAAATCAAAATCAATTATTTTATTAATTTAAATTAATATTTATAAAAATATACTTAAATTAAAAATTTTAATAACCAATTAAATGCTACCATTCCATCAGTATTTTCTTAAGACATTGTCACGTTCAACTATCGTCAGTAAACCGACTTTACAGACAACCAATTTTTTTTACCAAATTTTGTATTCAGTAGGTCTGAGAATCGGCTTCTATCTAATTTTCATCTAATTTTTTTTTTAATTTTTAATGCAAAACTACGTTTGCCGGGTCAGCTAGTATATTTATATATTCTCGCAGTCTGAAGTCAGTGTTCTGATAGCGTTCGAGTTGAGTGCTCAGTAGTTCGAGAGTGACTTTTTACGAATATCTTCATGTGTAGAGAGACTGGCTCGAGCTGCTACGGGGAGTGTTGATATCTAAAAGGTGTTTACCCTATAGGCGTGTCACCAGTCTGTGGTATAGCTTGAGGTAACTCCATGTTACGTGTAATAAAATTTTGTGATCCATGTAATGGCTCATTCTCTCCTCACACGTTAATAACAACGTCGAAGAGATGGTGGCTCCTTAGTTCTGGTATGATGCGAACCGGTGGACCAACCAAAGACACCCTAGTGTTATACCACCATACCTCAGAAAACTTTTTTTTAATGAGGAATGTTCAGGTTCTATAATACTTGGTACTGTAATATGTTGATGATGGCGATAATTACAGGCAGGTTTTTTATATTCTATGCTTTTGTTTGCACAATCTCTAAGCGGGATGCGCCCATGTGACAAAAAAGTATACTTTTCACAAACCTCCTATTATAATTATTAAAGAGTAATAATCATAAATTCATTTACAATCTGTTGGGATTTGTCTACGGTAATTAAAATCCTCGTCGGCATTCCAAACACATAGAGATATATATTATAGAGAATAAATTAATTTGAACACCGCTTCATCGAATTAGTATATTGGAAATCTCCCTTAATATTATTACAAAGTTATTGAAATAACGTATATGCAAATTACGGCCGAATATTTAAACGCAAATCATATATAAGTTCGTCTGATGTCAATTTATTTTGACAGATTTCGCAAGCTGTCAAAGCAAGTTGACATGAAACTTAATTATTTGCGTTTGAGTATACTCGGAAATTAGTCACATAGATTATCTTACAGGCAGAGAAATGCTTCTCTGAAACAAAAACTTTTTAAGCACTTAGCGGTGATACTAATAAAGATTACTAACGTCTTTATAAATCTTCGTTACGTCAAATCTCGGCCGAGCTCATATTTTCCAACTACCGTCCTCACAGTCTTAACGCTTATGTTAAACGGATGTTGCAATTTTGTGAAAAATATAACGGAACTTAAATATATCAGGTACAAAGTGTAATAATAAAAAGCAGTGAATTATTACTTTCATGCTTGCAGATACAGATGGAGTAAAAGTTTTATCATACGAAAAAATTTAAGCATATCACTACTTCTAGGTACGCAAAGGTTTATTTCTAAAGGTGTTTTGTTTTGTTTTACACGAAAGAGGATATGGTGCTTAGCTGATGCTGATAGGCTTAAAAATTAAAAACTCTTGTAACGTGTCAATATTACAATTTTGATGTTGATAATAATCACCTGAGTTGACTCGTCTCATATCAGTGTCAGATCACGTAAAGTACGTGATCTGATCAAATTCCTAGTTGTAATTTTTTTACTGAGGTTTTTTGGAATAAAGAAATGCTTTTTTAGTTATCTCTCATTTATTTATATTTACTTTTCTTAAAATTAATAATAATGCTAATTAATTAACAATATTATTTATAAAAACCCCGCTCCACTTGCGGGTCATTTCAGTGCCAAGCAACCGGTGATTGATCCATCAAACGAGATTAAGATGTTGGTCGAAGGTTAATACTAATAAACATATTATGAGTTTTTCTTTAAAAGTGTAAAAAGTGGTAACGTTAGAGGTTTCTTGACCCTTAATATTTTATCCTTAAATAAATCCGTTAGTGTAATCCAGAAAATGAAATTTATTACGACTCTTCCTACCTTAAGATATAAAGGCATACTTTAGCTGAGAAAGAGGGTAGAATTTTCTAAGGCAGGAGTAAAAGTGACATATATTTGGATTAAATTAGAGGGTACGGAATTACTATTCTGATAAAGATAAAAATACAAATCAGTTTTATTCTACTATGGCGAGTATGGATTATATTAATTAAGATAGTACAATAAGATAAGATGTCATTATTACGATTTCATTTTGCTCTGCCTGTTGTTTTTATGCTCATAAGGCCTAATGACACTTACTTATTGTATGACATTCGAAAAAGTACAATTATGGTGCGGCTTATAAAATGCGTTTAAAACTCACATGTGATCTCACTTAAATCTGTTTACAAATAACACTCAATTCTAAAAAATCCAATTCTGCAACCGTTATATAAGCTTTTGTTTTTTTATTAAAATAAAATAGTAACATGTTATATAAATGTTTTGTGTATATATCAATCAAAACAAAAGATCAAACTTTTATGCTATATACAAGATAAGCGAATATCAATTAAATCCACATAGATTAAAAATACTTATCGCGAATAAAATTACATTTAATAATATTTACGTGTAGTAAGCCATATCAAGCGTTGTAAATTAATATTCATTAACAGTATTTAGTAAAGATGTTTTATTGTAAAATATATTACATATTTGCTGTTATATTTATCTTCTATGTAGATATAGTAAGAAGTTATGTGATAGTTGAAACTACATCAGGAAAAGTAGAAGGAATAGAAATCAAGTCAATTTTCGAAAGTGAAAGTTTCTTGTCCTTTTTAAGTATTCCTTATGCTGAGCCCCCTATTGGAAAACTAAGATTTAAGGTAAGATTTACAATATAATATAAAAGTGTAATAAAGTTATAGGTTACTTTTTTCCTATCCTAATAAGAATATAAATTTTCAGCCACCAGTCCCTCATACAGGATGGAAAGATATTTATAATGCTAAAAAAGAAAGAAAGCATTGTGCTCAATACTATATGCCGCAGCGAAAAGTAAAAAGATATGGATTTTGGGGAGATGAAGATTGTTTGCACTTAAGTATTCACACACCAAAAATCAACCAGGATATAAAAATGCCTGTAATAGTTTTTTTATACAATGAACGCTTTAGAATATCTTATAACGCGACTAAAGAGTATGGTCCTGATTTCTTTATGAAAGAAGACGTTATTATGGTTACCATCAATTACAGATTAGGATTCTTAGGATTTGCATCATTTGAGGACGCAGTACTTCCAGGTAATAATGGTATAAGAGATGTTATTTTAGCTTTGAAATGGTTACAGCAAAATATTAAGATGTTTGGTGGCGATCCTTCAAATATAACACTAATGGGTAATAGTGGAGGAGCTGTTATAGTAGACTTATTACTACAAATCTCAAAAGTTAAAGGTTTATTCAGTAAGGCAATTCTACAAAGTGGATCATCCTGGCATCCCTCATATATAGATACTAAGCCAAAACAAAGAGCAATAGCATTAGCAGAAATGCTTCAAATAGCAGCTGAAACAAGCGAAGAACTTATAACAAAATTAGCTGACATAGATGCTAGCAAAATCACCGAAGCTGAACTTGATCTTATACATCCAGATGAAACAATGGCCATTCAAAGAGATATTGTACAGTTTGGGCCTGTAGTAGAAATTCATCACGATGAAGCAATACTTACAGAGCTTCCAGAAAAACAATCTCATAAATTAAACGTACCAGTGATGATTGGATTTAACTCTAGAGAAGCGATAGAAATTAATGAACTTTACCTTCATAATCCAGATTATATAAGAACTGTTAATAGATACTTCGTTATGACTTTTCCACGAAGGGTGAAGTATCATTTTGATATAAATAATAAAGTATATAAACAAGCTATGAAAGAAATTAAAGCACTTTATTTTCGTGATGGTTTCATTAAAGAAGATAATATAGGGGAATTTTTGAATTATATTGGAGATATTGCAAGTTTTTACCCAATAGACTATACTGTCAGACAATATACGAACACATCCGAAACACCCATTTACTACTACATGTTCGATTATAGCGGTAGATTAAACTTTCGAAAGATAACGAGTTTGAATCATGCTTTGAGCATTGATGGAACGTGGGGAGCTTCTATTGGTGATGAATTATGCTATTTATTTATTTGCAAAAAATGGAAAAAAATATACAATAAAGTACTAGAGAATGAAGAATCAGAAGAGATCAAAGTCATGAAACTGATGATTAAATTGTATACTAGTTTTGCTAAAGTTGGGTAAGTTGTAAAAAATAAAAAAGTTGTAACTAATACGTAAAATTTTGCGTTTTGTAATAAGTTAAGCAGTAGTTAACTTATTGTAAAACTCAAACTAATGATGATTAAGCACGTTTAGCATAAAATAAATTTCGTTTCAGAAACCCTACACCACCTGAAAGTGATTTTATTTGGAAATCAGCTTCTAAGGAAAATAAAGAATGTTTAATTATAAACGACAAACCTGAAATAAAATCAAATATGTATGAAGACAAGGTTAAATTTTGGGATAATTTTATAGAAAAGTACGAAAAGCTTGCTATTAATGGTGTAGTTGGAAACAAAGCCAAAGAAGAACTTTAAGAAGATGGTCAATTGACTGTTGTTATTTAAAAGCGACGGAAAAAAGTTTAACTGTACCAATCCTAGCCAATTTCTTTTTTTTTAAACCAATCAGTTTTAGGTTTTTTTATTTGAAGGAGGATGACTTCTTATACTCATGCGTAGAAAATAATATAATAATAACGTATTTCCGTTTTATTTATGCACCCTTTTAGCGTATTTTTTAATTGCAGTGTTTATTGTAACTTTATAAATTCTCTGTATAACGAAAAATATATAAACATTTTATGCCAATTTAACTTTCCAGCCAGTAAGTGCGTTTAATGGAGCACTGTCCAATATACTTTTCAGTCAATGAGGTGATTTACATTTATCGCTCGAAGCGAGAGCCTCTATCGATTTCTGATTAAGGGTGCAGGTGCGACGCTATCATTTGTTGAATTTGATTGGATGGAGAGGGGTACTCTTTTTTATTCAGTTCTTTTATGTTCAATACATGAACAATTTGTTTTTATCTACTGGTTCTATAGATTATTATAGTGTTATGCGTTTGCTAAGCAACGCATTCTTCTTAGGCCTTATCTACACTACACACACCTACTACTATCTCGCAAGGTCTTAGTCTAGCAAGAGTTCGTTTCTTAGCAAATAAAATATCGGTAGGTATATTTATTTACATTACTACACTAGGGTCCAATAAGTGTTTACCTATATATACTTAAAGTAATGAACTAAAAAGAGAAAAACTATATGTATAAAGATCGTTACCCTATTGTTAAGATAAGAAAAAATATACACCCCCCCCTCTGACCCCCCCCCATCTACAGACGCCATTTTGAAAATTTATATGGCCTATGTCACTTCCACAATTCTCACAAATTCGACGACACCTCATACTATGTCACATACGCCGAGTCGGGTAAAAAGAATTTTCTGTACTCATGTTTAAGTAGATAAAGTTAAATAAGATTTTATACGATAAGTTTTTATAAGTAGCCACAAGGACATACAAACCCTTACACACAATTTAACTCCCTCAGAGGTTCATTTACGAAATCTTTCCTAAGAGCACCTCTTCCTCGTGAAGGGAGCATAATATCCTCTAGATTTCAAGTACCTTTGAGTATCTATCCTTCGAGGTTGAGCAATGATGAAACTGTTTTATATTGAGGTTGCTTATTTTGTTTGATAACGAGCACCTGACTGCTAGTACTTTATATTAAGTGAAAATTCAGACTAAGGTCAATGTGGTCGACTGTAGGTTAATAAGGTAAGGTAACTAACGTACCGCAACATACTAAATAGCTAGCTGGTACTTCATTGTCGGTAGGTAATAATAACATAACATTGATTAAAAAAAAGACGTGTGGCACTCGGAGACTGCCGCGGTAAAGCTATTGCATAGCATTTTTTATCAACTTATGTTTACCTACCGACGTCATCGGGACCGTAGCCTAGCGTTAAGGCGCTCTAAGTGCCCGCATTGCCAGAAAGACGCGGGTTTGAATCCCGTCGGTTCTGCAATTATTTTTTTTTAACGTGATATTGCAAAAAGTCATTAATTAAAAAAAATAACTTTTTGAAATATCACGCTTGAAAAAAAAATAAATTGCGGAACCGACGGGATTCGAACCCGTGTCTCTCTGGGAATCCGGGCACTCAGAGCGCCTTACCGCTAAGCCACGTTCCCCGATGACATCGATGCCGGAATTGTGCTTTTGATATTATGTTTTTGATACTCAGGGGTGTTAGGTTTTTTCGTTACGGAATTTCTGTATTCGGTCTCCACGCTCAAGGCCCGCGATAGAAGCTATACAATAGCTTAAAAAAATAAATCTAAGCAGCATGAATTTAATATGAAGTTTTAATATGAATTCATCAGTACTATCAAATAATAATTACCTAAACTCACTGAAGCACGCACTGATTCTCTTTAAAGTAGCGTGATTATTCTTAGTGTCTACTATTTATATAGAGACTCGGTTTATCTCTATGAATAGAGATGATGATGACTGTAATTATTTAACTGAGCTTGGAATCGAATACGGAATTAGCATTTATACTGAGCTAAAAAGAGGGGAATTCACTATCCCATCAAAAATTTCACCCATTACATAGCTGTAACGGCATTATAAGTCACAATAATAAAACGTTCTGAAAGTTTTCCTGTTAAATTTTGTTTATGTCCCCATTTAATGCGTCCTTTGGCTCACAAAGGGCAGAGATAACAAGCAGCCAACACAGGGATTGTTATTTTTATTATCTCTTATTGCTTTTCGTTAGGATGACGTATTATGTGCTTTTGTTATACGGGCTCGTGTGGGGTAACGGACGATATACTATTCTGGTGGTCTTGTTTTTGTAAGCAATACTTTGCGCCTATATAAATATGCTATACGAGTAAATATTTACGTGCTATTCCCAGTTTGCTTTTATTTTTTTCGTAATATTATGGTATGGTGTGCTTTATAATGCAAACATCTGTGTTGTCATATGCTGTCACATATTTTTAACCGACGAAATAAAACGGAGGAGGTTCTCAATTCGACACGTATATATATTTTTTTCTTTTTTTATTAGAAAGGGCATACATCCAAGGTGATCCCTTGTTAGGATCATCATCATGTTAGGATCTGATACCCTGGGGAAATTGTAGGAACTCTTCAAATTTTGGAGGCACGCTTACAGCGATTTCGGTTTTTGTCTCGGTATCTGTAGCTTTTTGGCTACTAATGCCGTATAATATACTATGACAGTATAGTACGAGTACGTTACGTGGCGATAAATCACTAAAAAGTAAGAAATAAAAATTTTTAACAAAAAATAGAACCGACTCAAAACGCACTAAAAAGTAAAAAATAACTGTGTCATTCAGTTGCTTTAATTTAGGAGTCGGTGCCAGCCAAGGTTTCTACTTTAAGGACGTTACCTAGAATCCACAAACCGCTTTACTACGTAAAATAAATGTTCCTTAAACTTGGCTGGCACCGACTTCATAGATATGCTTAAGTAAATTAAAGCAACTGAATGACACAGTTATTTTTTACTTTTTAGTGCGTTTTGAGTCAGTTCTATTTTTTGTAAAAAAATTTTATGTATATGTGTTACTGTGCAATTAAATTATTTAAGCAAAAAAAATACTTATCACCTTACATTTTATATGACTTCAGCTTTCCAGTCTGACTGTTTTCGATAAAGTCTTATAGTTATATTATTAAATGAGAGGATGAAATCCGTTTTCAGTAGACCAAACTTCAAACATTGAGAAAAAAATATAAATATAAATATTATAGGACAATTACACACATCGCTATGTAGCCCCAAAGTAAGCTTAGGTAGCTTGTGTTATGGGTACTATGAATGATGAATATTTTATATACGAGTATATTATACATTAAATACTTATAATATATAGATAAACACCCAGTCACTGAAAAACATCCATGCTCATCAAACAAACATTTTCCAGAGGTGGGAATCGATTCCACTGCTTAGGGCGCAGAAGCAGGATCACTACCCACTGCGCCACACGGCCGTCAAAAAATGTAAACAACCCATTTCTGTGACGACAGTTTGCCTAAAAATAAGAATCTTTCAATTTCGATTTGATCAAGTAGGTACTGTCTATTACAGATCTTCTTACTAAGAATAGAGAATACCATTGGTGGTAGGTATATTCTACCAAATAATAATTTCTAACTGTAGCTTACCGAATAGTCAGCAACAGTGCACACATGGTTAGAGCGCTGTGAATCGTCTATGATCTAAGCTATGACAGCAGCTATTCCATTTTTTCGTTTCAAAAACGTCGAACAAAACTGCTACAGCCCGCACATGGTAATTCTTGGCCTGGAAGGAAAAATAAAAAATAATGGACTTCTCTGTTCACGTGCGCTACTTTTTGAGCGGGAAAATACTGCTCTCTGCAAAATGGCGTTTATGTGTAATCATGTTCATAATTACAATTGTTCACTATACGATATCATTGACGAAATTACAGTAATATTATAAAGTTGCAAGTCTGAGTGCACGTGTGTAGGTTCGTTACTTCTTCACGCCGAAAATACTGAACCGATTTGACAGAAAATTGGAATGGAAAAATGTTATCCTGGACTAGCAAAATAAAAATGTGTGCGTGTACTAGCGTACACTCGTGTACTAGCGTACACTCGTGTACGCAAGTGAAACTTTTTTATGACGTTATTTTTCAAAAAATAATTTACTATATGCAACTTTACAGAAATTGGTTAAATAAAGTTAAATTAGATAAAGTTTAATAAAAGGCTTTTATTATCATAGACATAAATACAAATTCTACAATTATTTCATTTTAGCTTATTAACTACAAAGATTATTATTGAATTTCATTAATTGTAAAAAATAAACCCTTTGATTTTGCTGATCACTTTAATATAACATATATATATATATATATATATATATATATATATATATATATATATATATATATATATATATATATTTATCACGTCACTTCCATAAGTCAAAAATGACGCGTAACGGAAAAATGTGACGCGTAACGAAAAAATGTTACACTAAATTTTTTTCCAACCCCGATAAAGAAGTTTCACTTCAATAAGTACCATTAAGTGCTTCAAAATTCAATTCAAAATCCAATTCTTGCGGATGAAATCGCGGGCATCATCTAGTTCTCAGTAATGGACAGTCGTTATAAGAATTTTAAGACGAAAATAAGACCTCGTTTTAAATTGCCTTTTGATAAAACGCGAACTTATAATAAGGCTGTAACTTTTAGAATTTAGACGCCTTAAAGTTTAGACGTGTTTTTTTCATATTTATTAGGCCTCTATGCGATATTTTCACAAGAATTTATTAACTACTAAGCAAAGCTAAATAAGATATTTCTAAAGGTAAGCAATGAACTTATTTATAGGTTTACTTGTGTAGTTTTTACCTGACTGCGTCAGAAGGAGGTTTATGTTTTTCGAGCGTATGTATGTATGCCCATTTCTTCGGCATGCGCTACAGCCTAAACGGCTGAACGGATTTTGACATGTGAGGTGTCTTTGAATTTGTCAAAATTGTAGTAGTGACATAGGCTATATGAAATTTCAAAATGGCGCCTGTGTATGGGGGAAAAACCCCTTTTTTGCACCATAAAGGATTTAGATTTTTATACAGATATAGTGATCCTTGTTTTTCTCTTTTCAGTTCATAACTTCTAAGCAGTCGGGTTTTTTGTTTTTATAATAATAATTTTATTGTGAACGTAGTTTGACATAAAAATGTTAACTTTAGTATAATAATTTTATTTAGCTACTCACAAGATTTAGTATTGCAACTAAACTTATAAAATCGTAAATTTGAAAAATACCAGTGTTCTTTATTGCTCTAGCGCATAAATGTAACTTATTAGACTCCATATTTCGCTCTAAAATGCACGTGTTGTTTGCTGTTGTATAGTGTACTAGGGGTATACACTCGATTGACTCGGCTGAAAGCTTTAGAGATCTCATGATGAGTCAAGTGCTTTTATGTAAAGATTGCAAGCCACTTCAGTGAGCGGGAAAGTAGTGCAACCTTCATTATAATAGGAGAATGTACTAATACGAATGCAGAAACCGTCTTTGGCAAACAACTGAACAGTTGGATGATCGCCAAATAGGCTTTAAAAATGCATAGAAAACGCAACCGCGGTCTTTATAAGCTATGTTCGGATTATTTTTCATACTCGTAAACCTATTTTGATGACCCACTGCAGGGCTAAGCATCTTTCATTATAAAAGACTAGCAGACGGCTGCGGTTTCGTCGCTTTTCCCGTTATCGTTGAAATATCAGGTACAAATATAAATTTCTATACTAAAGCTAAACACGATTGAGAATGCTTGTGAACAAACAAATTTAAAATGAAGGTAGAAATCACCATTTTATACCTAATGTCATCGTCTAATTCAATCCTAATAATATATTAATTAGTTTTAAGCTTACTAATCAAATTTATTGTCATGAATTCGTCATTAAAAGTTAACAAAAAAAATTAGGTCTAAAATGACGATTACATTAATCGTCAAAATTAGGTCTAAAATGATGATGTTAATGACGAATTCATGACAATAAATTAGATTAGTAAGCTTAAAACTAATTAAT
This sequence comes from Mycalesis mineus, assembly GCA_034621355.1. Lineage (NCBI taxonomy): Eukaryota > Metazoa > Arthropoda > Insecta > Lepidoptera > Nymphalidae > Mycalesis > Mycalesis mineus. The sequence continues at coordinate 13,972,328 of CM067892.1, forward strand.
ATATTCAATATATTTTAAATAAGATTTTATAAAAAAAAAAATTTAAATTTATTAGGCATAAAATGTGTTTCATTTTCTACCTTCATTTTAAATTTGTTTGTTGACAAGCATTCTCAATCGAGTTTGGCTTCAGTATAGAGGGGACATATGCCAAAACCAGACGGGTGATAAGTCCTCATCTAGGACTTTTCCACCCAGGATATGAATGTAAGTTACTCCTTATGAGCCTGACAATGTTATTCAAAAAATATTACTGACTGGTAGTTAGTTAGTAGTAATAGCAGAATAGCCGAAACAAACAGACATACAAAAAATTATAAATTTATTTTTTGTTGTAAGTACCGTAACTACTTTCATTTAGTGAATTTGAAATCACAAAAAGTTTTCAAAATTATTTATTTATATGTATGTAAGTAAAGATAGGAGATTCGGAGATTTGATGCGCTCCAGTGCAGTTTGACGAGCTCAGGTACTAGTGATAATATTTGACTCTGTAATTGTTGCTATCAGATCTCCAACAAACTGGATGGCACCCACGGCCTAACATGCGCATCAAGGCAAGGCCGGGCTAATCTCTTAATACATTTTACGTATTTTTATCAACGATTTGGTGGAATATTAAATATTTCCTGTAAAAAAATCTTGATAATGGAGAACTAGTGTAAAATGCAAATAAAATTTAATAAAAAATATAATATTTGTGAAGAAAACTTAGTAAAAACATCACTACACGTTTCCAAAATGATTTTAATCACCAAATATTTTTTGATTTACTATCAAATGAAGTTGTATAAATAATTCTGGGAATTGAAATTGCACGTAAAGTTAATTTGGTTACGCAGAACGTATATCCGGTTAAATATTAACGTTCATGGCGGACGTAATTATGAATGATCGAAACACACGGAATATAAAGTTGGTTAAATTTTGTCACTCTGCATATTTTATTTTCCAAAATAGAAAACATGTACGTGTTTGAAAATAAATGATTACTTTCCTAATGGGAATAAGCGTATTTTAAACATTTATTTCTAGTAAACTTTTCATAATATTAGGATATGACAAGGTTAGTTTTATTTTATTGTTTAAAAGATTATTTATTCACCCTATAATTTATTATTTAATAACCTCACAATTACAATTCTGCCTTAAGAATTTAGGCAGGCTTAAAGTTTGCTCAAAATTTTATTTCTTGAAATGAAGTTCCCTATTCTTATTACGCACTTTGTTTTTTAACCGACGAAAAAAAACGGAGGAGGTTCTCCATTCGACTCGTATATATATATATATATTTTTTTTATGTATGACCACGCATAACTTTTTACAGAGTTGTCCGATTTTGATAATTCTTTTTTTATTAGAAAGGGCACACATTCAAGGTAGTCCCAATGTCATCATGTTAGGATCTGATGATAGTATCCTGAGAAAATTGAAGGAACTCTTCAAATTTTATGGGCACACTTGCAGCGATTTCGGTTTTAGTGTAAGTATCGGTAGCTTGTTGGCTACAAGTGCCGTATAATATACTATTACAGTATAGTACGAGTACGTTACGTGGCGATAAATCACTAAAATGTAAGAAATAAAATTTTTTAACAAAAAAAAGAACCGACTCAAAACGCACTAAAAAGTGAAAAATAACTGTGTCATTTAGTTGCTTTAATTTACTTAAGCATATCTAAGAGTCGGTACCAGCCAAGGTTTCTACTTTAAGGAAATTACCTAGAACCCACAAACTGCTTTACTACGTTAAATAAATGTTCCTTAAACTTGCTGGCCCCGACTTCATAGTCATGCTTAAGTAAATTAAAGCAACTATATGACACAGTTATTTTTTACTTTTTAATGCGTTTTGAGTCGGTTCTATTTTCGTAAAAAAATTTTATTTTATTAAATGCACTCGAAATGTAATAATAGTCATTATTATGCAACCATTTGTTTGAAATATATATTTTGTTGTTTAGTTGACGCGACAGGAGGTAATGAAAATTTACGACACTCGAAAGCTGAAGGGGAAATTTTGTCGTTAGGACTGGTGTCAAGAATATAATATTATGTGAACATTTCAGTTAATAGAGTCACTGAGATACTCATGTTAGGTCTTATTTTATAGATATTGCGGCAATTATTAACATTGATATCTTAATTACGCGGAATAATAAAAATTTTAACAGCCTCCGTAGCGGTGCAGATTGGGATTTTTCTTAATTTGTCTTGGTCTGGCTAGCGGGAGGATTTCGCCGTGGCTATTTACTACCCTACCGACAAACATGTACCACCAAGCGATTTAGTCTTCTAGATTTAGAAGAATCTGAAAGGATGTGGATTTCATCCTACTTCAAACAAGCCCGTTTCCATCTTAGATTGTATAATCATTTAACATCAGATGTGTTAGCAGTCAAGGGCAAGTCTATAAAAAACTAATAATAAAAATTAAGCTGTTAAGGCCTGCATTGTTAAATATCACTATAGACAACAATATTCACATATCAGGTGACCCACAAACAATTTAGTCCACCATTAAAATCTCTATAATGTAATGTACACCCATTATGAGAGATTCAATTTTGACGTCACAAAAAGCGTTTAGAATTCAGTAAGCCACATAATGCCGTAGCTGCATTTTCCTATTTGCTTTAAACATGTTTGGCGTTTATCCAACAGTCCCGCCAAATACCTCGTATTTGTTTTACATACGTATAACCTCGTATTTAGCAAATGCTGTGAATCGAGAGTAGGTCAGATCAGAATGAACTTCGTGATTAAAAATTCAGTATAGTTATTCTATTTTTGGAAGGCGGTTTGGCTTTGGATGTAGTGAAAGTATATACGTGTGTGTATGTGTGTAGTTTAAAGAATGTTAGCAAAGCAGAAACGCATTGACAATTATTTAAAGTCATACGTCATAGGCGTGTGACGTCATCATAATTTATAAACATATTTTTGCTTTGCTAACGCTTCTTCAGTTTTACACATAAACCTCTCCCTGTACATCTTATTAAAACCCAAGATAAACCATCTTCCAAAACAAAAATTGTATATGGTCTATATCTATGTTGGCGAAATAAAAAGATTAAAATGTCTTTCATGCCAAATATTGGACTACTAAGAAGCTCTCGAACAGTGCGTGTTGCCAGTGATGACCTACGTATCCGAGACATGGTCGCTGACTGTGGGCTTCATAAGAAGACTCAGAGTCACTCAACGGGCGAAGGAAAGAACTATGCTCGAAGTATCTCTGTGTGATCGAATCAGAAATGAGGAAATCCGCAGAAGAACCAAAGTAACCGACATAGCTCAGCGAGTCGCAGAACTGAAGTGGCAATGGGCGGGGCACGAAGTTCGAACAGCTGATGGACGTTAGGGGCCCAAGGTGCTAGATTGGCGACCCCTCACCGGAACGCGCAGTGTTGGTCGACCCCTAACTAGGTGGACTGACGGCATCAAACGTGTCGCAGGGAGCCGCTGGCAACAGGCGGCTCGGAATCGTTGAGTTTGGAGGTTCCTAAAAAAAGGCCTATGTTTAACACTGGACGTCTACCGGCTGGTAATGATGATAATGATGATGAAGAAGCTCAGTCGCTTAGAGAAGAATGAAGAAGAAAAAGCAGAATTTTATGCGATTTACATCAACAGATAGTGAGTCAAAAGAAAGGTATCTAAATGTAGGAATAATAAGGAAAGTCGAAGTTCAGGTTTTCACGCGGACGAAATCGTGAGCGTAGAGTTAGCTTGAAGAAAAATATCAGAATGGCGGATAATATGTGGCTAACGTTTCATTGGTTATTAAATTTTAAACTTTTATAATCCCACCCAAATGCACTACTATTCGTTATAAATCTCAAAAGTTGTTTGAGGGGCGGCCACGCTACAATGGTTCAATGAAATGAACACTTGAATGGCTCGCGGTCAGACTTTGATACGACTGTGCTGTTAATATTATAATCGATATCAGCAACTACAGTATGACCTTGTTTATACGAAGGTTTTTGTGGATATCTGTTCAGATTATTTTTTTTTGAGAGAATAGAATAAAAGACATAAAATATGGAGTATAATATTTTTTTATATTATATTTTAGTCAAACTAGCGTAGGCTGAATCTGAGAACTATCGAGCTTTTACCCTGTATTATGAAGTATAGTAAATTTTGTATTTGGAAAATGGCATAAAAATAGATTGGTATACAGCTTTTGATAGTTTTAAAGTTAATAACGAGTATAAAAAAATTTTGGTGCTTTTTTAACCGACGAAAAAAAACGGCGGAGGTTCTCATTTCGACACGTATATATATATATATATATATATATATATATTTTTTTTTTTTAAATATGTATGACCACGCATAACTTTTTACAGAGTTGTCCGATTTTGTTTGATAATTCTTTTTTTATAAGAAAGGGCATACACCCAAGGTGGTCCCATTGTTCATGTTAGGATCTGATGATGATATCCTGAGCACGTTTACAGCGATTTCGGTTTTTGTCTCGGTATCGGTAGCTTTTTGGCTACTAGTGCCGTATAATATACTATGACAGTATAGTAATAGTACGTTACGTCGCGATATATCACTAAAAAGTAAGAAATAAAATTTTTTAACAAAAAATGGAAACGACTCAAAACGCACTAAAAAGTGAAAAATAACTGTGTCATTTAATTGCTTTAATTTACTTATGCATATTTAGGAGTCGGTGCTAGCCAAGGCAATGACACAGTTATTTTTCACTTTTTAGTGCGTGGTGAGTCGGTTCTATTTTTTAACTTAGAAGAATAGTAGGTAATTAACTACTATATCTCAAATATGTTTAAAACCTCATATAACTGGAGTTTCTGGAGAGAAGCTTTGGAACAGAATAAAAATAAAGTTAAAAAAACAACACGTGCATTTCATTTTTTTTATTCCAAATTTGAATCAGTGACTGATCTCGAATGGCAACAATACCAAAACAAAAATTTATCAATTTAAAAAATCAAGGTACAATTACACATTATCACGGAGTAGGTAGCTATTGCAATGTAGACTGTTAGGAAGTTCTCAAATGTATTTTCTCTAAGATGGAAGCCTTTTACTCAAAGTATCATGGGATTCGGAAAGCTAATTAATAAAGCGGCAGTATGGCTTCGTGTATAACATGAGATTTACTACTTCGGGTAAAATAAGGAATGTCGTCATAAAAATGATTAAAGAAACATATTTTTATTCAATTGTGGAAACTTATGAATTTAAATTTATCTTTTAAAATTTATCTAATTATTATTTATCAACCTATTGTAACATAGTTATGGGGAGGATACTGTAACATAGTAATAACTAATACAAGAGGCAGGGCTTCTTTTTCTTTTTTTGTTAATTAAAGATTTATTTATATTTTTACTACATTTTTCAGTGACTCTAAAGCTTAACTCAGACTGGCGTAAAAGCGAAGTAAATATGATGACGCGTCGCTTCGATTCGCATCTAGTAAGAGTTAGACTTTGATATTTTTTAAATTAAAAGACATTTTTTTTTAACTTAATTGCATCTAAGTATATGTAAAATAGATGTTCTTTAAAATACCTTTTTTAATTTAAGGCTAAATTACAAAATTATGTCAGGTTAAGCGTAAAGTTCAATTATACACTTAAATATTTCGTTCGCGCTCTAAGTTCAACCAACATAGTACGTTACACCTGAATAATATTAAGTATTATGTGTAATATTAAGTATTATGTGATTATACTATAAATACTCTCTTATAGTGAGCTTAGTCTGCAAGTGATTGATATTGATTGGGAGAAAAATTTGTAATATATCACAAAATATACAAAGGAAGTTTTAGTTCAAAACACACTCAAATACGCTGCAAGTTCAAGCAAACAATTTGCACGTTAGACTATAATATAAGCACTATATCGCATGGCGAGCTTAGTCTGCAGCAAGTGATCGGTATTAATTGGCAATGGTCGTATAGTTTACTGCATGCTTGTCTGAACTTTGATACCAGGATGCAGGAAACGCTTGTCTTGTTGCATTCGAGAACAAATTTCGTGTCCATGCATAATACACATTCGTTGTAAGAATTTATTTATGAATCAGATTACCTATGGATAAACAACAAACTTGTACCACAATCGAAACTAAAGCAAAACAACGGCCGAACCTAACAAGAATTATATTATAAAGTAAATTTTTGCTGTTTTTAATAGACTTAAAAAAAAGCAGGTTATCTATTGGGCCCGTTTGTACATAATATTGCCAGAACAGCCCAGTTTTCACATATGTTAGTCTATATCAGCTTCTGAACAAATGTGCCAAATTTCAAAAGTGTATGTATGCAAGTTTTTATGTTTGTGTTCGCATATCTCCGAAACTACAAGTCCGATTTAAGTAATTCTTTTTTTGTTGTACTAGGTATTGTTCAACTTAGGGTACATTGTAAGTTTCATCAAAATCGCTTTAGTAGTTTGAGATAGGGAATTTTTATGTTTTTATGTTTGTGTTCACATATCTTCGAAACTACAAGTTCGATTTCAATAATTCTTTTTGTGTTGTACTAGGTATTGTTCAACTTAGGGTACACTGCAAGTTTCATCAAAATCTGTTTAGTAGTTTTTGAGATAGGGATTTTTTTAAGTATGACCACGAATAAATTTTCACAGAATAGTCTGATTTTGAAATTTAAGGAAAAATTAATTTATATAAAAATTAGGAAGTAAAGACTTTTAATTTTGTAACAATTTGGAATGATTTTTGCGAAGCGCACGTCTATTTTGTACACAAAAAAATATTCGCTGATTATTTTAAATTACGTTCACAGAGATATATTATCTTCCATGATAGAACTAGTCGCTTCTATAATTTTCTTTTTACTTCACTTCTTTCACTTTATAAACTGCGCTCGTGTTTTAATAACCACCATTATGTAACTGTTTATATAGCATATAAATCGACTTTTGTGGTGATACATTAAAATATTATGTAAATACTATGTCCGGATAGATTTAACAGAACGGTAAGTTTTAGGAGGATCTTCCATATAAAAATAAGCTTTTTATTATAAGTAGATATTAGTAACAGTTAAGATGAATGTTACAATTAGTAAGTACCTTTTCACTGATGAAAATCCTTAGGGAGTATTTGCGATTAAGAAGACAAATTAAGCTAATTTACTTCGTTGAATCTGAAAAGCCCTTGATGGACTTTTGATTTGATACTTAATTGAATTTTCTAATGTAATTTGTTATTATTTCACGTTGGACACATGGACTTACGTAATTATGTTAATTAGGTTATACAAGTACCTATATGTATAAGTATCTAACAGTGTATGGAACAAGTAGAGGGATCTGAGATGCATCAGGAGAAGTATTTCGTGTAGGAAAAAAGAAATTCGGCACTAAATAGCAATGAAATCGGAAATATAGCTTTCATTTTCGCCCTAATGTAACAACAGAGACAGCGCGTTCAAAGAAAGAATTTGTAGGGCAAGTAAGAAATACGTCTTTCCTGGACATAAAACTTTTCCTTTCCATAGTTTCTAGTGTTGTCCTTATGGTTATATATTGCAGGCTCGAGAGAAATTAACCGTATGTGTTTAATGCTAGTGTATACAAGAACAAATTACAATCTACCTACTCGTAAACAACTGCACATAATAACTTGTAGAATCATTCAACGACATCCGACCTCTATAAAAAACAATAAAAATTTTTTACAAAAAATAGAACCGACTCAAAACGCACTAAAAAGTAAAAAATAATTGCGTAATTTAGTTGCTTTAATTTACTTAAGCATATATATGAAGTCGATGTCGGTCGGTGGTTCTATTTTTTCTTAAATAAATAAATAAATATAGGACAATTACACACATCGCTATATAGCCCCAAAATAAGCGTACTCGTAGGTAGCTTGTGTTATAGGTACTATGATAACTGATGAATATTTTTATATATATTATACATAAATACTTATAATATATAGATAAACACCCAGACACTAGAAATTATACATGCTCATCACACGAACAATTTTCCAGACGTGGGAATCGAACCCACAGCCTAGGACGCAGATGCAGGCTCACTACCCACTGCGCCACTCGGCCGTCAAAAATTAAAAAATTATATTTCTTACTTTTTAGTGATTTATCGACATGTAACCTACTCATTCTATAGTATCTTCTCTCATAGTATATTATACGGCACTAGTAGCCAAAAAGCTACTGATACTTACACAAAAACCGAAATCGCTGCAAGTGTGCCTATCAAATTTTAAGAATTTCTTAAATTTTCCCAGGATATCATCAGTGTGCCCTTTCTAATAAAAAAAGAATTATCAAAATCGGACAACTCTGTAAAAAGTTATGCGTGGCCACACATAAAAAAAAGAAAAAAAAATATACGTGTCGAATTGAGAACCCCCTCAGTTTTTTTCGTCGGTAAAAAAATACAATTTGTATATATTTTTGTTTTTTGAATTAAACAATTTGTTACTTACAACAAATAGTACAGCAAGCTATTTAAGATCAAAACCACACACCAACCGTAACTTACGGAGCTATTCAAATGAGCCCGAGAGTTTGTAACTGCAATTTAGTATGACGATAATGTAAGCCGCGATCGTTAAGGTAATCTACATAATGAGCGAGCAAGAAATTTTATTTCATGTCACGCGTCGTTCATGCGTAAACCGAGAATGTGCGGTGAGGGCGTTACAGGTTTTATACGGAATACCAAATGATACGTTTCTGCTTTTGTACTATTTAACATACTACTTACTTATTTATTTATGTAAGTATATTTTCTTCTTTTTGTACTCATTATTTGTACACCAAATTATAAAATTTTTTAACAAAAAATAGAACCGACTCAAAACGCACTAAAAAGCAAAAAATAACTGCGTCATTTGGATGCTTTAATTTACTTAGCATATCTATGAAGTCGGTGCCAGCCAAGTTTAAGGAACATTCATTTAACGTAGTGAAGCAATTTGTGGGTTCTAGGTAACGTCCTTAAAGTAGAAATCTTGGCTGGCACCGACTCATATACATGCTTAAGTAAATTAAAGCAACTAAATGACGCTGTTATTTTTTATTTTTTAGTGCGTTTTGAGTCGATTCTATTTTTTGCTAAAAAATTTATTTTTTACTTTTTAGTGGTTTATCGACACGTAACCTACTCTCATAGTATATTATACGGCACTTGTAGCTAAAAAGCTACTGATACTTACACAAAAACCGAAATCGCTGCAAGTGTGTCAATAAGATTTGAAGAGTTCCTTCAACTTTCCCAGGATATCATCATCAGATCCTAACATGATGGGAGCATATTGGAAGTGTGTTCTGTCTAATGAAAAAATATTTATCAAAATCAGACGACTCTGTAAAAAGTTATGCGTGGTCATACATAAAAAGAAAATTTAAGTGTCAAATTGAGAACCTCCTCTGTTTTTTTTCGTCGGTTAATAAAAGAACAATTACAATAGAAATATTTTATAAAGAAGTGCAATTTCAGGTTCAACAGGTTTCTACTTTATATGCAAGTGTGCATATAAATTAGAAACCTTGGCTGGCACCGAATTGATAGATATGCTTAAGTAAATTAAAGCAACTAAATGACACAGTAATTTTTTACTTTTTAGTGCGTTTTGAGTAGGTTCTATTTTTTGTTAAAAAAATTTTAAGATCCCTGCTGCGTTTATCAGTTGTCTATAAAGGACTCCACGGCATTTCATTCTTTATTGAAGTGTACAGGATAAAAGGTTATGGATTCAAAGGTAACCTAAAATTTTTCGAAAATCAAACATGCTGTCATTACTTCTTACATCACGAGTCTATAATATAAACAGGACATTGTATCAATAATATAGAACCTTTTTATACTACAAAATATTAAATACACATATGAACATAAAGTTTCATTGTTCATTGCATTAAAACACCAGCAAAGAATATAAAAAATAATTTTATAAGAGACACAGAGGAAATTATCGTAAGTTACTGGGGAACTCTCTAGCGACTATTAAGTTTAAAATACGACTACTGTAACTATTACTTTGTTCAAGTCTCGTAATAACAGAGCTACTTTACACAACGGATGCTCCATACAAATCTAAACATGAACTACAAAATTAAATTTAAAAAATTAACTTACAAAACTGTAATTTGCCATTTTTTCGTGGCGTCCATCTTGGATTTGATACTTTACATGTTCTACTCGTTAAATCCTTTCCTTTGATATCCATATTGAGGGAGTTGTGAAAAATACTTAATCCGCCATTTTGTAGCGGCAGCCATTGCATACACACATACACATACACAGACATCGACGTCAAACTTATAACACCCCTCTTTTTGCGTCGAGGGTTATAAACAGGAGAAAACAAGCGTTTGAACATTTCATAAAAAAATAAGTAGGTATGATATTCCTCACTGTTATTAGCCTGCTTTAATAAACCAATCTTTATACAAAATGGGATATAGGCTAAAAGCCACTTCATTGCTTTAAATTGTGTTTGCGGGTTTAGAGTGATAATCATTAATCATGTATGTGCTATGACGAAAGTCAAAGAATGAAGGTACCACTGCACCAAACGAGGCAGTCAAATAAGCATAAACGCAAACAAGAATTCCCTGGCTTTCGTGAGTTTTATTAAACGCATTGTATTGGGTACATTTTATGTTGAAGAGTGGAGTTTAATAGCAGTAGGCTGCGAAACTTGAGTGAGCCATTGATTCGCAGCCATTGCGGGCAACATATTGTAGGATTAACTGTAAGGTTAAGCTTAGTGGTTCGCTGTAAAAAAGGAACAAGGGCGGAGTAGCCAAGTGAGGGATTTATTCCCCTCGAGCGGCTATTATTTGCTTTGACCTGGTGTATGATGGAGCTTTTTGCTGCCTGACGAATTCTGAATTATTATGCGATAAGCTTTTGATATAACAAGGGAGAGAACGAGTTAATGCCTGTTAAGTCCTTACTGCAATTACATTTTATGGTGAGTGACGATCCAATCAAAGATGGAAAGGCTAAGGTCTTAAGTATAGAATAAAATTCACGCGTTTGTACACGACTGTTGGAACGCTAAAACACTTGGCGGTATATCTTGGACGGCAAATTAGTAACTAGTCGCTGCCGAATCCCACTTTCTCTTACCAGCCAGACCAGGATATTAATAGTTCTAAGTTTGGCCGGAAAGCCGGGGATCAAACCCAGGACCTCTTTCACGAGTACATATTCCTACCGCGCATACTGCTGCGCTACCAAGACCAAATTATTGATAAAAAAAATTCCTCAATAAAATGTACAATGCTCATGGATCTAATGCTATCCTTTTTTTGGCCATTAAGCAACGTGAACAGTTTAATTACAGGCAATTGGGGTATAACACTTAGTTGTTGGCCGAAGAGAGAGACCACGTACTACTAAGCGCAGTCTAGGACGCCCTCCAGCCCGATGGTCCGACGACCTTAAAAAGGTAGTGGGAAGTGGCTGGATGAGGAAGGCAGAGGATCGTGTGTGGTGGCGCGCTCTCGGAAAAGCCTATGTTATTGATACAGGCTGATGATGATGATGATGATGTTGGCCGAATCGTAATGTTCATATCATCATATACCAAGTAATTTTAAATATAAATTCATATCAAGTAATGAATAGACACTTTATAGGAAGATGTTACGATATTACTAAGAAGGAATCTGTACACGCGCGATAAGTTGTCAGTAACTTCAAAGCGGAACTTTGATAATTAGCAAATAAAGTCGCGCACTGTAGCTAAGCGCGCAACTTGGCGTCTATTGTGTTGCAATTTGTCGTATTTAATTACGATATTGACAAACTTCATCATACACTCGCTACTTCAAATAACAAAGTTGTACAACAATTGTTTTATTTCTTGGAATTCGTTCGAAGTTTTCTCCGAGTGCCGAGTTAGGTATGGCATCGGTATATAAATAAGACTTCATCACCCCTTCTTTTCATTGTGAAATGCCTGCCGCGTTTATACATTTATCAGTCGGCTTGGGTTCGGATCATGAGGTCCGGATCCGGAATCCGAGGTCGGGCGATGGAGTAATATAATATGAAGATTTTCTTTATTCTTAAAAATTTAAGAAGAAAGAAAATCTTCAACAAAACGTACAATGTTAAAAAAAAATCAAAATTTTGTTTAACATTGTATGACATTTCAGTACATTAACATTAACAATTCATATTTATGGCAAGCTGATGGATATAAATTATTATTAAATAATATATTTCACTCTTGAGTCAAGCTTTCATAATAAACAAAAATAATTTTACAGTCCGACACGCAGATCTTGAGATTAGCCCGTTGAAACAAATAAACAAACTCTTCCGTGAACAAACTCTACTAAAGATATTTGAACAAAGATCGAATTCTAAATCCATCACCGTAATAACGTTTCTATCATGAAAGTACCAAAATGCTAACCTCTATTCAGTATGTATAATATAACACGAAGGAGATCAACTAAATTTGGACGCCATAGCAGCAGTCTCGCGCTTTTTAGAAATTTTGTATTATCTCCGAAACTATATAACTAATTAACATACTGTAAAAGGCAAATCTTATCTCTATAATATCCTTGTGATTACTAAATAATTTGTTTTGATAAGGATTTAAGTTTAGTTGTATAAATAATGACGTAAACTTAAGCATATGAATTAAATGATTTATTAAAACACAAAAAGTTCTATGCCTGTTAAAATATAAAAGATAGATATATGTTGTCGTGGACTTTTTTGTAGAACTTTTTAAGATACATAAAGTTCCGATACATTACTTTTAATTATTCCCAATAGTTAAGGCAGCGCACGCGCATAGAGCCGATTTAACAGATTTTTGCGATCCGACGAAAAAACTTTTACCAGACTAAATCCAAGAAAATATGAATTCCTCTCTTTTCAAAACTCTTGGTGACAAAGTTAATAATATAACAGCAATAAAGTTAAAGTATTATTTAACATTTCCACCTATCTTCCAGTGACAAAACATAATAATTATTACCGCAACCGCAGTGACACAAAACTAACAACTTAAATCGCCTTACGTACCACAATATATTGCTTTTGATATAGATATCAGCGAAGTTTATTATTACTCGTACTAGTTACGAACTTTGCCTCATAGAGTCATAGTTATTGTGATATTAATAGAAAGTTTTCACAACGTAATATGATTTGTGATTCCAATAACTTTGAGGATATAGCACAGTTTCAACAAAATTAAAGAGCTTGATGGAAATCCACCAAATTTTAAAAACTTGCATTGTTAAAAATGCTGGGAAAAGGATTGGATTACATTATAAGCAATTAAATAAATTGGTAATGAATCTGCCTTAAATATGGTACTAATCAAAGTTCTTTAAATTAGCATGAAAATATTCGTTTCGCTTTGCTTAAATATTTATATGCTACTAGCTGACCCGGCAAACGTTGTTTTGCAGTAAAAATTTAAAAAAAATTAGATAAAAAATTAGATAGTAACCGATTCTCAGACCTGCTGAATACGCATACAAAATTTGGTAAAAATCGGTAAAGCAGTTTCGGAGGAGTACGGTAACTAACATTGTGACAGGCAAATTTTATATATTAGATTATTTTCTTTTGCGGAAAAGTTTCATTGTTTTGACATATTACGATAATGACACTAATCTTTTCAGGCTTATAATAATACTAATAATAATTTATGTGTGTTAATAAAATAAATAATTTTCAGTAAAAAATCCAAGTCTAGGATTGGCAAGTCAAAGGAGTCATACACTCGTTTCTCGGAGAGCAAGTTAAGCTATCTGCCCCACTTACTATCACACACTTGATAACCATCATTAAAAAAAGTTTATCTATCACCCTAAGCTCGCCTATCTGCCCTATATTTCCTCTCGTATAAGGAAAAAGGCCTGGAGATTATAAATTAAAATAAGCTGATAATCATGAATATACTATTAAATTTGCATAATCTGAAACTTCATTGTAGAAAAGGTCCACCCTCAAGTGAGGGTAGATACACAGATTTCATAATGACTGGAAACTTTCATGTTTGTCCTAATACAAGCAACATCAAAGGAAACTTACTAATTAGCAAATAAAGTGAAGTTCCGCTTGGTCTTTGAACGTGTACCAGCAATATCGTCGGTTGCTATATCGTCGTCGAGTCAAACAATCTTTCATATAACATAATAATTAATTGTCTGTCTAGTTAATCCAGTGGTTAGCTTATTTGGCATCGGATAACGAGGTCCTGGGTTCGAGTCCTACGTCTATAATAAATTCATCATCATAATTATCAGCCTATTACCCGCCGACTACAGGGCCAGGGGATATGGAGCGTAGACCCACCACGCTGCTCCAATGCGGGTTGGTGGGATTAGGGTGATAATCTTTCTATCATTAACGATCTTTATCAGATGTCGATGATAGTGACCGGGACGGCTTAACGTGCTCTCAGTGCTTACACATTGAACTCTAAATCCTCGGTGTTCCCACAGTCTTATAATTTGGGGATTTTCAAGGGGAAAGTAAATAAAAACCTCAAAGGCCGGCAACGCATCAGTGGCGCCTCTGGTGTCGCAGTTGTTCATGGGCGGCGGTAATCACTTAACATCAGGTGATCCGCTTGCTCGTTTGCTCGCTATTTTTATAAAAAAAAAATATCGCAAAAACTACTTTTACTTAATTTATAAAACTTGCATTCTTTCTTAAGTTAGAGAATACGAAGCCCAGCTAAACAAAATGTTTTTGTTATCCGGCATATTTTCTTTTAGATATATGTAGAAAACATACAAACGCATTAATAAACGGCATACATTATTAAAAAAACCTGTGAAAATTGGATAATATTATATACAAGGTTCAAAGCAAGCCCTCCGTTTGTGACTCGGTTAAAATATGATACTGCGATTAAGAACGTAGTTATGCTACGTTGACTTAAATGATCGAGCAATTTAACGTGATAAAAATTTGAATATCACGTAGTCAAAGTAATCTGCATAATGAGTATGCGAAAACTTTCTTCGGTGACGAAAAAGAAAGTATTTTTGACATTTATTGATAGCTTCCATACTAATAATATATATGCCAAAGTGAGTTTGTTTGTTACATTTTTTTTTTTTTAATCGACTACAAGTTAGCCCTTGACTGCTAACACACCTGATGTTAAGTGATGATGCAGTCTAAGATTGAAGTGGGCCAACTTGTTAGGAGTGGGACGAAAATCCACACCTCTTTCGGTTTCTACACGACATCGTACCGGAACGCTAAATCGCTTGGCGATACGTCTTTGACAAACTAGCCACGGCGAAAGCCTCCCACCAGCCAGACCAAGACAAATTAAGAAAAATCTCAATCTGCCCCGCCGGGAGTCGAACCCAATCGAACCTCCGTGTTATAAATCCACCGCGCATAGCACTGCGCCACGGAGGTCGTCAATTTTCAAACATTTCCACGCTTTGAAGGTTTCGTGGCGCAGATTTATAAAATGGAGGTCCCGGTTTCAATTCCTGGCAAGGCTGGTTGAGAATTTCTTAATTGGTCCAGGTCTGGCTGGTCGGTGGCTTCGGTCGTGACTAGTTACCACTCTGTCGGCAAAGACGTATCGCTAAGCTATTTAGCGTTCCGGTACGATGTCGTGCAGAAAGCAGAAGGGATGTTGTGAATTTTATTTTAGTCCTAACAAGGCAAGCCTCTTAGATTGTAACGTCACTTACCATCAGAGTCAAGGAATAACTTGTAACGAATAAAAAAACTATTTATTTGATCATCAAATCATCATGAAAATTTGTATACATATTATTAGGGGCATCGATAAGACCTACGAGACAATTTATTGTACCTAAAGTAAAAAAAAATTCTGTACACGAGCAAAGCTACAGAAAATTGCTAGTATCACACTAATATAAAAAAGCGAAATTTGTATACATATTATTAAGGGCATAGATAAGACCTGCGAGACAATTTATTGTACCTGAGGTAAAAAAAAAAATTCTGTACACGAGCAAAGCTACAGAAAATTGCTAGTATTTATACATCACACTAATATAAAAAAGCAAAATTTGTATACATATTATTAAGGGCATAGATAAGACCTGCGAGACAATTTATTGTAACTGAGGTAAAAAAAAAAATCTGTACACGAGCAAAGCTACAGAAAATTGCTAGTATTTATACATCACACTAATATAAAAATGCGAAATTTGTGTGAGTTCCTCATGCCACGACTATTGATTTGGTTGAAATAAAACACATTTTTATTTAAATACTAGCAGTCGCCCGCGACTTCGTCCGCGTGAAAACCTCTTAGGTACCTCTTAGGTTTTTTAAAGACAGACTTTCATACAAAATGTGTAAAGGCACATATAGTGTGCTCATTCCCCGCTCCCCCTCTCAATTTAATTTTTTTATAGTTTCCCGTGAAGCAATATTCTCCGTCCCGTCCCGTGTACTAAAGGTCTACATTTTTGTTAAACATTGTATGACATTTCATCTTTCTTTCTTTTCGATCTTTTAAATACCAAATATTATCTACATAAACTGTACTTAGTGATGAAATAATTTATTTTGATAAGGATTAATAGCATGAGTAAAATAAATGCGTTAAAATGTAGTCCAAAAAAATTTCAAAATTTTTAAATAAAAAAATGGTTGTTGTGCCTCACTCGACATAGATAGGTATAGTGTGTTGCGGACTTTTTTGTAGATATTTATAAGATCTCCAATTAATTAGAACATTTTATGGTTCTATCTTTTATAGTTTAGGCAGCGTACGCAAAATAAGTAACTTTTCTGGTTGATTTTTACACCTTGTATCCGAAAAACCCAAATATTTTACGGAACCCTATTTTTTTCCAAAATAAAATTTAGCCTATGTTACTCGTGGATAATGTAGCTTTCGAATGGTGAAAGAATTTTTAAAAACGGTCCAGTAGTTTTTGAGCCTATTCATTACAAACAAACAAAGTTTTCCTCTTTATAATATTAGTATAGATTTCCCCGAAAATGAGAAGCAGGTAAAATTGCGGACACAACTATTCCTAGATAATCAAAACATTTTTAAAATAAATATTTTCATTGGTTAATTTAAGAGAGCCTATTTAATATGCGGTAGTGTAAATAAATACGAATGCATTGTTGATTTTTACAGTGACTGAACTTCAAACCGCACCTAGGATTACGTGATTTAATTTAATGTTATTGTGTGTTTAAAATTCGGGTGTAATTTTTAAATAATATTAAATAAATTTCTTTGAAGCTTTAGCAATATATATTTAATCTTAACCACATATCAACCAACAAATATCTGCAAACTTACTGTCTTTACATTACATTAATTTATCTTTATACCGAATAGCAGAATGACTATAAAAATATTGAAACAGGCAACGAAAAAAAAATTATGACGAAAAATAATTTCTTTGTTAGTTACGTATTTAACGGCTGCGTGATCTATATTTTGACATGTTTCTTACACAATCTAGATGAAATTTGGCACAAAGATAGATTGTAGTCTAGTAAAGTACAAGGAGTGGATAAGCAAGTTGAAGTGACAGTGTCATATAAGTCGCAGAAAAGACGGTCGCTGGGCTCGTGTTCTGGAGTGGAGACCACGTATTACTAAGCGCGGTTTAGGACGCCCTCCAGCCCGATGGTCCGACGACCTTAAAAAGGTAGTGGGAAGTGGCTGGATGAGGAAGGCAGATGATCGTGTGTGGTGGCGCGCTCTCGGGACGGCCTATGTCGAGCAGTGGACGAATACAGGCTGATAATGACGATGAAAGGACAAAGGCTACTTTTAATCTTAATATTATCATAGGAACAAATATATCTCCGTAGGCGAAAATGCGAGACACCTCTAGTTTATAATATAAAGAACACTCTTCATCTTTATTAAGCTCAGGAAGTAACTTTAATACAATCATGTGGACACTGAATTATAATTAACATCACAAAAGTAACAAGAAACATTAAAATAATTACACATTTATGAAGATAAAGGCTGATCTGTAAAATTTATTACTAAAAAACAAGGGAAGCGCGGCGTGTGCTCTTGTTTAAAACTGAACAGGTCTTTTTTGTATTAAATTTGCAAAATTACGCAATATAATTCTCACCCCAGGGGAGCACCAGGACTGGCCTCATAAAATACTGGTACCTTACATCTGCAGCAATTTCATTTTAATTAATGTTTTCGCTTCAAGATTTGGTTTATTCAAGTTTCAATTTTCTTTATTTATGTCAAGGGAATTTCATTTTTTTCAGATCAAACAAGTAAAACACATTTACTTTTTTGTTTGCCTTATAATAAGTTTCGACTAAACCGATTTTATATAAATACCTTTCAGACCAGACTTATTAACAATCTTTTAGGGTAGCGCGCTCCTACTACTGTCCTATCATTTTTTCTATTTACATAATTGTATTCAATCGTAATCCTTCATAAAAAAATTATTCCAATGAGATTATACTAAAGCCTAACTCGATTGAGAGTGCTTGTCAACAAACAAATTTAAAATTAAGGTAGAAAATGCATCACATTTTATGCCTAATAAATTTGAAATTATGTTTTGTTGTTTTATAAAATCTTATTTAAAAGTTATTGAATATCGTAATTACTTTTAAGCTTACTAATCTAATTTATTGTCATGAATTCGTCATTAACTAGTTAATTTGTAAAGGTGTAAAATGACTAGTGATTTCTTCCTTCATTTTTAATTTGTTTGTTGACAAGCATTCTCAATCGAGTTTGGCTTTAGTATAGATACTAATATTTGTATCTGAAAATAACTTTTTACGTCACATGAAATGACCTAATTTACTATCGTAGTAAATATTTAAACTTAACAATACATAACAACAACATATATACCTCTGAGTAATCTTTATTACTTCACATAAGGTATAAATGAGGACATTTTATAATCATGTAATTTTTTCATTAGACTGCCTTCTTGGCTTAGTGGGTTCAATTATTTAATTAGACTTCGATATGGCTTCGATCACTAGGTCATGGGTACGAAACTTGGGTCGGCTTGTGGAATAATCTTCAGCGTCTTTTCCTATTAAGGAATTTAAATAAGTAATAGAAAAGTAAACTTTAAGCCCGGAATCGTGAAGTTGTTAATATTACACCTTCGTACCTTACCTCACATTGTCAACAACAGTTGATAGTGTAGCTTAACAAATTAGGCGAACCCTGTGCCTACCAAGCAAACAAGCATTGGACCAATATGGTGGGTCTATGTTTGACATCCTACGTGGCGCAATGGTATGCGCAGTGGATTTATAAGACGGTGGTCCTGGGTTCGATTCCCGGCGTGGCAGATTGAGATTTTTCTTAATTCGTCTTGGTCTGGCTGGTGGGAGGCTTTTGCCGTGGCTAGTTACCGCCCTACCGACAAAGACGTATCGCCAAGCGATTTAGCGTTCCGGTACGATGTCGTGTAGAAACCGCAAGGGCTGTGGATTTTCGTCCCACTCCTAACAAGTTAGCCCGCTTCCATCTTAGACTGCATCATCACTTAACATCAGGTGTGATAGCAGTCAAGGGCCAACTTGTAATGATTAAAAAAAAATGTTCCACAACCTCACTCTTACAAGAAGGAGACACGTTGTAGGCCGTTAATAGGCTGTTAATGGTGATGATGATATTTAGTAAACACAGGAAAGTTACGTTCAGAATGGAAAACGAAATATTATATTAAGAACGACTGCTCGCTCAATGCAAACATTTCTTTGAAATGTTTCCTGTTTTTGCGTTCCGATGTGTTTAATTAAACGTGCTTATTTCGAAACTCTACGACGAAAATGGGGTGAAAACCGAATAACGGAACACTCTTTACTTAAGGGCCACGGCTTTTAGCGTACGCGTCAAGTGTAGGACAATGAACTCCTAGTTTTTATAATCATAGTTGTAGCTATAGACGCTGCGTGTTCTCCTAAGAGATTCCTTTCCTTTATAAACGGAAATAGGCAGATGGATACAAGGTTACCTTTATATCGTGTTCTACAATAATTTTAAGACCTTTAATACGTAAAATGATAGTTTAATTACGTAATATGAGGTACTTAAATCATAATTTGCTTAAATTATAATTTAAATACTTCAGTGTTTTTACTGTAAGTCCAAATAGTACTTAAAAAATATTGACTATAAATTATAATTTAAATACAGAAGTGATTACTCTAAGTCTAATTAATACTAAATGATGCATGTTGCCAACTTTCACTGAGTTGCCGCTATCGCGATTTGTCCGTGGCCCGTCCGATAAGGTTATCGCGCCGAGTGTTTTATTAAAATCATAAATCCTGCGTCAAAAACACCCGCTGTATTCCGAGACGACTGTAGTGTCGTATTTTATGCTAAAAATTATTTTCTTTTTTAAAAAGACATTATCTCGCAAATTGGGTTATGATTTCGGGTAATTCACTGGCTCGGATTGAAAAAAATCTCATTTAGTTCATTTGGGAACTTGAATCGTTCTGAAATTACTTGAAACATCTCTGTATTTTATATATTCAGCGTCTTCGAAAATTTAAATTATACTTCAGGAATTCTAGAACTTTATTTTAGATTATATAGTTACTTCAAAAATACAGTTTGTGAACCTGAAGGAGTTATAGAATTACAGAAACATGTTTAAAAGTTAACTAGAAGAAATACAACGCAAACTTCCAAGAATAACAAAAAAAGTACTGCTCACATCTATGGGCCGGAGCATCTCAATACCAGCTTCTTCCACTTGATCGCGTTCAAAGGCGGGCAGTTCCGTAGTAGGGACGTTAGCTCTGTATGTTCTATCGTCTTTATAATGGCGAGTGCTCTGAGGAGCTGTTCGAACTTATACCACACTCTGTCTTCTCTCAGCGGAACTTGCGGCGTAGAAACCAGTTTCACCCACACCACCTAGATGGCTGGATATCTACATCCTTAGATTTTGCACATGCAGACTCTGGAATCTACTTCCTGCTGCGGTATTTCCTGCTAATTATAACATGGGGGTATTTAAGGGGCGACTAAATCAATTCCTCAAAGGTCGGCAGCACATTAGTAGTGCTTCTGGTGTTGCAAATGTACATGGGCGGCGGTAATCACTCAACATCAGGTGACCCGCATGCTCGTTTGCCCGCTTTAATAGCGATAAAAAAAGAAGAAAAATCACTTGAATCTTTTTTTTTCTAGAATGAATTGCAATCTATCCTTTAAAGATAAATATATGTCAAAGCGGACTTGTTATAGTCCTGATAAAGAGAAACAGTCCTGCGATAGACTGTTTTTTAACCGACGAAAAAAAAACGGACGAGGTCAATTCGACACGTATATATTTTTTTATGTATGACCACGCATAACTATTTACAGAGTTGTCCGATTTTGATAATTCTTTTATTATTAGAAAGGGCACACTTTCAAGGTGCCATTGTCATCATGTTATGATCTGATGATGATATCCTGGGAAAATTGAAGAAACTCTTCAAATTTTATAGGCAGACTTGCAGCGATTTCGGTTTTAGTGTAAGTGCCAGTAGCTTTTTGGCTGCAAGCGCCGTATAATATATTATGACAGTATAGTACGAGTACGTTACGTGGCAATAAAAAAGTAAAAAATAAAAAGTCGGTGCCAGCCAAGGTTTCCACTTTAAGAACTTTACCTAGAACCGAGAAACTGCTTTACTACGGTAAATAAATGTTCCTTAAGCTTGCTGGCACCAACTTCATAGATATGCTTAAGCAAATTAAAGCAACTAAATGACACAGTTATTTTTTACTTTTTAGTGCGTTCTGAGTCGGTTCTATTTTTTGCTAAAAAATTTTTTATATCTCAAGTACATAAAGCAGCGTTTTCGATGAGAGTTCCCAGGCGGCTTAATTTTTCCAGAATCTTGCAACAATTATTTTTATAATTCGACCAATTTTCACTAAATCTTAGCAAATCATATACTAAAACCTTCTTCAGTAATTTCCTCTTTCTACTGGTTATAAATACACAACAATCTGCTTAGCAATCTTTGAGCTTATAGCGAACTTACAGAAAAATAACTTTATAATATGTTAATGTAACTAACTTAACTTTGTACTAAAGTTCATTTAATAATTAATTTACAATTTTTTTTTCTGCGCTATAATTATACTGCCTACGTCCAAAGTCAACCCGTTCGACCAAAATAGAATATACATACCTTAAAACTTTATTCGTTTTTAGTGCTGACGGTTTTTCAATCAGCCTATTGAAATAGTTGAACCAAAATGTTAGCTTTTATGAAAAGCACGGTGAACATTTAAACGCTTCGTATGTCACTGTAAATCCGTGCTCTGAAACAAAATATAATTTGGTAGCAGCGCACCGCCCTGTTGCGAGTACAAAGCTTTTTGCGTGAAATGGCGAACATCTATTATGTAGGATGTAGCGTCAAAGCTACACAAATTAGTGACAGTGGCGACGGAACTGTACCGTGTGGGTTGGTTAAGCAAAAACTGTAGTGCTATCATCTTCCACTGTATGTTAAAGCATTAGTTACTGCTTCTTGCAAATAAAACTTACATGATAATAGAGCGTTGTTGAGCCTTTATAAGTATTAGTATTAATTGTTACATCTAATATAAGGTTTAAAAATATAATTTGCTAAGGTTTTATGTACACTGGATGAAATATGTCGATAATCGTTAGAAAAGTCGGAGAATTATTCGTCTGGGAGCTTTCATCAAAAATGTTTTTTTATTAAGCTATTGCGCAGCTCCTATCGCAGGCCTTGAGCATGGAGACGGAATTCAGAAATTCCGTAACAAAAAGACCTTACACCCCCTGGATATCAAAAACATAATATGAAAAGCAGAATTTCGGCGCAGACGTGATTGGGAGCGTGGCCTAGCGGTAAGGCGCTCTAAGTGCCCGGATTGCCAAAGAGTCGCGGGTTCGAATCGTCGGTTCCCCAATTGTTTTTTCAAGCGTGATATTTCAAAAAGTCATTTTTTTTTTACTTTTTGAAATATCACGCTTGAAAAAAAAATTGCTGAATCACGGTCCCGATGTCATCGGTAGGTAAATATAAGTTGATAAAAAATGCTATGCAATAGCTTTACCGCGGCAGTCTCCGAGTGCCACACGTCTTTTTTTTATTTGAGCTATAACCAAACAGTGTATGGGATAATTTCTCTTTATTAGTACTATAAAAATCCGCAAAGGCATATATCTATCTCTTGAGAATTACTTGCTATACTCATTTTTCTTATACATAGGTTTACGTACATTTTATCGTTTTTGGAACGTCGTAACACACACTTTAAGCGGGTGACGTCGCGGGTGTCTGCTAGTAAATTAATAAATAACTATTTAATAATAAATCTACTGGCTGTGCCCAGTGGTTTCACCTGCGTATATTTAGGGCCTACTCGACGTAATTGTACTAATTTCCATGCTTTTTTAGAGATCTTTTGATGAGTCTCTTGATGATGTTTCGCTAATAAACGTTTAGGATATATATTTTTTTTTTATCCTCTGACCGCTATCACACCTGATGTAAGTGATGATGCAATCCAAGATGGAAGCGGGCTAACTTGTTAGGAGTAGGACGAAATCCACACTCCTTTCGGTTTCTACACGACATCGTACCGGAACGCTAAATCGCTTGGCGTTACGTCTTTGTCAGTAGGGTGGTAACTAGCTACGGCGAAAGCCTCCCACCAGCCAGACCAAGACAAAATAAGAAAAATCTCAATCTGCCCTGCCGGGAATCGAACCCAGGACCTCCACCATACTACCACCACTGCGCCACGGAGGTCGTCAAAATTATCCCTATTGTTGATCTTGATCATAACGTCAGGTTTGAAGAGTTACTGCAAAGCTTTCATTGTTTCACTATTATTTATTTCTACAATTTGTAAACAAGTTATCAAATAACATAGCCGTTGTTGTCAGTCCAGACCGAGTTAGTTAGGATCCAAGGAGCACTTGTACCAATTACTGTAACTATTCACAAACGGAACTTTCCCTCGATATTATATAAAGTTTGTTTGTCGAGCTTTCGCAAATTGGTATTATATCTAGGTAAAGGTGCGCGGTTATACGGAAAGGATTTAGAGCAATTGTTGCCCGGCAATAAGTTTGAAGCAATTAATAGAACAATTTACAACAAAACCCCACTGGAATAGTTTTCTGGGATTAAAGTAGCCTATGTATTCATTCAGAGTATAATTTTAGGCAAATCCGTTAATTAGTAACATACTTACACCTACACATTTTATGCCCAGAACTCTGTCTTGATACGATTAGCACGGAGCTATAACAAAAATTACGCACAATTAGACCTCTTTCACCTTACAAAAGCGCAGTTGAAAAAAGAAATTGCTGCTCACCATTCCAATTTGAAACCTACAAGCAGAAGCAGGCACTAAGCACACATGCACACACACACACACACAGACACACACACACACATATATATACACATAATTACCCACATACATACACACACACTCGCACAAGAGTATTTCAGTTGTGTATTTCTGATTAGATTTTAGTTTTTTTTATTCTATTTTACGTATATTTAACTTGTTATATTGTATTCTTCTTTTTTTTATTATCTATGTGTAATCTTATTTGGCCTTATTTTTCTACCTATTTGTAACAGTATGTATTTCTAACTGTACGCTGTTTATTACAATAAAATAAAAATAATAAAAAAAAATAATAATAATAAACATTCGCCTTTAAAAATACGTGTGACTAGGAATTTATATTTGGAATACTATTCTTACACCATGAAAATCATGTAATTTTATTTCTCGTTCTTAGATTAAAATATTTTTAAACGACTTCAAAAAAAAAAGGCGTTTCTCAATTCGACCGTATATATATTTTTTTTTTTTTTTTTTTTTTTTTTTTATGTGTGTTCGCGCATAACTTCGTCGTTTATGAACCGATTTTGATAATTTTTTTTTTGTTAGAAAGTAGATAGTCCGGTGGTGGTACCATGACAAGGAAACCAGGATCTGATGATGGGATCCTGGAGAAAACGAGGGGAACTTTCAAAAATTGTAGGGACAACAAGTACGTTTGTTAATTTTTCCGGTAAGTATTTAAAAGCACTACAATTTGGTGAAGGTCTGGAGTCGATCTGATGATGGAGCCGATCTATATATAAGAGAACTCCGTAACGTTTTACAGTAGCTACCTTGTGTTTGGGCTCGATTAATTTGTCTCAATGAGAACTTTACATTTAGATGGGCTGTGACTGTCATTGAGGGTCTGGTGATGAAGACAAAGTACAGTTAAGGGAGCTCCGTAACAGCTTACAGTAGCTACCTTGTGTTTGGGCTTGATTAATTTGTCTCGATGAGAAATTTACATTTAGATGGACTGTGACTGTCATTGAGGGTCTGGTGATGAAGACGAAGTACAGTTAAGGGTGCTCCGTAACGGCTTACAGTAGCTACCGTGTGTTTGGGCTTGATTAATTTGTCTCGATGAGAAATTTACATTTAGATGGACTGTGACTGTCATTGAAGGTCTGCAGATGAAAACGAAGGACAGTTAAGGGAGCTCTTTAACGGTTTACAGTAGCTACCTTGTGTTTGGGCTCGATTAATTTGTCTCAATGAGAACTTTACATTTAGATGGGCTGTGACTGTCATTAAGGGTCTGGCGATGAAGACGAGGGACAGCTGAGGGAGCTCTTTAACGGTTTACAGTAGCTACCTTGTGTTTGGGCTCGATTAATTTGTCTCAATGAGAACTTTACATTTAGATGGGCTGTGACTGTCATTAAGGGTCTGGCGATGAAGACGAGGGACAGCTGAGGGAGCTCTTTAACGGTTTACAGTAGCTACCTTGTGTTTGGGCTCGATTAATTTGTGTCAATGAGAACTTTATATTTAGATGGGCTGTGACTGTCATTGAGGGTCTGGCGATGAAGAAGAAGGACAGTTGAGGGAGCTATTTAACGGTTTACAGTAGCTGCTTTGTGATTGGGCTCGATTAATTTATGTCTCAATAAGAAGTTTGAAAGGTTATAGTTTCCAGTTAGTTTAATGTTTACTATGTCATGATCCAATGATGAGATCTACGAAAACTCGAGGAAACTCTTCAAACTTTATATTCACTTTTGCAGGGACGTCGGAATGTTATAAGTAGGTAGTGAATATTGGTACTTATGGTTTAGTTCGAGTAGGTTTATTAGTATGTTCGTTGTTGATAAAGCACTAAAAAGTATGAAATAAAAATTTTTTAACAAAAAATAAAAACGCCTTCAAAACGCACTAAAAAGTAAAAAATAACTACGTCATTTACTTACTTTAATTTACTTAATAACATCTATGAAGTCGGTGCCACCCGAGCTTTCTACTTTAAAGACTTTACCTTAACTTGGATGGCACCGACTTCATAGATGTGATTAAGTAAATTAAAGTAAGTAAATGACGTAGTTATTTTTTACTTTTTAGTGCGTTTTGAAGGCGTTTTTATTTTTTGTTAAAAAATTTTTATCGTTTTCCACGATCTTTATTTGTTGAATACCCTTTGTATCGGGCTTCAGCACAACAATGGTTCCACAAGTCTAAGATAATGGATATTGCCTTTCCTGCGAGACAAAGCCTTCTACTTTAGGGTCTCTCATAATGCGCTTAGAGTTCGCAAAATACGTTATTACGCCTCAGTGGAAACATTTCCTGGGCCCCGCTGAATATCCGGGCTTTTTCGATAGTTTCGCAACTTTATTTACTCGGCGTATGCCTGCTTTAAGGATTTCATCTTTCATTAAAATATTTTTCGATTTCTATATACGTTGTTAATTTTTTTAACCGAAAAGTGGTTCTATTTTCTGTAAGTATGTATGTATTTTCTATGAGTTCTCCGATTCAGAATATTAACTGTTTAGTTAATTCTGAAAGGAAATCTTAAAGTCATAAAAATAGATTATTGATATAGGAATTCAAATGTTAATGAAATGTCAGCCTGAATAAAATTGTGCTGCGTACCTGACCTAAGATGTCTCTGTGACACGTTTATTTATTTTTCCTTTTTTTAACTTATTTTATTATAGGATGTTCTATGTTACAAGTATGTTCGTAGATCTGCGATTTTCTCAAAAAATATATATCCATTTATGTTGATGGAGTATTTGTAATTTAAAATGAAATGCATATTTTTAGGGAAGGTATATTTATCATTATACTAAATACAATGGTGTTTTTGACTTTCTCCCATAAAAAGAAATGCCCTATAGTGACCACGCTGGGCAGGCGGGTTGGTCACCACAGGGCTGGACTATTCGAACCAGTGTCACTGCTGCCTGACACTGGCCTCATTTTGTAGTCCAGCCTATTTGGAATGGTTATACCGCCATTCATCGGTCGCCAGAGCCTCGTCGGTCCATCTGCAGGGTGCACCGCGAGCACGTGAGGTTGACATTTGGGGAGGCCGACTGGTACTATCATCCCCCTCACACCCCCACCCCTCTTACACCCCTTAAATACAATACAATTACAGAATATCAACTGTAATTCAGTTCCATGTATTTCTATCCTTTAAGTTATAAAAGGTAATTTTGTGCAAATACTTTATCTATTCTTTGTGTTAAAACTAGTGCAATAAGTAAATTCCTTGAAGAAATACGCAGTTGGATATTTCAGTGTAATAGTACTTTTGAGGAGTGAATGATAATGCTTTAAATGATCTGCTTCATAGGATGATGTAATTAACCATTTATTATTTGCTTAGAGTTATAATTTAATTTTCCCTATAATGAAATAGCGGAGATTGATATTGGATTAACTGATGTAGATTTAAAAATATTAAAAATTTAAATGCAAATAATTTCGTCCGTTATAACGTGTAACGAGAGTTTGTGGTCACTATAGATAAAACTCCAATAGTTCTACTCTCAGAAAAGAGATTACTGATTATGGTTTGTTACATTAAATTATTAATAAAATATTTTCATTGTCACTGATACATAAGTACTAAGAACAATTACTAAACCATGTTTTGTATTCGAGCTTTGTTACAACGATTTTTAATTAAATGTTTTCATTATGAAGTATGTATATCACTGTTCTCTATGGACTAAAATAACTTTAAGTTTAAGTTACTTAATGACAGTTGTTATTCATTCATGCTTTGTTATAATAAACGCTACAAACGTCTGAAATAAAATTATTATTATGAAAACAAAAAATCAACTGCTTTTAAAGAATTTAGAATTATATATAGATATAGAGATCCTTGCTTTTAACTTTTCAGGTCATTACTTCTAAGTAGTCGGGTTTTTGTTCGTATAATAACAATTTTATTTCTAGTGACACGTTACTTGTTAAAAAACTTACGTAACTGGTATCATGCGGGCGGGTCCTTAACACGTGCTTACCAGCGTAATCGTAAGTGCTGTGTTGAGGATACCTTAAGTGGCAACTGTCCCCGATGGAGAGTTAGTTAGTAAACAAAGAAAATGTCGCGCGACCCACAATACCAGATAAGGGTTAAAAAAGTTGAGAGGTGTCAAGGGACACCCGGATGGAACGAAGTTCCTTTCGATTAATTAGTGAAGGTGAAGTGAATTGTAATAAAATTTTATTTTTTTAAGTAATAATAATATTTGTTGTTGTACACCGAAACACCAGAGGGCGCCACGAGAGCGCGAGACAGCATACAGCGCGGGCGCCCCCCGCCGCTCACGCGCACACACATCAAAGGCGGCGGCAAGATCCTTTGATCAAAAAGTATCGTGACAACTTTTCGTACGAATTTTTTCCGTCTAGCCCCCTTTCACAACGCGCGATAAGGAACTTCGTTCCAATAATCAAAATAGAATTGTTTATGCGAGCTTTCTACAACAAACGCAACATTAAATTTTCAACTAAACATTTCCTATTAACAAGTTATCTAGATCCGCGAGCTGTCCTCGCAGCGGAAATAAACAAAATCTTTCTCCATTAAGTAAACGACTCCCGTTTTATTATTTCATTTAAAAGTTCCCTTGTATTTACACTACCCTATAAAATTAACCCGCTTAGCGTCGGTAACGACCAATTAACTCAGCAAAAACGACCACTGCGTTAAAGTGCTCGTTTAAATGTACTGTGAAAGACTAATCCTTGTGAAATTGTAATTGAGTTCGTAGTTTTCCACTTAAGTTTCAACTTTTACGGGTATTCAAGGGCGTCTTTCATGTCAAGTATTTCATTTTTTTATAATCTGTTTTTATAATTTTAAGATTTCTTCTTAAAATGTGGTTAAAATTTTGCATTTAAAAAATTAATTTCAACACTATTTTGATGAAAGAATGAACAAATATAACATATAAAAGCAATATATCACTGACTCAGCTATTGCCTCATCATGAGATCTTTAAAACTATACATTCAAAAACTTTGAAATTGAGGCTTAATTTCAAGTATTTCGAGTGTATATTAATTACAGCGGCATTTTTGATAGCTAGGTATTGTATTTGTGCAAGTAGGTTAGGTATTGTACTAACTGTGAGCAACCATCGGTTGATGATGATCGTGATGATGATGAATGAAGTCTGTAGTTTTTTTAAGGTTTAACTTTTGTTCGAAAATTATCGAATTTTAAAATAAGAATACTCATGCTGTTTCATTTAAAAGCAATTTTTTTTTATCGACTACAAGTTGGCCCTTGACTGCTATCACACCTGATGTTAAGTGATGATGCAATCTAAGATGGAAGCGGGCTAACTTGTTAGGAGTACGATGAAATCCACACTCCTATCGGTTTCTACACGACATCGTACCGGAACGCTATGTCGCGTGGCGGTACGTCTTTTCGGTAGGGTGGTAATTAGCCACGACGAAAGCCTCCTACCAGCCAGACCAAGACAAATAAGGAAAAATCCCAATCTGCCCCACCGGGAATCGAACTCAGGACCTCCGTCTTATAAATCCAACACGCACGGAGGTCGTCAAAATGCAGCCAGTATTCTTGTTACAATTCAACGTGGTTTGATCTGTACAGTTATTAGGTTAAGTTAGCTAAAGTTCCTTATTGTATTCTTTCTTAATGAAATAAAATATAAAAAGATTTTGAACCTATGTACCTACTCCCAAACAAAATGTATCAAGAAGATTTAGATATAGGGTAAACCACTAAACGGTATTGTGGCTTCATCAAGGCCGCACGGTAGCTTGTAAGCTTATTATTCATGAATAAAGGGATTATTCAATGGTACGCATCTGTAAGGGCCTGTAACGTAGCATTAAGATTTTACTTACAAATAAAAATTTTTAACAAAAAATAGAACCGACTCAAAACGCACTAAAAAGTAAAAAATAACTGTGTCATTTAGTTGCTTTAATCTACTTAAGCATATCTATGAAGTCGGTGTCAGCCAAGTTTAAGAACATTTATTTTACGTAGTAAAGCAGTTTGTGGGTTCTAGGTAACGTCCTTAAAGCTTGGCTGGCACCGACTCCTAGACATGCTTAAGTAAATTAAAGTAACTAAATGACACAGTTATTTCTTACTATTTAGTGATTTATCGCCACGTAACGTACTCGTACTATACAGTCATAGAATATTATATGGCACTAGTAGGCAAAAAACTACCGATACCGAGACAAAAACCGAAATCGCTGTAAGCGTGCCTCCAAAATTTGAAGAGTTCCATCAATTTCCCCAGGATATAATCATCAGATCCTAACATGATGACAATGGAACCATCTTGGAAGCATGCCCTTTCTAATAAAAAAAGGATTATCAAAATCGGACAACTCTGTAAACAGTTATGCGTGGTCATACATAAAAAAAAAATATACGTGTTGAGAACCGTTTTTTTTCGTCGGGTAAAAAGCGGAGTGTTGCAGTAATATTATTATTTGACGGAGCGGGCGGATGGCTCACAGGATGGTAAGTGAACAATCATTATGTATTTATAAAATGTACTTACAAGTGAAATAGCACCTACTCATGACGAGAACACCAAAAATATACAGTGGAGTGACTTGAAAGATAGCATAGTTAAGTATTTCATGATGTAAACGTTGCTTTCCCCACGGAAACAGGATCAAACGGCGTGGGACAGCTAATAAATAATTGAAAGCTTATTAGCATTCTCAGTGAAGGTCATGATAAATTTATATAATTCTTACTCTACAAATGAAGTCAGGCGGCTATACTTACTTACATCGAAACGTTTCGCGGCTATATTTACAGCGAAACGTTGCGTGACACTGTGACATCGGACCTGTGTGGCTCTTCTTGGCTAAAATTGGCAGGTTTTCGCAGAAATTAGCCAAATAACATGTTTTCGGTGTTGCAACGAGACAAACATCTTACGAGCAGCATTCTATTTATGCAAAGTGCGGGAGTCATTGCGGTATTCAACGTGTAGTAGAGAGAGAAAAGTCCGTTCAGAGTCCTAGACTTGTAGCACGAGTTAAGGCTTAAAAGGAGCTTCTTTTGTGACTCAACACTCTCCGTCTTCTTGTGTTGCTCAAATTTGGTAGAACCCTATTAGAGCAGCTTTGAATAACTGTATAAAACTTGCTACAGTTCATACTAAGGTATTTAAGTACTTTGTTAGATCGAGTATATCTTTCGGATCCACTTTTGCTGCATAAAAACTAACCACATAGCCATTTTAGTCAGTTCATTTATAATGTAATTATATGTATTATAATATAACATCTTCACATCCTAATTTTCATTCCAAGGTCCTTAAAACGTGAGTCAAATAATGAAGTATTATAATGCAATTTGGGTTAAACAAATTGTGTGAAGCGAACGTTAATTAAAAAGAAATTGCCGTGAAAGTATACAGAGAGATGTTGATATTTCATTAACCCGGTATTGGTCCCCGGGGTGCGAATTACATTGCTTAATTTTGCACGCGATGTAAAAAAATGTGCCTTAAAAATATAAGGGCTTTTGGAGCTTAGGGATTTAAGCTCGTTTTTATGCTCGAGCGAGCTTTGACTGCGGATTGGCAAGAAAATTTTCTAAACATGACATCCACCGCGTTATATTCTCGTCTTTTATGACTATCAGCGTATTTTAAACTTAATTGGTTACTACACCAATGTATAATTTGTAATAATTGTCATTAACATCTAAATGTAGTGATTGTTACAAGACAATGATGACGAGGATGATAAAATACTTGGACCTTGCTCATGAGCTTACCGCCATATGGAATATTGAGTCGACGTTTATTGTTTTTATAATCGTATCAGATCTTATAGCGAAATGCTTCGACTAACTTCTCAAGAAGATTTGGCTTAGTTGTTGGACCAAGGGTCGGATAGAGAAGGCGCTAATTCTTGAGGAGGTTCCCACTCTGGAGACCTGATCATCAGATGGTTGAGCCCCCGAGACCCACAGCAGTCGGACAGAATTATTGTTATAAATTTTTAATAGTATTTTTTATAAGCATCGATGAAAATAAAAAAAATTAAAATAAATAAATGAAAGGTATCTTAAAACGATGATGATTAAATGTAGGGTTCAAATTATTTTAATTCGAACAAAGTCACGGGCGTCAGCTTGGTGTTGAGTATACGTCGTAAGCGTCACTAATACGGGGCTCTGTTAGTTAGTGTGCAATACGCATTAGGTGACGGCAAATATTTGCGCTCTCCAAGCGGCGATCAGACCGATCTAAAGCCTTGTGTGCATTGCTCGTTAAACCCCTATGCAACGATGTACATCTTAGGCTATTGTTTGCTTGCTTAGGTATTAAAACTGTTGTTAAGTGTTTAGTTTAATAGAATAATTTTAATAGTAGAAGCTTCTTGTAACAGAGCTTGTATCGCCATGCTTATTTCTGCTTTCATGCAGAATCATAGTGTTCCAGTGTACATGAGGCCTACACATTAGACATGTATGCGTTTTGATGTCACTTTTATTTTAAAAAACTATGATAACCCAAAAGTGTGGTTAACTTAAGTTTCAAATAAAAATAAAGAATAAGAATTGGAACATGTCATCTTTAAACTGAAGAGCTCATTGTAATATGAGCGTTCGATAGTACTGTAACTTGATAAAAATTGATACTAGATGGCATTACAGGCCTTACACCGGTTGTAAAAAATCAAACATAATTGCGGAGCTGGGTTCGGATCCCGCCAGCTCCACAATTTTCGATATCCCGTTTATTTTCAAAAATTATAATAATCTAAAAGGGTGGTTAACACTTCCCAATAAAAATAAAGAATGTATGCTGAAGGTTGTTGGTCACAGGGCAGTACTTTGTAAGGCGTGTTCAGCAAATAAGCTTTCGGACTTTATAATATACAGATGAATTTGATAGGATATGACGTTGTTGTTGAACAACATAATATAACAACTCAGGTACTCGGATTTATATTGCTCGATGAGGACCCAGTGATTAAACGGCTAGTGGTTATTGATCTATCGAGGACCTCACAAACGAAGCAGCAGTTTAAAGCGGAGTAGAGAACCATTAAGCTCATTAATAGAAGTAAATGATCATTATTAATAGTTATTTATTAATTATCGTTATACGCATATGTTAATCATATCTGCAAAGTTAAATACAACACGATCAAAATTATAATGCTCACAAGCTTTTCACATATATTACAAAGAAAGATATACATTTCCATTCGAGAAATGTTTTCACAGAGCTGGCGAGATGCAAGCGGATTATTGTAGGTTGCAAAGCAGATGCCTTTGGCCTTTAAGAAAAGCAATATCCATTATCCACTCTATGGAGCTATTGTAGAGCTTGCGGCTACAAAGACGATGCCTTAAACATACAAGAAATATTTTGAAATTTTACAACTCTATTTATCTGAAAAAGTAAAGGTTTTCGTAAATATCAGTTGAGCAACTCATATTGGTGCTGAGTCAAAGCGTCACGACGCATCATATTATTTGCCAATAACACTTTTTTTTTTTTATCGACTACAAGTTGGCCCTCGACTGCTATCACACCTGATGTTAAGTTTTGATGCAGTCTAAGATGGAAGCGGGCTAACTTGTTAGGAGTGGGACGAAAATCCACACCCCTTTCGGTTTCTACACGACATCGTACCGGAACGCTAAATCGCTTGGCGATACGTCTTTGTCGGTAGGGTGGTAACTACCCACGGCGAAAGCCTCCCACCAGCCAGACCAAGACCGACAAAGACGTATCGCCAAGCGATTTAGCGTTCCGGTACGATGTCGTGTAGAAACCGATAGGAGTGTGGATTTTCATCCTACTCCTAACAAGTTAGCCCGCTTTCATCTTAGATTGCTTCATCACTTAACATCAAGTGTGATAGCAATCAAGGGCCAACTTGTAGTCATTAAAAAAAAAAAAAAAATTAAGATTAAAAGTTGTGTTTTACTAATAACATAACTTAGAATCTCACACAAATACAATATGGCGACCTTAAATTAAAGATTTGAATTGAAAAAATTCAAATCTTTTATTTAAGATCGCCATATTGTTTAGTTTCCATAAAATAACAAACAATTTTGAATATTAGGTGTACCTACTCCGTGTTAATAATAATCTAAAACGGTTCCATAATTATTTACCTAACGTAATTTATAAATTTTAAACTTTTATCGTTGTTTGAAGTGGTAAGCATTATGAAACATAAAATGAAATATAGAAAATCAGATTAACCTGCACATATATACAAAAGCTTAGGTTTGTCACTGGAAACTAATTAGTTTAGCTAATGAATAACAAACGAGCTAATTCGATTTTGCATCACAATAAAACTATTCTCAGTAGGTAGCTTTTAATACAAGTGTGGGTGAACTCTATTAACTCGACGCCATAAATTGTTGTCCGCAAAGCGACACGGCAATTACTGTCGCCGCTCATCCGCAAAACGATGTTAATAGCTCACTGATTCCCGCACCTATACTCTGACTTAGTTTTGTTGTCCCTACGAAATATTGTAATTGAAAAAAATTTTGACAAAAAATAGAACCGGCTCAAAACGCACTGAAAAGTAAAAAATAACCGTGTCATTTAGTTGCTTTAATTTACTTAAGCATATCTATGAAGTCGGTGCCAGCCAAGTTTAAGAAACATTTATTTTATGTAGTAAAGCAGTTTGTGGGTTCTAGGTAACGTCCTTAAAGTAGAAACATTGGTTCATAAAGTAAAAACAATCGTCCATAAAGTAGAAACATAGTTAAAAATTTTTATTTCTTACTTTTTAGTTATTTATCGCATAGTTACATATCGAAATCGCTGTAAGCGTGCCTCCAAAATTTGAAGAGTTCCTTCAATTTCCCCAGGATATCATCATCAGATCCTTACATGATGACAATGGTACCTCCTATATAAAAAAGAATTATCAAAATTGGACAACTCTGTAAAAAGTTATGCGTGGTCATACATAAAAAAAGAAAAAAATGTACGTGTCGAATTGAGAACCTCCTCCGTTTTTTTTCGTCGGTTTAAAATAAAAGCAATCGAATCTCAACAGAAAAATGCTTAATGTAGAGTTGACGTAGCGCTAGAATCGCTGTTTTTTATTCTGTCGAATTAAGTAATTAAGAACATCGTTAGGTATAGTAATTTTAAGTAA
The DNA here is from genome assembly GCA_034621355.1 of Mycalesis mineus. Taxonomy (NCBI): domain Eukaryota; kingdom Metazoa; phylum Arthropoda; class Insecta; order Lepidoptera; family Nymphalidae; genus Mycalesis; species Mycalesis mineus. Next base: position 14,007,815 of record CM067892.1, read on the forward strand.
TCACATTAGTTCATTCAAACAGTCCTTTCATATCTATAACTTAGTTATGCTCGACATTTATTCATCACTTATTAAATCAGTAAATACAGCAATACCTACTCGGTTAGTTTATGAACATGAACTCTGTAAAAAAGATATCAGATCTGATGGAAGACTAAGTTCTTCATCATAGCCTATGTGCTGGTAGTCTAAGTATTTAATTAATATTAACAGAAGAAAGTTCAATAAATTAAATACAGGTAAGACTCTTATCGTTGCTGGTCAGAAAATTGCAGATTGCTGAAATGTTCCCAATATGAATAGTTCGCAGTCGGCGTGGGTAGCTCTCATTCGTTTCCTCTCAAGGGACGTGATGCCGTGCGTACGTCGCAGGGTTGACGATTCTACTGTTTTAAAAAATATACTAAAAAAATATTATTATAAAAACAAAAACCCGACTGCTTAGAATTAATGAACTGAAAAGAGAAAAACGAGTATCACTCTATCTATATAAAATTTTATATACTTTATGGTGCTGCGTGCGGGAACAAACAATACTTTTACTACGGGTAAAGAAAGATCTACTAAAACTACGTATAACAATATTTTTTTTGAGACTTTTTGGTTTTAGTTTGTGGTATATAAATGAAACGGCACACTTTTAACCATTTTTTTGTTAAAACAGTAATATAAACATGATATAATAAATGTATATACGTATGACATTATTGCGAAATGGTCTTTTTACGACATTTCTTATGATACCCATAATTTGATGTTAAGATAACAAAAAAATATACACATGCCCCTCTGTTTTTCTCACTTAAAGCCGCTATTTCGAAAATTTATATATCACTACCACAATTTTGACGAATTTAACGACATCTCATGTATCAAAATCCGTCCAGCCGTTTAGGCTGTATAGCGTGTCAAAAAAATGGACATACATACCCGCATACCCACATACATATATACATACATACACTATGCTCGAAAAACATTGCCCGCCTTGTGACGCAGTCGGATAAAAAAGTCAAGATTCATTATCATTGATCCAGATAAAAATCTGGTTTGCGAACTAAAAAGACAGGTTACGAGTAGGTTAGGTTAAAAATCTAAATGATTATTTTTATGAACATTTTTTCATTTGCTCCGGTCTGGTTAAGTGGCAAAGACGCGTACAAATTATATATAATGGACACTTCAGAAATCTGTTAGTCAGACATTTGTCTCTCAAACAAGGTGATTTTTATAGCTGATGAATTTCTACCATAGGCAAGCACGGTTCTTATCGAGTTTGGACCGTGTTGATTTTGGAAATTAGCAAATATGGAACATACCGCTAATCATTCTCGTATATAATTTTTTTTTATTCTTTGGGGTAACAATATAATGAGAAATGATGTTCCAGTAGACAGACAGTTTGATAATGTCTTTCAAGAGAACAAGTTAACTTTCAGATTTGAATAATACTCTATTATGGATTTGTATTAAAAATATTTGCATCTTTCCACTGTAAATTAGGATACGATGGGGCTGACATATTCATATTGAATAAAAGTCCCTTAAAATTTTTAGATAATAAAAAAAAATCTTTCCACAAAGCGCCACCCCTAGCGCTCGTTCGCCATCATCGCAATAATATGGCTTTATTTATCTAACATTCCAACGTCTGACCCACGGCGGTGCTCTGATAACTTTCGATACGCCGCCGTCTTTACTCAGAGCACGAACAAAAATTGTTGGGCTTTTTATTTCCTTAACGGCCGTAACCGTTTTCGTATGAAAAAGTTAGTTAATATAAAACTAGTTGTTTATAGAGCTGATTGAGATATTGGTAAATTGATTATACTATCGTCTTTGTGTAGTATATAGGAGCGCTTGACCATTATAATAACATTAAAAACCAATGGATTTTCCGAAATATATTGGCTTTTTGACCGACCTGGTGCACTTGGTAATGCCTCGGCTTATTAAAGATGACACCTGAGTTAGATCTCCAGCAAAGATCAATTTAAGAATTTATATTTTCTCTATTGACTCAGATCTTCTAGTTTGGTGGTAGGCTTACGGGTCTAGTTACAAAGACGTACAACAAAGAAATTTCATAATTATCAGCTTATAAGCAGACTACTACAGTGCCAGGCCTCCTTATAGAGAGGTCATGGAGCTTCGATCACGGGCGATTTAACTATTTGAGTGTATGGTTTGAAAACTTACCTCTTCCAAATTAGCCCCTTACTATCTTCGACAGCATTGTCACTGAACATAGAGTGAAATCCCAGCCATATGCCTATTTGTCAATGAATTAAAATTAAACCTACTTAAAATGAAAAGTACAGATACATTTCTAAACAATTTCAAAATTTACGAAATTACTCTCACCTTTCAAACTCTACGGTGAATGTTTGAACAGTTCAAAACTAATTCCTGCCACGTCTGAGTGATGAACAGTTAGGTCTAAATACCGATCGCCAAACTCAATGTTTTGCATGAATTTAATATTTCCAAAACCGGTTGAAAGTTATTTGCTTATACAATTAATTATAAATTGTTAATATGTAACTTCGTGTGATAATTAATAAGGGCAAAGTTATCTCTTTGTCCACATAAACTAACTATTTAGCTGTAGTATCATCAACGTTGATTTCGTCCTCCTAAAATGAGTAAAGACTCCTTTCAAATCAATCAAGTATATAGTAATATAACTAAATAATATAACTCCTTATATACCGATCGTCTATTACCTAAAACATTAAAATTAGTAATATTACACGTTTACTCGTAGGAATTAGCCGCTACATTTCACAGAACCGTTGGCCATAGCAGCTTTCCTTACCGAGTGCGCACAGTACGTCCAAACCATTCGTAATCGTAGTTGATTAACTGTGCCTTTGAAGTTACTGTGACAACATGATTAATAACCGCCTCTCAAGCTTGTCATAAACATGGTTTCACGTTATGTACAATTTTACACTAAAACTGTGTTAATTAACTTTAGAATTAAAAGTAATTTTAAAATGGGATTATTTTAAATTTTAAACAATTTATGAACAATAGTGTGAAGTAATGAATATAAGGGCTTAAACCGAAGACCATGTGATCCAAAACCACACATGCTAATACCTCGATTAACGAGACCTTTATAGAGCATACATATTAAAGAACTTGTAACTAGAGTTTTTAACCGATGAAAAAAACGGAGGAGGTTCTCAATTCGACACGTATATAATTATATAAATATATTTTTATGTATTTGTGTCCAATTTTGATAATTCTTTTTTTATTAGAAATGGCACCCTTCCAAGGTAGTCCCATTGTCATCATGTTAGGATCTGATGATGATATCCAGGGAAAATTGAAGGAACTCTTCAAATACTGATGGAATGGTAGCATTTAATTGGTTATTAAAATTTTTAATTTAAGTATATTTTTATAAATATTAATTTAAATTAATAAAATAATTGATTTTGATTTTATAAATTTATATTTTAAATTTATAATAAATATATTATGTTTTAATTTAAAATTAATATATTTAATAATTATATTTAATAGACGGATGTCGAACGCTGCCGAACGCAAAGGCCGATTGTGCTTCTTTGTCGCTCGTTCCGCGCTCTCGCTTGCACTTCAAGCCTTACATGGAACGCCTCAAAGCGAGGTAACGCCGCATGAGTCATGTTTTTTCGTGCGTGCAGCCGGCTCTATCGAATTATAAGACGTTGTCACGTCAAAAAGTCACATAGGGTAATTAGTGTACTAACGAGACAGTTATCTGACGGCGGTCGTTGTAATTTTAGTCAAACATCTAAACCATGGATAATTGCAATTTCAAGACTATTATTTTTCAATTCCCATATTTCGTAGGAACAACAAAACTAAGTCAGAGTATAGGTGCGGGAATCAGTGAGCTATTAACATCGTTTTGCGGATGAGCGGCGACAGTAATTGCCGTGTCGCTTTGCGGACAACAATTTATGGCGTCGAGTTAATAGAGTTCACCCACACTGGTATTGAAAGTTACCTACTGAGAATAGTTTTATTGTGATGCAAAATCGAATTAGCTCGTTTGTTAATAACTACCGTTAGGTTTTGAATATACAATTACTAAACAACCAAGTCAACAAAATTGCGTATATAGGCTTTTCTGTGATTTATTTTCAGTGACATATATTATACGCTTCCTCGTTGGTCTAGTGGTTATCCGGCTTCGATCACGAGGTCCTGGGCTCGAATTCTGGGTCGGGTCACGGAATAATTCTGAGATTTTCATTCTTCTATGAATTTCTCAGTACATTTCATTCCAAGTCCGGAGTCGGCAAGTTGGTGGTGTTACACCCCCGTGCCATGGAGAGCACGTTAAGCCGTCGGTCCCGGTTCGTGTCATCAACATCTGATAGTGATCGTTAATAAATGAAACATTATCACCCTAAGCCCGCCAACCCGCATTGGAGCAGCGTGGTGGGTGTACGCTCTATATCGACCTCCGTGGCGCAGTGGTATGCGCGGTGGATTTATAAGACGGAGGTCCTGGGTTCGATTCCCGGCGGGGCAGATTGAGATTTTTCTTAATTTGTCTTGGTCTGGCTGGTGGGAGGCTTTCGCCGAGGCTACTTACCACCCTACCGACTAACACGTATCGCCAAGCGATTTAGCGTTCCGGTACGATGTCGTGTAGAAGCCGAAAGGGGTGTGGATTTTCGTCCCACTCCTAACAAGTTAGCCCGCTTCCATCTTAGACTGCATTATCACTTAACATCAGGTGTGATAGCAGTCAAGGGCCAACTTGCAGTCGATAAAAAAAATCCTCTCTCCTATAAGGAGGGAGGCCAGGCCCTGTAGTGGGCCGTTAATAGGCTGATAATGATGATGATAATGATATTATACGCCTATGGTCATTGCGACAGTTCTGATGAACTTTATCACCCGATGATGTTAAAATCAGAAGGTGGGATATGAACTTCGTATAAATGTTGGTAGAGACTGTTTGGCAGTGAAATGTTACACTAGGATATACTACAAATTGAAAAATAAACTCTTCACCACCTTAATATCTTTGAAGCGATGGAACACACTACAAAGCGAAACATAACATCATACCTATCTACTATTTTGAAGACGGTATTATATAGCAAAATATAACAAAACAAAAGTCCAGTTGGCTCCGCATCGCTATATAAAAAGAGGTAATGATATCTCACTGCCGAAACCCCATACGATATAGTATACGAGTCACGTGCGAATTATTGGCGACAAAAATCACAGGCTGATGGCAATCGATACTCCGACCAGCGGCCACCCGTCAGTAATACCAACGACTTGCGACCATTCTCCGCGATATCAAGCCTCCTCTATGGCGTTTTCTTTAAGATAGTCCAAGAGCTGGCGGAAATTTCGAGAAAGACAATTTGTAATATTTTAAAATTCATAGCTGACGGAACGAACGTAATTATGACCTACGTGATAGTAAATGGAAACTATCGTCTTTTGTTGCATATTTTTATAGGCCACACTGCGTAGGAACTCATACGCACTGCTTCGCGCTCATCAACATTTGAGACCAAAACACTGCAGTGCTGTTTAGTGTTAGTAAATTAATCAGTAGACCAGTAAATAAGTGATAGAGCGACCCTTTACTAATATTTTCTATGGCGATAAAAATCAATTAACCTTCGCAATGTTCACAAGTGAGTGGCAACATGAGTTGTTCGACTGCTTTATCGACATATACATGTACCGCCAAATATTTACCGTTCCGATAGTGACCGCCTAAAACCAGTAAAAGATAATAGTTAGAGTACTCATTCAAGAAAGTGTACGTACAACTCAATAATACTACGTGCTTGACAGTTGGATTAAAATCATGCGTCATCCCAGTCAAGCCTTAGCTTTCCAAAAAAGAGCTGATCAGAACCGTGGGTATTCCTTTTTTAATTAACCACCACCTCTTTGACTATCACGGCGTTCCTGAAGCGATTTCCCAAACATATGATTGCCTCCATTGAAGCCTGTATTGGATTTAGTGGCAGCTTCTATACTCGGGTCACCCTCCGTATAGAAGCTATTGTAATGAAGTTATGCCGCGTGTAATAGTCCCCATTGTTTGCCTTATTTGCCGTATGAATTTCGCATTTAATACGTGTGTGCGGAAACCGGCTCCGTTCACGAGCTTAATAATTGAAATTGTAAATTATATCGTGGAATTAATTAAATTATTTCTGTTCATATCACAAGCCCGCCTTAGGCTTGATGTTGAGGTATTTTAATAATGTTGAATATTTTAATTATTTCTAAAATTGCAATGCGCAACAGTGTTTTCTTTTCATAATTCTTCCTTTTTGATTATTTGATCTCTCATTTATCTTTATTTACATATTTTTTTTTTTAAATTTTAACAATGTTATAAGTAATACAAAAATATATATAAAAACACTATTAAAAATTTATAAAAAAAATCTTCTCCTCCGTTTGCGGGGCTTTTGCGGGCCCAAGTAACCGGTGGTCAGGGCTCCAGAGTGAGGAACCTCCCCACAATACGCGCCATTTCAAAGACTACTGTATCCGACCCTTGATCCAACAATTAAGCGAAAGCGTCTTAAGGTGTTGATCGAAGCTTTTCGCAAAAAGACCATTGACTGAAACGACTATCGGAACAATAATAGTTGACTCAACATTCCACATGGCGGTAATCTCGTGAGCAAGGTCCAAGTACTTTGATACTTTTTCCTTTTCGGCTTTCACGAGGTTATCGCCATGAGGAACAGTAATATCAACAATTATTGCACGGCGTACTGATCGATCGACTATCACTATATCAGGTCTATTGGCATTGTACCTTATATACCTGTCAGTGATAATCGTTCGATCCCAGTAGAGCAATGCACTGTTATTTTCAAGAACTGGCGCTGGGTCGTACCTATAGTAAGGCATCTCAAAATCGACAAGGCCGTACTGAAGCGCAAGTTGTTGGTGAATTATCCTGGCTACTTGATTATGTCTGTGCAAGTATTCGCCGTTAGCAAGATAATTATTATTATGAAAAGGTATTAGTGAATAAGTATTTGGCTTTGACAACTTGCGTAGCATTAATCTTTTAGTACAAGTTCGTCGGTTAAAGGTACGTTTGGATTTTTACTAGAATATCCTGAATTTGGTCTTGAAATGTTCGCCTTGGTTACGATACGATTGTACGCCTTTATTAAACGTTTTCATAAACCTCCTTTTATTAATTCTCTCTAAAGTATATTATATTATGTGAAAAATATTAACAATAAAGTAAACCTACTGACGTACGAAAATTATATAAAAAAAAAAACAGAATAATTTTAATAACTAACTTTTGCCCTTTTGGTAGGGTGCCCACCACGCAGGCAGCATTTCCGCGCTGAATTGCAATAGATATCCGTTGCGTGAGAAAGCTGCCTGCCCGAGGGTCGCCTGTTGCCTCCCTGAGGCGCCTACTTACTTCTCCTCCATCTCTTAATTCTCTCTGAATGTCCATTCTCGTGTCAGTAGTGTAATAATATATTCTTGGATCAAATTTATTGTTGGACATAGATTTCTTGTACGCCTCTGTACACATTATGGCCTTGCATCAGCAATTCGCCTGCATTCAGCGACTCCCTTTAACCCACGTGTTGTTATCGGTCTACCCAGTAGGGGATAAATCAACACTGCGCTATCCGGTACGGAATCGACAGTCCAGCACCTTGGGACTTCGACGTCAATGACTCATTCTCCACACATGTTCTTCAGCTGTGCGACTTGTTGAGCTTTTTTTCTTATCGCTATTAAAGCGGGCAAACGAGCATGCGGGTCATCTGATGTTGAGTGATTACCGCCGCCCATATACATTTGCAACACCAGAGGCACTGCTAATATGTTGCCGGCCTTTGAGGAATTGGTTTATTCACCCCTTGAATAGACCCATGTTAAAATTGGCAGGAAATACCGCAGCAGGAAGTTGGTTCCAGATTCTGCATGTTCGCGGCAGAAACGACCTAGAAAATCTAGTGGTTGTAGATAACCTGCCATCCAGATAGTGTGGGTGAAACTGGTTTCTACGCCCCAAGTTCCGCTGAGAGAAGACAGAGGATTGTATAAGTTCGAACAACTCCTCAGAGCATTCGCCATTATAAAGACGATAGAGAGCTGATGTCCCTACGGTGTTCCGTTACCATGGTCCTTCTGCAGATCACCTCATTTCTGATTCGATCATCCGATACTTCAAGCACAGCTCTTTCCATCACCCACTCAGCGCCTTCTTGCACTGTTCGGTCAACCTGAAAAGAAATACCAGTTTAAGTCACCAGCAGCCAGAATAGGATCATTGTTTGACATGAAGATGATAGATTAGGAAGTAAACAGTCGTATCACAAATTAGTTTGTACCGAACAACGCTAAGTAGATTCACACAAACGGTCGAGATAAGAAGTTGAGGGCCGCATCTTAGACAAGGCTTGTCGCCCGTCGCTATCTTACAACGGGGTTCCTGTTAATTAACTCTGTGAATCGTTTATTTGGTGGTGGCTCAAGCGATTTATATCTGGAGGGAATGTTTGGGGCTAATTTACGATGCCGATTCAATTTTAATGTTGTTTTAAGCTTAATTCTGTTTGAGTTCTCTCAAACGAACAATTATCTTAATTCACTTATATTGTACGTCTATAAAACCTTACCCTTTGGACTTCAAAAAGTTTCATACAACGTTTACCCTTCCGTTTACACCCTTTTAGATGAAATTTTCAAAACCCTTTTTAATGGGTCATCAAAGGAAACTAGAGTATTTTCAGTTGGCTAGATTCGTTATTTTATTATTTTTAGCTAAGCATGATGTTAGTCGTTCTCATCCATCAAGTGTTTATTTTTGCTATGACAAATATCACTTAATGTTAAGTGGCGATACTTTTTAAGACGGTATTGCTCTAACTTGGGTATGTAATAGGTATAGGTGTAGGCAAAGATATTGGTTTGACCTGTTTTCTACGTGCGATGTAGTTACAGGCGTCTGGAGCTTAATATTACTGTTAACTTAATATATTCAGATAGCGAGCGTAAATTAGCTCTAGAGCATAATATTTCTTATTTATTATTTATTATTTATACGTATTTGTGACGACCTCCGTGGCGCAGTGGTATGCGCGGTGGTCTTGGGTTTGATTCCCGGCGGGGCAGATTGAGATTTTTCTTAATTTGTCTTGGTCTGGCTGGTGGGAGGCTTTCGCCGTGGCTAGTTACCACTCTACTGACAAAGACGTATCGCCAAGCAATTTAGCGTTCCGGTACGATGTCGTGTAGAAACCGAAAGGGGTGTGGATTTTCGTCCCACTCCTAACAAGTTAGCCCGCTTCCATCTTAGACTGCATCATCACTTAACATCAGGTGTGATAGCAGTCAAGGACCAACTTGTAGTCGATAAAAATATATATATATTTTATGTTCAGAAACCTGACTTCTTCCTACACATAAACTAAGTACCTTCCGAAAAAATACGTTTTTCATGTTTCGTAAAATATTAAATCAAACTTTCTTTAAACTTTTGTTACAAAAATGGGATCAAATTTTGTACAATAAACAAGTTTTACATTTGGTACATTTTAATAAGTCAAAAATTATTTTTATTAATTATCTGGTATGCAAAAGAAACAGCGAAATAATTATAAAAATGAAAAATAAATTGAAAACAAAGGAGCGGTATTTATATCATAAAACTGAACAAGGCTTTTATTCTTTGTGAAGGATTTAGCAACGGTTATTAGAATTTTATATTTAACGTGAAAAATAGTCTAAGGCTCCAGTCACATTACCGTGGAGAAGATAACCAACATGTATTGTGGGTTTAAGCTCTATATACCTCGGGTAAAAATGTTACAAGTCGTACTGTAGAATTATTTATAAAACTATGTTAATCGATGGTTCTAAAATAATAATTTTCATTGGGTAAAAATGATTGTCTGAAAAATGTATACCGAATTTCGATTTAGTATTTTATTCAAGAGAACTCTTGAAAAGGGTTTGGGTATGAACGGACACTTAACAAGACCTTTTTGCTGAAAAACCGTAATAATTTGAGTACATCAAATCGTAAATAATATTTTTATACTTGCTTCTCTACTTAAACTCCTTATATTTTCCTCTTCTATATTATACCAGTCAGTCGATAGATTTATTCCATAAAATAAGTAAGGATACATATTCGAAATTTCAGATATAATTTTTTAGGGTTCCGTACCTAAAAAGGAAAAAACGGAACCCTTATAGGATCACTTCGTAGTCCGTCCGTCTGTTTATCAAGACCTTTTTTCTCAGAAACGCGTGAAAGTATCAAGCTGAAATGTCTATCAAATACTTAGGTCTGCTGTTCCTTAGAGTCGTGAAAAAATCAAGCCAAGGCAATCAAAAGATTCAGCCGTTTATGCCAAAAATTTCCCCTATTTTCGATACGGTCAAGTAAATCAAAACCTAAAGGGTAGTTCCCGTAAGCTTAGGATCTTGAAATTTGGAACGAAATTACGTTATATAGTATAGATAATGGAAAAATTACGAAAACTGTAAATTTTTAGTTGCATCATATAATAATAAAGCTTTTAATAATTTTAAGCTTGTTAAAATACTTGGCTCTAAGCTTGTTAAAAACTTCTAAGTCAACAAAGTCAAAAGATACAGCATAAGCCGCATATTTAACTCTCTACTACTCGCAGCTTGTCCTAGAATCTTGAAATTTCACTTGAAGCAATGTTTAGGAATAATTCCGAAAACCTTAAAATTTACGGAACCCTCGATGCGCGAATCCGACTCGCATTTGGACAGTTTTTTTAATTTGCACGCTTTCGTATGAATCATATTAATTTATTACTAAAACCATAGGTACTGGTCTGATTTTAAGCCAATTTTCCCCTCTCCGCGTTTGAAGTATATAAATTTCTAGTTTCCCGTCAAGCAAAAAATTAATAATTATTTATAAAGAAAAGCATATTCACAGCCGGATGCTAGCCACATCATCAATAAGCTCATAGCGCGAAGTCACATTAACAACAATACCTTATCTTATACTCGTATTTAGTGAATTATTAATTATTCATCATATCATGTCACAATTCGAATATTAATAATACAAATGAATTGTCACAGCTATTAAAGAGCTAACTAGATACTCGTGTAGGCGTTGTGTTTGACATGTGTTTACAATTAGAATAGAATAATTGACAATCACTGTAATGTATCAATTATTCTCTCGCAATACACAGTATTATGTACAGTCAATTTATTTTTCTTGTGCGTCCATTCTGCGATTAGTCCCAGGACTTTATACAGACGTGTTGCATCAGTCGTCGTCCTGCAGAACTGGATCCTCATTAGGAGTCGTCATCATCATCGTTGACGTCGTCATCATCTGAATTAACTCTTGATTGTTTTTTGTTGACAAGTTTTAGATAGAATTTGCTTTTGTCAACTACATTACTCAGCGACTCAGTTAATTTGTGGATATCTTTTAAACTATACAAGATAATTAGCGGGGGTTTTGAAGGCTTCGGTGACAAATTTGTATCGAGTTTATGAATCTTATCTACAGGGACATGTTGTATTTATTAGCAGTTGGTATTTTTTCCGGAGAAGGGCAAAGAGTGGCTTTTTTCCTCTAGTTTGTAATAGCGACTCTGTCGATCTGGAGGAGCAATTTTAGTTATGGTTTCATTAATGTTGCTTGAAATATAACTTTGTAAGTTTTAAATTTGCGACTCTTTACTAATTTTTGACTTACTACCCATTGATAGATTTTCTTGGCCGGGTAACAAATAAGCTTGGGTAGAAAGCTTGGTGGACTAATGTTTTCTTCACAGTAGTAATTCCTGCCATGAGCCTGGTTACTCACTCCTGTGGAGTCTTCATACAATCAATTAAATGAATAATATTGAATCTAGTGGTGTCCGTTGAGGATTTTCGGATCTTAATGACTTTGACCTATGGTTTAAAAGGTCCAAGGTTCTGTACTATCATCAGAATGTACGGTAGAAAGTAAAATCATTGAATTAGGTAATTCCTGCTATACGTTGATTAATTATTAGATAATATCAATTATCAGTTACTATATTAAAATGGTGACTTCAAAAAAACATTATTAGTATTTGAGGCCGCCATCTTTAATTGTGGTCTAATTTGAGATATAGATTTTCTAGTTATGGAAGTCTGTCTGGCTAATAAATATTGTAGCAAGTAATATTCACGTTTTACGCTTCGACTAAAGGAAAATATACTAAAAAGGTACGGAAAATTTTGTGTAAAAAGAAAAGTGTAAGCGATGTATATTAATTGATGACTTTTGAATTATGATCCAGTCCTTGAACTACATATACTAAAGCCAAACTCGATTGAGAATGCTTGTCAACTAACAAATTAAAAATGAAGGTAGAAATCACTAGTCATTTTACACGTATTTTTTTAATTAACTAGTTAATGACGAATTCATGTCAATAAATTAGATTAGTAATCTTAAAACTAATTAATATATTCAATCTCTTTTAAATTCATAAAACGTGTTGAATTTTCTACCCTCAAATTAAATTTGTTTGTTGACAAGCATTCTCAATCGAGGTTGGCTTTAGTATAGTAATGTATTGAGAATGAAAAACAGTGTTTTTAAGCAGAGCACCTACCTATCGGTAAAGAAAAAATTGTTGCCTATAAATGTACTAACACTTGGCTTAAAAGGAACACGTTTTATAAAGTGTCACTCTGCGTCCATCAGCCCTTTACACCACACCACATTTCTGGCTTGGCAGCAGAAGTGAGCATGGTGGTATTGTTTCCCCGGACGACCTTTGTCACAAAAAGACTTAATACTCCTTCAACCCGCAGTCCCTTATAGTTCCTGGAGTAGGAACACTGGTGTCTGGAAATCCTCAGAAAAGGTCGTTGGTCATCCAGCAGTTTATGTTCATAGACTATTGTATGTTGATGATGATCATTATTAAATCTGAAGACAAATAATTTGTTAATTTTTAACCGACGAAAAAAACGGAGGAGGTTCTCAATTCGACACGTATATTTGTTTTTTTTTTTTTTTTATGTATGACCACGCATAATTTTTTAAAGTGTTGTCCGATTTTGATAATTCTTTTTTTATTAGAAAGGGCATACATCCAAGGTGGTCCCATTGTCCTCATGTTAGGATCTGCTGATGATATCCTGGGGAAATTGAAGGAACTCTTCAAATTTTGGAGGCACGCTTACAGCGATTTCGGTTTTTGACTCGGTATCGGTAGCTTTTTGGCATATAATATACTATGACAGTATAGTACGAGTACGCTACGTAGCGATAAATCACTTAATAGTGCCGTATAATATACTATGACAGTACCGACTCAAAACGCACTAAAAAGTAAAGAATAACTGTGTCATTTAGTTGCTTTAATTTACTTAAGCATATCTAGGAGTCGGTGCCAGCCAAGGTTTTTACTTTCAAGGACGTTACCTAGAACCCACAAACTGCTTTACTACGTTAAATAAATGTTCCTTAAACTTGGTGGCACCGACTTCATACATATGCTTAAGTAAATTAAAGCAACTAAATGACACAGTTATTTTTTACTTTTTAGTGCGTTTTGAGTCGGTTCTATTTTTTGTTAAAAAATTTTATAGGTCATCATAAGCTTACATAAAGCTTGTATAGGTAAAGGAATACTTTGCCGAAGAAAGAAATCCTGCGATTGACAACAAAGGTAATCTTTAGTTTAATAAAAAAAAGAGACGTGGCAACCAATCTAAGTAGAAATAGCGATTCAAATAGAAATGGAACCGATTTTCGGTATTTATAATCCCAAAGATTGCTTTCGTTGTGTAGAGATTTAAGAGCCGCCTCCCAAATGAATTTTTCGGTCTCACCATTGTGGTCATATAACGGTTTAATGACATCTCAATTTCACGCCCAACGCGCTGGGTCGCTCTGCTGGGAAATAGACTTGCGGTGAAGTGGGTATGTAGAAAGAAAATTATAGGTTTGCAACTACGTGGGAACTATTTTCACGTAACCGCTGATGTGATAGGATGGAAATCACGGAGTATATATATATGTTTGTATTATTTAATAGTAAATGTTTAGTAGTAGTATTCATCATCATCATAATCATCAGCCATCATGCGTCCACTGTTGGACATAGGCCTCTCTTAAGTAGCGCCAGCCTTCTCTATTATTGGCTTATTGTCTCCAATCAAAGCCAGCCACTCTCCGGAGATCGTCGCTCTACCTAGTCGGGGGCGCCCCACACTCCGCTTGCTGCTGCACTGCCACTTCAAAGTACTAACCCTGACAGCTATGTCGGTTACTTTAGTTCTTTGGCGAATTACTTCATTCCGGACTTTATCCCTCAAAGAAACTCCGAGCATAGCTCTCTCCGTAGCACGTTGAGCGACTTGAAATTTGTGGACCAGCCTTGCCGTCAGTGTCAACGTCTCGGCACCGTAAGTCATGACGGGAAGAACACACTGATCGAAGACCTTTGTTGATCGAAGACCTTTGTCAGAAAGTAGTAGTATTAGTAAAGGTTAATACTTTATTATTATTATCTTTCTATGTAAACGCCCAGAGCTCCCTACTACTTGGAAAGTAGATATGGAATTTAGACCGAACATAATGCTCCAATGTCATATTGCGGGATAGAGTGATGTTTAACAATTAATGATCTCCATCAGATGTTACTGACACTGACTGTTACTAAAGACTTAAAGTGCTCTGTAAAGCACGGTTACTGATAACTTCATGTTATAAACAAATCAATAACTGATAGAATGGATATGTGTTTATTACTTACAAATTTAAATGTTATAATATGAACATTAAAATTAACGTTCAATTAAATTATTGAAAAGATATTGCATCCAACTAGTGCTCTAAAATCAATTAACAAAAGCAATGCTCAATCAATTTTTAACATGATATGTTAAAAATTTGAATTCCATGATGTCTCGTCAAATGCTTAAAAAGAGTATCCCATAAATATGTGAAATAACGAATGTTTCACATAACGAAATAGATAGTCTTGTCAATATCGGGACCATAATATACATTTCATTCTCAATAATATATTCTCAATATTCCGTACAGCTTCCGACTATAAATCACGCTCTTTTAAAAGTAGTAAGGTGATATGTTACAGTTAGGAGTTACGTAGAAGAAACTTTTGAAGTTATAGTTGGAGCATGCATTTTATCGACTCTGGCACGATCTGATACGTTCTGCTATCGCGTGAGTACCTTTTAATAACGACTTTTACGACGGGGAGTGAAATATTCATTGAAATCGTCTGGAAGGAATGTCACACTCATTGCAGTGCCGGCCAATTCGCATATGCAAACGTACTTTTTATAACAAAACCTTCCTCAGGAACGTTAGGCACTTTTGGATATTGGAGACAATTTTATCGACCATTTTTTTCGTATTGAAATCGTTGTATTTTACATTAACATTTATTATCACTTTTGAAACAATAATTAATCACAATCAGACCTTTTTCAACTTACAAAAGCGCAGTTGAAACAAGAAATTGCTGCTCATCATTCCAAGTTGAAACCTAAGAAAAGAACAAGCAAGCAAACCACTAAACACACGCACACACACACACACACACACACACACATACACACACTCACCCACATACACACACACTCGCGCAAAAGTATTTGAGTTGTGTATTTCTGATTAGATTTTGTTTTTTTATTCTATTTATTCATGTCTATTTAAGTTTTTATTCTGTATTCCTCTTTTATTAATTATCTATGTGTAATGTGGCCTTATTTTCTACTTATTTGTAACTGTATGTATTTCTAACTGTACGCTGTTGATAAAAAAAGAAAATTTCAGGTGTTGTATTGATTATCATATAACTCGTACTACATACATCACGCCTTGTTCCCATAGGGGTAGGCAGAGACCACATCCCTCCATTTGCCACGGTCCTTCCATACTTCCTTAGCTTCTTCCACTCTCATTAATCCTTTCATACAAGTTCGTCGGTTTAGGGTACTCGCCACCTGGCCATTATTTAAAATGTCCTGAATTTGGTCCAGGAACATTCGCCTAGGCCTTCCCCTTCCAACATTTCCATTCACCCTCGCCTTGTAAATCTCTTTTGTTAATCTTCTTTCATCCATTCTCTCTACATGTCCAAACCATCTAAGCATCCCTTTCTCAATTTTAGTCACTACATCCTCTTTTACACCACACTTTTCTCTTATAGAGGTGTGTTGGTGCCCACACTTATGTATGGTAGTGAAAGTTGGGTATGGCAGAAGAAGCACAAAAGTAAATTAAATGCAGTAGAGATGAGAGCATTGAGGAGTATGTGCGGGTTAAAATTGTGTGACAGAGTTAACTCGTACTGTTTTACTTAAATGCAATAAAATTCTTGCTTGCAAAAATGCGTTAAAACAGCCTGGCAGTAAAGTCGACTTAAATCTCATCTGTGTAACCATTGTATACCCGTAGTATTTATTGAATGTGATACGATCTATTTTATTGTTCTAAACGTAATATCTAATTATTACAGCAAAATTTGCGTATTGTCTTTTCATTACTTGCCAGTATTATAGATATAACATTTGTTTTGTTTTTGATAATTTATGTTACAAAAGATATAATAATTCCCAAGGTGTAATAAAAGCAAGAACGGCGTAGAAAGCATACAATATCGACTCCGTCGGATTTTCAGCTCTCTAAAGCCTTGAGCACACTTGTGTGTTTAACTCGGCGTTAGAGCTAGCGTCTAGTGTTCCACCAATCAAAGGGTACACTGGATGTAAATAGACTCTCGTGATTGGTAGGTCACATGACACAAAACACGCAATCGTGCACGGTTTATTGTGCTCGAAGGTTTAGGATACATTCATTCATTAAGTGCAAGTATACCATTGCTGTGCAATGAAATGTTGCAATACAATAAGGCACAATACGCTATTTAGTTGTATGTTACCACACGAAGCCTATACCTAGATATAGCGTAGGTAAAAGTCTTAAGTCTCCATTTAACTCACAAGTACTTATATTCCTACCGGCAAACGGTAGAGTGAAAAAGGCTTGAGGAAATAAAGAGTTACAATGAGCTCACATCTATAAATATAATATATTAAATTAAATATTTAAAAAAACCCCGACCCAAATAAAGATGGAACTTTGGACATTCTTCAGCAAAAATATAAATCGGTTTATCCGGTTTATTCCGGCATTCCAGGGTTTTATATGCCACATCCCGTTTTCAGCATCATGTTCTGGTCAATTAAAAACATGAAAAGAACCAGTCAAGACAAATTCAACGAGCCCAAAAAGGTAGACCAGGGTTACGTCTCCTACCTTCGAACCTTATCATCAGACCAGCTCAGTGGTTCCAGAAGACATTAGTGTTTCAAATGTCAGATCACACACATGCTTTCAAACAAACTGAGCGTGTAACATTTCTATCACACCTAACAAACTACCTGATGACCTTGAAGACCTAAACCGAATTCCACCAAACATAGCTAAGAATACTCTCGACTAATAAACCTTTCAAACATAAAAACCGCATTAAAATCGGATCATTTATTTGGGAGTTACCATGCCAAAGACAGACACATACATATACATTTACACAGACACGTCAAACTTATAACACCCCGTCGTTTTTGCGTCGGGGGTTAAAAATAAGTAGTGTTTCTACAGAAAAGAAGTGAGTGAGTTCCACCCAAAGAAGATTTTCTGTTTGCTCTGTTAGTGGTAACATAAACCTATTTCATTAAAAACTAGAGTTGATCCACTAAAGAATTAAGTGGCTCCGACCTCGGTAGAATAATTTTAGTATGTGCGAAAATTTTGTGTCTATGAGAAGAATGACAAAAAACCAAAAAAATACAATTTAAAAATACAAAGTTAAAATTGAGCAACAGATAATAGTAAAATTTGTTACAAGCGGTTAATTTAGTTCAGGTGTGATCTCTCCCTTAGACTGTAAAACGATTACACTTCCTTGCAGCCTCAGCCGGGAAAACTCATTTGCAATTATTCACGCCGTAAGCAGGCAACACTGATGGAAACTGACAGCTACAACTGATTAAGGAAAATAGGATCGACCCGTCGAAAATGTAGTTAAGCTGGCAGTATGGCAACCCATTTACATAAGTAATTAATTCGATACAATAGTAGGGGAGCTTTTGTACTTTTTAAACGATTTTATGAAAGTTAAAATTAGAAAGTTTGAAAATGTCAAAAAATTATTTACTAAAATGTAAAGACTGTTATATCAGAAATTCTTTCTATCATAATCGAAAACTAGTTGACTAATTTATGGTACACATCTTCTGATAATTGGAAACCTATAAAAGAGCAATACTACGAAGAAAAGAAAATTTTTCAAAAAATTCATTTTATGCCTCTATTGTCGGAGTCACAGCTCCGTTAATCTGAGCCTCATGGTATGTAGGTACGTACATGCATTGAAATAGCATGAATATATTAATTTAATTAGGGTTTTGTATAGACCAAATTGCATTTATAAATTATATTAGTATTAATTAAACGGGTGGAATTTCGGTTAAGATAACCGCCCGGTTTACGTTCTTAACCGGCGTACGGGTTGTCGTGAACAGTAAATTTATAGTTAGCTTATGTTAACCGTTGGTTATGGTAACCGAAATCTTGGTGCACACAGGCCTTAGTTAAACAAGGCGGTAGCAATTCGCACATGCGAAAATATAGTGACAAGCGACTGAGCAACATTTCTCGGAGCAGTCTTTGACTTCCGGTCGCTCAGTTTTTTATTTTAAGCGTATGAGCTTTAGCCAAGGATTTCATCTACCTATTAGTTTTCAGCATAATGATTTTTTAGCCCATGTCTTTAAGCTATTGCATAGCTTCTATCGCGGGCCTTGAGCGTGGAGACCGAATCCAGAAACTCCGTAACGAAAAAACCTAACACCCCCCACTCAAACCGGCACAGCGGTGACACTTTTTAGTTTTTTCAGATTGTCTTATTCGCATCTTTGTTCGCCAACGTCCATACCATGTTGAATACACTGGTTCTCGTCGGATCACCGAAGTTAAGCAACATCGGGCGCGGTCAGTGCTGGGATGGGTGACCGCCTGGGAACACCGCGTGATGTTGGCTTTTTTAAAAAATTTATTTTTATTGTATTTTTTTATTTTTTTTAGTTTGTTTTCTTTTAATTATAATTGCTATTATTGTTATTCCATAAGTTTAACAAAACCTGTCCTTTGTATTTGCTGAATGAGCATAGTAACAAGGGTAGGTACTTAGTCAATGTTTTTGCGTTGAATAAAATATTTGCACACAACTATTTTAGACACTGACTACTACTACTGAAATATCCTGGCATAGTAACATGAAAGTGTTCTTTGTTCTTCAGCTACCGACATTTGCAAAAAACGATTACAAAGAAGTTAAGCAACATCAGGCGCGGTCAGTACTTGGATGGACGACCGATTGGGAACACCGCGTGATGTTGGCTTTTTAAAATTTTTATTTTTTTATTTTATCTTCTCATGTTTTCCGCCTGTGTTTTCAGCCTTAGTTAAACAAGGGAGCAATAATTCGCACAAACGACAATGATAAGCGACTGAGCGACACATCTCCGAGCCGTCTTTGACTTCCGACCCCTCATTGTTTCTGTTAATTAACTTGCCGAATTGTTTTCAATTGAATCCGATAAAAGTTCAAACAATTTGCTTGTTTCGAGATATTTAAACTTGTTCCACTTCTGTCACGGAATGTTTTGAATTCTAACTTTCTTATTTTTTGTTCAATTTATTTTGTTTCCGTTTTACTAGTTACATCTGGTATATTATTTGTTACAACGTTTTAACGTTTAATCTGAACAAATAAGTTTAAGTCATAAGAAATAGCATGAACAAGTGATCTTGGTACAGAAAAATATCCAAAAAAGCATTGTTCCCTAGGGACAGAAAAGATTATACCTACGCAAACGAAGCCATGATTAATAGCCAGCACTTATTGTTGCGCCATTTTTATTGCTAGAAAATATAAAACGCGTCTTGTCGTAGTCTCTGCCTGTGTTTATACATTGTGCAATACATTTAAACAGAAATACACTGCCTATCTAAAACAAAATTAAAATGACTGACCAGCGTTAAAAAAATCAATATCGTTCTCGTACTTCTTATAACCAATGGTTAACATAACTTTCCTATAAATTTATTGTTCACGACAATCCGTACGCCGGTTAAGGACGTAAACCAGGCGGTTATCTTAACCGAGCTTACGTTCTTAACCGCCGTACGGGTTGTCGTGAACAGTAAATTTATAGTAAAGTTATGTTAACTGTTGGTTATGATAACCGAAATCTTGGTGCACACAGGCCTTAGTACCTAATGTTGACCCTACAAGACTTTGTATGCCACTGAGTATATTAGACTCACTTGCTGAAAAGCAGCTGAAATCTTATTTTTTAGCTTCTTACTAATATCTTATGTTACTAATATTATAAAAGCAAAAACTTATGTGTGCACGTTTGTACTCCTTTACGCCTCAATGACTGAACCAATTTGGTTAAAATTGGAAATGGAAATAAATTATTTTTAACAGGATTCTCTCGAAATTTCCACGCGAACACGAGTGAAACCGCGGGCACAGCAAGTACCCACTAAAGGCCAAAGACTATAGTAGTAAGTACGAGTAGCTCGTAACCAAGTAACATATTAAGTGGTGTGGCGAGAGCGATGTTTCGTGTTATGATAAGGGATCAGTGGAGCAAGTTGTTTGGTTGCAACGTTGACTTAGTCGAGTTTGCTCCTTGTTATTCACACAAATGCCCCGATTTGCATTTCTCAACTTGCTAAGTAATTCCTTGGTTGGTACACAATTGTTAGACAATGGTCTAACTTTATCGTCCTATTAGTATAAGATATTAGTGCCGTGTTACCTAAGAAATTGGTTAATATGTAACTACTGTTTATATAGCCTTACATTTAACATAATTAATTCATGCAAATTGCAACTGCTATTTAATTTTATTTATCGATGATGTTAAAGTTAGAACACTCTAATGTAGTTTTTTTACTAAATTAATTACCTTGTTATAATTTACCAAAAGAGCAGCGTGTTGGGTTTATACTCCTATCCGAACTATCCTGTAGAAGAGGCTACAAGGAGGCAAGTCTGGTGCTGTAGAAGACCGTTAATATACTCATAATAATTGATGATGAAATTCTTCCTTTATCATAGGATAAGAAAATATAGAGCTTAGCCGTGCTAAATAGTAAGTATCTCACTAGCGAATATTCTTATACGACACATCTCTGAGAACGCTTATGTACCAATTTTGAACTGATTATTTAAAGAAGGGATTTAACCGAGCAATCGTATTAAGTAGTTAATCATGACGAATAAAAGAGTTTTACATACAGAGTTACAATATACGTTTGATATAGATTTCGTATTAGAGAAACATATATACGAATCAAGGCAGACTCACAACAGTGGTGCCGCGCCGTAACACACAAATTAGAGCCGAAAAGCAACCCACAATCAGCTACTTACGTTTAGGGGGGCAGCTAGGGGCTCGGAAAGAAATGCAAGGATACGTAATAACTATTTAATTAATAATTAATTACAATATAATTAAACTACATGACTAAAGATCAACGATTGATCTTCTACATACTAAAGATCACGATTGATCTTCTACATACTAAAGACCACGATTGATCTTCTACATCCTAGCTAAGCCTAAGGTGACTACCGATCGGCGATCGATCAAGAAGTGATTCTCGTAGGCTCCTAACTTTTGAGGTAGCAGCGGTTCACGTGAGACTTGCATGTAGGTCTTGTCGTGTAAGCGCCTCGTGCTACTGGTTCAGTGTGCAGGTTTTTATGCCATCGATTACACGGCAGCGTCCTTGACTTAGCTGCGTAACAAGCTTGCTTAGTACTCAACATAGTTATTGACCAATTATACTATCACAAAAAAAAAGACGTGTGGCACTCGGAGACTGCTGCGGTAAAGCTATTGCATAGCATTTTTTATCAACTTATGTTTACCTACCGACGTCATCGGGACCGTGGCCTAGCGGTAGGGCGCTCTAAGTGTCCGGATTTTTTAAAAAAAATGACTTTTTGAAATATCACGCTTGAAAAAAAAAAATTCGGAACCGACAGGATTCGAACCCGTGTCTCTCTGGCAATCCGGGCACTTCGAGCGCCTTACCGCTAAGCCACGTGTTCCGATGACGTCGTTGTCGAAATTGTGCTTTTGATATTATGTTTTTGATACTCAGGGGGTGTTAGGTTTTTTCGTTACGGAATTTCTGTATTCGGTCTCCACGCTTAAGGCCCGCGATAGAAGCTATACAATAGCTTAATAAAAACATTTTGTGGTGATGCTGCAGGAGTACACGTGGTCAGGGAATGTAATTTTTAAATTCTACAGTAGGACTAAAGATAAAAAAGCCTTTAAGTGACCTTGCCGAATTTAGAAATGTTTTTATTTATAAATTCTTTGTATATAAAATCTGGCAGAAATTAAGCGTTACATTAGTTAATTAGTATACAACTGTCAAAATTGATGGCCTCCGTAGCGCAGTGGTATGCGCGGTGGATTTATAAGATGGAGGTCCTGGGTTTGATTCCCGGTGATGCAGATTGAGATTATTCTTAATTTGTCTTGGTCTGGCTGGTGGGAGGCTTTCGCCGCGGCAAGTTACCACCCTACCGACAAAGGCGTTCCGTCAAGCGATTTAGCGTTCCGGTACGATGTCGTGTAGAAACCGAAAGGAGTATGGATTTCATCGTACTCCTAACAAGTTAGCCCGCTTCCATCTTTGATTGCATCATCACTTAACATCAGGTGTGATAGCAGTCAAGGGCTAACTATGTAGTAGATAAAAAAAATAACGTCTATTGTTTGCATAGTGTTGAGTGATATCTCTGAACCGTGCGGGGACTCTACGCTAATATGTGCCGGCCCTAATGTCGTGTAAAACGGTCTGTTGAAGGGCTATTTTACCCTTGTCATAATAAATCACAAGAATCCTAAACTCCTCTTCCGGCCCATTGTTCCGTGAAGGTAAAATTGACGCATTGCCTTACACGTTTTATTTAAAATTCCCTTTTAATAACTAAATGTTGAATTATTAATTATTAATTTATAATTAATAAAAGCTGCCGAAAGCTGTTAAATGTGGTCGAAGCTCAACTCATTCAGGAGGATTGTGTTTTCGCAAATATTATTTAATCGTTCCATTTTGGATTGAGTGATCTCATTTAAATAAAATCTTTAAATTTTTTCATTGATTTAAAAATTATAAATAGATTTCATAGCACATTTGTCAAGGAAAATTTGTTCTTGGATAATTTGTTTGTCAAGGAAAATTTGTTTTTTATCCAAAAAAGCAACTGTCAGTCCGTCATTACAACTAATATTCAATAAGCTGTACAGAGTAAATCTCTACTCACTAGTCGCCCATCAGACTATATTGGAACAGCGTGGCGAGTTTAAGTCACAAATCTACCCCTTGATTCATAACTTATACCAATAGATGAATATTAATGATATTGCTGTTTTTATTACTGTGCGGTTACTAAATAACTTCATAAATTAATAAACATTTTGATACAGGCAACTGCTATCACAATCATATACATATTTATGAAGCAAAACACAAATGTGATTCAAAGCATTGCAACGAATAATTTTAATTACACTTCTACTAAACTAAATTGAATGCAACTAAATATCATTGACGATGAGGTTGTTAAAAACGTCAATGTACTTATTGTACAATTTAATTGAATTTGCCTAGGTAGTATTGAGAGATTACTTAATAATGGAACAGCAGTGCTATTTTGTAAAAATATTTTTAAAACTCGACTCTCGAACTCGATTAGAGCCGAAAAGCAACCCACAATCAGCTTGCTTAATACTCAAAATAGTTAGTGACCAGTTATACTATCACAAAATAAAAACATTTTGTGGTGATGCTGTAAGAGTACACGTGGTCAGGGAATGTAATTTTTAAATTCTACAGTAGGACTAAAGATAAGAAATCCTTAATTCCTAAGTGACCTTGTCGAATTCAAGCGTTAGCAGAAATTAAGCGTTAGATTAGTTAATTAGTATACAGCTGTCAAAATTGACTGCCTCCGTGGTACAGTGGTATGCACAGTGGATTTATAAGATGGGAATCCTAGGTTTGATTCCCCGCTAGGCCGATAGATTTTTTTTTAATAGTACTAGGTATGACCAGTGGATTGTTTTTGGCCATGGCTAGTTACCACGCTACCGATAAAGACGTACCGCCAAACGATTTAGCGTTCCGGTACGATGTCGTGTGATCCGAAGCAGTATGGATTTCATCGTACTCTTATCACGGTAGTCCTCTTCTATCTTAGATTGCATCATCACTTACTTGTTATAGGTAAATAAAAATTGTGATTTACGATTTTGTCTCTATCTCTTGCTGTTGTAAAAGATACTGTACGTAGAGAAATATAGAGATGAAATCCTAAACCCTCACTGTCGTCAAGTGCTAAAAACATTGAAAGCGAATAGCTCAGCAGAAGACTGATGTTTATCAATATTACGTAGTTGTATTACATGGAGTAAAAATTACTAAAGTAATATGTACCTAAAGAAGTTGTCCTCCAATTTATTTCAAAGCACTTTCCATCGCGAGTTTCAGTTTATTTCGAAGTTTATTTCGCCTATAATTTACTCCCTTAATATGACGAATTCGTTTTACGAATTTCGTAAAGAGGACCGGCATTAAAGAGATACGATTTTCACGGATTCCTTATTCAAATCACGTCTCTCTCTTATTGAAAACTGGACTACTTTTGCCTGTAATAAAGGCGTCGTCTTCGACACCTGTATTATCTGAAAGGGCTGACAGGGTGCCGATTGGTTCGACGATCATAATTCTAGGGAAGCTCCAGAATATTCGATTGCCAAATTGTATTTATATAACATTCGTACATATTTTACAGGTTTTCCCTTGAGTATATTACCACGAGACTATACATATAACATATTGTTTAACTGTAGGTTAAAGGCGGATTTATGGCATAAACAATTTGTTAATATTCAACTGGACTTTGGCCGTTGGCTAGTTATTACTCCACTGCCAACATACCGCCAAGCGATGTAGCGTTCCGGTACGGTGTCGTGCATAAACCTAGGGGTATAGACCCCTATCGGTTTTTTTTTATCGACAACAAATTAGCCCTTGACTGCTATCACACCTGATGTTAAGTGATGATGCAATCTAAGATGGAAGCGGGCTAACTGGTTAGGAGTAGGATGAAATCCATACCCCTTTCGGTTTCTACACGACATCGTACCGGAACGCTAAATCGCTTGGCGGTACGTCTTTGTCGGTACGTTTCTGCACGACACCATACCGAAAATCCATATTTTTACCCTATTCCTAACAAGGTGTGATTGCAGTCAAAAATTTACTTTTAGTGATAAAAATATTTGATGCCATAAAATAATATTAAATAATTAACTGTACGATAAAGCTCGCCAACTCTCATTGTAGCAGCGTGGTGGGTTTACGCTCCACATTCCCTTTTCTACTAAGAGAGAGGTCTGGTTCAGTAGTGGCCCTTAATAATTTGATAATTATGATAATAGTGATGATGTGAAGCTCGGATTTATCTCTAAAACAAATTCGTAAAGATAACATTTGCGAAAAGAATATGATATACTCGACTTAACAGAAATATTGAACTCTTATACAATACACGTACACGAATTCCCCCAGGACACACACTCGCAGATAGGAATTGATAGGATCCATCCATCACTAATCATGTAGAAACTCTGTGTAGGCAATTTCATATCTCTCAGTTCAGACCCCCATTTACAGCGCTCCCGGCTCAAGCACTCGCCGAATCAACTCTGATAAACATCGCCCCAATTGAATAGCGGCGTCATTATACTTTGATCTACGTTAACTTAGTTGGGAGGTTTTATCAGTGACAGATTTTTGAACTACAGTTTAGGTATCTTATGTAAATTGTGTATAATAAGATGAGTTTAAAAGTACCTACCCTGTAGGTACCATACCAGATGACTGATATCAAAATATTGGTGTTCTATATTCTTTTTAAAAACTGAATTTAATTATAAATAAAATTATGAGAACACTAATTAATATTAACATAATAAAAAAGTTATAAGACTTTAAATATTAATTATTAATAGCTGACCCAGCAAACGTTGTTTTGCATTAACACTTTAAAAAAGACGTGTGGCACACGGAGACTGCCGCGGTAAAGCTATTGCATAGCATTTTTTATCAACTTATGTTTATCTTCCGACGTCATCGGGACCGAGGCCGAGCGGTAAGGCGGTCTAAGTGCCCGGATTGTCAGAGAGACGCGGGTTCGAATCCCGTCGGTTCCGCAATTTTTTTTTAAGTGTGATATTTTAAAGTCGTTTTTTTACAAGCGTGATATTTCAAAAAGAAAAACTGATCACTTTTTAGTTTTTCCATCTATCGATAAAAAAACTTTTAAAATGTTAGTTTTTCTATCAGTCTCTCTGGCAATCCAGGCATTTAGAGCGCTTTACCGCTAGGCCACGTTCCCCGATGACGTCGTTGCCGAAATTGTGCTTTTGATATTCAGGGGTGTTAGGTTTTTTCGTTACGGAATTTCTGGATTCGGTTACGCTTAAGGCCCGCGATAGAAGCTATGCAATAGCTTAAAAAAAATAGAGATGAAAATTAGATAATAGCCGATTCTTAGACCTGCTGAATACGCATACAAAATTTGGTAAAAATCGGTATTCCGCTTCGGAAGAGTACGGTAACTAACATTGTGACAGGGAAATTTTATATATTAGATATAGAGACAGTACACTCAAATGACACTATAGCTTGTAATGCTATAGTAGATCAAAACAAATTTCCATTTTGGAAGACAGGGACATGCCAAGTTGAAAACGCTTATAACTTTGGATATTTTTTACGAATTTAATTTTATTTTCACCAAACGTCACAACTTTTATTGTACTTTATAATAAAGTAATAAGAAATTTTGAGTCGTCTTCCCTTTTCCTGATTGCCATAGACATTTTTTTTTATGCAAAATACGTTCTAAACTTACTAGGCATGTTTCGACAAATTCATTTGTCGAATGTTGCTTTTAATTATATCATTACTAGCTTTTGCCCGCGATTTCGTCCGCGTGGAATTAGTTATTACGGCAGCCTAATTTTTCTAAGCTTTGAATGTCATATTTAAATTCAATTGTCGAAATAGTGTTAGGCTTTAAAATTATTTCATTATTACAACCCTTTTTTCGCAATTAAAAGTAGCCTATGTCCTTTTTCAGGCTCTAGACTTACTGTGTACCAAATTTCATTTACATCGGTTCAGTAGGTGTAGAATGAAAGCAAGACAGACAGACAGACAGACAGACAGAGTTACTTTCGCATTTATAATATTAGCTAGGATTATCTGTGCGACCGAGCTGTGTTTTTTACAGTGCCCCCGGCTCAAGCAGCACTCGTGGAATCAACTCTGATAAACATCGCACAAATGAATAGCGGCGTCATTCAATCTAGATTTGGAACTTTGATCTATATTAACTTTGTTGGGAAGGTTTTTTGTACTTTTATCAGTGACAGATTTTTGAACTTAATTACCTCTTGACTTATCTGATGTAGACTGTCTTCAGTATATAAAAGAATGAGTGGAAAATAACCTAATTTTGTTCGGAAACTTTGACGACCTCCGTGGCGCAGTGGTATGCGCGGTGGATTTATAAGACGGAGATCCTGGGTTCGATTCCCGGCGGGGCAGATCGAGATTTTTCTTAATTTGTCTTGGTCTGGCTGGTGGGAGGCTTTCGCCGTGGCTAGTTACCAACCTACGTCAAAGATGTACCGCCAAGCGTTTTAGCGTTCCCGTACGATGTCGTGTAGAAACCGATACGAATTTCATCCTACTCCTAACAAGTTTAGCCCGCTTCATTCTTATATTGCATCATCATTTAACATCAGGTGTGATAGCAGTCAAGGGCCAACTTGTAGTCGATAAAAAAAAATAACATCTATTGTTTGCATAGTGTTGAGTGATATCTCTGAACCGTGCGGGGACTGTACGCTAATATGTGCCGGCCCTTGTCTTGTGTTTATAAAAATGTCGACATAATATTCGATTCTAAAAATTAAACTTTCCAAAATAGCGGTGTCGTTCAACGTAGATTTGGTACTTTGATCTCTGTCGGCAGGTTTTTATCAACGACAGGTGTTTGAACTTGAGTTGATTTGATCTAGATTGTTAGTCAGTGTTTTGTGATTATAAGATTGGTGGAAAAATACCTTATTTGTGATTGGCATGAGTTGAGTCTGATAACATTTTATTTAATATAAAATTCACTGTTTTTTGGGCAGTATTGGCATTACCTTTGGACTAGTAAAAGAACAAAAAACATACTTTTCCCCGTATAGAGATACTATTTTATCTCCCTTTACTCTACTCTGGGGAATTTTTTTGGGCAAGAGAATTGAGAATAATCACTATTTGCACTGTTTTGTAGCGACGATGTTGTACCTCGATAAAAGTTCTGAATTTGTCTCTATCGTAGCACGATGTTAGATAGAGTCAAATAGAGACGAATTCAAGACTCACACTGTCAAGTCATCAAACATAATAAGTTACTGATTTTTTGAAACGTTTTCTCACGTTATAACTAGATGGCGATTCCTCATAAATTGACGCTAGCTATAAGTGGACACGTTTTTACGCAGAGACTCGGTAAAAACTCACACGAGGTGTTCGGCTCTTGTATGTGAAATGAAATACACGTAGCGAGCTTTTTGTAGCGCTCACGCACGAGTAGGTCCTACCAACACTGACTAAGGTAAAATACTAAGCCACCTCGTCCAGTTTAAGCGCCCCAGGATTACAGCGGCCCTTTCCAGACCGATGTCAGTGTTAAACGGGATTAGTTACGTAGACCCCTTTGCCAGATGAAAACTGTCAGACGCTTTTGGGTAAACTGAAAAGTGATCTTGACGAAATTTTGCTCTGAAATATCATGTATATCTGTGATGGTTTTAAGAATAAGAAAATCTTTTGTATGGGTGGGTATTTATTCTGTTTTAGGAGTTTTGGTTTTGGATATAACAGTTCTATATGGACAAAAGCAAGCGCGTTTGTTGGTCAAACTCATGGAGCGTGAGCAAAGCATTTCTTAAAAAATTGTTTTCTTTCTGAAACTTGTAGCCGTATTGAAATTCAAGATTATGGAACACTTTAAAAACATTTAAATTGAAAAATATTTAAAAATATATGCCCATCTTTACACGTGACTTCCCCCTCCACTTAATCCTGTGCTAGTGCCTAGTGGGTATGATAATAGTCCTATGAGCAAGGATCTAACCTTGTATCTCTGGTATTTGAGTTAGTTTCTTCATTACCAAATTAAGTATATACCTAGCAGATGAGTGAAATTTACAATGAAATTGATCGGAATACGAGATAGATATCACAGTTACATATTATTAAAATATTCCAAAAAGTGATTTCCGAAAGAATCTGCAAAGGGAAGCTAGTTATCTAATATGGTAAAAGAGATAATATTTTCTCGATATAGCAATAACCACGTCTGGCAGAAAAAGGATATTACAAGTACTTCATCTGGTCTTATATTCGCAGAAAAGACGTCAGTACTTTTTCCAATCACACTAGCATATTATACCCACGATAAGTTAAGGCCTTTTTGACATTCGAAGAATACGTGGCGCTTTTGGGATTTTCTAGGAACTAGCAGTCGCCTATTGATCAATCTCGACCTATATTCGTGTCATCTAACCAATACCTATTGTTAAATGTAAACATATTAGCGAAAGTACTACTATATTATTATTTGTTGCAACCTCTACTATAAGAAGTGACGCACGGTCCTCTAGTGGACTGTTATAATAGGCTGATAATTATTATTATTTAATTATCATTATTGATAATTATTATTATAATAGAGTTTTTAAATACAATTTTAATGTCTCTAGTGCAACTAATTAATATCTGTTTTAGAATATGTTTTTCGAGCGTATGTATGTATGTAGCTGAACGGATTTTGACATGTGAGGTATCATTGAATTTGTCAAAATTTTGGTAGTGATATAGGTTATATAAATTTTCAAAATGGCGGCTGTGAAACGTTTTGGTTAAAAAGACCATTTTTCAAAAATATAAATATCATATCATGTTCATATTACTTTTTTAACAAATAAATGGCAAAAAGTGTACTAAGTGTACCGACCTCCACCTATCGCATGTCACATTGTAGCAGGCCACGAAGTAGGATAGTGAAAGGCTCTCGGCAGAGCAGCTAAGGCCAAAATGGCGGTGCTAATTTTCACATGCTTTGTGGTACTACAATGGTGGGTAATAAAACTACAAAATTAGTTTCCATGTAGAGATATACTAGGGGTAAGATTTTACCGCGTCGATATCGAGAACGGTAAACGCAAATTTTATATGACACTGACCCTCACCCATTTGAGTTTTCTCTCAATACTATCAGGGGCGCTGCTTCAATTCCATATAAAATTTGCCTTTACGCGAATGTGAAGTTTTCGTGAAAGCTCACACTAGGCACTCTGTATTCATACAGGCTCGAACGGGACAGTAAACAATCATCATTATTATTTAGTTAAAATTTCAAGCTATTGCATAGCTTCTATAGCGGGCCTTGAGCGTGGAGACCGAATTCAGAAATTCCGTAACGAAAAAAACCTAACACCCCCCACTCCGACCGGCACAGCAGTGATACTTTTTAGTTTTTCCATCTATCGATAAATACCAGAACTTTTAATGACTTTTTGAAATATCACGCTTGTAAAAAAAATACTGCATAAATAAAATAAATATACAATTATAATTGCATAAGTTGATAAAAAATGCTATGCAATAGCTTTACCGCGGCAGTCTTCGAGTGACACACGTCTTTTTTACTATTTCATATTATCCATATTAAGCTAGCAAGTGACATAACAATTTTATTCATATTAATTTTAACCAAAATCTTGGTTAAAATTACGGGTTAGTTTTGTCAGTTTCGAAAAGGAATTGCATTTATTTTTCAATCAAGTTTCGGAATAGGGAACAGTATCGGCGATTGCGATCGGCTCGGGGCGGCGTCCGTGTCACTCACTTTCAATCAAACCATTATTCCAGCCTGGTTGTTACCCAAGTGAGGGTTTATTGAAAAATACGCAAACTACATAAAGATTCGGGTCTCTCATTTTCTTTTAATCTTTTCAGGTAATGACTGTTTTACGATATTTTGAATTAAGTTTCAACTATTTATACGAATAATTAATTAAATTAAAAGTCTTTCAAAAATACATTTACTTTTGGCTCAAACGTTTCGGAATGTTTGTAGTTCGAGTTTTAACTTTTAAGTTAGGAAAGAAATATTACCACAATTAGTTATTTGAAAAGTTGGTACTTAAAGTTATATAATATTTATGTGATTAAGGCTTAGTACACATTTCCATTAATTTTGTTTTTATCTTTGCTACACCTATTGTGATCATAAAATGGACCAATAACTGGTGAACAAATAATAACCACAAAATATCGTTTACAATATAGTACACAAAACAAAAAAAATATATGATGTGATATGAGACTTGGTCGCTATTACAAGGACTTTGAAGAACCGCACGGCCACAACCGATACCTATTATAGATGATTAACTATAAAAATTTGTCGGAAAATGTTTATTTAAACCTTTTTCGGTCTAGTTCCCATGTGCTCAAAGTTTATTACAAAACTCAATGAAATATTTATACAAACCAACATAAGTAAAGCTGGAAAGTGAAAATAAAATGTATAAAATCAGTAGACAGACGAGCAAAAGCTCGTTAATTCCATCGTTTCTAACAGCCACCCGTATCCCGGAGCAACGGATGGTAGTCTTCGAGTGCGAACTGTGGAGAATTGACACCGGCCTCTGATTCACGTTGCCAATAATTCGCACGTGACCGGCATGCTCTGCAGGGTCCTTTCGACCCTTTTCCCCGAAGTAGGTATATGGTACGTAGTATATTAAGACCTCTAAGAAATGGCGAAGTGCGACATTTTATTGATATACCTACATATCTATCAAACTGAGATATTGCTTCTTTTTTTGCAAACAGGGACAAACTATTTCAACCTGCGGGGAAAGAAAGATCTACCAAAACTACGTTTGTGCACGCCTGCAGCACCATAAAGTATTTAGAATTTTATACAGATATAGTGATCCTTGTTTTTCTCTTTTCAGTTCATAACTTCTAAGCAGTCGGGTTTTTTGTTTTTATAATAATAATTTTATTTGAGACTTTTTAGTTTTAGTTTATGGTATAGAAATGAGACGGTACACTTACTACACTTTTTGCCATTTTTTGTTAAAAAAGTAATATGAACTTGATATGATATTTATATTTTTGAAATAGTCTTTTTACGACCTTTTAATTGGTACCCATATTGCTAAGATAAGAGAAAAAAATACACCCCCCCCCCCTTTTTTTACCCCATTTACAGCCGCCATTTTGAAAATTTATATAGCCTATGTTGTGCCTAAATTTATATACCACAATTTTGACAAATTCAACGACACCTTACATGTCAAAATCCGTTCAGCCGTTTAGGCTGTGGCGCGTGCCGAAGAAATGGACATACATACATACATACATACGCTCGAAAAATATAACCCTCCTTCTAACGCAGTCGGGTAATTATCGACTTCAAGTTGGCCCTTGACTGATATCATACCTGATGTTAAGTGATGATGCAATCTAAGATGGAAGCGGGCTAATTCGTTAGGAGTAGGACGAAAACCACACCCCTTTCGGTTTCTACACGACATCGTAGCCAAGGCAAAAGCCTCCCACCAGCCAGACCAAGACAAATTAAGAAGAATCTCAATTTGCTCCGCCAGGAATCGAACCCAGGTCCTCCGTCTTATAAATCCACCGCGCATACCATTGCGCCACGGAGGTCGTTAAAAATCTTCTTTCTTAATCTAGTCTTTCAATCTTTAAGTTAGCATTCTATACTGTTAGTTTAAAATTAACCATATACATTTTTAATAATCATGTGTTTTTATGTTTGAAAGCTGACGTTATAGAATTTTCACCTAGTATACTTGCAGAGAATATTGCTCTTATAGAAGGAAGATTCTATAAGCCAATCCGAAAATCGGTGCTTATCTATTATGTTGGCAAGGACTGTTATCATTAAAGTCGATATGATAGCTAAATTCATAAATGCAACGTCAAAAGACCGTAAATTTGAACTTGTAATGATCTATTTTATAATAATCTATTTTATGTCAGCATGATAAATAGGTTAATGATCATACAACGATCTGACAATTCATTACTAAAACCTCTCAATCAAGACCGCAAAGACCTTGGCGGCTAAAATTGCTTTACATACGTAATAATCTATTGTTAGCAACCCATTGCGGGGATAATAATCATACATTATGCGCTCCCAATAATTACAGATGTCCCTAAGGAATATACAGCGTAGATATAAAACACTATGATGCGGGATAATCGGTTTATAAACATTGCCATACGAAATTACATCTATATTTTTGGGGTTAGTATGTCACAAAAATCCTTTTTAGATTAATTTTATTATATATTTTCAAGTTTTTACTTTAAGTGGTTTAGACTGTATCTTGTCTGTGAAGTAGTCTACTTAAGCTTTTAAGAGATACTATCAATTTTGTTTCATTTATTTTATAACAAAATGAATTAAAGAATATAAATAAACATTTCTGAGGCGTTTATATGTTTTATAATACTGGTAGAGTTTCACCTGTCTGCCAGAACTTTTTTTGGGTGGAATACGACCACCATCAAACAGCCCTATTGTGTTTAATCTATAGACTAAAATTGCCGATAATTATGCTTCAGGAGGATGATAACAGGGCAGCACTTTGTAGGTCATGTTTCTATCTTGTAAAATGTTGCTTTAGTTTTATCAGATAGTTCTGTCAATAATAAGTACGAACAATAACTTTCAGTTACTAACGTTTTCAATTCAAAATCAGATAGGACAAACAAAACAAAATTAATAGAGATGAAACCAAATCTCTACCCAAATGAAATAAAACCCTTTAACAGTGCCTTGGAATAGAAGGGAGGAAAACTATATACATTGCTCTCATTAATCAATGTCTAGCAAAAGAAAGACCGATTTTCTCCAAATAAAGTGTTCTGATAAACAGCTGTATAAAACAAAGAATTTTGTTGTTTGTTTATAAGAAAATGCTGGTAAGTTTCAGTTTCAAATAATGCATAGAGAACAAGCCAGTGCATTTTTCAATGTTTCATGTTATTCAAATTGACTCAAGGGTTTTTATCCATTGCTACTTTATAGCCGTTTGGTGGAATATCAGTGTATAAAATCACAAGCAAATAAGCTTAATTTTATCTTGTTTAGTACTTTGCAATATTTGCGAAGTGCTGCTCAGTTAGAGGCGGTTCCAATACAATTTAATATTAGTTGCGTTATTTACTTGTTCAATTATTTGTAAAATGAAAAATGAAGAACGTGGAATATTTTATACAGTAATACCCAGGTTTTACCAATGTAGATCCCGTAGTCGGTACAATATCGGGATATCCGTTCATAGTAAGTGTCTACATCAGAAACTAGTGAAAAGTGAAATCAGAAACTACGCTAAATTTCAAGTAGAGTTCTCGTGTTGACTTAATCAGTAGTATTTCGCTTGTCTACGTATCTTATGAAACTTTTAAGAAAAGTGCCAATTAAGGCCTATTTAGATTTAGTAGCAATTTAAGTGGATGATATGTCCTAAGTTATTGTCCAACAAAAGTATATTAGAGATAAAGTCACACTCGCAACATCGTTTTCTTTTACTATTATTGCTATCTCCATAATTTCCATTTCTAATATTACTGTTAATATTAATGCCACTTTATTTAATTGTATTCTCTTGTTTAATTTTTGTTATAATTGTATTTTAGATTAGTAGATTTACTTCATTTGTACTTAATTTTAACAACTTAAACTAGATAATTTTTAATCAATTTTCAACTAATTAATTTATTTTGGATCACGTCACTATAGCATAATATGTACCAACTGGCACCCGTGATTTTGATATACAAAATAAACAAGCATTGAGATACAAAAATACCTATTAGTATTTGTGCAATTTCAATAATAGATAGCACCATACTATTAAGTTCTACTTAGATTTAGAGAATATTGTACAAAAACAGAATAGAAGGTTGTCTATCAATAATAATTCCAGACATTGAAATTGTATTGTATTGTGCAATAATTTCTACTACACAATTATATTATACAGTTTGTTCGACGTCTAAAGGCTTCAAAAACACATTAATATAGTATTTCCAAGTATTTCAAAAGATTTTAAAATACAAACTATCACGAGTCTTTCTCATTCTACTGAAATAGGAAAACGGCTGAAACTCACTCAGAGTCCGCGAGTTTGAACAGATTAGTCTCTGATTTTATATTAAATCAGAAATTTTCAGAATTATACGCGACGGAGACACTAAAATCTCTCCCTGATACCCATATTTACATTCGCACTAGAATCTCTGTAAAAGAAAAGCGTATTTGCAAATCCTATTACTTTGGACGGATAAATTTAATTCAATATTTATCCTTCCTACTTTGTCCGCTTGTAAAAATATATTCTTGTAATGTAATTCAGCTAATGTTTTGCAAATAAAATTGAGCAAAGAAATGCGAGTCGACCTTGTTCTTGTTTATTGAATTATCAATTCTTTTATCTGATTAGGTGTATGTACCATGTGTTCAAAAATAAGGTTGAATAAAATTTCTTCTGTAATTTGAAATTTTGTAGGAATGTTTAAGTTTAAATAGTATTATCGTTATCAGCCTATTTAACGACCCACTACAGGGCCAGCCCGAGAGAGGGGATATTTTCTTTTATTTTTTGACGATTTGAGTGAGCGCGCTTAGCACCATGAATACGTTTAAGTTTAAGTTTAAGTATACAAGTCTTAAATTTAGTTTCGCCTGCCCCTATGTCTGTAATGAAATCTCGAAGTCCTCCAAGTTTCCGATTGAGCTAAAATTTTGCACACACGTGTTAACACACAATATTGCGCGACATTGCAATGATTTGTATAGACGAGTTCTTCGATCTTATACGGCAATCAGTGTCTAATGCTTGAGCTGGAAGGTGGCCATAAGATCTCCGTTATATAAGAATACAAGCCAATCGAGTTCGATTGATGCATCTCGTTGAGTAGATAGCCGTGTTCTGTGTGTGATAATATTGCAATATAAAAGCTTGTGAAATAGAAGCTTGTGTGAAATCTATACTTGAATTTACAGTGTCGTGCAATAGGTTTTTTGTTTAAGGTACTCGTTTACTGTACTAAAAATACAAAAACTATATTTTTCTTTCTATTACTCCGGTCAAAAATCTTTTCATAAATATAATTATTCATAACTCATAAATATAAAATCACAACAAAGTTGCGGGCTCACATTAGTATTTTCAATAGATATTGAAAAATATCATATCTTACAAAATCGTCAGAAGTTCGCTTCCGTCTTCAGACAAAAGCTTAATCAGAGCAATGCACCGCGAAATTGTCATTTTTGAGAAATATTGAAAGCGATTATCTTTATGGAGGTAATAAATTCGCTGTTCGATTCGTAGCGCCTTATTTAGTCGACCAAAACTCGCATACTCGTAACCCTTTCGAGTGCTCTCGTAGCCAGCCAACCGAAAACTCTATAAAATAAACTCGGAAATATTTCATTTCTTGCTTGTTGTATTTGTTTAAAATCTAGTGTCAGATATGTTCTGTGTCCTGGAGAGTAGGGACTCGTATACGTGGAGATTGTTAATAGACGGAGCAAATCACTAGAAGTGATTCGTTGGTCCACTGTGGGGCAAGTGCAAGTTTTCACCGAGCGACTACGTAAAAACGATCTCACTCTTAACGTCAAATTATATAGAAAAAAAAAGCGTTTACTCTCGCTATAACTAGATGGCGCTATTCCAATTCTATATAAAATTTGCGTTTACTGTTTTCGGTATCGACGCGGTAAAATCTCACACTAGCCACACTGGTATCTAGAATATAAGGCTTCATATTGCGAACTTAGGCTTCGAGTTCGGGTCAGGTCCCGTTTGCAACCATTGAGCAACTGCTTTTTAACAAACAAGTGATAATTCTCAAACCTTAATTGGTAAGTGGTAGAGTCCCATGCTTTAGAGGGTACCTTGAGCCGTCGGTCCTGTTATTGTTATTAACTCTACTAGATAGTAGTAATTTTACCAGACTTAAACATTATCACACTAAGTCCACTAACCCGCATTGTACTAGCGTGTTTGGTGTAAAAGTCTGTATTCCAGTTCAATAAATAAAGTAGGGTCTTTTTAGATGTAGTGAGACAACAATTAGGTTGATAATAATATTCATATCTTGGAGGCAAAAAAGAATGGACTTGGAAATTCGGATTGGAAAATAAATAGCCTAAACGATCCCACAATAGAGGAAACGACAAAGCGGAGGGGAAAGCAAACGGCGCGAGTGCGAAGAATGTAATTAAAGGCGCGCAATAAAAGAGCACGTTTTACAGCTTTTGACCGCAGCCTGGACCGGAGCTAGGCTCGTGTAGAGAAAAAACTACGCTTCTTTTCTTTTATTACTTTTATTTTGTTTTTAGTTAAGTTTTAATGTCATCATCATTATCATCATTAGGCTTATGTAATTAAAGGTAAGCAAAAATAGAGCACGTTTTACAACTTTCGTGCAGAGAAAGAACTTCGTTTCTTTTCTTTTGTTACTTTTATTTTTTCTTGTTTTGTTTATTACCATCATTATCATCATCATCATTATCGTTATTGCAAGTTTTATAAAGACTGCAATAAAAGAGCAAAGGTAATGGTCCATTTCAGCTGCACTTTTGTACCACATACCATTAAAATGGAAAAAATACAAAGATTTTATCAAAAATAAAATAAGTGAACTAAACGAACTACATAAAACATTGGTTAAAAATGAAATTCCTAGTTTTTGAGGTATTAAAAGATGGCATCTTTCTAATGTTAGTCTGTAGGTGATAAAGATGCGGTGACATTGATTTGTTAAACTCAAAATATGTCATTTTTGACAAGACTTTTCTTCCGTGTTCCGGGCTTTGTTTTTAGCTATAATATATTTTAGACATAGACATCTTAGCTATAATAAGAAAAAAACTCAATATTTTAATCTGATTATTCAGTAATCCGTTAGGTAAAGTTAGGTACCTATACCTAACCAGTAACCATCAAATGGACCATACGTCAATAAACACTGACAGCAAAAGTCAAAACACTATTAATTCGCCACCTGGAGAATGTCTACCATAGATAATAAAGTTATCTAAGATTCGCCATGACTATACGTAGTGTTGCATTGTTTTGGAGAGAATAAATAATGTTTCGCCTAAATAGAAGTGAAATCAGAGGTTTGGCTAATCAAAACTAGATTATTAATACATTTAGTTTTTTTCACCTTATATACAGAAAGTAAGTCTGTGCTCCATACAATTTTGGACCATCTCCTTTTACAACTTTTGACCTCAGCCTAGGCTCATGCAGAAAATCTTTGTAATTTTTTGTAGTGTAATTTTATAGGATTTCCTATTCAGCGATCAATTTCAAACTTTAACCATAAACATCCGGAAAATTTACTGTAAGTAGGAAAATGTAGTGAATCATGCTCTTGTACATCTATTACAGTAGTTTTGCACACATATTTTTATTTTTGACAGAATAAGCAGATGGTCCACCTAATGCTGTAAACAATCACCTATTTTATTGTCTTTGAAACTTTGCAGTGCATGAAATCGACATGTTCTAACACAATATAAATACTACCCCGGATAAGCTCTATCACAAAGAGTTCCACTACTACCTACTACAAAAATAAGTTACGTATTTATACCGTAAGTGCTCAAACAATGTAAACAAGTGTTCTAGCTACGCCCCAGTCGCATGCTATTGTGTGCGGTTAAAATTATTATCTGCTTTTTAAATTTTCCACTCGCAGAACGGGATTTAGAAATGAAAACATTACACGATGTGTTTTAATTTTGCCTTTACGAGACAATGGGGCTTTGGGAAATTTTAATATATTGTGCTAATGGTCAGAAAATGGATGAATATAACACATTCTTTTATCGGGATTCATTTGGCCATTTTGTTAAAAGAATAAACGTAAACAAAGGATCGTTATGTACAAGCGGGCGGTATCTATCATCTCTGTCCTTATCTCTCGTAAGAAAAAATGTCAGATTTTCAAGAATGATTTTTTTTTATCGACTACAAGTTGGTCCTTGACTGCTATCACACCTGATGTTAAGTGATGATGCAGTCTATGATGGAAGCGGGCTAACTTTTTAGGAGTGGGACGAAAATCCACACCCCTTTCGGTTTCTATACTACCGTCCGTCTATATACCGTCTTTGTCGGTAGGGTGGTAACTAGCCACGGCGAAAGCCTCCCAGCAGCCAGACCAAGACAAATTAAGAAAAATCTCAATTTGCCCCGGAATCGAACCCAGGACCCCCGTCTTATAAATCCACCGCGCATACCACTGCGCCACGTAGGTCGTCAAAAATTCATTCATTTGTTTTCTGTCGTTTTGATGACTCTACTAAAGATGTTCTAATGTAATTAACGAAAGTTTTTATGGTTCTACTTTTTGAGGATACACTGAATTTATATCCGTTATAGAATTCGGACCCAATTATCTAAAAATAAACCATGAGAGCAAAGTATTTTATGTTACGAGTGCCAACTTTGAATCCCTCACTAGGCTCAGGATTCTAAACTAAAACCCATTCAATTATAGAATCTTTCAATTGACCGGGATTCCGATTGGGCACTTGTGACAATAACAATCTTTGCTCTCTTGATGAACAAATAACTTTGATTGACAAATATGTAGGATAATTTTTGACGCAATCGTATGAGCAGTGGATTTATTAAACGGGGTTCCTGGGTTCGATTCCTAGCTGAGCCGATTTTGATTTCTTTAATTAGTGGTGGGAGGCTTTAGGTGTGTGTTCGCGCATAACTTCGTCGTTTATGAACCGATTTTGATAATTCTTTTTTTGTTAGAAAGTAGATTGTCCGGTGGTGGTACCATGACAAGGAAACCAGGATCTGATGATGGAATCCTGGAGAAAACGAGAACTTGAGGGTCTGGTGATGAAGACGAAATACAATTAAGGGAGCTCCGTAACTTTTTACAGTAGATACCTTGTGTTTGGGCTCGATTAACTTGTCTCAATGAGAACTTTACATTTAGATGGGCTGTGACTGTCATTGAGGGTCTGGTGATGAAGACGAAATACAATTACGGGAGCTCCGTAACGTTTTACAGTAGATACCTTGTGTTTGGGCTCGAATAACTTGTCTCAATGAGAACTTTACATTTAGATGGGCTGTGACTGTCATTGAGGGTCTGGTGATGAAGACGAAGTACAGTTAAGGGAGCTCCGTAAGGTTTTACAGTAGATATCTTGTGTTTGGGCTCGATTAATTTGTCTCAATGAGAACTTTACATTTAGATGGGCTGTGACTGACATTAAGGGTCTGGCGATGAAGACGAGGGACAGCTGAGGGAGTTCTTTAACGGTTTACAGTAGCTACCTTGTGTTTGGGCTCGATTAATTTGTCTCAATGAGAACTTTATATTTAGATGGGCTGTGACTGTCATTGAGGGTCTGGCAATGAAGAAGAAGGACAGTTGAGGGAGCTCTTTAACGGTTTACAGTAGCTACTTTGTGATTGGGCTCGATTAATTTATGTCTCAATGAGAGTTTAAAAGGTTATAGTTTCCAGTTAGTTTAATGTTTACTATGTTATGATCCAATGATGAGATCTACGAAAACTCGAGGAAACTCTTCAAACTTTATATGCACTTTTGCAGGGACGTCGGAATGTTATAAGTAGCTAGTGAATATTGGTACTTATGGTTTAGTTCGAGTAGGTTCTTGAGTATGTTCGTTGTTGATAAAGCACTAAAAAGTATGAAATAAAAAAATTTTAACAAAAAATAAAAACGCCTTCAAAACGCACTAAAAAGTAAAAAATAATTACGTCATTTACTTACTTTAATTTACTTAATCACATCTATGAAGTCGGTGCCATCCAAGTTTAGGTAAAGACTTTAAAGTAGAAAGCTCGGGTGGCACCGACTTCATATATGTGATTAAGTAAATTAAAGTAAGTAAATGATGTAGTTATTTTTTACTTTTTAGTGCGTTTTGAAGGCGTTTTTATTTTTTGTTAAAATTTTTTTATCAATTTGCTGATAAATAACTGCCAGAATATATTTCCTTCCTCAAACATCTATTAAATAGAATATTAAGAGGATTTTACGGCTCGCCCACAAGTAATTAAAATTTAGTCCGAAACAATAACACCGAGTGAAGGAATGTTTATTAACATAAATTTTCCGAAAACGCTTATAAATGAACGACGGGCTGAATTAATAATAATTTCTAACATATTAATAAATTGGGTTTGTTGATAAAAATGTTTTAATAGCTCGGTAAAATGGCCAGACTTAATACCAAAACGTCAAGGGTTCGATTTCCGCTTGTTCTTGTACATAATTTTAGTATTTAGGACTAAATTAATATACTACATATTTCATATTCAAAACTAGGAATATTGTAATTAGCTCGCCAACTCGCATTGGCGCAGCTTGGTGGGTTTAAGCTACATATCTTCTTTTCTATCTAGATCTGGCCCTGACTGATATAACAGACTGATGGATAATGACGATTTAAGGTCAGCGAATCAAATGAACAAATGAACCTTGTTGTACATCTGTTCATTTCCTTTCAATTAAAATTCAATTCAAAATCGTTTATTTCAAGTAGGCTTATTACAAGCACTTTTGAAATGTCAAATTGGACTATTTGTAGTGACTCTACCACCGGCTCGGAGGCAGGCCCTATTGAGAAGAGTCGGCAAGAAGCTCAACAGTTGCTCTTTTTATAATATTATCAATTTTACAATATTAAGTGTGTTGTTACATATAGTTATTTATTTTACTTCTTGTGTGAAGTTGAAAGCCGATCCAATTGCCTTTGAACATCTTTGTCATTTAAAAATTCATCGATAGTGACCCTGACTCAGTAAGTGAGTTTTAATACATTGTTTAAACTTATGCAATGACAGATCTAAAACTGAATTGGGCATCTTGTTGTAGAAGAATACACCCAATCCTACGAAAGTTTTTTGTACTTTTCGGAGGCGATAAGCTGATATGACTAACTTATGTCCATTTCTAGTAAGACAATCGTTTAAATCCTTTTTCTGTTTATACATATTTATATTTTGTTTAACAAAGATTAGGTTATTGAATATGTATTGACAGGCAACTGTATTTCCTATTTCCTTAAATTTGACACGAAGGGACTCGCGTGGTTTAAGTTTATAAATCGACCGAATTGCTTGTTTTTGCAGTATAAAGACAGAAACGAGCAATTCGTTTTTGTCTTTATACTTCAGATACGATGTTCATGTGTTATAATACTGCAACTATTTCCGAATAAATGAAATAGGTCTAAATTGTATTTATAATTCACTAGAGGACGCCCGTGGTTTCACCCTCGTACTGTAAAAAATTCGAGATAAAATGTAGTCTATGTGTTAAACCAGGCTGTCGGATAACCATACCAAATTGTATAAAAATCGCTTCAACCATTTAGTCGTTTAGTCGTAAACATACACACGCATACACTCACAAACTTTCGTCTTTATAATACGAGTAGTAGTACGATCTATAAATCTTACTTACAGGTAGAAACACACACCTGTTATTATTAATAATATAAACTTTAAATAATTTTAGTTAATACAAACAATGGTAAGGTACAGTACATAAACATTCCTATGAACTTAATACAAGAGAGGTCCTTTACAATAACAGTATGATACAGCCGAGGGAAATTACTCGTATTCCACAACATTATCTGTTATTTTGGACGTTATGGATACATATATAAAGGTTAGAATGCCGTGGCTAATTATTTTCCGGGCAAAATGTGGTCTCTATGCATTAACACAAGTCGCATTAATTTGTAAGGAGTGTGTTTGTTTAGGAAATTTCGGACGCTGGAGCTCAGAGCAGAAATCACGCCGCCGAGATTAAAAATAAAATATTCATAAGCAATTTCAATGTTTATAAAGTCATTAAACTGTCACTCAGATTTAGCAAGCTGTGATTTTGATACACGTACGAGTACAGTATACTGTACGTCATTTTGAACTAGAAGCTTTGGTAACAGGCATGAAATTAAACGGAAAATTATTAACCTATTTACTTAAAAATTTCTTTTTTTATTTATAATTTAAAATTTATTAATGATAAAATATAAACTTATATAAAACACTATTATCTATTATATAAATCTATAAAAAGAAATCCGGTTCTCCTGCTGTGGGTATTGAGGGCTTAAGCGACTGGTGGTTGAGCTCCTGTGTGAGGAACCTCTTCACAATACCTTTGATCCAACAACTAAGCGAAAGGTGCTTAAGATGTTGGTCGGAGCTTTTCGCTAAGACTGACTGAAACGACTATCGGAACAACAGTTGACCCGTGAAATTTCCGCCAGTTAATAATTCGTTACCTATTTACCAATAGGCATTATTCTTACTAATATTAACGCCGGGGCGTCACCGCACCCATTTTAAATCAAGATGACGATGACACGCGCATGCAGCCACCGGAAAGCTTGGGGCGACAAGGGCTAAGGGCCCCCGTGAGTGCTCCCGCTGCCGGTGGTGTAGTGCGCCGCATGAGATGGTCTCAATCTATGAATGAGAGCGTCATGCGTGCGTACTATGGGGCGACAGAGGGGGGAACTAACTTCTCTGCGTACCGTGCAAGGATGCTGTCTTTGTTTCAGATGCTTGAACCAACGATGACTGTGACTGCACAACGACTGTCGGATCAGGTGCGGACTATTCTGCGACGTCATCTGCTGGATGAGTCTCACCTTGAGCGGCTGCGCTTAGCCTTACCACAGATTGATACTACCCATAGCTTAACTCAGCATACATTGCAAACCAACATCCAAGAGGAGCTACAGGATAGTATTGATGTGTCAGTAAGTA
Source organism: Mycalesis mineus (assembly GCA_034621355.1). NCBI lineage: Eukaryota > Metazoa > Arthropoda > Insecta > Lepidoptera > Nymphalidae > Mycalesis > Mycalesis mineus. Next base: position 14,051,975 of record CM067892.1, read on the forward strand.
ACCAGAATGATGAGCAATTGAGGAGGACTTTGGAGGATACGATTTTGATGTATAGGTATATGCCTCTTAATTTAAGACCAAAACTGCCTCGATTGCCAGTACATAGACGATCTAGACCAGATGTTAGGTACCTACCTCATAACATCCGAGGACCTAAGTGATACGCATTCGATTCTATACTGTGGGGCCGTTGCAGCGTGTCGTATTGCGGGTGTTACATTCCCTAAACCGCGCAGGACCTCGCGAAAGACGAGTCAAGCTCCAGCTTGGCGGACCAGAATCGAAAGGCGTATCACAATAGCTAGAACTCTTATTGCTAAGCTAATCTGCTTCAAGGAGGGTAATAATCGCCCTAGAGTCATGCGATTTGTGAACCAGGCTTTTGCTGGGACTGACACACGTCCGTCCCAGTACTTGGATTGTGTCACGGAACGCATCGACTTCTTGAAGCAGAAAGTCTATGCATTGGCAAAACGCATCCGGCGATATAAAGAGCGCATAGACCGATATCATCAGAATCGTCTGTTTCAAAGTGACCAACGGAAACTGTATAGGAACTGGGAACGGTCTAGAGAATGTATGTCTAATGGAGAGCTTCCGAACTCCGAAAAGCCGAACAGGAAAAAGTATCAAAGTGCTTGGACCTTGCTCACGAGATTACCGCCATGTGGAATGTTGAGTCAACTATTATTGCTCCGATAGTCGTTTCAGTCCATGCTCTTTTTGCGAAAAGCTTCGATCAACACCTTAAGAAGCTTTCGCTTAATTGTTGGATCAAGGGTCGGATACAGAAGGCAGTAGTCCTTGAAACGGCGCGTATTGTGAGGAGGTTCCTCACTCTGGAGCCCTGACCACCGGTTGCTTGGACCCGCAAAGGCCCCGCAAACGGAGGAGAAGATTTTTTTATAAATTTTTAATAGTGTTTTTATGTATATTTTTGTATTACTTATAACATTGTTAAAAATTTAAAAAAAAATATGTAAATAAAAATAAATAACATTTATAGCGAAATATAGTAAGAATGTATATACCTACCAAGCTATAGCCTAATACATAGACTTTCAACAATAGTTCTAGCTCCGGCAGGCAAGCAAACAGTTAGGGACACCTCTTTCGAGATTAGTACCACCACGCCTATCCAAATAATTATAATATTGTTGGCAGCATTGCGAACCATAGACTATAGAGGTGCCGGTTTTGTGTCGTTGTGGTAGACTGTAGCAAAAAGTAACGGTTACGGGCAGTTATATAAGCAAAGCCCTAATGGTGAAGTAATTATTATTTTGTGTGTTCTCTTTGTGTGTAGTTATGCTGCCAGTTAATTTTGTTAAAAGTTAACGTTTAATAAAATGTAAATGTTTCATTTTGATTTGATTTAAGGAAGTTTTGTAATAAAAACGTGTTGATGTTATGATTAATGTTCTTTTTCTTCTTGTGCCTTTTGACCCCTTCTGATGATGTTTCTAATAATATAATTATTCAATATTTCTTAGCTTGAGCCATACTTAGAGCTCAGGATTTTATGATTTAAAGTGACATAGGGTAAACCCAGGAATAACGAGCCAGTAAATAATAGCATAGTTTTAATTCAAAATCTTTTATGTACACTCATAAAAAGGAACCTCATTGTCTTTGAAAATATTCATCGCCACATTACAGTTAGCAGCGACCACCATTTCTGCGAATAATTTTATAAATTCATTCTCATTTTGTCGAACCCTCACTTTATCAAATTCTTATTCAATTGTAAAGACCGTCTGCTATGAAACTAGTACCTACTCGTATTTGAATTTTAAATGTTAAGTTACAATGTATTTGCAATTATAGACGTATAATTATAATAGATAGATAGTGCGGTATCTACCTACTTTCTCGTAGTTTTTTTTTTATCAACTACAAGTTGGCCCTTGACTGTTATCACACCTGATGTTAAGTGATAATGCAATCTAAGATGGAAGCGGGTTAACTTGTTAGGAGTAGGATGAAAATCCACACCCCTTTCGGTTTCGACACAACATCTTACCGGAACGCTAAATCACTTGGCGGTACGTCTTTGTCGGTAGGGTGGTAACTAGCCACGGCGAAAGCCTCCCACCAGCCAGACCAAGACAAATTAAGAAAAATCTCAATCTGCCCTGCCAGGACCTCCGTCTTATAAATCCACCGCGCATACCACTGCACCACGGAGGCCGTCGTTCAATGTTATTTGAAATAATAGCTGAAATTATAGTTAGTAGAATTAATATTTTCATTAGATCTTATTTAAAAAGAAGTCGATAAATCATCAATAAATCATTCATCATTATCTTCATTATTAGCCTAATGACGGTGCATTAGGGCCATGCCTCTCTACTATTTACGAGAGGCGAATATAGAGCGTAGACCTGCCATGCTGCTCTAATGCAGGTTGCTGGGCTTAGGTTGATGTTTCATTTATTAACGATCACTAATGGGTGTTGATTTTAGTGACCAGGGCCTACGGCTTAACGTGCTATCCAAGGCACAGGGGTGCAGCACTTCCAACTTCTCGGTTCAGCGGGCTTTGAATTTACTTAAAAATTTTTCAAAGAAAGAAAAGCTTAAAATAATTCACAACCCGATACAGGATTTGAACCCAGGACCTTGTGGTGCATAGGCAAACTACAGACCCACGAGGCAGGCACGCATTCATCTATAAATACAAGTAGGTACCTTTAAATAGATACCTTTCTATCACTTTTAAATCCGATTATTTATAAAAACAACAAGTTACTGCTGCTGATTTATTAGAATTCTGTACTATAGAATACAAAGAAAAACCAAAAATCCTTATGTTTGTTTACCTTTTTTTTCAAGTTAATAGACAAGTGTATATTTTCATGAACCTACTATACAAATTTTCATAAAATTTCCACATGTGGTTTATTAAGGAATATAAGTTTTGTTTGGTTATGATTGTACATAAAAAACAGAAATCAAAGCATATACGCATATATGCCTAAAAATTTAATCTTGAAATGTATAATAGAACGAATATTGTGACAAAAAGAATTTCATTCATTGCTAAAGTCTGCATCGCAAAAAAAGTCGCATTATTACACTTGTTGGTTTTTCTCATTCGTTCACAAAAGAGAGCAAAACACCTCGAGGTGTTGAATGGAAAAGTAATATAAAGGAAGATGGGAAATTTGGCTTTTAAGAAAATTGCTGTCATTGTGATCGAATACAAAACAACAATAGAGACGGAGTTAAAAATATTTACAATGATAGAAGCCGAAGATTACTTTTGAAATTATTTTTTGGATTTTATTTTTAAATAATTTATTGGTATCTTTCTAATATTAGAAATAAGGAGGTCAACTCTCTAATCTAAATCAGATTAGAGTTGGGCATTATTTGCGACATCTTTTAGTCTTAAATGTTTGAGTGTCTAAAAAAGAAAATTTTCGAACTCTGTGTTGCTAAATCTGAGAGTTGACGCTTTCTATGGTTCACATAAGAAGTCACCGAATCTCGCAGTTGTCATCATATGGTGCTTGTTATTTCGCTATAAACTCAAGATCAAGACAACAATGCAGGCTTACCTAAAGAAAAAAAATACTATAGGTAATTAATGCCTACTGACCGTTTATAGATTTTCTCGCGCATTGTTGTTACGACTTATTGTTAAGTAAGTAGCTTTTCAGGTCAAAACAAAGGTTAACAGGGTGTTTTGCGTAATCGACAAATACAACGCAATACGACACGCGACATAGCACTGGTGCCCAATTCGTCGCGTCCCGACGTAGACTGCTACATAGGTTGTAAGTAGGAAATGCCGTGGTTTTGATCGCGTTCGTCGCGTTAGCAAAAAAATCCAAAGAAATTCATCCGTTTAATTATTATCGATGAAGCCCAATTTGCTTAACCAACGGACCTCGTTTATCAAAAACAATACCACAGGAACTCTCTAATTCAGAACTCAATCATGCGTAGAATTTCCATTATTCGGAATAATATAAGCATATAATTTGATTTTAAAAATTGTTTTGTTTCGTACAAAATCATTACAAAGGGAAGTTTGTTGTCAGTATTTGGTAACACAATATTAATTTGTTGTTTATAATTAGTCAATAGGAGTGGAAAATATCAATACCAAAAACAACATATTATATGTGGTACTAGCAGTCGCCCGCGACTTCGTCCGCGTGACAACCACTTGCCCTTCTAATTTTGTATGACAGACTTTCATACAAATTTTCCTCACCTATTGCTCTTTCTATGTCTGCATCAGACAACACTGGAATCAATCAAACATTGAGTGAATCAATGTTTCCGGAAAGAAATTTCGTTTGACACAGTCTTGTGAGTCACAGTTTTGTGTGATGAATACTTTTAAGCGCGATACACGCTATGTGTTGATTGGCGAGGCCTACCTCAGATGGTGACTGCGATTAGTTTAAATGGCGACTACGGTTTGTTTGTCAGTGTATCCATGACACGTATCCAGGAAGTCGTATAAGCTATACACAGGATCTATGAGGCAGAATAACCACTTTTTTCAAGCAGAATAGTGTTAGTTTTCAAAAAATCTGCATTGCGCCGTTAAACTATATAACAAAAGAAACTAAAAGTCTTAGAAAACAGTTATTATAAAATATTTCCAATAAACTGATCGTCGAAAATATGTTTTCAAAGTATGAAAGATTGAACAAGTTTTATAACAACAAAGTTTCTCCGAGCAATCGAATACCCACTCATTGTGTTTTCAGTAACTAACGGGGATTCGCTACGTGAAACAAAATAACAAGCTTTCATAAGCAACTTTGTATATTATTTTAGCTTTGTCTTTTCAATCTATGTCAATATAATAATGCGGAAGTGTTTTACTTAATTTATAGTACTGTCCTATAGATTTGATTCACTATACCACCGGTGCCCGGGCGAGCACCTGAAGCTCTTGGTCCCGGTCGCTTTTTTTTTATCGACTACAAGTTGGCCCTTGACTGCTATCACACCTGATGTTAAGTGATGATGCAGTCTAAGATGGAAGCGGGCTAACTTGTTAGGCGTGGGATGAAAATCCACACCCCTTTCGGTTTCTACACGACATCGTACCGGAACGCTAAATCGCTTGGCGATACGTCTTTGTCGGTAGGGTGGTAATTAGCCACGGCGAAAGCCTCCCAACAGCCAGACCAAGACAAATTAAGAAAAATCTCAATCTGCCCCACCGGGAATCGAACCCAGGACCTCCGTCTTATAAATCAAATAAAGAGGTCGTCAACATCTAATAATGTTAGTCAAAATAAGCCCTTTAGCATGTGTTGCGCATGGGTAGGATAATCTTCAACATCTCTCCTATAAGTGGAATGTGTAGTTGGTCATTAATGATAAAATAAACCCGTGTTAGATTGTGTTGCGCAGAGAGCGACGTCGGTATAATTTTTCCGATAGCAAATTCATCTCTATTTTCCCATCTACAAACTATAAAGTTTTATTAAATAAAACTGAAAATTGGTGTCTACGCTTTATTACTTATATAAGATAATTTTATAGCCTAATGGTAGTGTAGTTGCAAAACATGGTGCATTACTCCGCTTCCAATCTGAGCAGAGATTGCAATGCGTATCATTACTAGAGACTGCACATTTTATGGAGTGATTAGGTTGTTAAACGAATAAATCGTGTGTTTAATGGTTTGGCACTGAGTATATATCAAGGTGCGCAGAGGTTGCTGGTTTCGAACGAGTCGCGTCGCGTATGAAGTGTATTTTTACCCGAAAGAGCAAATTCGTCTCTATTTTCCCATAACTTTTTACAGTTTATAAATTTTTATTAACAAGACATACAAAGGTGGAAATTAGGATCTGATGTGATCTCTGGGGAAATTGAAGGAACTCTTTAAATTGAGGATAATTTTATGTCTAATGATAGCTTTTTGTAGTGTGTAAATATACTATGACGTATAGTATGTACCTTACGTGGCGCTAAATCCAAAAAGTAAGAAATAAAAACCTTAAACAATACTTAGTTGCTTTTATTTACTTAAGCAATATAGGGTCTGCGCATTTTATGGACGTGATTAGGTTTTTGTACGTAAAATAAATGTTCTTAAACTTGGTTTGCACCGACTTCATAGATATGCTTAAGTATATTAAAGCAGTTATTTTTTACTTTTTAGTGCGTTTTGAGTCGGTTCTATTTTTTGTTAAACATTTTTTAAAACTTTCTTTAAGATAGTGATTCCTTTGAATCTTGTTCATGTCATAAATCCCGAGCTCAGAGTTTTTCTCTTTGCATTAAGATTCATGGACACATTTCGGAAAACATAATTAAAAAAAATTTCAAGGGTTGCTGGAAAAGGATTGCCACAAATAACTTAGAAGATTCAAAATTTTATATTTTTAAACCATGACAATTTATACGAAACTGCTTTCAAAGCCAAGTTGAAATAATAAGAGAAGAAAATAATAAAGCTTGTAAATACAAGATTTTCATGAAATATCGCTAAGCGTGCTTGAAATAACAAAAATCCACGTCTCATTACAGTGACAGTTGAGCGTCAATTAAACGGAAAATATAGAGCTCGAGACGTCCCCCCCGCCCTCCTCGTCCGTGTACCCACAATTCAACGTTCCAGGATCTCATTAGAAGAGGTTCTAAATGTACAATTTATTTTGTAACAGACTCCCAGTATTGTTCCCTTACAAGGATCACCACTTACTTATGGTTAGTATCGTTTTCCTTCAATTAGAATTTTAATGTGAGGAATAGGAAACTTCAATGGAGTTTAATTACGTTATCACTGGAGGGGTGATGGACGGGGTTTCACACAAGGGGCTCAACCGACACAGCTGAAACGTGTGGCATTTTATAGTTGTACTGTTTAAGAATAAATATGTATTTTAATCGAGTTGAAAAAAATAGGACGTTCTGTGTGGATTGTGTAAGATTTTACCGCGTCGATATCGAGAACGGTAAATGCAAATTTTATATGACACTGACCCATTTGAGTTTTCTTTCGATACCGCCAGGGGCACTGCTTCAATTCCATATAAAATTTGCCTTTACGCAAATGTGAAGTTTTCGATTTGTTTTGGTGAAAGCTCACACTAGGCACTCTGATTATCTCTATGAATTTTTTTACGTATGTTTAGTAGAGAAGAGCAGTACAAGTAAATTAGGTGACCATGTGAGTACGTCATTGTTCCTATCAAATAATTTTATATTATTGCAGAAGCAGATTTTATATTATTATTAAGTCAGCAAGATTTACAGCAATTTTTGTAAGCCTTATTAAGACTGAATTTATTAAGATTAAGTGGATCTTTATTACGTCTGACCTAAGACAATAAGATAGAATCTAGTATCCTAAAGTCTATCCCTAAACCTAAACCTATAGATTATCGAGGTAGATAACAACTCAATAAACATTATTGCGGAGTAATTCGTTTGAGTAAAATTTACAAAAGTATGAAATTTTTGTAGGCCATATTTGAACTGAGTTCATAGGTGGGATAATATCGTTTAGTAGAAACCAACACACAAACGTCAAGTGGATGACAAGATTTATGCGGTCGCAAGAGCCACACAATCTAAGTCGACCCTGTGAGTACGCCATTATTCCTATCCACTTATCTCCATTAAAGTCTGTCTTGCTTCGAGATGTCTAATTCGAACTGAAATGCTCCTGTTAGGTTACAACGGTTACAACTTTGAAATTGGACTGGGTGATATAGAGATTCAAACTTGGGCCGTATATTTTTATGAGATGTTGATTAACTTCTCTCGCCCTACTCTGATGCTGTTTGATCTTAGTTTTTTATAAAAATGAATGTGGTTGTATGAAACCACGATGCAAGTGAAAGTTTCTCAAAAGCATAAATACCACGGGGCATTGTAGCGATGGGTGGGAACATTGGCCTTGGTGGCTTTGTGGAGCGCCTGCCACTTTAACCCTATTCTGCGGCCGACTGTACTGCCACGAACAATTTTAAGGCAGTTGAATAAAAGTTTTACTTTAATACGCTTTGTAATTTGACGATAAAAAGTCTAAAAAATTAGCGAGCTTAACTTGCTCCTAAGGTTACTTTTATATACTTCATATTTGCCTGTACGAGTACAAAGTAAATAATGGATATTTACGCAGGTAGGCGCATGTCCTGACAAACACTCACCTATAATAAAATCACTATGGGCTGGTTTTACTAGATTATCGCACTCCATTAGATGAGGTGAATACTGAGAAATATACAAACACTGTAAGCCGTCATGACGTAGATGATAGCAGTTTCCGGAAAATAATTATTAGTACTTGAGCGGTCGGTCCGGTCATTATCTAATAACAGCCGCTACAGAGTTAAACATTATCACCCGTAACTTGCCAATCCGCATTTGAACAGCGTGACTAATCTCCAAATCAGGGTGCACGGCAGTGCCCCCGCTAAGTCGAGCGCGAAGCAAGCCCTGTCTGTATACCTTTACAGGAACCATTAGGCCGCATTTTCAGGCCCTATTTTGAGAACCTTTGGAAAAGACTAGAATGCTGAAATTTTCGTCATCCAGTAAGCTATAATCATATACTTAAAACCCAAAATTTCAAGTCTTTAGGTCATTCAGTTCCGAAGTGAAACGAAAGCAAAGTCTCGCATTTACGACACTCACTTATGATCATCAAAATAGAAGTAGAACTCCCCATAAAATCAGAGAGCTGAAATTTGGTACAGAGTTAGGCCGTTGAAGGGTATAAAGTTACGTATAAAGAATGTTCAACGACCAAGTCACACAACATTAACTATAATAATAAAGAAATCGCTGTAAGGAACCTTAGACTTGGAAGTCATGCCAAGATTTCATTACTTTTTAGAGATAAACAAGCAGCTCCATCGAGACTTAGCTTTTTTACCGAATGTTTTTGGTGGGATATCCAACGGAATGAGAAATAGCCTTATAGTGGGCGGTTTAAATAGACTGGTAATGAATATTTCGGTGACCCACGTAACAATCTCACCCATTTACACAGGTTTATTAAAATTACATAAGCCCCCGTGACATATTTCCAAGGAATGATTAATATTCAATTCGGGAAGGTCACTGCGTCCTCACAATCTGCCGTGAGTAAGGTAATATTGTAATACATAAACAAGCAGCGCCGGGCCCCTGTCACACTCACCTCGCAATAAATTTTAATGCGGACTCCGGGCGAAATGAACACTTAAATAGTTTAAGCAACAAGGGGAAAATGTCTCCTAATAACATACATTTTACTTAGTGTGGGTTATAATGAGATTGACACCTAACTACGTCATTCAAACCCTGCGGAAATTCACAATGGACAATATTATTAACAAGCACCTAGGTATCCGCGAGTACGTCGCTCTCTTTATGAAAAGTATCGCGTTGGACGGAAAGATATACGAATGGAGATGAATTCGTCAGTCACACAGTCGAGTTATAAATTCAACATTACAAAATTTTTAACAAAAAATAGAACCGATTCAAAACGCACTAAAAAGTAAAAAATAACTGTGTCATTTACTTGTTTTAATTTACTTAAGCATATCTATGTAGTCGGTGCTAGCCAAGTTTAAGGAACATTTATTTTACGTAGTAAAGCAGTTTGTGGGTTCTAGGTAACGTCCTTAAGGTAGAAACCTTCGCTGGCACCGACTCCTAGATATGCTTAAGTAAATTAAAGCAACTAATGATACAGGTATTTACTTTTTAGTGCGTTTTGAGCCGGTTCTATTTTTTGTTAAAAATTTTATTTCTTACTTTTTAGTGATTTATCGCCACGTAACGTACTCGCACCACACTGTCATAGTATATTATACGGCACTAGTAGCCAAAAAGCTACCGATACCGAGACAAACACCGAAATCGCTGTAAGCGTGCCTCCAAAATTTGAAGAGTTCCTTCAACTTCCCCAGGATATCATCATCAGATCATGATGACAATGGGACCACCTTCAAAGTATGTTCTTTCTAATAAAAAAATTATCAAAATCGGACAACTCTGTAAAAAGTTATGCGTGGTCATACATATAAAAAAAAATATATATATACGTGTCGAATTGAGACCTCCTCCGTTTTTTTTTCGTCGGTTAAAAATAGCCCCTCAGCTAAACAGATGTTAGCACCACAAGATTAATATTCACTTTTTAACCAATTCGAGTTCTGGGTCAGGCTAAGTATAACTTATTTAACTGTTCTTATCTCCAAGCAAATATAAGCATTAAAATGCGCAATGTTGTATTACACGCTTGTGCCTCGAACAGCAGTTAATTCATCGGTGAGAATTATTAACATCTGATAATTATGGTTAGGGTTTATGTATATATTATAAATATGTATGTATAGTATATAGATTAAAATATTCATCAGTTATCATAGCACCCATAACGCAAGCTAATTACAAGTACGCTTACTTTGGGGCTATATAGCGATGTGTGTAATTGTCCTATAATATTTATTTAATATTTATAGTTAGAGAGACAAATATTAATAGGTACCCTTAGCCCGCTTACCCGCACTCACAAATCTCAAAAGACTACAAGCTGGATTATAAAAAAACTAACTTTGGGTATAGGGAAGATTTTCATCATTTTGATGAAAATTTTCGTTTTTGGAGTTTTCAAATAAGAGAGGACATTACGAAAACGTCCTATCCATCATATTTTATAATAATCATTGTCAATAGGTTTAATTAGGTAATAAGAAGTCAGTCCAATTTCTTTTTAATTTTTTTTATTATCAGTTATTTTAGTTGTGTATTATTGCCACAAGCGAAAAAGATACGAATACGTTAATATTTCAAAAAAAAGAGAGGAAAAGTATCGTTCTAAAGATCTGATTTCCTCACAAAGGAAAACTTTGACAAACACCGATGAGCCATCAGAAAATGTAAACACATCTCCGCGCGAAGTCAATCAGACGTCGGAAAAAAACGCTTCAAAAGAAACTGCCTTTTGTCAAAGTTGACTCAAGAATACTTTTATATTTACCAGATATTTGATGGAATTGTGTTTATTATCAGCGTTTGCTTTTATTCACTCTTTAATAATTGTAGCTTGCCATGTTGCTCTAGTGGTTAGCTTATGTACCATTTATCACCGCACTGCAAGACACCGGCTGGTATTTCATCCCTATGTCGTTGATGTTCCCAGAACTCGTACGAAGCGTTTTGCGTCATCATTTATTATACGCATTGCAAAGGTATGGAATGCCCTTCCGACATCAGTTTTTCCTAATTCATACAACTTGGGTATCTTTAAAACAAAAGTGAATAGGCATTTTCTAAGCAAGCGCGCCCCACCTTAGACCGCATCTACACTTACCATCAGGTGAGATCGTGGTCAAGCGCGAGCTTATTGCAGATAAAAAAAAATCACAAAATCGTATTAAAAATTCTTAGCTTGGAGTGTGGAACATTGCAGTGTTAAGCTCCTGTGCCTCTTAGAGCACGTTCAATTTCAGTAATCATCAGTATCAAAAATAATAGTTTAAAAAAACTAAAAACACGCTTTTTATAGAAACCCAAACTAAAAAATAGAAAATAATTTTAATAAATTTAAATTAAGAATAGTGTTAAAATTTTCATTAACTATAAATTAATAATAGTGTAAATAAAAAGAAATTATTTTATTTTAAAAAAGCGTGGGGTGCATGGTGTCAATATAGTTATAAATATTTTATTGACAGATATGAGTAGAGTGATTATCATTTTGATAATATCTTAAAAAGCACCCCACGCTTTTTTTAAAAAAAAATATTTTTTTTTTATTTACACTATTATTAATTTATAGTTAATGAAAATTTTAACACTATTCTTAATTTAAATTTATTAAAATTATTTTCTATTTTTTAGTTTGGGTTTCTATAAAAAGCGTGTTTTTAGTTTTTTTAAACTATTATTTATTTTTTACTTTTTAGTTTGGTTTATTTATAAAAACGTGATTTTTTAGTTTTTTTAAACTATTATTTGTTGATTATCAAAAATATTCATACTATGTTTCATAGTAAGCGTCGACATCGAATTCACATTCGATGGTTACAATTCTTATTTTTACTTACAATCTGTACCCGCATTTGCCTGTGCCCCACCCTTAGCACAGTGACCAAGGAAACCACAGAAACCTGGCCAGAGTACAGTCAGCACGGGAGCGAGCCTTGGAAGTCGCAGAAAAACTGCGACTGCCAGGGCTCGAACCCACGCCTGAGCGACTGTTGTACGGGCAGTTTAGCACTTAAACCGCTCGGCCACACAGTCGCTAGTAATTTATTTATTAGTGAGAATAAAATAATTATTTAATAAATATTATAAATACGGGGAATCAGAGTTCAATTTCGGAGAGGGAGCCTGAGAAACGGCTACCAGAACCAAGGAAGGCCGCAGGCGCGCAGATTACCCACGGAGAGTTATATACTGACATACTGACAAACTGACATACAAGTGAAGCTGATAAAAAGCGTGTAAAAATAAAGTTTGAAGAGTTTCCTCGAGTTTTCGTAGATCTCATCATCAGATCATGACTTAGTTAACATTAAACCAACTGGAATCTTTCAAACTTCTCATTGAGACATATTAATCGAGCCTAATCACAAGGTAGCTACTGTAAACCGTTAAAGAGCTCCCTCAGCTGTCCTTCTTCTTCATCGCCAGACCCTCAATGACAGTCACAGCCCATCTAGATGTAAAGTTCTCATTGAGACAAATTAATCGAGCCCAAACACAAGGTAGTTACTGTAAACCGTTAAAGAGCTCCCTCAGCTTCGTCTTCATCGCCAGACCCTTGATGACAGTCACAGCCCATCTAAATGTAAAGTTCTCATTGAGACAAATTAATTGAGCCCAAACACAAGGTAGCTACTGTAAACCGTTAAAGAGCTCCCTTAACTGTCCTTCGTTTTCATCTGCAGACCTTCAATGACAGTCACAGTCCATCTAAATGTAAATTTCTCATCGAGACAAATTAATCAAGCCCAAACACACGGTAGCTACTGTAAGCCGTTACGGAGCACCCTTAACTGTACTTCATCTTCATCACCAGACCCTCAATGACAGTCACAGTCCATCTAAATGTAAATTTCTCATCGAGACAAATTAATCAAGCCCAAACACAAGGTAGCTACTGTAAGCCGTTACGGAGCTCCCTTAACTGTACTTTGTCTTCATCACCAGACCCTCAATGACAGTCACAGCCCATCTAAATGTAAAGTTCTTATCAAAACAAATTAATCGAGCCCAAACACAAGGTAAATACAGTAAATCGTCAAGGAATTCTCTTATATGTAGATCGGCTCCATCATCAGATCGACTCCAGACCTTCATCGAATTGTAGTGCTTTTAAATACTTATCGGAAAAACTATCAAACGTACTTGTTGTCCCTACAATTTTTGAAAGTTCCTCTCGGTTTCTCCAGGATCCCATCATCAGATCCTGGTTTCCTTGTCATGGTACCACCACCGAACTATCTGCTTTCCAACAAAAAAATAATTATCAAAATCGGTTCATAAACGACGAAGTTATGCGCGAACACACATACGAGTTACATACTGACAAACTGACATACTGACAAACTGACATACTGACAAACTGACATACTGACAAACTGACATACAAGTGAAGCTAATAAAAAGCGTGTAAAAACATCTAACAGTGATCGTTACACAAGTTTTTGACTCCCTCCGTGGTCCAGGGTTCGATTCCCGGCAGGGCCGATTAAGATGCGGAACCGATCCGCCCCCGAAGGGCGGGACGCAGACGTCGCGCACACGATCGTCGTCTGCCTCCTTAATGAAATGCTCCGGGTAGTGGATTTAAGGAACCCACCGCTTGTTGAGACTCATCCTCGGGCGCACCGCATATTCCTGGTGCGCCACAGTCGCATTTTAGGGAATCCATTTATTCCCCAGTTGAGGGTCTGTCTCAGCGGATGCCGCTGGTTGGGTTGCGCTTGATGCTCCCGAGATCCAGTCATTAGGCGATGAGATGGAACATCGCTAGGTTTTAGGGCCGATTAAGATTTTCTTAAATGGTCCAGGTATAGCAGATCGCAGGCTTTGGCGGTGGCTAGTTACTACTCTACCGGAAACGACGCATGAACCCGCGTTGTCTCCGTAGCCGTGGGAATTTCAGGTTAAAAGGTTGCCTATGTGATAATTTAAGTCAGCTAACTTGATACCAAAGGACAGTGACCATTTTTCATACATCGCTGGGCCCAAAATTTGATAAACCGTTATAATGTTCAAATAAGTGTCATTCGGTAAATAATAATTAAAATTTTAAGCATGTTTAATTTCAGTTTAATAGACAATTGCATAATCAAGATATGAGCACAAATACACGAGTTAGGTTATGTGGGTTATTTGACATAATATATGTACGACTTTGCAATTATCAACCTATTTTTAGTCAGAATCTGACGAATAATTGAATTTCAATACGTTTTCATTATATTATAATCTCAGAATAGATATTTAAAGACAATTTATTAGTCAAATTGAATTGATTTAATGCAATTGAAAGCCATAAGCTTTTAATTAAATTGATGACATCATATTGACATTCAGACATGGAACGATTACCAGTGTTGCCAGTTTCTATTATGCCGGATCCACTATTTGCAAAACAAAAACCTAAAATCTACAACATGTTTTTAAATGTGTTTGCAATTGTGAATACTAATTATTTTTAGTGATTTTAAATTTATAAAAAAAGAATTTTTAAAATACATTTTATTGTTGGGCCCAAAATGGTCAGTCTCCTTTGATTAAAATGTCTCCAGCCGTTTAGTCGAGAAGAAGTAACAAACTTTCGCCTTTATAAATTAGTAGTGTGATTAGTAAGGATTATTTAGAGACAAACTTATCATACAAATCTACACTAATATTATAAAGAGGAAAGATTTTATACATACTGAGTAGGAGTCAACATTTTGGTACTGATGTTCTTCGAGAATTCGATCTTTGATCTTTTCAATTTATTGATGGCATGGCAGATCATATTTACATAATATACGAAAAAGTTTGTTCGTTTGCTAATCTCTAGACCTGCATGTCGGATTATAAATTATTTTGTTTATTATGAAAGCTAGACTCAAAAGTGAAATAGACTATTTAATACAAGCTATACACATCAGCTTGCCATTAATATAGGATATTTACAGAGGATATTGCTTCACGGGAAACTATAAAAAAATTAAATTGAGAGGGGAAGCGGGAAAAGAGCACACTTTATATGAAAGTCTGTCTTTAAAATTAAAAGGGTACCTAAGAGGTTTTCACGCGGACGAAAACGCAGGCGACTGCTAGATTTCATTAATTTGGCGAGAGAGCAGGCTCTTTTAGAGTCTAGTATATTTAATTAAATCTTAATTGTTAATTTTATGAAGAACTTGAAACATGTGAACAAAAGCTATGTAAAACAAGTTACGATTAAAACTGATATGTAGAAAAACTCGAAACGTGAATGTGACATTTACGAAGTTATACAGTGTTACTGTGTCTACGAAATTGAATAAGAATTTGATAAGTGAGAGACATAATAAAATAATGTATTCAACGCTATTCTAGACTTCGTAACTCTAGACGCCAGGCTAATAGTATTGTGGCGTTGAATATTTTATATCAACACGAAAGTTTTCTTAAGTATATTTTTTGAAGTGAAAGTCTAGAAGGTCTAAAGCAAATTTTGGTATATACGAGAATATCAGCTTATTCTTAGCTTTACGTCTCTGACTTGTTTATATCAATAGTCTTTACTCTATACTATTCTTTAATACTGATAATTAATAACAAAATTTTTAACAAAAAATAGAACCAAATCAAAACGCACTAAAAAGTAAAAAATAACTGTGTCATTTAATTGCTTTCATTTACTCAAGCATATCTATGAAGTCGGTGCAAGCCAAGTTTAAGGAACATTTATTTTACGTAGTAAAGCAGTTTGTGGGTTCTAGGTGACGTCCTTAAAGTAGTAACCTTGGCTGGCACCTACTCCTAGATATGCTTCAACTTAAGTAAATTCAAGCAATTAAATGACACAGTTATTTTTTACTTTTTAGTGCGTTTTGTGTCGGTTCTATTTTTTGTTAAAAAATTTTATTTAGTTAGTATACTATACGGTACTTGTAGCCAAAAAGCTACCGATACTTACACTAAAATCGAAATCGCTGCAAGTGTGCCTATAAAATTTGAAGAGTTCCTTCAATTTCCCCAGGATATCATCATCAGATCCTAACATGATGACAATGGGAACTTGGAAGTGTGTTCTTTCTAATAAAAAAGAATTATCAAAATCGGACAACTCTGTAAAAAGTTATGTGTGGTCATAATATATATATATATATATATATATATACGTGTCGAATTTAGAACCTCCTTCGTTTTTTTTCGTCGGTTAAAAAGGCATTTAAAAAACGGCTTAATTCTTTACTATGATCACGTTTCTTTCCAATTTTCACTAACTATATAATATATAAACCCCAGCCCAATGCGATAGAATTTTTTTAAATGTGAGTAATCACATAAAAAAAATTCTTCGCATTTTTTCTGGATATGACAATCCCAATATCGTACACATCTATACAAATAAATCAAATTGAAGTATCTGTTTGTAATATTAAATTCACTTCTTTTCACTGTATGTATATGAACTAAAAGTTGAAACAATCATTTAAAAAAATAACTTGAAATTGTTGTCTATATGACCGTCTGTCTGTATGTTTATTTTGCCTAATATCTAAAATTACCAGTCGGATTGTAAAAATTATTTTTGTATATCTA
The DNA here is from genome assembly GCA_034621355.1 of Mycalesis mineus. Lineage (NCBI taxonomy): Eukaryota > Metazoa > Arthropoda > Insecta > Lepidoptera > Nymphalidae > Mycalesis > Mycalesis mineus. The sequence goes on from CM067892.1 coordinate 14,068,721, forward strand.
TGTTAGCCAGACTCATGGAAGTGACATAGTCTAAATTGTTTTCTGAAATTTCTACAGAAACGGGAATTACCCATGCGATAAATAGATATACATATGTATATAAATATATATTTATTTGATTCAATACTTTTTCTACATTTTTTTATGTGAACAGAAAATGTTAGATACATTAACAGAGTTGTGGTTGTAACATGGCCGTATCTTGTTAGAGGAAAGAGTAAACACGTAGTTAACTTACAGTTATTCCGTTACGTAATATTATTATTCGTAAAGGAAATGTAAAGATGGCTGCCAAGCAATTTGGCAGAAGCGACGAGCGTCGAGATACAGCCTTATTTACGAAGGCTATTGGGCTGGAGTGTATCGTAACTTCTACTAAATGCCATTCTACTCTCTTTTTTATTCTATGAGAGCTTGACTTAGATCTCACTTTATGATAAGTGGTGATCTGGTTTAAGATGGTAGCGCTACAACACGAAAACTTCAAACTGGTATCCACACCAGACGGAGACATGAAATAAGTTTAGTTTTTCTTTATTTTAACTAGTGAACGCCCGCGAGAAATTCTCTTTTGTGACAGTTAAAAAATTAGTAGTAATAAAGACAATCTTTTCTCGGGCTTTACACTATCTCAGTACCAAATTTCATTTGAATCGCTTCAGTAGTTTAGGTGTCATTTAGTAAAAAACAAACAGATTTACTTTCGCATTTATAATGTTAGTATTGACTTATATCAAACGCCCGTACTCTACATACCTACTTAGCCCACGAAAACGGCTTTACGGTTTTCAAGAACACCAAAAAGAAATTGTACGTGACTTTTTTTTTAGAAAGAATGGGAACAGAAAGCTATCCTCAAAAAGATATATGCCATTGCAGACTTTTGAACACTTATAAAATATTATGAAATAACTCCACTTCCAAGAAATATCGTCATATTTATACAAATCTTTAACTTATTTTAAACTAAAACCTTCTTCAAGAATAACTCTATCTATTGGTGAAAATCACATAAAACATTAATTGGCAGACTTTGAGTTTATCACCAAGAGACGTATAGACACGGTAGAGAGATTTGTTTCATAATAAGTATGTAGTGATATATCTAGAAGTTACCACACAATGTTTCTAAAAAAATCCACTTTATTTTTTATATCCTGTTATTAATAAGATAATCGGATACAAAAAACAAAAAGATTTAATGTTGCTTCCCCAGTCTTGAATATCGAAGTTTCATGTAGAAGTTGTAACGGAGCGGGCGTTACGGAAGGGATTATCCGCCGTCGAATAGTGGCGTAAGGAACGAAGCGAACTTCTATCAGACCTAGTTCCGGATTAAACTTCAGCTTACCTCCGCTTCTTACGATTAAGAATACAGCTTTTAATTTTTTACTTGAAGACTCGACAGACGCGGTCCTGTTCTGGTCTACAATTACTATGTAGTATTATTTGATGCCTGTGAATTTTTACTATCGCACCAAGATGTTATTTTGTTAATTTTTATGTTGAACATATAGATAAGTATATATGTGTTATATATATTTATTTATTCTACATTTTGCATATATATTTATATTTATTTATTTTTAAATATTATAGTGTTTATTATTTATAAGTAATTATATATTTAAGTTATGTATAAAGGTTTTAGTTTTCTATGTTTTCTCAATTTATTTGTGAATTAAGTTTTTATTTTCTTTTTAAGTTCCTTGTTCTGTACACCCTCACCCTCTCTTTAATTTATTGTAGATTCTTAACTAGGTTGCCTGGAAGAAATCGCCTGTTGGCAATAAGGCCGCCTATTGTGCTACTGTAAAGTCTTGTGTCTATTTCATCTTGTTTTGTATTTTTCCTGTCTTGGTGTGTGCAATAAAGTATATTTTCATTTCATTTCAAGATGATGAATTTATAATTTAGTATACAATTGATTAATCTTGGCTATTACCCGCGAAAAACTAAAGAAATCAATCAATCAAATCTTTATTTACTGAATACATTAATAACAATACATTAATATTATTAAAAACAATATTCGACCATTTCTGGCATGCAAAAATACAAAATTCAAAATATAAAATAAAACATAAAATTACAATTATACAATATATAACGGGGGTTGGAGTTGCTCTCGTCCGTAGGATTTACCTAAGTTAGTTTTTAATACTCAGAACCCTACACGTGACCCCTGGGTGGTGCCAAACGAGCAACAACTTCTTAGGTGGTAGGCTTCGGCCGCGGCTTGTAATACCACCATACGAGCAAAGCCATTTCGCCAAGCGATATTTTATCGTGTTCCGGATTGATGCTTGTAGTAGTCTTTACTAGGTGGATGGGTATGTGCAGTTGTGTTGTGTTGTTAATGACGGTTTTTCTCATGATTACGAAGTGGCACCGCTGGACGTCTCGATCTGGAGGCTAGCGGGATCCGAAGCACGGTGCACCGCTGGCCGACCGCAGGTAGTAGGGGGCCCAATTAGTAGGTTCGCCACCTATGAAAGGCTGCCCCGCCACCTTTTGGCGAAAAATCCTGGGATGGCTTCCATCGTGCCGGTTGGCGACCGGAGAGGGATTCCGATGGCGATTTCCAGGGGGGTTCGGGCGTCCCCGCAGTCTCCAGTCGAGCTTTCCTTTGGTGGAGTCATTTTTTAGTTTTTGAGCTGTCTACACACAACGCCTCGTACAACTTCCATCCTCCTACCTATTCACTCCTTTTTTAACTCACAATGAACCACAACAAGAAGAAATATAAGTATAAACAGCGGTTGCACCATCCCTCATTTAAAGTGCACCTTACAAACATACGAGGTTTGCACTCTAATCTCTCTGCAGTCCATCACCATCTGGAGACTGAGAAGCCGCACTTATTGTTTCTTACGGAAACGCAAATCGGAAAACCAGCAGACTCTTCGTATTTGCATTACCCTGGATACTCCTTAGAAAGTAATTTTAGACCACGTGCCGGGGTGTGCATGTATGTTCGTGATGATGTCTGTTGCCGGCGTCTCCGTAACTTAGAGTTACCCAATTGTTCTACCTTGTGGTGCCTACTAGACTCGGGCAATGAGCAAACGCTCTATGCTTGCGTCTATCGCTCTCATAGTGGTGATAGTGAGACGACCAAGCTCTTTGAGTATCTCAGCGAAAAGGCCGATATCGTTCACCAACGTTATCCTGGTGCGCACATAGTTTTCCTCGGGGACTTCAACGCACACCATCAAAGTTGGCTATTTCCCTATCTGAAAACTGACCACGCTGGTAGAGAAGCTTATAAACTTGCACTTTCTCATGGCCTCTCTCAACTTGTCCTTGAAGCGACTAGGATTCCTGACGTTGACGGGCAAACACCCAATTGTCTTGACCTTTTTCTGACTACCGACCCAGACCGTTTTACAGTGTCAGTATCAGCCCCACTGGGTACTTCGGACCATTGTCTGGTTAGGTCTATTTCCAATCACCATCCTCCCGTCCATAACCCAGGCAGTATAAGACGCATTTGGAAATATCGGTCAGCTGATTGGGATGAGATGCGTCACTTTTTCGCATCATATCCCTGGCGGCAAACTTGTTTCTTTTCTGACGATCCGTCGAGTTGCGAACACGCCATTTCCGAGGTGATACGTCAGGCAATGGAGTATTTTATTCCATTTTCTGACATATCTCCTGACGGTAAAGCTCCAAAATGGTACAACGCTGAATGCGCCTTAGCAGAGGCTCATAAGCAGTCAGCGTTTGTTGCCTGGGCTGAGGCTCGTTGTCGGAAGGCTCCGGACATAAAATTAAAGAAAAAAGAATTCAATGCCGCTGCCAAGTCGTACAAGAGGGTTTTGAAGAAGGCTCGTTTCTCGCGTACCAAACGCATTGGGAGCAAATTGGCCACTCTTCCTAGCGGTAGCGAAGCCTTTTGGTCCCTTGCGAAATCTGTGGAAACGAACTTTTGTCGACCGTCATTGCCACCCTTGATGAAATCTGACGGATCGCTAGCTTTTTCTGCAACTGACAAGGCAAACCTTCTAGCCTCTCACTTTGCTACAAGTTCACTTCTAGAGGCAGGTAATGCTTGTCCACCTAACCTCACTACATGTGACTCGGTTATGCCTGAGATACACATTCACCAAAAGGAGGTCCTAAAAACGCTACGCTCTCTAGATGTGAACAAAGCCAGCGGTCCTGATGGAATTCCAGCTATAGTGCTGAGATACTGTGCACCTGAGCTATCTCCTGTTTTGACTCGCCTCTACCGTCTCTCGCTTAGAACATCAAGAGTTCCCAAATCATGGAAGACCGCCCGTGTACAGCCAGTGCCGAAGAAGGGAAGTCGTGCTGATCCGACAAATTACAGGCCTATCACAATCACCTCGATTCTGTGTAAGAGTATGGAACGAATCTTAAATTCTAAACTTCTATCATACCTTGAGTCTTATGATCTCCTCTCTGATCGCCAATATGGATTTCGCCAGAAAAGGTCCGCAGGGGATCTGCTCGTGTATGCTACTCACGTTTGGGGTGAAGCTATAGATAAACATGGAGAGGCGCTTGCCGTTTCTCTGGATATTTCTAAGGCATTTGATCGGGTTTGGCATGGCAGCCTACTTCATAAGCTTCCATCTTACGGTCTACCACGGAGATTGTGCGATTGGATATCTGACTTCTTGAGTGATCGAACATTCCGAGTGGTCACTGATGGCTGCTCTTCGGAGTTAATGACTGTTAATGCCGGAGTTCCTCAAGGGTCAGTTCTCTCTGCTACTCTATTCCTACTACATATTAATGACCTGTTGCTAAAACCTGGTATCCTTGGATACGCAGATGATAGCACAGTGACAGAGAGGTACTTGTCTGGTCCACGGATAGGTGGTAATGAGACCAATGAACTCAGAGAAGCGATGGTTACTCGATTGAACGCCACCCTTAAAGAAGTCTCTGATTGGGGTGATGCCAATTTGGTGCAGTTCAATCCAACCAAAACGCAGGCGTGTCTACTCAGTGCAAAACGGAGTCCTTTTTCTTTGACTCCTACTTTCCGAAATATATCCGTACCGATTACTGAGCATATTGATCTCCTTGGTGTCGACATCTCGGCTAATATTAACTTCGGCCGTTCCATTGAGAATAAAGCCAAAACCGCTGCAAAAAAGCTAGGTATCCTCAATAAGGTGAAGCAGTATTTCACGCCACACCAATTGCTTACCCTATATAAAGCTCAAGTCCGGTCGTGCATGGAATATTGCAGTCACCTTTTTGATGGATCCGCTAAATACCAGCTGGCTGCTTTGGATGCTGTGGACCGGCGAGCCAGAAGACTTATTAGCTCTGAACCACTTCTGGTCAATCTCCACAGCCTTAATCATCGACGATTAGTTGCTAGTTTGGCGGTATTTTACAGGATATATTTCGGAGAGTGCTCTCAGGAGTTGTTTGACCTCATTCCTCCTTCACCCTTTTATCATCGCACTGCAAGACACCGGTTGGGTTTTCATCCCTATGTCGTTGATGTTCCCAGAACCCGTACAAAGCGTTTTGCGTCATCATTTATTATACGCATTGCAAAGGTTTGGAATGCCCTTCCGATATCAGTTTTTCCAAATTTATATAATCTGGGTATCTTTAAAACAAGAGTGAATAGGCATTTTCTAAGCAAGCGCGCCCCACCTTAGACCGCATCTACACTTACCATCAGGTGAGATTGTGGTCAAGCGCGAGCTTATTGCAGATAAAAAAAAAAAAAAAAAAAATATAAGCTTATAAAAAGTCCTTGACAGAATAAAAGCATTTCTCTAATAACCATGAGTATAAACGTTTCTTAAACAGCTGTAGTGGAGCGTCAAAGCAACCCAGATCCGACAAAAAATCATCTATATACTTCATTCTTAAGTACGAGCATCCTCAACAGATGTCGACTCTACGAATAGACTGCATAGCTTGAATTCGCAGGCTGTACTCAATAATAGTATATTAAATGTTTCATTGTCCTACGATATTAACCCAGGACCTGGTTACTCCAAGCCACATAGACTTACCTCTGGGCCAACGAGGTAGGTACTAAGAGTATATTATCTAGATTCTAGAGTGTAGATTTTTTTTTATCGACTACAAGTTGGCCCTTGACTGCTAACACACCTGATGTTAAGTGATGATGCAATCTAAGATGGAAGCGGGCTAACTTGTCAGGGGTAGGATGAAATCCACACCCCAATCGGTTTCTACACGACATCGCACCGGAACGCTAAACCGCTTGGCGGTACGTCTTTGTCGGTAGGGTGGTAACTAGCCACGGCGAAAGCCTCCCACCAGCCAGATCAAGACAAATTAAGAAAAATCTTAATCTGCCCCGCCGGGAATCGAACCCAGGACCTCCGTCTTATAAATCCACCGCGCATACCACTGCGCCACGGAGGTCGTCAGTCGTCATCGTCATAGTGGTGCTTATTTAATCTAGACAGATATAGAGAATAAGCATTTATTAAAAAGTTCGTATTGAAGTGTCAGTTACGAAAGTTATTGCAATGGCAATCACATAAAATTTACGCTCATCTGCAATTATTATCTCGTCCTCAATTACACGAATATTTTGTATAAATATTTCCGTGAATTTATTTTGTGTGGTTGTCATAAATATTTATAAGCTATAAAATATCTTTAAAATTTTATTTATGACACTCCAATTAGTGCGATTCCGTTGGTCAACAGTCGAAATAAACAATTATAGTAAAGGATTTATTAAAACGCACGTTTTAAAAATTTTAACAATAAAATTGCACATCCACGGACCTATTTATGACCGCTTGTGGGGAATATCATATTATATTTAGTAAATTAATTCATGCTAAGATATTTTTGTAGAGAAACTTTATGTTTAAACAAATGAGATAAAATCATGAGCTTAGATTTTTGAAGCATCACTAGCCACGGAATATTAGATAATTATAATACGCATTCGTAAAGCAGTTTTGGCGACTAAGTGTAGGGAAATCGAAATATGGTTTATAATTTAAAAAAAATAGCTGAAACTGTTTTTTTAATAATAAAAATTCTTCTTCTGGGTACGTAGAATAATAAAAATATTTATGAAACAAAAGATTTTATACTCTAGACAAAAATTAAAAAAAAGCAAAAACATGATGGTAGTGAGAGACACAATAGCGGTGTCTATTGCAAGATAAATTGAGCAATTTAAGCTTTACTAATGACATCCTGGGAGGTTAAATTGTGGGTACGAGAAGGAAAGGAAGGGGGAACGAAAGGGACGGCTTCGAGGTCTATATTTTATGTTTAATTGACGCACAGCTGTCACTCTAATGAGACGTGGATTTTTGTTATTTTATAGCCAGACGTCTACTTTGCTAGAACAGCAAACAAAAGTTATATATAAACCAGATAGATTACATAGCATTTTTGTTTTGTTTGTTTTATTCTATTCAATTTTTTTGGAAATATTACGTCTCTTGATACTCTTCAAACAACAGTAATTTGATCATAGTCATTGTTAGTAGAATAGTCGTCGGAACAATCATTGTCTACCTAAACTTAAATGGCAACCAACGTCTTACACAGGATACCTACCATCAACTATAATAGCGACTCAACTGTAGACCAAAACCGACCAGTGTGGCTAGTGTAAGATTTTACCGCGTCGATATCGAGAATGGTAAACGCAAATTTTATATGACACTGACACTCACCCATTTGAGTTTTCTCTCGATACTGCCAGGGGCGCTGCTTCAATTCCATATAAAATTTGCCATTACGCGAATGTGAAGTTTTCGATTTGTTTTGGTGAAAGCTCACACTAGGCACTCAGCTGACGTTATTACGTAATAATAACCTAAACTGCAATTCAGTGTAGATCTACAGTTGGGTCGTTATTATAGTTGATGGTAGGTATGCAGAGCATGCTTTTTCAGCCGTCAAGCGGCATTGGTGTGTTCCTAAATGTGTAATTATGTTGATTGCCCGGGCGGCACATTTTAGGATGTGTACCTAGCATTCCCTGCGAGGTTTGCTCTATTTTTAGAAGTCTTTTCGTCATCTTATTGGTTCTCCAATTACTATTAAAAATACTATAAAAACATCAAATTGCTCTGAACACGTTTTACAATGCAATGATTTGTGTCTGTCAGCCTGAGACGTAGATGTTAAGCCTCAGGCACAAAATGTTTGAAGTCAGACTGAACAACTGTAACAACTAAAATAAGTATCACTTAAGTATTTCTCCAGACGAGCTCAATTACAAAGATCTTTATAAATAATTCTACTATTTTATGTAATAATTATCAATAAACAAAAGTAGCTTCTTTTCTTGTTACTAATTAATACTATTAGTTAATTAAACATTTGAAAGACGAAGTAGAGTAATATTAGAGCAATATCTTGCAATTAATAACAAAATATTCATCAGTATTATTATAAGACAAAGATTGATTTTCAATATTAAGTTATACAAAATTGATTCCAATAATGGGGATTCCTTGCTCAATTAAGTTTTCAATAGGAAGTTGCCGCTTTGAAGAGTAATTTTTGATGAATAGGAAATTGATGACAAAACCGACAGCGCCTCTCTTTATTACTTGCGTGTTTTAATTAGTTCCTTGAGGCTCAGATTCTTGTGATTTTAACCTAATCAAAGTACTAAATATACATTGTGATTCCCTTTGAAAAATAATCTAATTATGATTCATTTTGAAACACTTTAAAAATATATATATATATATAGTCTACTTACCGATAGATATATATTTAAATATTTTTTATCATTTATAATTATAGAAATATTTGGCGTAATTTGGCGTAAAGTGGCCGCTCTTATCTGAGATTTATTTTATTTATTTATTTATCACACAAAAAAGGGTTAACAATTTTCTTTTTCTTAAGTTCAAGAACTGGCTAGATTTTATAGATCTATGTTAAGGATAACCAGCCTCGTGGCGTTTTTCTTTACAAATCTTATCCACTGTACCCTCTCTTTTTATCTAGGCTGTCTTTTTTAATAGTAGACTAGTGTTTAGTTAATAGAGATTAAAATAGGTTTAGGTTTTACGTGTTTCACAAGCCTAGTCTTGTTACTATCTGTCTATTATTAAGAACAAAATATAATGCAATGTATAAAATATAAATTCTGTCTTATTGGCCTAGTAGTTAGACTTTACTAAGTTCTGGATTGGAAACCTGTGTCGGGCTGAAAAAATGAACTTTTCCGGTCATTGTCTTTATCATCTGACAGTGATCGTGATTTAAAATTTAAGCTCATCATCCTGCATTGAAGCAACGTGGCGATTAGAATCTTATATGACCCTGAAATGGGCTGTTAAAATAGACTAAATAATATAGATAAAGACGAAAAAGAAAAAATGACTTAGAAAATAAAAATTAATACAAAATAAAAGTTATCCATCGTAACTAACATAGAACTATTTTCCTCCAATTTTGCAATAAAAACTTGTAATAAAAGATAAAATTTATCGGACCATAAATAGAATCTCGTAATTTGCCGTCAACAAAGGGCTCTACCTACATATATTTTATTCACTTTGACATCCGATTTCTCCTTCTATTGGGACAGGGCATTGTTAGCGGGACCAATCGGAATCGGGTGAATTTTCGGAGAGCCGTCATACCGTTTCATATGCTTCATTATTTACGTTTAAGATAAGGAAAGTAAAAAAACCCGTCAAGTGCAAGTCGGAATTGAACACTGAGGGTTCGGTACAAACCGTAGATTTTGTTACAGCTTACTTACTTACTTTGTAAAAAGTATTATATACCTGAGTATTTGATTATGAATTTCTGTTTAATACCGTTCGTGAGGAAAGGGGTAAGAACTTTAAAAAATCCATTGCTAAAATTTTTTTTATTGTGTGATGTAACTACATCTAACAACTATTTACGGTTTTTGCAATTTTTCCTTTATCTGTGCGATTAAACGTTTGTTTGTACCAAGATTCAATTTCAAGATTCTGTGCAGGCCTTTTTGGGTTTGAAGAGACAATTTTAAACACTAGGTATGTGACAGTAATACATAAATCTTCTAAAACTTAACATGGGTTTCAATTTTCATTGTATTGTATTGTTAAATAGTGAAACTTGAAGAATCTCCGAGATATCATAGCAAGTGAAGATACGTTAACTTTTACTTTCAATTAATTAATTAATAAATAATAAACACTGATTGAACTCTCTTAGATATAAACAGTAAATAAGAGTACTAATTGATATATTGTTAACAAAATGCTTCTCATATTTACGTCAAAATTTTTCCTCGCTGCGCTAAGTTAAGTGAAACAAAGTTTTCCGTTACAAACAATGTCTGACGAGGCTTCGTTTCCGCGGTATAATAGACTCAACAGCACACCACTCGACACAATGCCTGTTATGAATACATAACGAGACATTAGCCGCCATGTGTGCGCTTATTAACTATACAAATACAAATGTTTATGTGTGTGTTCAGGCTTTGGGGAAGATGAATGCCCCGAGGGAAGGAATCTCTCGGCTATTTGATAGTGCTGTTAAAGCGTTCAATTTTGAATACAACTAAGTCTACGAAATTAAACAGAATCATGCGTTAAGTCAAAACTCAAAAGGTAACAATTTTTTTTAGCCAACGTAAACAATCGAATGTTTTAAAGTTGTTTATTGTCTGTACTCGTATGTGGCATTGTAGCTTCTTAACTACAACTGAAAACTAAACTGTAACTGAAATGGTTGAGATTGCTGTTAGCTATGTTGAAATAATTTTCGACACTCTTTGATCAGTAATATTAGCGTAGCGTAGCATTAGTTAAGGATCTACGGTGCTACGACACGTAGCATCGCTTTAGCAATACCAGTGGCGGTTAAAACATAAGGAATAGAATTCGAAAATTTTTATTACTTTATTATAAGTTGGAATAAATTTTTTTTTATCGACTACAAGTTACCCCTTGACTGCTATCTCACCTGATGTTAAGTGAATCTAAGATGGAAGCGGGCTAACTTGTTAGGAGTAGGATGAACTCCACACCCCTTTCGGTTTCTACACGACATTGTACCGGAACGCTAAATTAGTTGCCGGTACGTCTTTGTCGGTAGTGTGAAAAAGCTGCCCCGCTGGGAATCGAACCCAGGACCTCCGTCTCATATATCCACCGCGCATACCACTGCGCCACCGAGGCCGTCAAAATAAGGAATAATGACAAACAGTGAAAATAAAAGTAAAATCTGACAAAGAAGTATTGCGGAGACCTGTCACCTGCTGCTGCTGTCTGTAGGCGTATACACTCATACCCTAACAAATAAACTATGAACATTTATTAATTATAAGGTTTAATTAAAAAAGAGGAAGTTTTTGCGCAGTTTAGTAGAATCACACATAATGTTATATGGTAATGTGTGAAATTCGTTGGCAAAATCTGAATTGCGACTGAAACTCAATTAGTGACAAACTAATAACGTTCAATTAATTAACTTTACGTATTAATTAAATCTGTTCCACAAATAGTAACTTCTAATGAGGATAATATCCATATAGGATATGTTTTGGTATTATACATACCTACATAATATGTATAAACATAGTCATGAAATAATCAGTGCAGTATATTTGAATAGATGGTATCATGACATTTCTTAGGCAACTGATTCCCATCTTGGACCTCATAACTGCTTTTAATTAGGCAAGATCATAGTGAAACTAAGATTACAGATATTAAATACCGAGTTAAGAAATTAAAATGGAAATGGATTGGACACTTAAATAGATGTAAAACAGAAAAATGGGCTAAGGAAGTGACGGTTTGGTGCCCAAGATACATGAAGCGGAGGCTAGTATCGTAGATGGGAAGACGATATTATAAAGGTAGCAGGTGCAACTTGGAAGAGGAAAGCACTAGACCGAACATTATGGAGAAGACTTGGGGAGGCCTATGCTGAAAAGCAAAACAATTGAACCAGTGTCTGAAAAGAGTATTGTACTTACAAATTTTACTAATAATTTTCTTATCTTTTCAACTAACAGTTTTTTTTTTGTTTAAAGTAGAAATAAGATAAAATGTAAATTAGTTTTAAGATTGTTAATAAAGGCTATTATTATATTATTATTATTATAGTGAAAGTAAATTTACCATAAAAATACATTGCCTATAATAGATCAATAGGCCATGGAAGGAACCTTCAAGTCAACCTAAAAGAAAGGCTTTGAACTTTATGCGTGAACAATTAAAGACAATGTAATATAGATAAATAAATTTTCCTTGTTATATATGTTGTATAATTTTTATGCTTCCTCCTTTTTTGAGTCCAGTTAATAAATGAAGCAACTTCCATTGTCACAGAAACAACTTCGCAACAAACATCATGGATTTACAAAAGCCTCTCTGCCGTCTTCAATTTCGAAGTTTCGCTGTTTCAGGGTAAAAAGTTGTAAAGGGAGAACGTTTTAGATCGGATTAGGCGTCTTGGGCGAGCGCGGGTACGGAATAATGGAGGAAACTTCCCACGGGTTGGGTAGAGCTGAGACTGTGTTGCCATTTTGTGGTTGTTTCCCTACTTATACGTAATTTATTGATACTTTTTTTGGATTAGCAGTACGACTGCACTCTACACCGATGCAGTTTGAAGGACTCTAGAAGTTTTTGACGTGAAAACGTCTTATAATTCGATAGAGCCGGCTGCACGCATGAAAAAACATGACGTCATGCCGCGTTACCTCGCTTTGAGGCGTTCCATGTAAGGCTTGAAGTGCAAGCGAGAGCGCGGAACGAGCGACAAAGAAGGACAAGGACCTTTGCGTTCGGCAGCGTTCGACATCCGTCTATTAAATATAATTATTAAATATATTAATTTTAAATTAAAAATTAATATATTTATTATAAATTTAAAATATAAATTTATAAAATCAAAATCAATTATTTTATTAATTTAAATTAATATTTATAAAAAAAACTTAAATTAAAAATTTTAATAACCAATTAAATGCTACCATTCCATCAGTATTTTCTTAAGACGTTGTCACGTTCAACTATCGTCAGTGAACCGACTTTACAGACAACCAAGTTTTTTCTCTCTTGTAACGTTCATTATCCAACTGACTTCGGTCTTAGCCGCAGATATAGTTAATAACGACACAAAAGGAAATTTTTATTCACTTCAAGTTAGCCGTTTATTGCAAGTACACCTGATGGCTCGTGATGATAAGATGTCAGCGGACTGACTTGTTAAAAGAAGTTTTTTGAAATCTAGCTTACTATTTATACGGTAGGTGGTAGAGTGGTAACTGACCTCTCTACCTCACCTGCTATACCGGGATCAATGAAGAAAATTATAATAGGCCCAGCCGGTTATCGAACCCAGGACCTTCGACTTATAATGCCGCCGAGTATACCACTGCGCCACGGAGATCGTTACTATAATGTATTTTTTTTTTATCGACTACAAGTTGGCCCTAGACTGCTATCACACCTGATGTTAAGTGATGATGCAGTCTAAGATGGAAGCGGGCTAACTTGTTAGGAGTGGGACGAAAATCCACACCCCTTTCGGTTTTCGGAACGCTAAATCGCTTGGCGGTGGCGGTGGCGCTTTGTCGGTAGGGTGGTAACTAGCCACTGCGAAAGCCTCCACCAGGAATCGAACCCAGGACCTCAGTCTTATAAATCCACCGCGCATACCACTGTGCCACGGAGGTCGTCAATTACAGTGCATGCATTTAATTACAGTGCATCACCTACCTATATATTAACGATACGCTGCAATTAGCAGTTCTTCAAAACCATGTACCTACGCGTATATAGAGGTATTAACACTATGGTCGGCAGCAACGTTCGTTATACAGACCAGGCAGGGATTACGCTGAGCACACTCCACGCGTAAATTTCCACTTTAGCTTCCACTGCTTAAACATACATTTCTAACTGTGGCCAATATTAGCATAAATTGTGAATCACTGTACTTGCTGTTTTCGGGCTTAGTAACCATGTAATATTCTGAATTATGTTGTATTAACTTACTACATCGTTAGCCTTGTAGAAACAATCTTTCAGACTAATAAACACTTACGACATTATTAAAATTCGTCAAATTATTTCATGATTTTTACTCTTCTCTCGTCTTTGTCAAAGATAATCATTTGTGAGACTCCTTAGTGTGTCGTCACATAAGTTGCAATTTAATTTCTAGAAATAATTAAATTAAAACAGCATTTTTAATATTTGAAACTCTTTTCTTCGCTGTAGGTATTGAAATAAATCGCAAATTTCGGATTGGGTTACAGGATCTTTATTGCATATAACATTTGAAGAAAAATGTATTTATCAATATATAAGGTGAGTTTGAATTATTAGCCAGCGGCGAAACTGGAACAAGTCTTATGCATATAGATTACAATAGAAAAAAAAATTTGTTCCCAAAATCAGTAAATAAAAAATTATAAAGCATTGCAAAATATCTATTCACTTACGACAGTACGCATAACGCCATCCAATACATCCATAAATTACCCTAAAGACAGCCAGCCATTAACCTCAAGTCAGGTATGTACCTACTTACACGTTAGAATTGATCAAAATAACAAACCTAACAGCTGATCGACGACCAAGGTCAATGCACTTTCCATTAATAGATTAAAACTTAGTTTGAAATGCCGGCACCGCCGGCGGCGAGCGTACAAACAGGCGCGGTGCGATTGTCGGCCTTTTAAAATACCGACAACGGCACCGCTCTTTCTGAACGCTACCGCAACAAAGGACGCCGACAAACACGCACATTTAAACACTTGCCGCCCGCGTTTTTATAGTAGGTAATTTAACAGGAAAGTTTATTGAATTTGGCACAGACATCAGCTGATTCAGTTTTAAGTGGTTTTTTAAAAGTTTATTTCGTTCTTCATTTATTTATTTTTTACCAGTTCTAAAGTTTGCAGGTGGGTTATATCTACCTACTTAGTCCTTCGAAGGTCCGGGTTCGATTTCTGACAGCCGATTGTTATTATTTTTTATTAGTTCAGGTCTGGTCTAGTGGGAGATTTTGGCGGTTTGGCTTTTTTTTCCGTATTTTATTTGGTAGTAATCGAATGTTTAAGACATACGTTCGTTCGGTATCTTGTGATTAATTTATGAATGCCATGGATGGTGCTATGTAAAATGTGCTAAGTGAGTAAACATTTTGTAGGTAATTTTTAAATTTTTTGTTACTGGTTCTAGAAATATTTTTATTCCGCTGTTGTAATCAGTATCCATTACACTTACTCCAGTTTCGCCGCTGGCTAATAATTCAAACTCACCTTATATAACGAATCAGTACGATCATGCCAGCTTTTATACTAAAAAATGACATCATAATCAGTCAAATTATTTAAGCTACATTATAATCGACAGATTCACAGACAAAGTAGTGACGTCCCTCTTTTCTACACGAGGGATTTAAATGATCTTAATTTACGCGTGTAAGCGTATACCTACAAGCACCGGTAAGGGATACATTGAGAACTAATTGGTGTTTACTCGAGACTTGTCTAATTAATAGATAATTGGTTTATTTGTTCAGGGATAATGTACACGAGAGCTTCGTGTAAATAGCAAACATCTCAAAATTTGTCCTCTCGTGCTCTGAACAAATAATAATAATGTAATCGCGAGGCTCTTTGTTTCGTATACAGTAAATACGATATACTTCCTTGTGTGTCTATTACCCGACTGCGTCAGAAGGAGGGTTATGTTTTTCGAGCCTATGTATGTATGTATGTCCATTTCTTCGGCACGCCCTACAGCCTAAACGACTGAACGGATTTTGACAGGTGAGGTATCGTTGAATTCATTAAAACTGTGGTAGTGACGTAGGCTATATACATTTTCAAAATGGTGGCTATGAATGGTGGAAAAAAGGGGGGATGTGTGTATTTTTTTCTCTTATCTTAGCAATATGGGTATCAAATGAAAGGTCGTAAAAAGACCATTACAAAAATATAAATATTATATCATGTCGTTATAACGTTTACATTGCCGTTTTAACAAAAAATGGCAAAAAGTGTACCGTATCATTTCTATACCATAAACTAAAACAAAAAAGTCTCAAATAAAATTATTATTATAAAAACTAAAAACCCGATTGCATAGAAATTATGAACTGAAATAAGAAAAACAAGGATCACTATATCTATATAAAAATTTTAAATACCTTATGGTGCTGTAGGCGGGGACAAACGTAGTTTTGGTAGATCTTTCTTTCGCCGCAGAAAATAAAGTATTTTGTCCCCGCTTGCATCACCATAAAGTATTTAAAATTTCATATAGATATAGTGATCCTTCTTCTTCTCTTTTCAGTTCATAACTTCTATGCAGTCGGGTTTTTTGTTTTTATAATAATAATTTTATGAGATATCATCATCCTTGTATCTATGCGGTCTTATTATAAAATGTTACTTGTTAATACTAATGAATAGGTATTATACAAATTAATAAAATTGTCTATTAGTAATTCCAGTTCTTTTAAGGAAGTACATGAGGTAAGTTATTACATCAAAAAACGCTTGTCTGTCTGTGTGTTCTGGCCAATCACTGAAACGGCTAGATCGATTTTATAAAGAGAAAATTTGATTTTATTCCGTCTGCAACCAAACCAAGTAACGAACTCAAACTTTGTAATTGAATGTATACCTAGTTCCTGAAGATGCTTCGGTTTCGAAATTAAACGTATGAATGAAAAAAAAAACAAAATTTGAATACATAATTCCCTGTCTGTATACGAAAGACATATTATTATGTATAATTATACAAAATTTCTTTTGAATTTTTGAGTCAATGTAATTAATTTTATTGACTCGACTGCTCCCGAGAGAATTTTGGTATACTTACGTTGGTGAAATTTTTGCGATAAAATGTTTTTCTCCAAGTTTATATTTCACCAAACCAGCAGTTTAGCTGTAGAACCTGTCAGGCAATCAGACTTAATTTTGCAAGTTCATTTAATATCTGTACAGGACACATAGATTTTAGGTAGATTATACGTGTAATCGGTATCGTACTATAATTGCTAGTATATCTTATCTGGTATGCTAACGTCGGCAGGGTCGTTAAACTGAAAAATAAACATTCATTAGCGCACTAAGTGGAGACTTTATAACGTAGGAAAACTCAACTTTAAGAAACTAGCCGGAAAATTAATCTTATCTCAATTTTACCGTATTTCCGTGCCGCCTAGCCGTGTTTAATTGTTCAAGTTTTAATTACACGCAGACTGGCTCTATACCCGTACCAATATGGCTCATTTGCTTTTAGTTCTCTTCTACTTCAGCGCTTACTAAGCCTTTAATCCAGAACTTACACTATAATACTCAAATACAAATTTTGAAAATTTTCACACATTAGCAGGCATGAATTTTAGAAAAGTCTGGTCACAACTTGATGACTTTGTCGCTTGGCTGTTCGTGGGAAGTAGCAAGAAATAAATACATCAACTTTATAGTGAACTTCCGCAAGGTAACCCTTGCTAGTAACAATCTTTTTCTCAAGCATTGCAAATCCTTAGTTCTTAGATATAACTTAAGTATTTTCAGCATTTGAGCATATTTGGCAGTTATACCGTATTGGACGTGTCCGATAAATGAGACACTGCAAGCGTGTCACCATATCAAACCGCAACCCATATTTGAATTTTTATATATTAGCAATATTGTCGAATCGATATCTCCTGAAGATGGTCTTTATATCAGTGAAATGTGTTGTCATATTGTCGAAATTGTGTGGCGTTGCTAAGGAAACGTATTGAATATTCGCGGAACAAGAAAATAATATGAATAAAACTATGCGTAATAAAATATATAGACAGGGTAGAAATCTTGTGCAAGTAATACTTACTAATTTATCCCAATAAAATAAATAAATAGATATGAAAGTGAATTAAGTAGTGACTGACTGACTCATTACGAGGTCTCCAAGGATATAAACTAGATTAACTTTAAATAATCTTCAAAAATAAATGTAACAAGTTCTTAAAAATTGTCGAACCGAACTGAAAAGCGAACTTATATTATCAATTGCGCCAGAAACGTCATATCCTAATTAAGTAATTCTTAAAGGTACATACATATACCTGTAGGCATTATTTCAAATTTCTCAAACTCTCTGAGCCAGCAATATCATGATGATCTATGTAAACTGGGAATGAAAATTATGAATATTTAAGTATTTAAGTCATAATTTCCTTACAAAGGAAAGTCTCCCGGCACAGTAACTTTATTAACACTGTAAATTTAAATTAAGATCCTTATAGTTTTTCTTCTTATTTTCAAGTCTTTGTCTTTTTTCGTTCCATTATTCTAACGTCGCTCCGATTTGTGATAATAAATAGTTAAAGTCCATAGAGACTTTAACTTGAATCCAGGGTCCGTTTCTCTTGTAACACTAAGTCGTGGTATTCATCCCTTAAGTAGTATGGAACAAATTTTTACGTTTCTTAGCAATAGGCTGATCATGCCTTGCGCTGCTAAGTAGTCCGTCGTTGAAACACACGTGTGGCCACACGTGTACAATCATTGACATATTAATAGTTAGATGCATACAATGCAAAAAGCCGTTGCGAAGACGTAATAAAACAATTTTGAAGAGGACGATAAAAGATAAACAAAAATTTTCTTCTCTTTCGGTTTTATTTTTTGTTAAAAATTTTTATTTCTTACTTTTTAGTGATTTATCGACACGTACCCTACTCGTACTATACTCTCATAGTACACACACTAGCAGCCAAAAAGCTACCAATACTTACACAAAAACCGAAATCGCTGCAAGTTTGTCTATAAAATTTGAAGAGTTCCTTCAATTTTCCCATGATATCATCATCAGATCCTCACATGATGACTATAGAACCATATTGGAAGTGTGTTCTTTCTAATAAAAAAAGAATTATCAAAATCGGACCACTCTGTAAAAAGTTATGCATGGCCACACTTAAAAAAAAATATACGTGTCGAATTGAGAACCTCTTCTGTTTTTTTTCGTCGGTTAAAAAGAACACGACAAGGGCGTCTAGGATTATAATTTAACAACATATTTTATTCAAATATACATTTTGAGTAAACAGAAAAACGATGTTAGAGGATTACATAATTCACAAACAAAAGATATTATTTGGACGTATTTTCGCAAGACAAGGTGTAGGCGTTGTCATTAATCAGTAAAACAATACGCAGAGCTGTCCGTGTGAATACAATTTGATGAATTATAACAAATATACACTCAAAGTAGAGAGTTATTTGGTTATTCATTGAAATGTATTTACAAAGAAAATGTATTTTCACTTGAGATTAACATAACGTTTCGTTTTGTTAATATTGCGGGCCAAGATAGAGACTTACCATTAAATTAATTTGTATATTATTGTTCTAAAAGTTTTAATATCATTTTTTCATATAAATAGCACATAAGCGTAAGTGAGGTTGTGAAAATGATGACTAGTGTATGTTATTACATCAAAGTATTTTAGTCGTATTTTTATTTTTAACATTTCTTAATTAGGCAAAAATATGACATTTTAAATTTGTTTGTTACAACGAAGTTTGGCTTTAGTATAGTGTATGTTATTACATCAAAGTATTTTAGTCGTATTTTTATTTTTAACATTTCAGTCAAGGACTGTTACTACGAACTGGAATTCATTAATCCGAAATAATTTAATTTCTTTTTAATGAATAAAAAATTCAATACTTCATAAGCCGACCTAAAACACGAAACTAACTTAATAATACCACATAAGCTTACTAATAGACCAAGTAGAAAAAAACAGTGGACCAAGTAGTCAGTAGAGAGAGAAATAAATAACTGTCAAGACTAATGACAATTTTTGGTGACGACTGTCTTTTATGGCACGGAGATGTAAGACCTTACATCGCCTAGTCGCTAAAATTTCAGACAAGTATTGATTAACTTTTATATCCATTTTCCTTTACTAGAGCGGCTGTCTAACGGTGCACTTACACGGGTTTATGGGGCAATTATTATAACTTTGCGAGCCGTATGGATCAATCTGGAGCAATTAGTGGAGCAATCTGCAGCAATTTAATGTGAATCGTTGTATATATTGCATACCGCTTAATGTCAACACGTATTCTAAATAATATCCGATTGAGTTTTAGACAATTTTCTCAAACTTGTCAACCTTTTTAGTTTGCACTATTTATAGCATAGGCTACTATTACAAGGCAAACATTATCTATCTATACTGCTAGTAGGTACAATACTGTATTGTTTGGTTGAACTAAATCGTTCTATATTAGGTACTACATGTAAATTAGGGTGATGCTACCAAATCCAATGCTGGTATTACCAGGTATTGCAGTGAATTATCATTAGCAGTAGTCATGACATCATAAATAACCAATAGTAGCTAGAATGGAGCAATTAATTGACCATGTATGTTCACCTTAAGTTTTACTTTTATGTCACTCAAGTCTCAGCGCAAATTAAGAAGGGCTTCAAAATTTATCGCGATTTTAGTGACGTTTATATTATGTTCGCAGATTTCGCGATGTCACAGAGAATGGCCCACGACATTTTATGACTTGTAAGTTTATAGTCGGGGTTTAATAAAACTCTGTCGCTTCATAAATATACACGAGGGTGAAATATTTTTTCATCTTCTTTTATGTGTTTGTGATAGAACGTTTTGCTTGTTATTTTTAACCAATCCAAAAAAAGATAGACTTTGTTAGAAGAGTTTTGTTTTCCTTTTCGGCATACTTTTGACTTGTATTTGTAGGTGGTAAGATGATTTTGATAATATTTTGTTGTATACAGATAATATATTTTCTTCTTGTTTCTTGATACCGCAAGAATTGTTGTTTCTTGATACCGAAAGAATAAAGTGGCTAGAAAATTGACTGCATTTTCGCGTTGGATAGCCAGGCTGATCCTTTTTGCAAAACGAGCCAGCTCTACACTAGTTGAGGAAAAACACGTTAAAAATCTTTTTAAAAATCACATATCGCTTTGATAGATGTATTATGGAATTAACAAATCTATGGTTTGGAAAATGTTATAAATCAAAAAAATATATTGTAATGTGTTACAGAGTAGTAAACTGATATCTCTGAGGTAGAAGCATTAATGTTTTCCAGTGTCATGGTGTTTATCTATATATTATAAGTATTGAAGTATAATATATATAAAAATATTCATCACTTATCATAGTACCCATAACACATGCTACCTACGCTTACTTTGGCACTATATAGCGATGTGTGTAATTGTCCTATAATATTTATTTATTTATTAATGGATTTCTTTTATTATAGGAAAACAGATTATACTATATAATGAAATTGCTTTGTGATAAAAGATTAACACAACCTGCAATTTATTTCCACGGTTTAATCAGAATATTAATGAGTTGAGCGATGAACATTAAAAAGTTATCGTCCGGTAAATTGAGTTACAACAGTCAATAACTATTTGCGCGTAGGTAAACTAGTTAATTAAATTTTATCCATGCATTTCCGCTTAAACGAATGCAAATTATTGAAGACAATTATTTTTTATTGCTTAATAATGTTTTATATATATTGATAATGTAATCTGTTACCATGATGATTCTTGAATTATTTTATTAAAACTAGTTAAGAAATTAAAATACAGTAACCTCGTCGGAGATTACGATTGAGCCGTTTGGAGTTGAAACGCTGGGACCGTGGGGTCCGAGTATCTACTCGCTTTTTTATAGAGATATAGCAAAACGATTGATCTACGCCTCCCGTGATCAGAAAGCTGGCCTCTTTTCAGGTTAGAGGATCAGCATTGCCATTCAACGTGGCAATGCTGGCAGCCTACTGGGCACTTTACTACTCGACTGATTCGAGTTTGGTGAAGTTTTTTACTCTTTTTAAAAAAAGTTCAGGATATTTAGACTCTAAAATAAAATGGCTTAGACCATTGAACCTTACAACAACCAACTTTTTTTGCGGACAATAGCAAAGTTAATAACTAAGCATGAGTTATAATAAACTCCTGCAATAAACCCCCTACTTTTATATAATGTTACGAGTAGGTATATCATATTTTTGTGTCTAACATTGTGCCCTAACTTCATGCAAACGAAACTGTAGGCAAAAGTTGATAAGTAATATTTCACATTTGCCACAGAAATACAAATAAGTCGGTAATAAAGTCTCCTAATGCAAATTTATTTTATTTAATAAACATTGTGTCACTATGGTTATAATCTGGGAGCTTGCGGGCTTTTCATTCAGCTGAATAAAATATCCAACAAGGCTAAGTACGAGTAGATAAACAAAGCTGCCACCAACCCGCCAAGGTGCTGGGTCTAAGTTTCAGAATTCTATAGCCCTGTAATGGGCCCTTAAAGTAGGCTTCCTATCTATGAGGACCATGGCATCTCAGGACAAAACTTTTTTCACGGTGTTGCGTCATATTTCTATTTGCAGCATGAATGGCATGGTCCATCTCAAGATGGCCGCGTTTACTCCTTTCTTCTTTCCATGCCAACAGAAAAATACAATTAACTTCAAACTACAATTAACTTACTAATATGAATAGTTTGCTACATTTTGTAACACAAATATTATATCTGCATTTGAATACTTTAAATACATTTCCTTTTTAGAAGGAGGGTAATGTTTTTCGAGCGTATGTATGTATGTATGCCCATTTCTTCGGCACGCGCTACAGCCTAAACGGCTGAAGGGATTTTGACATGTGAGGTGTCGTTGAATTTGGCTAAATTGTGGAAGTGACATAGACATAGTGGAAGTGAATATGAATTTTCAAAATGGCGGCTGTAAATAGGGGAAAAAAGGGGAGACGTGTGCATTTTTTTCTTTTATCCTAGCAGTATGGGTATCAATTGAAAGCTCGTAAAAAGACCATTTCAAAAATATAAATATCATATCATATATTACTGTTTTAACAAGCAATGTCAAAAAGTGTACCAAGGGTACCGTCTCATTTCTATACCACAAATTAAAACTAAAAAGTCTCAAATAAAATTATTATTATAAAAACAAAAAACCCAACTGCTTAGAAGTAAAAACAAGGATCACTATATCTATAGAAAATTCTAAATACTTTATGGTGCTGCAGGCGGGGACAAACGTAGTTATGGTAGGTCTATCTTTCCCAGGTAGTAAACTATTTTGTCCACACCTGCAGCACCATAAAGTATTTAGAATTTTATATAGATATAGTGATCCTTGTTTTTCTCTTTTCAGTTCATTACTTCTAAGCAGTTGGGTTTTTGTTTTTATAATAATATTTTTTTTAATTTATAGAGCATTTCATACTAACTTTGTAATTTTGTTAAGAATGAGAATAAAAACATTTATTTTGAGAATGTTAAATTGCTTTTACAATATAACATTTTCAGGTAAACTTCATTTAAGCCATCAATAACTTTAAAATGTCCCCACCGGCTCTCGGCTAAGGTCACATAGCAAACGTGCGCGGTCGCTGAAACATTATGAAGCAAGTTATTATACACGCAGAGCACGCGCGACATGTAGCGCCAACAGAAAAATACAATTAACTTCAAATGTGAATAGTGCCAGCCGCGGTCACTGCATACTACTTTTATAACGCAAATATTATATTCGCATTTGAATACTCTGCTTTTTATTTTATTGGGCATGTTTTTATTAACTTTGCAATCTAGGTAGAATATAAATCATCTTTTGTTTAAAAAATAAATGAACTATGTAAATCGGCTCCGGTCTGAAATTACACTAGGTATACATAAAGTGTTCTAAATCTGTCTTTAAAGTTCGTACACGTTTCGTTACTCAATTCGAAATCTTCTTTTCGGCAGGGTGGCAATTAGTCGGAGGTCCTGGGTTCGATTTCCGGTGGGGCAGATTGAAATTTTTCTTAATTTGCCTTGTCTAGCTGGTGGGAGGCTTTCGTCGTTAGTTACCACCCTACAAACAAAAACGTACCGCCAAGCGATTTAGCGTTCCGGTACGATGTCGTGTAGAAACCGAAAGGGGTGTAGATTTCGTCTTATTCCTAACAAGTTAGTCCGCTTCCATCTTAGACTGCACCATCACTTGATCATCAGGTGTGATAGCAGTCAAGGGCTAACTTGTATGGTCCGAATATTGGATTTAGAATGATGTCACACACTATATCATGCATTGTCATATAAAATTTCAGCTCAATCGGTTGAAGATTGAAGTAGATATTTCAAAATTGAGCTCAAAGATTCCATCCGAACAAACATACTTACAATGCAAGTTAAATAAAAGCTTTTAAAAAACCAAAATAAGTCACGGCCACCTCCGGACCTGTTAAGAAAATTTCATTCAGCTCAGCTGGTAATCAAATCCGGGACTTCCGTCTTATAAATCCACTGCGCATATTACTGCGTTAAGGAGACCGTTAAAACATGCAGACTGCATAACTTTTCATGAAAATCACTCTATCAATTGATGAACACAGCACTATAATTTTTTCAGTAGTTTACAGAGCTAAGCATACATAATTACTTTGTTATATATAACGTTAGGATATGACTTGATAACTTTTGTAGTTAGTATAAAAAGTACGTGATTTTATTACACAAGGTAACGCTAGAAAAATGTTTCTCGTGCGAACAGCTGTCGTTTCAGCCAGCTTTTATGGTTACTGTATTAAAGTTTGCTCTTGTGTATTATAAAACCTTAACTTATTAAGCCTTACGATATACCTGTTATGCATGTTACGAACTGTTGAACTGTGAGCTAACCATTTTCATTTGTGTTTTTCTATAATTTTGAGCATATTTTGAGTGTTCAAATCATATCTGATAATATTATCAGTGGCCCTTTTGGTATTGTAAATATTACCCACTACCTTGTGGTTAGCTTATGTAGCTTCGGATAACCAGGTCTTGAATAATAAAAAAAATTCAGTAAGTCTTAATCCATTGGTTATTTAATTGGAAAGTTGGTAGTGTTACATCTCGGCGCGTCAGAGATCCGGTCATTTCGATTACCATACGCGATAGTGATCAATGATAATGAAACCTTATACCCTAAGTAGGACCACTGAGAAACAACCCCGCATTGAGGCACCATGCATTTGACGACCTCCGTGGCGCAGTGGTATGCGCGCTGGATTTATAAGACGGAGGTCCTGGGTTCGATTCCCGGCGGGGCAGATTGAGATTTTTCTTAATTTGTCTTGGTCTGGCTGGTGGGAGGCTTTCGCCGTGGCTAGTTACCACCCTACCGACAAAGACGTATCGCCAAGCAATTTGGCGTTTCGGTACGATGTCGTGTAGAAACCGAAAGGAGTGTGGATTTTCGTCCCACTCCTAACAAGTTAGCCCGCTTCCATTTTAGACTGCATCATCACTTAACATCAGGTGTGATAGCAGTCAAGGGCCAACTTGTAGTCGATAAAAAAAACCATGAGTGGAGTGGAGGAGTGGATCCATATTTCCTCTATACAAAGAAGAAGGCCTATAAAAAGGGAAGGAGGATAAATTCTTTTGGTGTGAACTACACAAATAAGGTTAAATTAGGATAACAATGACGTTGATACCTTCTAAGTTATCACTTAGATTCATAAGCTTTTTTCAAATATATATATACCGCTCTCCAGATCAAAAAAGTTTCAGCAGATGGATTTTACAAGCATTCAACTTGTTTCACCTATTCAAATACATTTTTTAGTTCAAAAATTCAATAAAATAAAAGCACGTTTTGGTGTTGTTTGGCAACAGAAAATTAAATAGAGAGTATAACATTTTTTTTTATCGACTACAAGTTTGCCCTTGAGTGCTATCACACCTGAGGTTAAGTGATGATGCAATCTTAGATGGAAGCGGGCTAATTTGTTAGGAGTAGGACGAAATCCACACCCCTTTCCGTTTCTACACGACATCGTACCGGAACGCTAAATCGCTTGGCGCTACGTCTTTGTCGGTAGGGTGGTAACTAGCCACGGCGAAAGCCTCCCACCAGCCAGACCAAGACAAATTAAGAAAAATCTCAATCTGCCCCTCCGGGAATCGAACCCAGGACATCCGTCTTATAAATCAACCGCGCATACCACTGCGCCACGGAGGTCGTCATAACATGTTTTTATGACGATAATAAAATAACAAATTGAAACGAATGAAGTTCAATGACGGTCAACTTGACTACAACAATCATATTGATTATGTAATGATCACAACTAGATGATAACGATAGTATTGAACAGGACGGTGAGCTTAACGTACTCACCAAATATGAGAGTGTAGCACCAACAACTAACCCGGGCTTACTGAGAATTTCTGTGGAAAAAGTAACTTCTACATTTCATAGAATAACTAAACAAAGTAAACTGTAAAAGAAAATTAATTTACAAAACCTATCTTATGATGATACTGAAAAGCTGCTTCTTACCCTAAAATAAATGTAATTAACAACAACAATATTGAAATACCAAGTTATAATATTATTAATTTTGCATTTAAATACTACTGACTATACTAAAGCCAAACTCGATTGAGAATGCTTGTAAACAAACAAATTAAAAATGAAGGTAGAAATCACTAGTCATTTTGCACCTAATTTTTTAGTTAACTTGTTAATGACGAATTCATGATAATAAATTAGATTAGTAAGCTTGTGTTGCATTTTCTACCTTAATTTTAAATATGTTTGTTGACAAGCATTCTCAATCGAGTTTGGCTTTAGTATAGTTACACGCACACAGAACACTACATACTACTTACACTTTACACCAGTTACTCAAAATTACACATACACTTCTCACACACAACTCACAGTAAATTAATTTTACTTGTTGCCTTAACTTATACATATTTAAGTTACTTTCAATAATTAACGCTCAATACTTTTAAATGTGTAAAATCTTTGAACAAGGGAACAGCGATGGAAGCTGCAACACAGTTTATACTAATGCAATTTCTATCATAGAATATGTTTAGAATGAAAGTACACAATTTATTACTTATTTAGGATAAAATCTAAATAATATAAGATGGATTTTTAACTTAGCTATAAGTACTTTTTATATGTGACCTTCTTTGAAAAAAAGATATTATTATTATTATATTAATTAGCCAAGACTCGATTTTATAATAAAAAGTCATAAAGGCTCACCTCTGGATCAATAAATCGGTTGTAAGCAAATCCATACACAAACTTGTTGAAAAGTTACTAGGTGCTTTTTGCGTAGGAGTTATGAAAATGTCAAATCTATTTGAGTAAATACGAAATTTCTGCTCAGTAAATACAAATTTTGCCTAAACCTACTGTATATAAACACTTGGTTAACCTAAACGTCTAGCCCAAATTTATACAAATATCAGAATCCATTTCACTCTGTACTATATTACAATACGTACGTACTTGTATAAAACTTTTTCTATTCTAATATAGACCTTATGCAGTTAAGAATACAGAACCGCTTTATGTAGAGGGGACATATTGAACATTAATTTACTTTTACATTCAAATCCAATATTTGAATTTGAAATATAAATCCGAGAGCGTGTTGAGGTTTTCCATGGTGACGTAATAAACTAGGAGTTATTCCGTTAATATTATTGAAAAGTATTCATTAGGTGATATAATAGGGAACGCACATTATTAGCACCGTGGAAGGTTTAGTAATCGGCGTTACGAAAGAGTTTTTTGTTGTTTTCCACTAGCGTTTTACGTGGAGTTAGATTTTCCTATTCTAGGCTCTAAGCGTGTCAATATACTTCCAAAATAATGGCGATAGCGGCAAATACTGAGGGTAGTAACGGCATAGAGCAGCGTTTCCTTTAGTTCTATTTTCAATCAAGTGCTGTGATCAGAACTATTGTTTCTAAAAATTCAAAAGCGAAAAAGAGGAACGAAGCATTGATGTATAACGCGAAAAAGCTGTACCCAGGATAATATCTTAGCCTCAGTGAATTCGGGGTGCCGGTCTCTTAGGCGTAGAGCTTTTAATTATTACTGCTACTTGGCGGGACATTTTAGTTTGGTAGTAATGCGGATTGTGCGGCTTAAAGGTCATGTTTAAACCCTTAAACATGACCTATAAGCCGCACAATATGTATAAAATAATATCTCTCTATCTAAATATGATCTCACGTTATAGGGTTATAATGTGAGATCATCCCCAACGCTGGCTTACTAGAGTGTCCTTCCCCACAGAAAACTCAGTCTTCATATGGTGTTAGTTGGATATTTAATATAGGCTTTGATACACATATTAGACATTGATTTTGCTCTATTCAGCTAGTCTAATCATTAATGTATATCTTGACAATTGTCTAGAAAATGCTTTACTAATGAGATGTTCGCTCGGCTTAGCGAGATTACAAGTACAATGTGAGTTCACCTCATGTGAGTACAAGAGAGTGCGGCTTGTGCGATTAATACGTCATGTTTCAGGATTGTAATGTGTGATCACCTCTAAAAATGGCTTATAACTAGCGGCATGTAAGTCTAGCGCTGAACGAAACGTAGTAGGGATGGCTGCGCATCGGTACCGTCGCGTACGCAATACAATATTTACTTTAATTACCTAATTAATATCAAATCATGTTACGACATCGTTTTAATATGTGTGTGTGTGTGCGTGCGTGCGTGTGTGTGTATGTGTTTGTGTACGTTACGTGCGTGTTTGTGCTTATATATGTTATAGTTCATAGTTCTAATTTCCAAAGATTTCGTATTACTTAAGACATAATTATATAGTAAAAAATATTAAAATATTAAAAATATTAAAATATATGGATAGTTACCATAAATGAATAAATAAATTTTGAAAAGCTTACGGGGAGTAGAAAAATAAAACATTATTATATTCTCAATTTTTATTATAGATATAAGACTAGTCTAATCTGAATCAGGCAATGGTAACACGCCTGGCGTCCCAAAACGGTATTTCTTCTAGGTATATTATTCCCTTTAAATTCATAAACAAACTTAAAAAAACAACAAAATATATAATTATATTTAACAAACCAACTGAAAATTAACAATAATAACAATGCAACTCAGAGCGAGACTGTACACTGGAAGTCCGCGTCGCGTCGTTTCGGTGCGGGGGACGGAATGCGACAGGGGAGCCAATCGCCGCTACGCACGCCCGCCCCTCATTCCTCAAGCTCCCCCATGATACCTAAATTTTTACTTCTGCGCAATAACGGTCAGCGCTAGAGTTTCGTGCCGCTACTTGTACTAGAGTGTTGTACCGTGCAGAGGGCTCGAAGTCTTCATATGGAGTTAGTTGGATATATAATATAGGCTTTGATACACATATTAGACATTGATTTTGCTCTATTCAGATAGTCTAATCATTAATGTATATCTTGACAATTGTCAATGCTTTACAAATGAGTTGTTCGCTAGGCTTAGCGGGATTACAAGTACAATGCGAGTTTACTTCAAGTGAGTATAAGAGAGTGCGGCTTGTGCGACTAACGCGTCATGTTTCAGGATTATAATGTGAGATCACCTCTAAGGATGGCTTACTAGAGTGTTGTACCGTGCAGAGGGCTCGAAGTCTTCATATGGAGTTAATTGGATATTTAATATAGGCTTTGATACATATATTATACATTGATTTTGCTCTATTCAGCTAGTCAAAATCATTAATGTATATCTTGATTGTCTAGAAAATGCTTTACTAATGAGTTGTTCGCTCGGCTTAGCGGGATTATAAGTACAATGTGAGTTCTCCTCATGTGAGTATAAAAGAGTGCGGCTTGTGCGACTAATGCGTCATGTTTCAGGATTGTAATGTGAGATCACCTCTAAGGATGGCTTACTAGAGTGTTGTACCGTGCAGAGGGCTCGAAGTCTTCATATGGAGTTAATTGGATTTTTTCCGTTCCACGTCGCGCGGCGTGCGTGTCCTGAGTGAATAATAAGTCTCTTAATAGTGTTTTCTGTTCTCTCTCGCACGTGCTCTATGCGACCTTGCTAATGCTGGTGACAAAGTCTATATAAAATATGAAAGTCGCTTTCGTAAGAATAAATAGGATTATTTTGTAACGAGAAGTTTTATTATATTAGGGTGGAATATTTTACTTCTTACAACTCTATCTAAATAATTCTTGTCTTGGATTTAATTTGTCTGTGCGACTATGTTTAATTCTGTTTTTTACTTTTTTAATAACATTTATAGTTAATCAATAATTTTTTAGTTTAGCATTAGCATTACTGAATAATAAACTGTCAGGATTTGCTGGTATTGCTGAAATCGAGGGTTTAATGTTATTTCTGACGCACTAGTAATACCACCAATTTCCCAACTTTGGGTTTCTAGTTTAAACTTTTTACCCGACTGCGTTAGAAGGAGGGTAATGTTTTTTATCCTAGCAATATGGGTATCAAATAAAAGGTCGTAAAAAGAGCATTTAATTTCATTGTTTTAACAAGCAATGTCAAAAAGTGTACCATCTCATTTCTATACCACAAATTAAAACTAAAAAGTCTCAAATAACATTATTATTATAAAAACAAAAAACCCAACTGCTTAGAAGTTATGAACTGAAAAGAGAAAAACAAGGATCACTATACCTATATAAAATTATAAATACTTTATGGTGCTGCAGGCGGGGACAAACGTAGTTTTGGTAGGTCTTTCTTTCCCAGGTAGTAAACTATTTTGTCAACACCAGCAGCACCATAAAGTATTTATAATTTTATATAGATATAGTGATCCTTGTTTTTCTCTTTTCAGTTCATAACTTCTAAGCAGTTGGGTTTTTTTGTTTTTATAATAATAATGTTATTAAAAAAAGAAAAGCTCAAATTTCCATATCTTTATCTACGAATCCAACCTGACGTTGTTAAGCCACAAGAATTACCACTGGATCAAGCAGGCAGACAGACACAATAATTCATACGCGTATGCATAGTAAGCAAATAACACCCCTTTTTACGCCGGTGGGTTAAAACTGTTTGTGTTCAGTAAAAGATAACATTTTGAAATAATACTTCGGTAATTCAATTTCAAATTGTAATGAAATAATCAGGATCCGAACAATAAAACTTCGACAATTAAATATAAGTCCTTGGCATCGGGCGACGTAGATAAGACTCAATAGCACCCCTCAGTTGGGTACTTTTGCTATTACTAGGGTGACCGCACTGTCTGCTTTAAAAACTACGGCAATATCACTGGAAAATAACCAAGACATATTCATCTCATAATTAACTTTTGATTTTATTTCAGGAAGATTCCAATTTTTTATTTATTGCAAAACTGTTTAAATCTGAAAAAATAAGTTTATTCTTCTCACTATAAAAGATTTGAGAATTAGTACCATCGTGATCGTTTTCCATTATATTAAATAAGTCGGGCATACTCCTACGAATATTATGTGAGTTTTTATTTGAGTGTTGTTCGTCGCCAGTACTCATGACTAACAAGTTTTTGTGCCTTTAATAGCAATAATACGAGATTTGGAGGTTATTTCTATGTATGTGATAGCAATAAGACTCCCTGATTTAAAAGAAATTAATCCAAATCTCCCCATAGGTTTTTTTTTGACAAACAAAAAATTTATTTACATTAAATTAAATATTTACAATTAAATAAATATAAAAGTAAAAGCTTAAACACTACAATAATATAAACTACTAGCTGACCCGGCAAACGTTGTTTTGCATTAAAATTTAAAAAAAAAAATTTAGATGAAAATTAGATATTACCCAATTCTCAGACCTGCTGAATACGCATACAAAATTTGGTAAAAATCGGTAAAGCCGTTCGGAGGAGTACGGTAACTAACATTGTGACAGGGAAATTTTATATATTAGACTTAAATTACTAAAATGGCTATTAAAAAATAAGGGTTGATCGTAGAAGGGTGAAAATTAAGGATTGTATGTATTTTTGTATGTTGTATCATAAAAAAATAAAAATTAAAAATTTTGTCTAAAAAAAAAAAAAAATTTAGGGGTGGACTACCCCTAACATTTAGGGGGATGAAAAATAGATGTTGGCCGATTCTCATAGATACCGGATAAGCACAAAAAATTTCATCAAAATCGGGCAAGCCGTTTCGGAGGAGTATGGCAACGAAAACTGTGACACGAGAATTTTATATATTAGATATATAATATATAAAACAATTTAAAAAAAAAAATCTTAGGCGTCATAATAATCCTCCGAATCGGTGTCGAGTGGTATAGGGCCCAGCAGGCTGGCTGCATTGCCACGTTGAATGGCAATGCTGATCCTCTGACCTAAAAAGAGACCAGCCCTCTGGTCACTGGAGGCGTCGATCAAAGGCTTTGTGATTTCTCTATAAAAAAAGCGAGTACTCGGACCCCACGGTCCCAGCGCTTCAACTCCCCAAAGGTTAAAATTAATTTCTTAAAAAATCGGGACAACACCGATATTTTTTGTACAACATGTTCACCCTAGCTACCTTAGTTTTAATTGGCAAAACTTGGTGAACGACGGCTGCGGAGTCCGACCAACTTTTACTTATGCCTTTATAATAGCTTTTATTGCTTATAAATGGACATTATTTAGATATATTGCTCAATTTTAAAAATTTCAAAAGTATCATCTTTAATAGTTACAGAAGTACATCCAACATCCCTATCATTATCAGCCTCCTAAATGCCCACTTCAGGACCAGAAATCGCTCTCAGTAGGGCATATGGAGCTTAGCTTAGCTTCCACCATGCTACTCCAATGCGGATTAGAGAGATAAGGAATGATTATTGATTTAATTAGTGATCATTAATGACTGAACAAAAATTAATGAATTAACATTAATTTTTGTTTAGTCATTAATGATCACTAAAATTAAATCAATGGCCAAAATTTACTATCACATGATAAAGACCAAATGACCAAGAACGACGGCTTAAATTGCTTTCCAAGGCACGGGTGTAAACCACCAACCTCCTAATAAAGGTACAAATAAATAATGTATGTTCGTGTCAAACGTACCCGTTACAAGTCCATTCATATAAAGAATATTTCAGCTTGACTTCAGCTGTATATCAAGTAGTATCAAATGAATCAACTGACTGACTGACTGAATTAACTAACAAGTAATAAAATGTTAGCTACGTGTGTCATACAACCCAACTCCGCATCGTACAGACACATAATACTAAAACCTTTTCATTACACGCTCCCCCTCCCGATGTAAACAAAGCCAAGCACAAATCCAGCCTCTTTCTCATCACAGTTGCCGTAATCGTGAGACCCACTCACGGCCGCCCAGGCGTGATGTTAAACGTTCGCCATTTTTCTATAGTTGCTGGAGATTGCCCCGTATTTCCTTACATGTCCTTAAGCTGGAGACAACGAGATTATCCACGGGGAAATAAAGCGGGGACATGAGCGTCATCAATCTCCCGCGTCTTATCCCCTGTATGGAGATAATATAATGTATACGGTATATTATGTAATGTAGTGTCTTAAGCGTATATAATAGCATCACGTCCACAGATCTTAGATTCGATACCCGTCACTGTTGTTGTTCTCATACCTATTCTACCCGTCCATGAAATTAGTAGTCATTAGCAACTTGGAGTTAGAGATGTGGTGTGGAACACCCGTGGTTCGGAGAATACGTTAATTCGTTGTTTGGTCACGATTATAACGAATAACGGTGATCGTAAAAATGTTATAAGCCTAATCGTAGTCACTCTTAATGTAAGATGAATTGGATGATCTAGGATGAGCGAGATTATAGTAATTTTCTTATAACTAATAATGTTTTTTTCGGTCAAAATTCGACTGAAATCCAATAAAATTCATTTACAAGTTTGCCCTTGACTGCTATCACACCTGATGTTAAGTGATGATGCAATCTAAGATGGAAGCGGGCTAACTTGTCAGGAGTAGGACGAAATGCACACCCCTTTCGGTTTCTACACGACATCGTACCGGAACGCTAAATCGCTTGGCGGTACGTCTTTGTCGGTAGGGTGGTAACTAGCCACGGCGAAAGCCTCTCACCAGCCAGACTAAGACAAATTAAGAAAAATCTCAATTTGCCCCGCCGGGAATCGAACCTAGGACCTCCGTCTTATAATTCCACCGCGCATACCACTGCGCCACGGAGGTCGTCAAACGGTGATTATAGTAATTTAATGTATGTCTGCAACGTCTGCAATCTTTCAACCACAGAACAGATTTTATTAATTCATTACAAGTTAGTTCTTGACTGTACTCACACTGGATAGGAGGTGATGATGCAATCCAAGACGGAAGCGGGCTAACTTGTTAGGAAAAGCATGAAAATCCACACCGTGCATGTTTCTACACGACATCGTACCAGAACGCTAAATTGCTTAGCGGTGCGTCTTTGCCGGCATATTGGTAATTCATCATCATTATCAGCCTATTAACGGCCCACTACAGGGCCAGGCCTCCCTCATTATAGGAGAGAGGATATGGAGCGTACACCCACCACGCTGCTCCAATGCGAGTTGGCGGGCTATTGGTAATTAGCCATGGCCAAAGCCTCCAATACAGCTATTATGATGTAGTGATGCGCTAAGAAAGGATTTCCCGATATTTTCACGGGAATTGGAATTTATGTAGGTATAATTGAGGTACACAGGTTAATATTTGATTAGTAAGTGAATATTTTCGTTTTAACTAATCGACCTAATTAAGTATTTCGTGATAAAGATCAAATGACTAGCAAGGAGCTATAGGTATTGCTTGCAATCAGCGCCGAGCCGCTTAAAAGCAAACACAGCGGTGAATCTACAAGCGCACTTATGAATTTTAAGCGGAAACTCCCAGCTTAGTGTTATATCCATAATTTGAATTTGGGAGCACGGTCTAGTACAATTATAAATTTAGTTTCCCGCTATTATTGCAGCACCATTCTCTGCATTGCAATAATATACACCACCCAGTGCTTATAGGCGAAAGCTCTAGATTAGTACGTAATCGTAGTATATGGCTTGTAGTTTGGTAAATGCTACCATATATCAAACTACATACTATACCGTTCTTCACTAATGTGAAGGTTTGGTGGTGAAGACAATCTACTTGTCAGCCCTCTATGCAGGGCTTGTCTGGAACACGACGAGACACCGATACACGTCATGCTCAGTTGCAGAGGAGTATCGGGACAACGTGCAACATACATTGGCTCCAAAGCGACACTCCAAGAGGCAATCATCGACCTGGGCGGCCTTCTAAGCTTCTGGAGCGAGCTCGGCTGGCTGGAGTGAGTCAGCGGGAGCCTACACCAGGGGACCCACGTACAACGGCCACCAATTTGGCCAAGCGCGGAAAACACCCAGTAAGAAGAAGAAGAAGAAGAAGAAGAATCTACTTGTCAGTCATTTTTATTTGATACCCATATTGAGGAAGTTGTAAAAAATATGGAATTTGTTATTTTGTGGTGGCGGCCATCTTTGACCGATCTTCATCAAACACCAAAACACTCCCGTTGAATTCCCCACCCACCTTTCAAACAAAAAATAAACAAAACCAAAATTAGTTTACCCTATCCCGTATTTTGCCATCCTGTCCTCCTCCTTCTTCTTCTTCCTAGCGTTATCCCACTAGGTGGGGTCCGATTTCCTGCATAATCTAGCCCACTTTGCCCGGTCTTGGGCACCTGATTTCTTAAGTTTATTAAGGCTCTCATATCATTGCTCAGTATGTCAAGCCAACGCTTTTTGGGGCGGCCTCGGGGTTCAGCGCCAGGGACTGCGATGTTCAGACACCTGTTTTCGACGTAGCTCTGCGGACGACGTGCGACATGGCCATACCATCTAAGACGGGTTTCCTACAGCTTTTCACATTTTGACATTGAGCCTACTGCGGATGTGATTGTTACGTTGACGGTCACATCGAGTGACGTTACACATCCACCGTAGCATTTTCATCTGCGTGACTCGGAGTTCCTACACGTGCCTCGTTAAGGCTGGCCAAGTCTCACTGCCATATAGCAGAACCGGCCGGATGACAGATTTGTACACGAGTCCCTTTAGCTTTAGTGGCATTTTCCCATCCTGTCCATAGTCCCGAAAACTAAATTTCGCTACTGTTTGTTCCATGCTTTTACTACCCAATCAATTATAATTTGTACACATCATAAAACATACAAATAACGCGATTCTCGCATAAAACATGGAAGAACAATATTCTAAACGCTTGTTAATTAACGCAATGCTGAATTGCGAATTGTGATTAATTAACGTTAATCGCAGATAGTGTTATTTCACGTGGTATTGTGACGTTTTCAAATAGACCTTTGTTTGGTAATAATGTCTATTTTTGTTCTCGTGTATTAATTAGTCTCTTTTGTATTTTGTAATTATTCATATACTTTTGTTGTTAAGCTTTGTTTTTTTTGAACAAAATGAAAGTCTTTTAGAGTGCACGTCAACACACTATTCACAGTAGACAGTAATATGCACGTGCTATTTGAGTGTGTGGGTGTCACAGACCTAAGAGTAGTGGCCCAGGGATTAAATAAAAATGTAGATGCTCTAAATCTTGTGAGATGCATGCTGGAAGAAGAACTGCAGGAATGGTGAAGATACTCCGAGATGCTCCGAGCCATTATGGTTAGAAAGAAAGAAGAACTAGAAAGTCAGCACGACGAAATGACGTGCAATAGCTGCCGGTTCCGTGCTGACCAGGCAGTTACTGTAAAAAAAACACTATTAAAAAGAGATAGACAGATAAATTCTTTATTGCACATTTAAAAGATACAAAGACACAAAAACAAAACAAAAAACAAAAGATAAATGAACAATGGAGGTCTTATCGCTAAAAGCGATCTTCTCCAGACAACTCTTAACGTAACGTAAGTTATGGAAAACGAATAGTGCAATAATAAAAATAAATTATATTTATATTAAAAAATAAAATTTACCTACTTATACATTGGGCCTACACAATAAGAGCATCTTATCCAGTATAAACACTTTCACCGTCTCATCCACTGCGCAATACGATTGCTTCACGCAGGCCGTAAAAAATAATTTCATCCAAAAACTTGCTTGCCATCTAGACGTGTAAGTAGAGTATTTTATTTTTCTCGCTACTAAAGCGGACACGAGCGTGAGAGTCACCTTATGTTAACCGCCGATCATGTACATTTGCAACACCAGAGGCACTGCTAATGTGGTGCCGGCCTTTAAGGAATTGTTTTATTCTGTATAGCGATGTGTGTAATTGTCCTTTAATATTTATTTATTTATTCGCCCTTTAACTAGTCTCATGGTAAAATTGGTAGGAAATACTGCAGCAGAAAGTTGATTCCATAGAGTACATGTGTACGGCAGAAACTAATTGGCAAATCTGGAGTTTGTAGATAACCTGCCATCCAGATGGTGAGGGTGAAATTACGGCGCAACTTTGCCGTGAGAAAACAAAGGAACAATAGGCATATCCTATAACTTGTCTATACTACCAAGCATCATGACCCAAGCATAAAGCCATACCTATAGGCCAAGCCTTTGGACCAACGAGACATAAATACTTTGTTAATTTAGCAGTAACGCGGAGGCTGATAAAAATATACCGTTTATATACAATTTCCCGTAACACCGCTGTGTAGCGGAGGGGCGACGGCGTGTTAATGCCCCGCTCGTAAATTCCGCTTTATCAGATTCTCATTAGCATGGCGTGTTGATCTCATATCGCGACGTATACAATACATCGTCCGTTCTGATAAACCGGAAAATGTTCCCGCTATTTGGTGTATTAACAAGATTAATCTCGGCGAACAGTCTCTATTTTATGCTCGATGAAAAGTTAGCGCTTCAATGAGATCTTGTTTGTAGTTTACATTTTATAAGTATTAAACATAGTTAGTTTATAATCATTATACGCCTCCGTGGCACAGTGGTTTGCGCTGTTGATTTATAAGACGAGCGTCCTGAGTTCGATTCTTGGCTGGGCCGATTAAGATTTTCCAACTTGGTCCAGGTTGGCTTAGGCTGTAGTTAGTTACCAACCTACCGAAAGAAAAATACCGCCAAGCGATTTAGCGTTTCGGTACGATGACTTGTAGAAACCGAAAGGGGTGTGGATCGCATCAGATTCCCAACAAATTAGCCTGCTTTCATTTTAAATTGCATCATCACTTACTATCAGATGTGATTGCAATCAAAGGCCAACTTGTAATAAATAAAACAAAAGAGTCAACTAGACGACAAACAGTCAAGTACAATAAGATTGAGCGTTAAAAAAAAATATGACCAAAATATTTTCAGAAAGTCAGTTCAAAAATAACATGACAGCGGCAACTTTCAAGTCGACTCAAGTGCACTGACCTGATTCGCTATCTGTGAAAATAACAAGCAGAACCAAAATAGCCGTTGCTGACAGATTTCCTCTGAAATACAATTTACGGGATTTTGTATTCCTGAAACCTCTCAAACAAACGCAGCTCCAATCTGGTACTATTTTCGTAGCCAATTAATTATTCCTAAAGCGTACTTAACGTTTACGTAGAGTAAAGGGAGGAAATGTCAGAAAGAAAGTAGGGATTTGATAAAACCTACGAGTATTCTAAAATATTAAGAGATTGCTGTTTTTCAGAATAACATTAAATAAACATTCAATACACAAAGTAATTTTTTAAAACCTAGTATAGATTAAATCTGCGTTTACAGACGGAATTTGAATGGCCATAGAATATAATATAATGTTGACAGCTCTGCGAACCATAGACTTAAATGAGACATAAATGAGACTGTAGCAAAAGTAGCGGTTACGGGCTATATAAAAGAAGCCCTAATGGTGAAGTGATCATTATTTTGGTGTGTTCTCTTTGTGTGCAGTTATGCTGCCAGTTGACTTTGTTAAGATTTAAAGTGTAATTAAATGTAAATAAGCGCTCGTTAAGTAAATTATGTGATTACCATAAGATTGTTTCATTTTAAGGAAGTTTTGTAATAAAAACGTGTTGATGTTTTGATTAATGTTTTTTTTCTGCTTGTGCCTTTTAATCCCTTCTGATGATTTTGCTAAAAATAATATATTTTTACAGGCAATAGGTAACAGTTATTCGTAATAGGAAATATGTTTTGTCTATTTTAATACATAGCAATTATATGTAGTTTTTTGTTTGTATAAGTGCTAATACAGTCATCATGAATGACATCACTACATACCCAGTATTGGTACCTTACGCCATTATGTGTTTTACTTTTAAATAATACAACTCTATATAATAAAGCACTACCACAAATTTCTACCACTAAAAAAAGACGTGTGGCACTCGGAGACTGCCGCGGTAAAGCTATTGCATAACATTTTTTATCAACTTATGAAATTATAATTACATATTTATTTTATTTATGCAGTATTTTTTTTAAATTTTATTTATGCAGTATTTTTTTCTATGTTTTCTTTTTTTTTACAAGCGTGATATTTCAAAAAGTCATTAAGAGTTCTGGTATGCCGGCCGGAGTGGTCGGTGGAGGTGTTAGGTTTTTTTCGTTACGGAATTTCTGGATTCGGTCTCCAAGCTCAAGGCCTGCGATAGATAGATGCAATATATTTAAAAGTTTGTTTCTTTTTCAAAGGTTGATTGGTTACCGTCTGCAGGTGATAATACAAAATGTTGGTTTGCTGTTGAACTTTTCTCTTATCATTAAGTGGACCATCAATTTATTTCATCAATTGTTACTGTATTCAAATTCCTTTTTTATAACAATAAGGCGGTTAAGAAGCACTCCACAATTTCATATTTGGCTGTTTGTTTGATTCTTCCAACGGTTCGGTAGGTAAATATAGACTTAGGTCAACCGTGAGTGCGATTAAGTTTTGCTTAACATGACAAAAAGCTAGATCGAATAGTCATCCCCCGAAACCGCATGCGAAAATCCTTGGAGTCGTTTCATTCTGAGATTCAGGGGCGATTAATCGATCTATTTAGGTTTCATTTTCAGAACACGAATAATTTCCAAAAAAAATACCAAGCAAGCACTGTGCTTGCACATTTCAAACATAAACCTACATATTATATTAAAGAGTAAACAAAATTACAAATTCGTTGACTTTACGACAAGTCCACAACTAAAATACCTATTGTCATTACCCATTTCACGTGTAAAGAAAACACGTCAATTTGAGTCAACACTCGGAGCCCTCGCGTCATTTGTCAACGTCAA
This sequence comes from Mycalesis mineus, assembly GCA_034621355.1. Lineage (NCBI taxonomy): Eukaryota > Metazoa > Arthropoda > Insecta > Lepidoptera > Nymphalidae > Mycalesis > Mycalesis mineus. The sequence goes on from CM067892.1 coordinate 14,108,754, forward strand.
CCACTCGGCGCCGCAAAACATAATTTCATAAAGACATCCTTGTTACGTCACAATCCCATTTTTTTGGTGATGTTTTTGTCATCAAGCCTAATCTGATAATCGTCATCCGAGGCAATAATACGCGAGACCAAAAATATTATTTCAGCCTCGCGCTCAGCGGGATTTACATTGTGAAACTATTTTCGTGCGCATTGAATTTGCTTTAACGTAATGGATTACATTATGTTGAATAGGAGCAGACATCACTTAGCATTAATCCATGATGCTAAATGTTGGAAATTTTACCACGTAAACGGATTTATTGGTATGTGGTTGATTCGACTGCGACATGTGAAATGTTGAAGTCAAATCAACAGCTTGATACATCGATAAATTCTCAAGTGTTGATGATATTTTATCGAAACTTATAGAATCTGTCAGAATGAAGATAAGCGTAATGCTAAGCGTCATCTTAATTAGACATGTTACAATTTTGGCTTTTTTTTCTACTACAAGTTGGCCCTTGACTGCTATCACACCTATCATCTATGCAATCTAAGATGGAAGCGGGCTTACTTGTTAGGAGTAGGATGAAATCCACACCCCTTTCGGTTTCTACACGACATCGTACCGGAACGCTAAATCGGTTGGCGGTACGCCTTTGTCGGTAGGGTGGTACTAACTAGCCACGGCGAGAGCCTTCAACCAGACCAAGACAAATTAAGAAAAATCTCAATCTGCTCCGCCGGGAATCGAACCCAGGACCTCCGTCTTATAAATCCACCGCGCATACCTCTGCGCCACGGAGGTCGTCGGCATGCTTTCAATAGTTATAACATTAATCTACCTGTTTATTAACAGTCGGACGAAGTCGCTGTTGTCTGTTATTGTTAAACTTAATATTAATAAATAATAATTATTTGAACATTTATGTAAATTGTAATATAAATACCAGCGACGTCGTACTAATTCACCATTTCTAGTAAGTCGATTGTCACAGTTATAATTGGATACATCTAATACGCGCTCTAGTCACGTATTCATTGCATAAACTGATTAAGCAAATGAGCAAATTATGCGCCACTAAGCCTACTATCATGTGATTTCATTAAATCATTTCAATATTAATTTTCGATCAAAATCTTCTGCGGCTATATATTTACAGCTAACGTTTAAAACGCTAACATTATGAAGATGAAAAGTCTATTTTCATTACAAGTTAGGCTTTAGTCACTCCTGAAGTACTGAGGAGTACGGACTCCTGAAGTAAGATGGACGCGGGCTGACTTGTTGGTTTGTAGGTATGAGATCCACATTCCTTTCGTTCGTTTACACATAGTACTAGAACGCTAAATAGCTTGACGGTACGTCTTAGTAGTAGGCTGGTAGGGTGGTAAGTAGCCACGGCCGAAACCTGCCATCAGCTATATTTTGAAATTCTTAATCGTCCTAACCACGAATCGAACCCAAAACCGTCGTCTTATAAATTGTTTAATAAAATCTTATATATTGATTTTGTTGAAACTTGGAATAGACATAGATTAGCAGATGCGCTTACTGGCAAGAGAAACTAAAGATTTGCCATGTAAAATTGAACATTTTATGTACACACAGGTAATTACGAACATCATCAAGTTGGTTATTATTTTTTTTTTACTTATGTTTAAATAAATAGCATAATGGTGAATGAATTGCGATAGCTCTAGTGTTTTGATTAGGTTAGGTTTGATCTCCTTTGTAACTTTTTAACCGACGAAAAAAACGGAGGAGGTTCTCAATTCGACACGTATATATATATATATATTTTTTATGTATGACCACGCATAACTTTTTACAGAGTTGTCCGATTTTGATAATTCTTTTTTTATTAGAAAGGGCACACTTCCAAGGTGGTCCCATTGTCATCATGTAGGATCTGATGATGATATCCTGGGGAAATTGAAGGAACTCTTAAAATTTTGGAGGCTTGTTTACAGCGATTTCGGTTTTTGTCTCCGTATCGGTATTTGGCTACTAGTGCCGTATAATATACTATGACAGTATTGTATGTTACTTGACGATAAATCACTAAAAAGTAAGAAATAAAATCTAGGAAGTCGGTGCCAGCCAAGGTTTTTACTTTAGGGACGTTACCTAGAACCCACAAACTGCTTTACTACGTAAAATAAATGTTTTTTAAACTTGGCTGGCACCGACTTCATAGATATGCTTAAGTAAATTAAAGCAATTAAATTTATTTTTTACTTTTTAGAGCGTTTTGAGTCGGTTCTATTTTTTGTTAAAAAATGTGTAGTATTCCTTTGTAGCCAAAGCTTTTCTTGACATATTTGAATAAATAAAGGGAATATTCATTACCGTTACTAAAAACTAAACACAAACCAGTACACAGTGTACAGAGTCAAATTAACACATACACACACACAGATAGATATAGGCAAACACTGCAAAATTATTACATCCCTCTTTTTTACGCTGAGATTCAAATATAATAGAATAATAATCATTATGTCTGCACTATAATTGCAAAGATCATAGATTTAATTATTATAAATCGTTGATTAATATATCCAGTATATTTTCACAGTAAGTTTGGTCTCTAAACTAATCGTCGATGAGTAAGCTAATACTGTTGAATATAATCAAGGATTAAGATAATCAGTATTCAAGGCAGGTTCGTTTAGTGTAGTCAGCGAGGAGGCAGTCTTAGGGGTTTCATTAACCAGTTTACTTAACTCTATTTATAACGTCTGGGGGCGATAAATATGTTAACATATTTATTATAATCCGCCTATAGTCAAGGAGAGTTATCTTATATCATATAAATATACTACAACTGACTTCTTTATGTTTTTAGTTACTTCTTAGTTAGTTAGTAAAAGTATTTTAATACTTAAAGATTTATTTTTTCGGTCGTACTAACCAAGCAAGTTGTGTGTACCTAGTAGCTAGGCACACGGTTTCTGATACTATAATTTTTTAACCGACGAAAAAAACGGAGGAGGTTCTCAATTCAACACGTATATATTTTTTTTATGTGTGACCACGCATAACTTTTTACAGAGTTGTCCGATTTTGATAATTCTTTTTTTATTAGAAAGGGCATACTTCCAAGGTGGTCCTATTGTCGTCATGTTAGGATCTGATGATGATATCCTGGGGAAATTGAAGGAACTTTTCAAATTTTGGAGGCACGCTTACAGCGATTTCGGTTTTAGTCTCGGTATCGGTAGCTTTTTGGCTACTAGTGCCGTCTAGTACGAGTTCGTTACGTGGCGATAAATCAGTAAAAAGTAAGAAATAAAAATTTTTAACAAAAAATAGAACCGACTCAATGACACCGACTTCATAGATAGGCTTAAGTAAATTAAAGCAACTAAATGACACAGTTATTTTTTACTTTTTAGTGCGTTTTGAGTCGGTTCTATTTTTTGTTAAAAAAATTTATAATATAATATATATGTCTACTAGCTGTAGGTGCGCTTTTGATAAATAAAATAATACTGACATGTAATCTCTTGAACATGCATGCTGATGTGGAATTGTAATGTTTTAGGTACGTAAGGTTTAAAAACATTAACTCTTTTGTACTGTCTCTATGTAATTCAGTAAGCAATACAGTTTACTCGGCGTATCGCAGCGTAACCGAGGCAAATTCATTCAAGTTTTATTGTATGATTAAGGCTAAAATAGGGTACCTTAGTCCTTTTTTTTATCGACTACAAGTTAGCACTTGACTGCTATCACACCTGATGTTAAGTGATGATGCAATCTAAGATGGAAGCGGGCTAACTTGTTAGGAGTCGGATGAAATCCACACCCCTTTCGGTTTCTACACGACATTGTACCGGAACGCTAAATCGTTTGGCGGTACGTCTTTGTCGGTAGGGTGGTAACTACCCACGGCGAAAGCCTCCCACCAGCCAGACCATGACAAATTAAGAGAAATCTCAATCTGCCCCGCCGGGAATCGAACCCAGGACCTCCATCTTATAAATCCACCGCGCATACCACTGCGCCACGGAGGTCGTCAAACCTTAGTCACTGGAAAGCACATCAGAGAGCTGACCATCCAAGTTCCAGTAGCCAGATTTAAGGGGTCAGAAGCGTCGCTGTAGCCGAAATCAGAAGAGTAGTCGAAATCGGCTGTGAGGAATCATTATCATCAATGTATAATTTAACTTAAGTGATCTGAATTCTTGAAGACTAGACTTTCTAAAATCGTAACACTATCTATATGAAGCATGTAATGTGGATGATTCTTTTTGACGGCCTCAGTGGTGTAGAGGTATGAGCAGTAGATTCATAAAACGGAGGTCCTGGGTTGAATTTCCAGTTGGGCCGATTCATATTATCTAAATCGGTCCAGGTCTGACTGGTGGGTCAGCCGTGGCTATTGGGAAGTGGATTTCATACGACACTTAACATAGATTAGCCTGCCTCAATTTTACAATGCATCTTCATTAGCCATCTGGTGTAACTCAAGAGCTAACATGTAATGATTAAAAAAAGAAAGAAATGATTATAAAGAAATTTTATTTTTAATTTAAGGTATAATGACCTATAATGAAATAGCACTTCACTTAGAGGTAACATAGTTTATTCAACTACACAAGGATAATATTTCCTTAATCAACTGATCGCAATCTTGTTGATTTAGCGATAGAATCAACACATCCCCCTAATGAGAGAGGCTGATAGTTGATACGCAGTAGGTACTCGTAGGTACTTATATTACTACAACTAGCGAACATCACAGTATTCGGTGGCATTTGTTTAATATGATTTTTTAACCGACGAAAAAAACGGAGGAGGTTCTCAATTCGACACGTATATATTTTTTTATATTTATTTATATATATTTTTTTTTATGTATGACCACGCATAACTTTTTACTGAGTTGTCCGATTTTGATAATTCTTATTTTATTAGAAAGGGCACGTCCCATTGTTATCATGTTAGGATCTGATCTGGGAAAATTGAAGAAACTCTTTGAATTTTATAGGAACACTTGCAGCGATTTCGGTTTCTGGCTACAAGTGGCGTATAGTATACTATGACAGTATTGTACGAGTACGTTACGTGGCGATAAATTACTAAAAAGTAAGAAATAAAAATTTTCAACAAAAAATAGAACCGACTCAAAACGCACTAGAAAGTAAAAAATGACTGTGTCTAGGAGTCAAAGCATATCTAGGAGTCGGCCAGCCAAGGTTTCTACTTTAAGGACATTACCTAGAACCCACAAACTGCTTTACTACGTTAAATAAATGTTCCTTAAGCTTGCTGGCACCGACTTCATAGATATGCTTATGTAAATTAAAGCAACTAAATGACACAGTTATTTTTTACTTTTTAGTGCGTTTTGAGTCGGTTCTATTTCTTGTTAAAAAAAATTTCTATATTACTTTATCTTTCATTCATCATTCTATTAACGGCTCACTAAAGCGCCAGGCCACCTACTTTGTAAAAGAGGGGATAAGTGGCGTAGACCCACCACGCTGCTTCGTTCGAGTTGGCGGGCTTAGGCTGTTAATGCTTAATTCAGTGACGATTCTATGTTAATAGTGACCGGGACCGACGTCTTATCGTGTTCTCCGAGATTTAACACCACCGACTTTCCGACTCCGGGCTTAGAATTTACTGAAAATTTCTTAGAAGTAAGTAAAACTAAAATAAATAGATAGATAAATATTATGGGGCTATATTATACACATCACCATGAAAGTTCCAAATTAAGCTTACTTAGCTTGTGTTATGTATGGGTGCTAAGACAACTGATGAATAGAGTCTATACTAAACGAATACTAAATGTAAATACGTACAACACTAATACAGATAATCAAACATATACAGGTTCATATATCATATCATACAAACATTTTTCAGTTAAGTATTTTTTTATCCATAAGTATGGGAAACGAACCCTGTTCTAGCATTAAGAATCAAGAGATACCCTTCAATAAGTTCCATTAAATGGTCGAGTAAACCTACAATATATTCTTCAAAACTTAAGTAATCTTTAAACTCCGCATATAAATCTATGTTTTGAAATAATTTTAAGAATCATATTCCTGATAATAACCATATTTATTTCAAAAATCTTTCGGAAATAGAACAAAGAACAAGTTAACGGATAACTTTCATTGAAGTCAAATTAAACTTTCTGCGAACGAAAAACCTTGTTTCGCTTTGTCGGAGATAAAACTATCCTGAGCGAGATTATACGAGCTACATTATACCTCCATCGCTTAAAACTTAACACATAAAGGACATAGTAGTAGCAATGTAGTAAAACATATTAGCATTTGAATCGTAAAGTAAACTTTTCGTTGTTTACGGCTTATTTGCATCGCAGGCCGCACAAACCGAAGTTAGAAAGCATAAAACCCCAGCGACTGGTACACAATTCAGAAATTTCGCGGTAAGCGCACCATAAATTCAGCGCTTAGGGCGAAGTTAGTGAATAATTTTCCGTGTCTCTGTTTATTATAAACCAAGGGAGTTACAAACAACTTGTTACGCAATCAACGATTTTAATGTTATCCAAGCAAGTGCAATGCAGTTGCGTTTGCTGTGACTCGTTGCCTTTGTTGTTTTTGGAATAGCTGGGGAACGAAGGTCACTTAAGGTATAGAAATTAAATCACATCTGCTTTTTAATGACTATACCTTTCGGATCACCGCTATGCTGTTTGGTGACAGAACGCAGCATGTCAGCAGGTTAGATATAGTTAGATATAGTAGTAGTATAGAATAGATTAGATAAGTGTAGAGAGAGATCTTTGATCACAAAGATCTTTACAAGAATTATAGTATTTTCTCTTTCATTACTATAATGACTATTTTTAACCGACGAAAAAAAACAGAGGAATTCGACACGTATATTTTTTTTTATGTATGACTACGCATAACTTTTTACAAAGCTGTTTTGATAATTCTTTTTTTATTAGAAAGGGCACACTTTCAAGGTAGTCCCATTTTCACCATAGTTTCTACAAGTGCCGCATAATATACTTTGACAGTATAGTACGAGTATGTTACGTGGCGATAAATCACTAAAAGTAAGAAATAAAAAATTTTAACAAAAAATAGAACCGACTCAAAACGCACTAAAAAGTAAAAAATAACTGTGTTATTTAGATGCTTTAATTTACTTAAACATATCTAGGAGTCGGTGCCAGCCAAGGTTTCTACTTTAAGGACATAACCTAGAACCCACAAACTGCTTTACTACGTTAAATAAATGTTCCTTAAACTTGCTGGCACATATGCTTAAGTAAATTAAAGCAACTAAATGACACAGTTATTTTTTACTTTTTAGTGCGTTGTATGAAATTATTATAAATCTGGCTCTAATTCCATATTTTATGCAGATACAAAGAGTAGAGCAAAGATGTAAAGTAGTGTGCCAATATATTCCAATATAGGCTTGACCTTATCTGAAAGTTTCCGGTCATTGGAGCGCAGGCCGATGAACGGCGTCGTAACCGTAACTCAACATTACCTTTCTTTGTGTAAAATTTGGTTATCAGTGCAATAAATCGTTGTAACGATAGATATACCTGTAGAATAATGCCTCAGTGGCTTATTCGTTTAGGTTTTTTATTATAGGCTTAGCAGGAATCTCGCCCGATGCTACCTATGATAGAGTTTGCTTGCCTTAGAAGTTGAGGTACGTTATAAGTGTAAGGAAAAACGGAATCTGGAGGGCTACAAGGCTTGCATATAATAAAAGAAACGCTAAATTGTTAACATCAAATGGACATTGATCATGTTATGATGCAAATCACTAAAATGCCTGGCAGCATTATGATGGCGAAGGAGGGTTCTTTTAATTGTATTAAAGTAACTCAGTATTTACCTAAACGGGATCAAAAAAGAGCAAAAAGGATTATTTTGCAGCTGTGTCAGTGTTTTTTTAAATTTTTCAAATTTAATTTAATTTGGAACGCACGATCTAGGTAATATCACTAAATTATATAACGATACATAAAACAGCCCATCAAAAGTTAAGTTAACGAGTAACTATGAGAATATAAAAATTACTTAAATTTTGTTCCGAAGATACTTATTACTGTTACTCAACTATGCATAAGCACTTTTCTGTTCTGTGATTACTATTTACCTACCTAGCTTTGCAAGAGTTATCTATAGTATGTAACAGTCCTGTTATTATTTATTACCTGCATTATCACTTACTTGTTAGCTAGCAAACACACCGTTCGGAAATGCCAACACATTATTCCACTAGTTAACCCAGTAGGGTCGGGTAGGGCATTAATTTGACGGCAAGGATGACATGAGGCATGGGGTGCAAATCCTGTGCAAACGGTAGGTCACGTGGAGTGATCATTTGTCTAACGGGCGTTTCCTTTCGTTTCCTTTCGATGACAGTCCCTACACTTTCAGCGTGTAACTATGTTATTCCATGATTATCTTAACACTACAATATGTATAAAATTATGTTAAGTGTTTATATTTAAGGGATAATTTTTAAATTAATCAGAAAGTTGTATTACAGAACAGAACAGACGACCTTCGTGGCGCAGTGGTATGCGCAGTGGATTTATAAGGCGGAGGTCCTGGGTTCGATTCCCGGCGGGGCAGATTGAGATTTTTCTTAATTTGTTTTGGTTTGGCTGGTGGGAGGCTTTCGCCGTGGCGTGGTTAACACCCTACCGACAAAGACTTACCGCCAAGCGATTTTACGTTCCGGTACGATGTCGTGTAGAAACCGATAGGGGTGTGGATTTTCATCCTACTCCTAACAAGTTAGCTCGTTTCCATTTTAGATTGCATCATCACTTAACATCAGATATGATAGCAGTCAAGGGCCAACTTGTAGGCATTAAAAAAAACTTTTTTCTTACATATTCGTCGCTTGTAGAATAGAGATTTGCACGTCATTCCACAAATTGATACTATATAGGTTATGCTCGTGTCGGACTTATAACAACTGAAATACACTTGGGAATGCCTTAATAGTAGTTTAAAATTTATCTGTCAATGACGTGTGTACCATGTCAGTTATAACTACGCAAAAGTTAGACTTTGTGTATTTTATGTTATTGAGGTAAATACATTAAATTTAGCCAACAAGCAGTGCAGAATTTATAATTCACTCACAAAAATAATCTCTCAGGATAGAACCCCTGCAGCTTATACTTACGTCGGGCATTCACAGACAGTTGCTTGACTAAAGCAATTTGGATATTCGTTAGGAAACTATTATATACAAGTCCGTCTTGTAGCATTCGTTGTGTCACCCACATTCGTTGGTTCAAATCGTGTGGCCAAGATTTAAAGGCTATAAGGAAGGTAACGAATCGCAGGGGACATCGGACGATCAGTTCTGGGAGCCGCGAGAGGGATCGCCGCACATAAAAGTAAATTGAATTGTTCTCCAGGATGTTGTTCCATGGAAATTTTGCAAACCTAGCTTCATTGTACTAGATTTCAATTTTTAAGGCTTAGTTTTTTATCCCTTAGTATGTAGACACTCGTGTGTAGTTTAGCTTTATTTTGCTGAATCTGAAAAAGGGAACAGAAGAACACAAGCAACGGTGGTAAGACACAAGTGCTACAATCTTTTATTACAATTTAGCGGAAAACATTATTATTTTGAAACATATTTTTCTGAATACGGATTACTGTAAAAAGTCCGTTTTTGTATATCGAATTAAATTTTTCGTTAGTTAGTTTGTACGCGTGACAAAGTGATATACATCATTTCAAGTTTGTCATTAAAATAATGAACATGAGTCAGCACAATTTAAATAATAAGGATAATTAAATTTGCTGCTGTGATTAAATGAAGCACAACAAAAATTATATATTTTAAAAACAAGCTTTTAGTGGTGACATTTCATTATAATATTCTCTATCATTTAACATGTCGTGAATTTTATTTAAACTAAACAATTTAACCTCAATTATTTAAAGACTGCCTGTGTGAAAATTGTTTACAGGGTATCTATATTTTGTATAATTATAACCTTTGCCCCCCTTTTACCAGGCATTGTAGTAGACTGCGCTTATACGTAGTTGATATCCCTTGGTTGCAATCAAAATGTTTTTTATTATTGACAACAAGTTGGCCCTTGACTGCTATCACACCTGATGTTAAGGGATGATGCAATCTAAGATGGAAGCGGGCTAACTTGTTAGGAGTGGGACGAAAATCCACACCCTTTTCAGTTTCTACACGACATCGTACCGGAACGCTAAATCACTTGGCGATACGTCTTTGTCGGTAGGGTGGTAACTAGCCACGGCGAAAGCCTCCCACCAGCCAGACCAAGACAAATTAAGAAAAATCTCAATCTGCCCCGCCGGGAATCGAACCCAGGACCTCCGTCTTATAAATCCACCGCGCATACAACTGCGCCACGGAGGTCGTCGTTTTAGTCTTAGCTGTAATTTTCTTTGCCACCCACAATACGAGTTTTTTTAAATCAATTTTAATTCATTCACTTTCTAGATAAGCGCGTTTTTTCTTTAGGTTGCAACCTTGCTTCTATCAGGCGTGATCGCAGTTTAGCCCACACCTATGTAGCAAAAAAATATAATTAACAAAGGAAAACTGCTGCAATATTTTATTTAAGCAAACAAATATTGCGTTAAATAGAATCATGTAATACATAATGAAGTGTCAGCACATAATAATACCTATCGATCAGAGCAAATCCAGTATACATAAAAGCATTTTCCGCTGATCCTCAGGGAGCGCATTGCAGCATTTGAATTATTTATCAGTCTCTTTGTACTTCATCTGAAATCAGCTCCGCGGAACTAGTTCAGAATTCGACAACTAGCGACATGGTATTTTATGTTTTAGGAATATAATACATTTTTAATATTAAAAGGTTTTACAAGATAAGATTTAATCTGTATTCTTTGTTTAGTGGTTAATTTACTTTGTTTGGTTCTTAACGGATCTTAAGAGTTCGAGTCCTAAGGAATTTTTAAAAAAAGTTGTTTGTGTAGATCATAGATTAAAGACTACTAGATAGAGCCCATAGCGTGTCCACTCGTAAGACAGCAAATCAGCCTTATTGACATGACATGTCAACATTTAAAGTACATCATACAACGTTATGTTTTAAAATATCGTAAAATACGAGATATTACTTTATATAATATAGTAATATAGTAAACGCAGAATACATGAAATTTGCTAAAAAATAACATATCTAAGCTTTAAATCATCAATCAATGAAGTTTATGCCTACTCACGTATGAAACGTAATTCCTTCGATTTTCTGTTCGCTGCGACTGTTGCAGCCGAAAATATTACAACCCACCATAGCACGATAACGTTTAAATTAATATCGTAACCGCAAAGTTGTATTATTTATCAGCAAATTTAATAAAAAGCTAATAATTGCTCAGATATGTCCCTTGTCTGTCACAAATTCCACTCTTGACAAACAATAAAAACGAACACGCTGAAAGGGACAAAAAATAATCTTGTATCACTTTCTAATAAAGGCCGAATGAAATAAGTCTGTCACGCCCTTGAACCTACAGCCGCGTTATGACTCCATCTATTAGTCTTTAATCTATGGTATAGGTATTCTAATCTTGTTATGTAATTATCTGTGCTATCGCAACTTCAAATTGAATGGAATCTTACAGGAAGTATTTGGGTGTGATTTTTTAATAATGGTTTGGTTTGTGGGTAAAGATTTTTAGCTATGATGGAAATGGGTAAACTAATACAAACTAAATTATTTTATCCATTATAATGAAAGCAATTTCTTACCGTTAAAGGTTTTCTAAAATTTTGAATTTAGTTCAAAATAAATTCTCGAAAAATCACCTCAAGCAATCTACCTTCTAAAGCTGTATTAATCCGGCTGCGTCATCAAAAGGGCACATCACAGCCTTCCTAATCCCGGTCTCGTCGGAACCCGGGGGCATTTTCCGGGATTAAAACCCTCACAACATCAAGGTTAACTATGTTATGCGGAGTTGTAAAATAATTAGAAATATAGTTTTCTGCTTGTTTGTCAAAACCTGGCCCAAACGTTTGGCCTATGTCTCCTGACAACCTTCCGGGTATACTTTGATTGTATAACTTTATGATCGGTAGAACATGGGTTTGGTTCAATTACATTGAGCAATGATGGTTTTGTAACTGTTAAATTAATCCAGTTCCGTAGCGCTATTCTGTAAAATGTTTATTTAACTCAGCAGTGTCAATAGCATTTGTCTCTATTTATTAACCGACGAAAAATAATGGAGGAGGTTTTCAATTCGACACGTATATATATATTTTTTATGTATGACCACGCATAACTTTTTACAGTGTTGTCCGATTTTGATAATTCTTTTTTTATTAGAAAGGGCATACTTCCAAGGTGGTCCCATTGTCCTCATGTTAGGATCTGCTGATGATATCCTGGGGAAATTGAAGGAACTCTTCAAATTTTGGAGGCACGCTTACAGCGATTTCGGTTTTTGACTCGGTATCGGGAGCTTTTTGGCTACTAGTGCCATATAATATACTATGACAGTATAGTACGAGTACTGTATCAAGTGCACTTTCCGGATTGCAAGATCATCTCAGAAGACGAGGAGGATCCTATTGGGCATGATACAGTGTCTAGGACTACCAAAGTTGACTGGGATGTAGCCAAGGAGATAGTGAACGATCAAACTGTAACGTGGGCTATTAACAGTTTTCAACCTTTTAAAGCCCCGGGACCAGATGAGGTCTATCCTATCCTGTTACAGGCGGGTGTGCAGAAACTTTTACCACACCTGTGTAGGCTCTACAGGGCAAGCATTGCCTTCGGATATATACCCAGAATCTGGAGAAAGGTCAAGGTAATTTACATACCCAAACCGGGAAAAGCAAATTACGAGGAGGCAAAATCATATCGGCCTATAAGTCTACAATCATTCTTTCTAAAGACCTTAGAGAAATTGTTAGACCAATATATCAGGCAGGGGCCGTTGAGGTTAAACCCCTTGCATCCCCTGCAATGCGCTTATCAGCCAGGAAAATCCACAGAAACTGCCTTGCATCATGTGGTAACCCGAGCTGAAAGTGCGCTTGAAACCAAGGAAGTATGTCTAGGAGCGTTTCTAGACATTGAGGGCGCGTTCGATCGCACCACCTTTGTTTCTATGAGGACTGCTTGTGAGCAACACGGAGTACCACTCACTAATCTGTAGATGGATAGAGTGCATGCTTAAGGGCCGGCGAATACAGTCGGACTTACTGGGAGACAAATTGTCTGCAATGACTACCCGAGGATGCCCACAAGGTGGGGTCCTGTCACCTATCCTGTGGTGCTTAGTCGTAGACTCATTGATTGTAAAGCTCAATGAGGGACCATTCTACACGGTAGGGTATGCAGACGATCTAGTGATGCTGGTTAATGGTAAATTTCCGAGCACTGTGTCTGATACCCTGCAAAAAGGACTGGATCGGGTGGAAAACTGGTGTAATATAAATCACCTGTCAATAAACCCGAGTAAGGTAGCGGTAATTAATTTTACAAGGAAAAAGAATCTTACAGGTTTACGAACTACAACATTGTATGGACGTGAACTGGGATGGGCAACGGAAGTTAAATACCTAGGAGTAACACTAGATAGGCAACTTACGTGGGCTCCACATGTAGCTGCTACGATAACCAAATCCTACAGAGTTTTTGCAATGTGTCGTAGTAGCTATGGGAAGACCTGGGGGCTAAAACCCAAGGTTTTAAAATGGATCTATGAGCTGATAGTGATGCCAATACTGACGTACGGGGCCATTGTATGGTGGCCACGGACAAAGCTCTTCTACAAAGACTAAGACAAAGATCTTCTACGAGTGCAGCGTCTGGCATGTATGGCAATCACAGGAGCCTTCAGGACAACACCAACTGAGGCACTTGTGAGATTGCTTGGACAAGTTAAGTTGCACATTGCCATTGAGACCTTCGCAAGGAAAGCTTTGCACAGAATCTCTGTGGTAGATTGTGAGAAGGTATTTCTGCCCAGAACAAATCATATGCGACTGAGCATAAATACCGACTTAGACAGGATACTACGTATGAGATGTGATAAAATCACGCCTGTAATGGTATCAAGGAAAAATTATGACATTTATGTCCCGACGAGGGAAGAATGGATGAAAGGTCTACGTCCACCAGGGAAAGACACCCTTATCTGGTATACTGATGGCTCCAAAATGAAATCAGGTACCGGAGCTGGTGTCTACTCTGAAGGGTTTAAGGCTAGCTATAGCTTAGGGCAACACACTACAGTTTTCCAGTCGGAACTGTATGCTATAAATGCTAGTGTTCAGGAGATGCAAAGCCAGAAGATCACTGAGAAGGAAATACTCATTCTCAGTGATAGTCAGGCAGTGCTCAAAGCGCTCAACACTAGCAGAGTTTCATCCGCACTGGTACTGGAATGTATGAATGGCCTAAATGGTCTTGGGCAGGTGAACTCAATTAGATTAATATGGGTACCTGGACATGTAGGCATACAAGGTAATGAGCTAGCGGATGAGCTAGCTCGGAGTCACACTTCATCGGCCCGGAGCCATGTGTCGCACTTGCACCGTGTGTGATAAACATGGCTCTGACATCATATGCCGATAAGATGACAAAGGCAGAATGGGACAAAGTAGCAGGTCTAAGGCACTCAAAAAAGTTCATGAGTAACATAAAGGCAGGTTTTCTAGCGAAGGTAAGTCAACTGAGCAGGAAACAGCTAAGGTATGCCATAGCAGCGTACACAGGCCATTATAGCACCAGGTCCATGCTCTGCAAAATGGGTATTGCTGAGGATCCTATCTGCAGGGCCTGTAATGAAGACACAGAGTTCATGGAACACATTTTGTGTGAATGTGACGGATTGGCTAGAAAGCGAATGGATCTCCTGGGGGTAGCCTATCCACTGCCAGAAGATTACTGTGCCTCCAATCTAAGAGCAACCATCCAACTCTTGGAGTGGGTGTTTGAGCTTATATAGGGGAGGTGAGGGCGGGGCGAGTACAAAAGATCCATAAGGGTCGAAGTGCATCCGCTATGGCGGGCTTCACCATACTAATAATAATAATAATAGTACGAGTACGGTACGTGGCGATAAATCACTAAAAAGTAAGAAATAAAATTTTTTAACAAAAAATAGAACCGACTCAAAACGCACTAAAAAGTAAAAAATAACTGTGTCATTTAGTTGCTTTAATTTACTTAAGCATATCTAGGAGTCGGTGCCAGCCAAGGTTTCTACTTTCAAGGACCTAGAACCCACAAACTGCTTTACTACGTAAAATAAATGTTCCTTAAACTTGTCTGGCACCGACTTCATCGATATGCTTAAGTAAATTAAAGCAACTAAATGACACAGTTATTTTTTACTTTTTAGTGCGTTTTGAGTCGGTTCTATTTTTTGTTAAAAAATTTTATTGTTAAAAAATTTTATCTCTATTGAAACGATAGGTACTAGAGAAAAGGAGATAATAAAGAAGAATTCGAAACTCTCAATGTTGAGTTATAAATAAACGTTAGTGCTACAGGGCAGGATTATCTCACATATAGTTTCTACTTAACCATGTAAAAATAACCATTGTATTATAATCTACCTTTATTTTAAATTTTTTCAATTTTAAAATTTAACGGTATCCTAACGTAACGTTATCACCCTCGCCTTGTAAATCTCTTTTGTTAATCTTCTTCCATCCATTCTCTCTAAATGTCCAAACCATCTAATCATTCCTTTCTCAATTTTAGTCACTACATCTTCTTTTAGCACACTTTTCTCTTACAATACTATTTTTAACTCTGTCATATAGTTTTAACCCGCACATACTCCTCAATGCTCTCATCTCTACCGCATTTATTTTACTTTTGTGCTTCTTCTGCCATACCCAACTTTCACTACCATACATAAGTGTGGGCACCAACACACCTCTATGCACAGCGTCTTGCCATTTGGGACACTTTCTGGCTAATATTTCCTTACCAAATGATCACACTGCCGTATTAATCCACATTGTCCACAGATGTGGTCCATAGCATCAGATCCATGATATCTCATGTAATGTCACATGTAATAAGTGACGCAGTCAAGCACTAATTGGCAAAAAATAATATCTGATTTCCGCTTTCATGAAAACGGAGGGAAGACGCATTTTCGTTAGCACAATTTAACGCACCGCCATTTTATTACGCTCCAAAGATTTGCGATGAAGGGATAAAATGACGTGGAAATACATTTTTCTTCTTGCGAGGCTGTCGTCTGAATCTCTTTATTATGTTACCCTTATCCTGTTTTATTAATGAATATTTGCAAAGTTACAGCCCAAAGGATACGCGTCTTTTGTGCGTAATGATGATGACTGTGGAGTGAAAGCTTTTATGATAAAGCAGATGCTAGGCTTTTTCAAGTTGACGTTACTTTGGCCCACATAATGTTTTTCTTATTTACCTTCTATAAGTGCCAATTACACCTGATGGTAAGTGATCTACGATGGAAACAAGTCAATTCGTCAGGAGTAGGATGAAATTCATATCCCTTTCGGTTTCTATACGTACCGGAGCACAAAACAGTAGGCGGTACGTCTTTGTCGGCAGGGTGATACGAACGAAGAATAAAGCCTCCCCTCAGCCAGATCTGGACTAATTAAGAAAGTATCAAAAAAAAAAATAGTCTAACTGGTATTGTATAATTTTTTTTGAGGGTAATTTTGTAAAATTGTTTAGTACTGAGTCGAGTCGCGGACTTTGTTCTTCCTGCTGCTGTCAATCTAATGGAAATGGGTTTTTGTTGAAATAGTCACGTAATATAGATCATCTGAAGAGACTAGCGCCTAAGAGACAGGCTCGGCCTAGTTTAGTCGCTAGTGCTCATACTTAGGTGTATACAAAATTTGTCTAATATTTGTAAGTTCATAGTTTCAAGTACCTATTGTTTGTCTGGTGTCAATAAATGCATTTTTATTTTATTTTTTTTATTTATCAATCGGCCCAGCTAGGAATCGAACCCAGGACCTCCGTGTTATAAATAAAGCTTATACCGCTACGTCACGGACATCGAAAGTGTAAGAGTAGTAGAGTTCTGTGATAGAACTTGTCCAAGGAAGTAGTACTTTCATGGTTACTTCTGTCGCCAAGCAGCAATGCTGTGTTTTCGTGTGAATTGCATGGTTGCCAGTGCAGTTACAGGAACAAGAAACTTCAGTTTCCAGCTTTCAGCCGCCTTGGGCTCATCATCATCATCATCATTATCAGCCAATGGACGTCCACTGTTGAACATAGGCCTTTTTAGGGACTTCCAAACACAACGATCCTGAGCCGCATGTGCCCAGCGGCTCCCTGCGACCCGTTTGATGTCATCAGTCCACCTGGTGGGGGGTCGACCAACACTGCGCTTTCCGGTGCGAGGTCGCCATTCTAGCACCCTTGGCCCCTAACGTCCATTAGCTGTTCGAACCACGTGCCCCGTCCATTGCCACTTCAGTTCAGCGACTCGCTGAGCTATGTCGGTTATTTTGGTTCTTCTGCGGATCTCCTCATTTCTGATTCGATCACGCAGAGATACTCCGAGCATTGCTCTTTCCATCGCCCGCTGAGTGACTCTGAGCCTTCTTATGAAGCCTGCAGTTAGCGACCAAGTCCGCCTTAGGTTGCTTCCCGCGAATTATTGTTTGTCCCATTTGTAGTTGACAGTTTGTCAAATAGGTCCCATCAGCCGCGCCATATGCTTGATACGTGAATTAATAATATTTTCTTTTGTCTTCGTAGTAAAATATATTGTCAGTTATCATAAAATCAATCTACTACAAAATATAGAGTTAAATACTAAATTAAGTGTCTTAATTCTAGGCCCAATTGAAAAACACTAGGTAAACATTCGTAGTAGCCTAGTAAGAAAGACAAGGCTCTACAATGCCGTTTCCGGTGTCAAGTCAAGGGTACTGACCTCTTTCTATATGCGGAAAATAACAAGAGGCCGGTGTATGGGACACTAGAATAAACAACTCTGACAGCTGCTGTTACTATCATTAATTATGCTGGTATCGTTTTTATTTTACACTATATTTATATATTAGCTTACACTGTACTGTTATGATATTGATAGAACTATATTAAATTATTGTTTTTTTAATGTACTATCATTTATACATTTTTGACGTGAAAACGTCTTATAATTCGATAGAGCCGGCTGCACGCACGAAAAATCATGACGTCATGCCGCGTTATCTCGCTTTAAGGCGTTCCATGTAAGGCTTAAAGTGCAAGCGAGAGCGCAGAACGAGCGACAAAGAAGCACAATCGGCCTTTGCGTTCGGCAGCGTTCGACATCCGTCTATTAAATATAATTATTAAATGTATTAATTTTAAATTAAAAATTAATATATTTATAAATTAATATATTTATTATAAATTTAAAATATAAATTTATAAAATCAAAATCAATTATTTTATTAATTTAAATTAATATTTATAAAAATATACTTAAATTAAAAATTTTAATAACCAATTAAATGCTATCATTCCATCAGTATTTTCTTGAGACGTTGTCACGTTCAACTATCGTCAGTAAACCGACTTTACAGATAACTAATTTTTTTTTTTAATTTTCAACAATGCTATAAGCATTATAAAAAATACTAAATCAAACAATTATAAAAAATACTATTAAAAATTTATAAAAAAAAATCCAGTCCGCCTGCTGCGGGGCCCGGTGGTCAGCGCTCCAGAGTGAGGAACCTCCTCAGAATACTCGCCGTTTCAAGAATTACCGCCTTCTATATCTGACGCTTGATCCAACAGCTAAGCGAAAGCTTCTTTAGGTGTTTGTCGAAGCTATAAGACCATTAACTGAAACGACTATAGGAACAATAATCGTCAATTCAACAAAATTCTTGTTATTATTAAGGTTTCTTGGAAGACATCTTTGTTAAGCGATAGGTATTCTTCTTCTTACATAAATTATTTCTGTTTCACTTGTTCTTAATCTTGTTTGTAAATAAATAACCTAGTATAAAATAAATATAACTGTCTCATGGTTATACTCTGTGGCTAGAAATCATAAGGTGCATAAGGCTTTTGAACTGATACTTTTTTTCTTCTAAGAAATTTTCAGTATAAGAATTGTGCCCCTTTTTACCCGACTGCGTCAGAAGGAGGGTTATGTTTTTCGAGCGTATGTATGTATGTCCATTTCTTCGGCACGCGCTATAGCCTAAACGACTGAACGGATTTTGACAGGTGAGGTGTCGTTGAATTCGTTAAAATTGTGGTAGTGACATAGGCTATATAAATTTTCAAAATGGTGGCTGTAAATGGGACAAAAAAGGGGGGATGTGTGTATTTCTTTCTCTTATCTTCGCAAAATGGGTGTCAAATGAAAGGTCGTAATTTTATTTCAAAAATATAAATATCATATCATGTTTGTATTGCCGTTTTAACAAAAAATGGCAAAAAGTGTACCGTATCATTTCTATACCATAAACTAAAACAAACAAGTCTCAAATAAAATTATTATTATAAAAACAAAAACCCGACTGCATAGAAGTTATGAACTGAAAAGAGAAAAACAAGGATCACTATATCTATATAAAATTTTAAATACTTTATGGTGCTGCAGGCGGGGACAAACGTAGTTTTGGTAGATCTTTCTTTCCCCGCAGAAAATAAAGTATTTTGTCCCCGCTTACATCTCCATAAAGTATTTAAAATTTTATATAAATATAGTGTTTTTCTCTTTTCAGTTCATAACTTCTATGCAGTCGGGTTTTTTGTTTTTATAATAATAATTATTCATTACAAGTTAGCCCTTGACTGCAATCATTACACTAGATGGTGAGTGACGATGCAATAATAAATATTAAGGTATACATAAGTGAGATGCAGCGGTATTCCTGAGGGATAGCCTGCTGAAGCGCGCAAGCCTTTTGGGTTATAAGATTCTCTCTACGTCAGTTCGATTTGACAGTGAATAACAGCTCTGTCGTTTATCAATGTCGGCCACCCGACGCTAACACGTACATACATCTACAATATACATATGATATGTATGGAGTCATGGTTCTTGAATATATACACTGTAAATAATCTTTATATTGTGTATGTTGTGTAGATAGGCTCCATACATGTGTGTAAAGCTAACTTTCTAGTTAGTATGGAGGTAGGCTCGTTGTTTATAGATTGTGAAGTAATGGACTTTGTTCCCCCAAAAACTGCAATTCCAAAACAAAATTAATATATTATAAAAACAAAAAACCCGACTGCTTAGAAGTTATGAACGGACATACATACATACATACATACATACGCTCGAAAAACATAACCCTCCTTCTGACGCAGTCGGGTAATAAATAATATTAGAAGCTATAACACTATAAGTGTTAGGTGTGCTAATTATTAAGACGACCTAACATTTTTTTTAGGTATGGGGTGCAACATTACCACTGGCCTCCGTGGCGCAGTTGATTCATAAGACTGGTCCTCGGTTCGATTCTCGGTAAAGCCGATTAAGATTTCTTAAATCCAAGTCTGGCTGGCGGGAGGCTTCGGCCGTGAATAGTTACCATTCCTCTTACAAATTAGTTTCCGTGTTAGATTGCATCATCACTTACCATCAAGTGAATTTGCAGTTAAAGTTGACATCAATAAAATAAATTGCAACCTTTAGCTTTTATAAACTGACGAAGGTACCACTGAATGACGATTAGGTAAACAAATGATAACAATATCTATAGTCGTATGACCATGTTCTCGTGGATCCGTATTTGCAATATGGCAGGTATAAACTAAGCTATTTGCGAGTTTATTTGCCGGTTTGTTTGCGCGGGCCTTGTGTCGTGGATCGTATAGAAGATCAACACGTTACACGGAATACTAATGAGCCGCTGATAAAGCTCAATTTACGAGCCCCGCATTAACACGCCTGCGTTTTACTACTTGCATACACCGGCCCATATTACATTACTAATTAAGCTCATGCTTATGTAGCGTTCAGTATTTCTAGGAATTGCGTTGCGTGTGTGTAGGTTTTGTTTATGATATAGACATCATATTTTTTAACCGACGAAAAAAAAACGGAGGAGGTTCTCAATTCGACACGTAAGTATATATTTTTTTTATGTATGACCACGACACGACCAACTTTTTACAGAGTTGTCCGATTTTGATAATTCTTTTTTTATTAGAAAGGGCACACTTCCAAGGTCATCATGTTAGGATCTGATTATGATATCCTGGGAAAATTTAAGGAACTCTTCAAATTGTATAGGCACCCTAGTTGTATGCCAGCCTAGGTTTCTACTTCAAGGTTACCTAAAACCCACAAACTGCTTTACTACGTTAAATAAATGTTCCTTAAACTTGCTTCATAGATATGCTTAAGTAAATTAAAGAAACTAAATGACACAGTTATTTTTTACTTTTTAGTGCGTTTTGAGTCGGTTCTATTTTTTGTTAAAAAATTTTATATGCGTTCAGTAGCAAGTAATAATTTTTTATAGTAAGTAAAGTAAGTAAGTATGACGAAACAACACCTCTTGGGGCACCCGTGGAAATAGAAACGCGTCTTTCAAAGCGCTGTCTGGAAACGACATGGTGACCATAACTGCGTGTCCCTTCGCTGGCAACCATACCACAACCAACCGTAGACCAAAACAGAAAAATGCAGAATGCTTTGTGAAAATGAGCCTACATTGTATATTATGTATGTACCTACTTTATTAAACTAAACTTAATTGCGACTACATAAACAACTGCCCAGTGGCGCAGTGGGTAGTGACCCTGCTTCTGCGTCCTAGGCTGTGGGTTCGATTCCCACATCTGGAAAATGTTTGTGTGATGAGCATGGATGTTGTCCAGTGTCTGGGTGTTTATCTATATATTATAAGTATTTATGTATAATATATATAAAAATATTCATCAGTTATCATAGCACCCATAACACAAGCTACCTACTTAAGAGTACGCTTACTTTGGGGCTATATAGCGATGTGTGTAATTGTCCTATAATATTTAACTAAGAATGAGAAATCTGGACAAGTACCGACTAAGGCGTACCGCCAAGCGACTTAGCGTTCCGGTACGATGTCGTGTAGAAACCGAAAGGGGTGTGGATTTCATCCTATTCCTAAAAATTTAGCCCGCTTTCATCTTAGATTGCATCTTCACTTAACATCAGGTGTGATAGCAGTCAAGGGCCAAATTGTAGTAGATAAAAATGTGCAGCAAACCGAAAAAGAGTTCGAGCATACAATAGACAATTGTTTTTTTTAAACACATAAGTAATTACGCAAAAGAGGAGATGTTTGCCCGGGATTGCCTAGACAAACACCGCTTTAAATACTAGCTATTTCCTAGTGGCCCGATAAAACAATAATGTACACTATTTTAAAATAAATTAATCAATCTAGGTGCATGTTACAAAACAAAAAGAATCATTGGTCACTTTTAATTGAAATCACTGCAATAACAGAGCATGTTAGCCGCACCGCCTGCGGGCACCCATGCGTGAAGCTCAGGTGATATCCAGTACGATGGAAACTAAATTTGTTTTATATCAAACACGTTAACACGCATTCTAAACCCTATTACAATACACGTACAGTCCATAATAGCAGCGCAGTTGCAAACAAAATGTGCTGTAGGCGACCATTATTGGATTCCATGGAGCGAAAGTTATGTAAACGGTCGAAAATAATTCGTTGAACGCATTATTTAATGTCGATGAAATTTATTATGATGGTACCTGCCTTAGCTATTGATTCGCCCCTATTTAATAAGGGTTGGAATGAGCCAGACCTCTATGGAGATCAAAGCTTTAGAACGGACTAGACTATGTTATATCTTAGGCTTCGACGGTAAGGATAGTTTAACATAGTCTAATAACTAATAATCATTTATTATGAAAACTACATCAAATCGTCATTTCTGTTAGACAGTACAACCAGATTTCCAATATCGTTTCTGCCGCGCACGTGTAAACTATGGAATCAACTTAATACTGCGGTATTTCCTACCAATTTTAATATGGGGCTACCTATTTAGGGAAAGAGTAGATAAACCAATTCTTCAAAGGCCGGCATTAGCAGTGCCTGTCGTTTTCCAAATATCATCATTGAATAGGTAGTACAGTCATTTGGTCGAAAAAATAGAGGTTACCTGGAAAGTTTTCCGGGAGTTTTGAAAATTGGCAATTTTATAGATTTTGATATGCTCTTTCCAAATTTCAATTTTTCCACCTCGTATGTTTGCCGCTCGCGCCGCCATATTGAAAAAATGGCACCCAAAAGCAGTTTTTTGAAAATAACTCCTTTCTAGCGCATTTTACAGGGAAAACATATCAATACAAAATAAAAGTAGAGAAAATTTCCTACAATTTATGTCATAACCTTTTCTAACGTAAATATAAATGGTGGCTATCAAAAATTAACAATTGAGAAAGTCATTAAGTTAAAAATAATTTATTTACTACTTTAATCAGTGTTATAAAATAAAAATAAATAAATAAAAGTCTTACAATAGATTAAATGATGAAGCGGAACAGACAAACAGACAAATAGACTTCATCAGTCTTGTGTTAACATGGCTCGAGTCGATATTAATTAGCCGTCGTAATTTATCAAGGGTTTCCAGTTTAATGCTCAGATGTTTATCAAGTCATATTTAAATCGAGGAATTATTAATAGTTTCCTAAGCTATATTAATTACTATTACACGTACTCTGGATATACTTCCTGGCAAATAGGCGACATTAGTAGGTACTTGCGACTAAGTAGAGCTTTTAGTGACTCGTGCAGGGAAGTACGACTACTATGTTCATAGCAGCCATAAAGCAGCAATTGCTATGTAAAGGTTAGAATGTCGGTACCGATATGATACAGGCAAAAACCTATAAATCTAAGCGACAAAGTCGCCCAGACCTGACAGAAACTCCTCACCGTACGCTTCACTCCGAAACCGCAACATCCTCAGGAGATATTGATTCTACAATGCTCAGTTGCGAGGTTCTTCGCAACTTAATATTGTACAATCGTACGTAGTTTTGTAATCGCACGTGGTAGTCTGTCTGACATGGGAGACTCTGTCGCTTAGTTTCATAGGTGTTTCGCAGTAAAATATTTCCTTTTTTTTTATTACAACACTAGTTAGCCCTTGACTGCTATCACACCTGATGTAAAGTGATGATGCAGTCTAAGATGGAAGCGGGCTAACTTGTTAGGAGTGGGATGAAAATTCACACCCTTTCGGTTTCTACACGACATCGTACCGGAACGCTAAATCGCTTAGCGATACGTCTTTGTCGGTAGGGTGGTAACTAGCCACGGTGAAAGCCTCCCACCAGCCAGACCAAGACAAATTAAGAAAAATCTCAATCTGCCCCGCCGGGAATCGAACCCAGGACCTCCGTCTTATAAATCCACCGCGCATACCACTGCGCCACGGAGGTTGCTGTGTATAATGAGCTATTTTTTGTTCTCAATAAATTAGACCTTGACTGCAATCTCATTTGATGGTAAGTGATAATGTAAAAGATGGATGCGGGCTAACCTGTAAGGAGAATAAAAAAATCCACGCCTCTATCGGTTTCGAAACGAAAACGTACCGGAACGGGCAGGGCGGTAACTCGCCATAACCGAAGCCTCCCATCAACCGATCTTCTGCAAAGAACGACTGCTTCTATACAATAATTAGGTAGTTATTTCTTTTTATTTATCTTATTACCCTTGTTACGACAGGTCGTCACAGTTAGCAACTGTCAGCAGAAGTTTCATAATATAGAGCAAGCTCGACTGAATCATTATTCACACAGAACACGCGCGCCGCTCGGCGGCAAACGGAGAAATTCAATTAGCTTCATACGGAGACTTCCAGACGTAGACATCTATTTGATAAAAGAAAAACCGACGAGTGCTAGTCGGCCAACGCCAAGACCGCTACCAAAAATCTCAGTTACAGCTGTTGCCTGAACTGAGGACGGGGGCAGGCAACATGTCATGACAAATACATAACAAAAAATAGAACCGACTCAAAACGCACTAAAAAGAAAAAATAACTGTGTCATTTAGTTGCTTTAATTTACTTAAGCATATCTATGAAGTCGGTGCCAGCCAAGTTTAAGGAACATTTATTTTACGTAGTAAAGTCGGTTCTATTTTTTGTTAAAAAATTTTATTTCTTACTTTTTAGTAATTTATCGCCACGTAGCGTACTCGTACTATACTGTCATAGTATATTATATGGCACTAGTAGCCAAAAAGCTACCGATACTGAGTTGAAAACTGAAATCGCTGTAAGCGTGCCTCCAAAATTTGAAGAGTTCCTTCAATTTCCCCAGGATATCATCATCAGATCCTAACATGAGGACAACGGGACCACCTTGGATGTATACCCTTTCTAATAAAAAAAGAATTATCAAAATCGGACAACACTGTAAAAAGTTATGCGTGGTCATACATAAAAAAAAATAAAAAAAAAATATACGTGTCGAATTGAGAACCTCCTCCGTTTTTTTTCGTCGGTTAAAAAGTCAAATCATTATTATCAGCTTACTTTAAAGGCCTTCAAGAGGGCCAAGCCTGTCTCTTGTAAGCCGTTAGATACTTATCCAATAGCTCATGGGTAGCTTACGGCTTAACTTAGACTGGACTGAACTAGCTTAACGAAGCGGCGCGTCATATTCGTCAACTGCAAATTATAATATTCATCTCTAATTTCAAGTAGTTAAGGTACAAAGTAGTACCATTAAAAAAAATAAAAATGTAGCGACAAACGGCGGTGCTACGAATTTGCTATTGGCAGAAATAAGGACGCATCGCTTCGCTTCGCCTGTGCGCGTCTGAATTGAGCATAAAGCCACCACGCTGCTCCGAGGCAAAATAGCGGGATCACACGTTTATATTTTGCGCTATACCTTTTTGTGTAAAGGTAAAACATAAATCCAGTAAGTTGAACGTTGTAATCCTGTAAGTCGACTATTCGAGCACTGTGTGTGTCTCATATTAATTGATATCGTTAAGGAGAAACGCCTATTAGTGAAATACCCTCCCCGGGGACGCATGACCTGTCATTTGCAGGAATTAACACCCCATACTGTCTCACCCGTCGAATTACAACCCTCCTTATCCCTGTGAGAATAATGACTGTTAGTCTTTCCGATTTGGGTGTTCTAGGGGAGACAGGGTGTAATGGAATTCATTATTGGTTTAACTTTTAAATTTACAATTAGGAATAAATAATAATGCTCCGTTTTAAATTGAAAGCTTGTGATACCCAGACTTCAGTCAATTTATGAAAGATTTATGTCTATCAAATTATGGTCCTAATATATGTATGTACTATGGTAGCTATGGTGTATCGTGATGGCTTTGGGAAGTGATGAAGTTTGAATCATTGAAGCAAAATTCTTTTTGCTTCAATGACCGATGATTGTGCATGAAGATCATCAGTAATTGAAGCAAAAAAAAGGATGTTTTTCATAAAACATTGTATTTGCCTACTATACTTACCTATGCAGGATAAGTATTTTTACGGCCGAGTGGCGCAGTGGGTAGTGACCCTGCTTCTGCGTCCTAGGCCGCGGGTTCGATTCCCACATCTGGAAAATGTTTATGTGATGAGCATGGACGTTTTTCAGTGTCTGGGTGTTTATCTATATATTATAAGTATTTATGTATAATATATATAAAAATATTCATCAGTTACCCATAACACAAGCTACCTAAGCTTATTTTGGGGCTATATAGCGATGTGTGTAACTGTCCTATAGTATTTATTTATTTATTTTATTTATTTATACTTACCTGGGAGCATGCGCTCAGTTTCTCTGACTGAACGGGAGTATGAACTTTCGGCTAGAGCAGTAGAGCTGTAAATCGCAGTTTCAGCTTTTATCAAATGACTAATAAGTAAGTATCAGAAGCACTTAGTCAATTTATATACTACTAATTGGCAGAAGATGTAAGTAATATTCAACGAAAATCCAACGCTTGTTAGAGATTCATCTGGTAAGGCATATAGCTAATAAAATACACCGAACTGCGCCTTTTAAACTAAAGGCAGAAAAATAATATCTAGTACAAGTAATTATAAAGTAGGCTAATTACCACCCTACCGACAAAGACGTACCGCCAAGCAATTTAGCGTTCCGGTACGATGTCGTGTAGAAACCGAAAGGGGTGTGGATTTTCATCCCATTCCTAACAAGTTAGCCCGCTTCCATCTTAGACTGCATCATCACTTAACATCAGGTGTGATAGCGGTCAAGGGCCAACTTGTAGTCGATAAAAAAAAAACTTATAACTTATATAACTTTTGTAACAAGATTAAAATCCAAAGTATTATTTTTAATTAATAAAATATTAATTTATTTTTATATTAGATAATAAGCTTTTTTCTTTGTTTTGTGTACGTGCACCCGAACCTACTCCATGTATACACTTTTCCTCGTATCATTGGTTGTCTGGAAGAGATCGCTCATTAGCGATAAGACTGCCAATTGTACATTAGTTTTTAAGATATTTACTTTTTGTAACTTTGTTTTTATCATTTGGTGTACAATAAAGAATAATTCATTCATTTATATTAATAATGCTCCTTTGTTTTCTTATTCATTTGTAAAACAAAATAATATAATTGGAACACGAAAAATAAAGGAGCTTAAAACTTGAAATTGTAAATAACATTGTCTAAACAGAAGAGGAGGAAAAATAACTTTTACGACTGGCTTCAAACTCTGTCACGGAGAGCTCTCCGCGTCTCCGCAAAGTATTTCAGAGTCACTGTCTCAATTATTACGAGGGCCAAGACAACTTTAACGTTATTTTTTTAACGAAATTGTGTTTTAAATATATTAATTTCAGTAATTTTATTCATTAGTTTCACAAAAAATTTCGTTTTATATTAATTACGTTATATTTAGGTTTTGATACGCTCCTTCATATTATATTATGTGTAGTAATGATTTACGTAGCGGTCAAGTGAAAATCGCCATGAAATGCAGTTGTTAATGGAGAAACACTGCAGTTTATTGAACACTTACTACAACACACTAGATGTTTCCATCGACTTGAGGAATTGTTGTTAAGCCTTACGTCCCTGTCAACCCGTTAAGTTGATTAGCAGTAGAAATAAGCATGGAGTTAGGGTTGGTCCTCAAAGAAGCTCTACTTAGTAAAATCAAATAAAGGAAAATGAGAGATCTAAACAAACAAGATGTTTCTAAACGTTGATTGATGATAATGATGATTTGAATAAGATAGACCGTATTTACTATCTACGACAATGCCATAAAGTATAGAATACATATGTTAAAATAGTTATAAAAAAGTTCAGAGCTACAAAAGTAATTAAAATCATTTGACCGAGTGTCAAAATTGTTTAAAAAACTGCTATTAAGCTAAAAATCTCTTAGCTAAACTAAATTATTCTGCTTATTATATTCTCGAGATTACGGTATCCGATCGGTATATGCCGGAATTTCCCTAGTTCATTCCTCCATCTGTCTCCATTCAATCTATTTTGCATCCTGGTGAACCCCATCAAACGCGTCGACGATTGGGCGGGAAAAGTCGATAGTTTCCCAACACATCGAACCCTTTTATAAAGGAAAAGTTTTGCGACAAAAAGCAAATGACGCGGAAGTATATTTTTGTCTCGTCAGCCATTGCCGTAAATCCTTTTATTATGTTATCTTGACGCCGTATTGATTATTTATCAGGGTTACAGGAAAAACTTGCACGCCTCTTTTTGCTGTAATGCTATAGTGAGTGTATGGTTGACCGAGCATCTGTGTGATGGGACATTGATAGATTGATCTATGGACCCCTAATCCGTGTAGTTTTTGGGAACCGTTGTTCCGCTTCAGTGGAGGCGATTGCATGTTCCGTTGGTGCGAGTATGGTACTACGTAACGTGCTAAAAATTGCTCGGTGCATCCTATTTGGATTGTAAATGTAAAATATTGTGTTTTGTGCTTGTATTAAGTATCATACATATATTATATGATGGCGCCTGCGTCACCGTACGCGACTAGAAAGAAGTCTGTGAACTACACGTGCACCAGCCACGCCCTCTTGCGGCGACGCATCGTTCGATATCCCCACTCACCCCTCTACTTGAGTTATTCTAACTTGTATAAAAGGAGCGGGTTTACAACTGGTGGGCAGTCTTGGCTCTGGCTTGGCGCGGTGTACATGTTGTACTTTGCTAATAGCTTAACCTAGACAAATCGAATAGTTAATTTGTGCAAACGAATTAATTATTATTCTCAGCCTGAGACGCAGTGTCTTGGAGGTTGCATTAATTAACACGAGACGTAACGTATCATTGTAATACCATAATTTTCCAGTAGTAATTCACTGTTACTTAGGTTGCTGTTAATTATTCTTTCAGTTATCTATTTGTGGTTTAGTTATAATTACTCTAAATACAAAGGCTTACCCTTTTATTTTATTAACTATGTCTGACCCACTTTCGTCATATACATCTTCTAGGGCAAGCGCGGTTTAAAGGGGTTGTTTCAGATTTGTATGGCGCCTTGGCCAGGTATATGTACAATAATTCAATATGTTTAGAGTGATAAACTAGACGTTAATTATAGTTTATTTCTTACGGAATAGTCCTATTTCAAATTGTAGAAAATAATTCTTTAAAGACGTATAGGCAATACAATGGCGTAGTATATGATTGAACATTGACATTGACAGCTGTCATTAAAATAAATAATAATTACGATTTAAAATGTAATATTAATATAACATAAATAATAAGTCACAATCATCAAAAGGTAATAAACACGAGAAGTCCAAAGAAAAGCCAGGTTGTTTCAAAAATAATTCAATAAACAATAACACTCAAACGCAGCCGAAACACGAATTGAGCAGAGAGAAAAGGTAAAACGTGACAGAAGACAAATGACTTTTTTCATCCTTCTTTTTATCGTCTACAAGTTACTACGAAGAACGCATTCTGATGTATTTATGTGGTATCTATGGTCAAGAGCACTAATTACTATGGACTAGCACCAAAAGTTGTCATTTTGCAAATGGTCTGTGGCAGAAGGTATTGATTTGTAGATTTTGCAATTACAAATTATTTTATTTGAAACCACTTAAAAGTATAATTTATTTTTATTACCTTGATTTTTTATTATTTTTTGACATATTGTACTAAGAGAAATGAAGCACAAGCAACCCCTTTTCATTAAAAAAATTTCATCATTGCTTTCCATTAGCCATGATTTCATGATTCAACTATTTAGGTAATTTATTGCCTTTAATAATTGTGCGATAAGTCTAAAATCGTAATTTTTGATTGATAAGACATATTATGACGTAAACTTGAACACGTCGTTGTACCCGACACTTCAGAAATTACTTTAAAAGCAATTTCTAAGAACATAAATTTATCTCAATAAGAAGTTTTTATTAGTAGAGGAGCAATTATAGAGGCGTAAGTAAAAGTTGTCCGCTTCCGCCGCGGGGCAGCAGTTGCCTACCAAGTTATGCCAGTTATGACTACGGTGCCCATAAACATCTTTTATGAGTGTTACATTATATTATATATCAAAGAATTTTGGCATCGTCGCCATATTATATGGACAAATATTTATGCATAACTAGAGAACGCTTAGTCTTAGGCTTAGTCCTAAAAAGTTTATTTTTTACGAAAACAGATAGCTAGATAGACAACCTTACTTTCGCGTTCATATTAATAGCTATAGATAAGACTACGTTACTTTTTACAATTTGATTAGTTGTGTTTAATAAACAGACAATCACAACTATAGTTTATATTTAAGAATAAACATAATATCAAAAATTGCGGAACCGACGGTATCCCGATTATGTTTATTCTTAAATATAAATAATCCCTTAAGTGTGGGTAACACTTTTGAATAAAAAAAAAAGAATAACTATAGTTATAAATCTACACTAACCCTTGGCCTCACAATGGCGGGGAATCCGATAAGGCGGCAGAAAGAAAAAAATATCAACACCTGGTAATTTCCCCATTAAATCAGCTAGAAGTTGACGCGGTTAATAAATATTTGAAAGAAAACCAAGTCATACATCATAACTCATTAATTTGTATTTGTGTTAACAAAAACATTATAACTTATCGCCTCATCTTTTATTTCACAAATCAATCTTAACATGGAAAAGTAAGGAAGTACAATTTTCTTTATTCTTTAACCTTCTAATACCTTCGAGATATTCTCGTGTCATAGGTAAGAAAAGTTCAACATTTATATATTCTCACTTATCGGCAAATCTTGAATGTCATGAGAATCTCTGTTAGTTTTCAACGCTGCGAGTATAAAGACGAATCCGAGTGCCCGTAATCCTTGAGAAGGGAAAATGCTAAGCTGTCTTTAATACCAAAGTGTCAAGCGCAATCGAGCGGACATCTAACGACTATAGAGACCAGCCAAGCGGGTCGGGACAGTCCCATTTAATCCAAAAGTGAGGCCACCCTGTTAATACCAAACTCAACTAAGGAGTGCTGTGCCATCTTATCTAGCGTCTCGTGATGCCGTTGACTTACATTTGATTGCCCAAGTTTTATTGTGACTAACTTCGTCACTAATTTTATTGGCTAACTGAAACTACAAACTTTTTGGAATGAACACATTTTGGTTGTTTTGGTCGGGATTGAACTAGTTAACTCGTTTGCATGAAGTCTGACTCAAAAATATTTAAAAAACAGAATACAGTTTTAAAATTTTTAATTATTATCTGATTTTTAGTTTTGATTGAAACTAAAAATCAATTGAAATGTT
The DNA here is from genome assembly GCA_034621355.1 of Mycalesis mineus. Classification (NCBI taxonomy): domain Eukaryota; kingdom Metazoa; phylum Arthropoda; class Insecta; order Lepidoptera; family Nymphalidae; genus Mycalesis; species Mycalesis mineus. The sequence goes on from CM067892.1 coordinate 14,140,490, forward strand.
TAATCAGCAGGTAAAATACTGTCGCAAATCAAAGTTTACAGTGACAATTTTTAAGATTTGAGGGAAATAATAAACAAAAACTATACTTTTTGCAATATACAAAGGCGAGTGAGCTTTACTCGTGGTTGAACGTATATAAATATGTACATTTCTGTAGTGTGCGTGACTGACGAAGCGATCAGTTGCGACAGCACCTCGCAACAGCCACTTTTGCTTGTTGTTTCTACGACGTTTATTGACAGTACTTTGTAGCATTAGTTATATAATTATACTTAATACTCGCCTTCGTGAATTGCAAAAAGGGTTGCTACCCTTTTTGTTATCATCTACCTACTGCTGTAGGTAGACGATACCAAACAAAATTGACGAATGGTATCACCGCAGCATTAAAAAAGCTAAAAACAACAATCACGCTTCAACAAAACAAATTTCCTGACCAATAAAAATTTTACACTCTCATACCGCGTTTTAACAAATAAAACCACTATTGAATATTAGATCGTAAAGTTAAACCCAAACAGTGCGAACGAGAGTTTCTGTATCCCTTAGTAAGAAATCATTTCGAAACGATGAATATTTGGTTCAATCACTCACCGCGCAGAGCCAAGAAATAAATAAATATTATAGGACAATTACACACATCGCTATATAGCCCCAAACTAAGCGTAAGTAGCTTGTATTATGGGTGCTATGATAACTAATGAATATTTTTATATATATTATACATAAATACTTATAATATATAGATAAACACCCAGACACTGGAAAACATCCATGCTCATCACACATCCAGATGTGGGAATCGAATCCACAGCCTCGAACGCAGAAGCAGGGTCACTACCCACTGCGCCTGTCGGCTGTCAAAAAGAACTCAAAAGAAATCAAAACTAAGATAAATTAAGAAAAACCTCAGTTATCTATACATTTGTGTGTGTATTTATAACATTGTACATACATCCAATGCACAAGTACATAACATAGATTTATTGATAGAAATGTAAATTTAAAAAAAAAAGGCTTTTTGTTATTTACTCATACAATGAATTCTCTCTTATTTGCATCGTTCGTTGTACAAAAATGAATTTTTAAGTTACGTTAGTCTGTGCTTGAAACACCATGCTTGATTGAAAGCTATGATTTCATCTAAGGTAGAACGTGCTTAACTATGATGCCGATTACCTTACCTTAAAAGTGTACAAATATGGCTTAAGTGTAAAACATGATTCAACACTCGATTACGACACTCGAGCGAATTGAACTCATACTGAAGATAATGGCCGTGTGTGCAGTGGGGAACAACAACTCGGAGAACAATTCAATTTACTTTTATGGAAGGTGATCCCTCTTCGGCGTCGGCGTCTACGAAAACTAATCATTGGAGCCCCCACCCTCGTGATTCCTTATCTCTTTGAAGATTTTCTTTTAAATCCCAACGCCGAATTCGCGGTGAATTCTGTGGGTGAGATGATGAAAGTAAAAGTGCAATTCGGCGGCGTAATCGCATTCTATTATTTTTTATTTTAAGTCTGTGATGCAGATCAAAGTAATAGAATCCCTTGTGTATAGTCTTATTTTTTAGCAAATAAAGCCTCGAAAATGTTTTTTTTAATAGTAGGCTTGTGCTTGTCTGCAAACTTAGAAAACAATAATGAGGTCTAAGTTAGGGCGCGTTGTCTAGAAAATACTTTCGAGATGAATTACTTTCGTAACTTGAATTTTCACAAAATGTTGATACATTCTAAGAATCCAACAAAAATTTGTATAATACTCCTAGTTATTTTGTAGAATTTGTAATTACAAGTCTGCGAAGTATTAAAATATAGATAGTTTACTTTTCAATTAAGGCGGATTATCTGCATGTTCCATCAATCATTAGGTACTTACACGCACACATACATACTTAGGTATACACAATTAAAACACATACAGGTAAATAATATAGTTTCCTTTGTTAGTAAGTGATAATCTCGTCTGGCGTACCCAGCAGTCATTAAAGCAGGATAATCCACTTAGTCTGCCCCACACTAGCGCTGAGCCTATTGATATTTGACAGCGATAAATGCAACCCCATTAATCGATTCATTTTACTTAATTTTTAGGGTTCCTTAATCTCGAAAGAAAAAACGAAACCCTTATACAAAAACTTCAATGTCCATTCGTATGTCCGTCATCTGTCAAGGCCCTTTTTTCTGGAACGCGTGGAAATATTAGGCTGAAATTTATATTAAATAGTCTAATGTTTCTTGGAACTGAAAAAAAATTAAACTTTTAAGCCAGCACAATAAAAAAATACAGCCATTTATATGCTGACACTCGAAAGGCAATCATAACCTACATGGTTGCTTCCTTCTTGTGAACTCAGAATGTTGAAATTTGTTACGAAGCAACGTCATATTGAAATTCATATCAAATACTCAAGTATATAATACATTTATGCTGTAAAAAAATCAAATATATAAAAAAATATATCAGGTTTGTACAGAACCCTCGGTGCGCGAGTCCGACTTATACTTGGCTAGCTCTTGATGTGTAGCACATGTAACAATTTTTTATACCTTCATAGTGTGATTTTCTAATTATCCTCTATCTTTATCGATAATCTATAGAGAAAGAGAACGAGAGAATGTTACTTAATGCTATTTGACTGTATGTAATATTTATACCACAAATACTGTATGATAAAGTTCTTGTAACAGTTAAATGCCCCCATATTTTTGCGTTAAAGTCATAAAGAAAACTCCACGTGTGACCAAGATAGACAACTTATTGTACTTGATGCCTTAAGGACGAAAACAAATCAAAACATTCCCTTTCCTCTGTGAAAACACCTCGTTAGTTACCTGAGTTCTGCCCTCGGCGAAATCACGTCGTTGGTATGTTTGGAAACGAAGCCTGTGTGACAAATAGTCCTTTTTGGGAGTGCGGTCGTATCTTTTTTCCCATAATCTTCTTACGTTCTATCGAACCCACATTTTTTGCAGTGTTTTCTTTTACTTTTTGTATATCGACAACGCTTGACTGCGATTTCACCTGTTGTTAGGTGCTGATATTTACTATACGAGGTAAAACGTGTATAAGGTTCAATTCTCATCTGATTTTCTTTCTTTGAATTCCTCAGTATCTAAAGCCAAAAGTTTTTGTACCTACTGCCTGAGTTTTCAATGATGACTATAGTTTTAGATCAATATGTCCTATGGATCCCATACCTCAAACATGGTTGCTAAATATGGGCCTTGTGGAAGGCTCAGAACCATTCAGCGCGTAATGGAACGAGTAACTTTTGAATATTTATGAGTAAGCGAATCAGAAATAAGGAGATCCGCAGAATAATGAAAGTAGTCGACGTAGCTCAACAAGATTCAAAGCTTTTATGTCCTAGAAATGGACATAAATTAGTCATATCAGCTTTTCGCCTCCGAAAAGTACATAAATCTTTTGTAGGATTGGGTGTACTCTTCTACAACAAGATGCCCAATTCAGTTTTAGATCTGCCATTGCATAAGTTTAAGCAATGTATTAAAAGTCACTTACTGAGTTTCTTGCCGGCTCTTCTCAACAGGGCCTGCCTTTCAAGCCGGTGGTAGAGTCACTACAAATAGTTCAATTTAACGTTTCAAGAGCTTGTAATAAGCCTACTTGAAATAAACGATTTTGAATTTTTTTTGAATTTTTTAGCTCACATTCCAGATAGCAATTGGTTTGAGTTTGAAGAGGGTAGATAGCTAGTAAGCAAAGCATAAGCAAAAGTTTTAAGTTTTGTATTAATAACTGTTTTACCTGCCACGGCCTTAAGGTTAAAACGTTAATTGTATTTTGAGAACATTATAAACTTTATAAAGGTACTTAACCTTTAAGAAAAAGGTTGTGCGTATAAAAAAGACAAATTAGGAGTCCTCTTGTCCTAAAATTGTATAGTATCAAACAAAAGTTCTTTCATAGACTAGCTTTGTACTGAATAATTAGTTTCATTTGGTCCAGACGCTGTAATGGACGTTAATTGGCGGTTTTGGGGTATTTCAAGCTTTGGGTTGCAACATTTATTTTTTTGAATGCAAATTGGAAAATGTTTGTTTTTTTACCTATTGAAACTTTAATGTAACCAACTGAATGCACAGAAAACCTTCACACTTACGTTTATTTTCCAATACAAAACAAAATAAAACAATAAAAATACAAGTAGGTACTAACAGAAAACTGTATATTTAGTTAACTCAGAATTGGTAAAAAACCATATATCTCACAATTTTTACTAATTTTTGTCCGGACCCTTTTTAAAACATCCCAATGACTCGAGATCATAATTACGCAGTTTCCGCTATCTTGGCTTGTCTATTTTGACAACCTATGTCATTGTCAAAATTGTTAATGACACAGTCACATTAACGTTGGTTAGAAAGATTCCTTATTGTATAATATACTTAGGCTATAAAATTATACTCTTAGTAAATCGGCGCGCAAAAATCTTACTCCTATTACGAGATCTAGATAGGTACAGTTTTGACGACCTCCGTAGCGCAGTGGTATGATGAGGTCCTGGGTTTGATTCCCGACAGGGCAGATTGAGATTTTTCTTAATTTGTCTTGGTCTGGCTGGTGGGAGGCTTTCGCCGTGGCTAGTTACCACCCTATCGATAAAGACGTATCGCCAAGCGATTTAGCGTTCCGGTACGATGTCGTGTAGAAACCGAAAGAGGTGTGGATTTTCGTTCCACTCCTAACAAGTTAGCCCGCTTCCATCTTAGACTGCATCATCACTTAACATCAGGTGTGATAGCAGTCAGGGGTCAACTTGTGGTCGATAAAAAGTTTTATCCTTAATCCATAATATTAATTTCATTATGTATAATGAATATAACTCTTACATTAAACGCTAAAATATGATAAATGTTGCTGAATAAGAAAATCTCAGGCCGGAGATGGGGTCCTTTGTTCAGCGGTGGCGATAAAATTTACATAGGTCGCCGAGAGCCGCTGGCCGACTCGTAAAATTTATATCGAGATCTTCCTTGTGCAGAAAAAGTATGTCAGTCATTTGTGTATTGGTCTTTGTTCGGAAACTGAGAGTTGTTTTCGGTTATTTCAAACACATAGGCACAGCATTGTTATTGAGATTTTTTCCAAGAAATTTTCAGCATAAAACTTCATCCCGTTCGTGTTACACTCCCGTGCTTCGGATAACACGCTAACTTGTCGATCTCGATCATTATCTCCGTCGCATTTGATGGCAAATTCGCATTGGAAAATCTTGGTGATCAGTGGATCTAAGACTAGATAGAGCTTAGACTCTAAGCTCTATAGCTCTTCTTTGTTAAGGAGTGGATCGTATGAATAGTCAGATAATTTTGACAAAAATGGCGTACAAATGTTTTGTGTACTACCATTAGTTAAGACCGTTTTAATGAGAGGTTCATCAAAATGGTCAAATTGAAAAGCGCTGCAGTTCAGCTGTCATATTTGTGAAGAATTAGATATTGTATCAGGTAGAACTTTCATCGCTGTTTTACAGTTCAAAAATTCGTCTCAGATTCCGATCAATTTAACGCACTTTAATGTGTTTCGTACTGGGTGTACAATGCTGAGTGTTCTGCTTTATTACAGGCGATGATATCCACTTATTTACTCAGTTCGGTTGTCTGCTCGTTCCGACAGCTATTAGTATAAAAAGCTAATCAATAGGAAAGTTAGTTATTTAAACATTTAAAAATAGAAACATTTTCGTAAATATTTAAAATTGAACGTAATTGAGCGTGTTATTACATTCTACTTCTACTTGTTACGTGCAGCCAAGTCAAGGACGCTGCCGTGTAAGCGATGGCCTAAAAACCTGCACACTGAACCAGTCGCACGAGGCGCTTACACAGCAAGATCTACATGCAAGTCTCACGTGAATCGCTGCTACCTCTAAAGTTAGGAGCCTACGAGAATCACTTCACTTCGTCACCTTAGGCGTAGCTAGGATGTAGAAGATCAATCGTGATCTTTAGTATGTAGAAAATCAATCGTTGATCTTTAGTCATGTAGTTTAATTATATTGTAATTAATTATTAATCAAATAATTATTACGTATTGCATTTCATTTCTTTCCGAGCCCCTAGCTTACCCCCTAAACATAATTTACTCACTATCACATTTGCCTTGACTAATAACATTTTTACACGTCGACTTAATGTAGTAGTGTCTATTGTGTATTGGCTAGCCGGAGTATCACCGGCTGAGATGAAGGATAGGGTATATTTAGCAGGGCGTCTAATGTTCACCGCTATTTGTTAGCGTCGAGCGGCGGCTCCGAGTAAATAAATTGTGGCGTTGTGGTAGCTGGGAATGGACGTGAGATGACTGCGAGCGGTGGCGCCGTGTGCTAAATCAGCTGTATTTTAGTCTCTACATTTAACTACTCTATACACGAGAGGGTATAAAACACACAAACTGTTTGGATTTGAATTGCTGGGATGCAAAGTAAAGTGGTAAGCACTAACAAAATCAAGGTTAAGGTTTGGTATTGCAGCTACAAATTTTTTGATACATTTACAGTCTAGAAATCTATCTAGTGACGGGACCGACGGCTTAATGTACTCTCCGTGGCACGGGGGTGTAACACCATCAACTTCCAGACTCCGGGCTTGGAATGTACTGAATATTTCATAGAAGAATGAAAAAGCTCAGAAAACACTATCATCAACATCTGATAGATGAAACATTATAACCCTAAGCCCGCCAACCTGCATTGGAGCAGCGTGGTGGGTCTACGCTCCATATCCCCTCTCCTATAAGGAGGCAGGCCTGGCCCTGTAGTGGGCCGTTAATAGGCTGATAATGATGATGATGAATCTATCTAAAATATCACAGTAAATATGTATATTGATCAACAAAAAAATTATACATCGATATCTGACAAGCGTAGTGTCAGTTTGATATTTAGGAGGGGTTATTGCTGTAATTTAGTTAACAAGTGATATCCTATCGCGTTTTGTTTATTCATATCATAGTAGCTTGCAAGAAACTGCAAAGATGTTTATTGAGCAGCATCAAACTAATATACTCCGATATATAACAAGCGAAGTGTCAATATATTGGTTTTGGAGGGGTTACTGCAGTAAGTTAGTTAACAAGTGATATCCTATCGCGTTTTGTTTGTCCATATCATAGAAGCTGGCAAGAAACTGCAAAGATGTTTATTGAGCAGCATCAAATATACACCGATATATGACAAGCGAAGTGTCAATAGATTGGTTTAGGAGGGGGTTACTGCAGTAAGTTAGTTAACAAGTGATATCCTATCGCGTTTTGTTTGTCCATATCATAGAAGCTGGCAAGAAACTGCAAAGATGTTTATTGAGCAGCATCAAATATACACCGACATATGACAAGCGAAGTGTCAATAGATTGGTTTAGGAGGGGTTACTGCAGTAAGTTAGTTAACAAGTGATATCCTATCGCGTTTTGTTTGTTCATATCATAGAAGCTTGCAAGAAACTGCAAAGATGTTTATTGAGCAGCATCAAAGTAATACACACCGATATATGACAAGCGAAGTGTCAATAGATTGGTTTAGGAGGGGTTACTGCAGTAAGTTAGTTAACAAGTGATATCCTATCGCGTTTTGTTTGTCCACATCATAGAAGCTTGCAAGAAACTGCAAAGATATTTATTGAGCAGCATCAAAGTAATACACACCGATATATGACAAGCGAAGTGTCAATAGATTGGTTTAGGAGGGGGTTACTGCAGTAAGTTAGTTAACAAGTGATATCCTATCGCGTTGTATGCCTGCATTCGGGAACTAATCCTGTTACGGCGCGTTGTTGGCTGCGATTGGGGCCGCAACGCCTTGCCAATGTGATTACTCGCCGCGCCGGGTGAATTCAGAACTAAGTGATGGGAAAATAACAATATATCCACTGCATCCCTGTTTAACACAACACGAGGTAAAATTTATCGTGCTATACATATATGTGTCTGCCTTTTACTATTCGGCGTTACACGAACAAACGAAAAGGATACAGTTTCTTTTGTTTAATACCTAAGTGATATCAAGTAGAAGACTAGAACGTGATAGTAAGTATTGTTCAGGGAAATCTGTTCAGCTATTTCAAGGCTGTTGTTTGCAGCCAGATATCATCGTTTTGTTATTGTTTAACGGTCTCCGTGAAAATACTAACACTAGAGGTGTAACACCTATGAGTTAATAAGTTTGATGTACAAAAAAGCAATAACTTGCAATAAGTGTACCGAATGCAACGACATTATAGATTCCTTTGAATTAATATGGTTTAATTTGTAAATTCCTCAATTCCTCTGAAGCAAGGCATCATACCTAAGTTATTAACATCATTACCTGGCCGTTCAAAGAGAATTGTTAAGCCGATGCATTAGCCAATGTTCCATTTAAGCTGCCAGTTCTACGTCAATAGCAACATAAAGTTTACGCGTTATTTCACCAAATCCTATTATTACAGAACTTTGACTTGCCGAAAGTAGAAAACAGCCTGTTTATCCAACAAGGAAATCAAACATGTCACCCGTAAAAAGTCTCAATGCACGAATTTCCTTTGGGGAAGATCGGAATGTATGTTTTATAAGCTTGCTCGCGTTGACCTTTGTTCCGCTGTCCCATGTAAATTTCAACGTTCTTCAAAACAATGCTCTGCAATGTTTTTATACGATCGCCTTTGTTTGGTGCTTATTCAGGGATCTTTTGTAACGCCTATTCCACTTTGATTTTATGTACAAAGGTAATATAAAAGGATTATCTTTAATTAAGTAAACGAACATTTACCTAATTACCAATGTGATAACTTATTTTTTGTAATAAATAAAAAAATTTGAAATATTATACCAAAGTAAATAAAATCTCATGTAAAGAGGATCAATAGATAATTTTTGGGATCAGGCAACCTAGTGTATCATACATTCATAATTATCAGCCTATTAACGGCTTATACAGGGCCAGGCCTCCCTCCTTGTATGAAAGGGGATATTTAAATAATTATTCATTATGCGTCATTGTCAATGAGCCTTCCAGCACTATTATCCAGTGGATCCAAAACAGTAAGCTAAAGTTAAAATTACAATTACTCGATAACAGTTCTGTCTCAATTAGAGTAACCGACTGTAACATGCACACTCGCACATCGGTTACGTGGATTAAATTTTTCTTAAATTGTCCACAAGTTTAGACGTTGACGTAATTCTAATATTGAAGTGAAACTTCTTTATCGGGGTTGGAAAAAAATTTAGTGTAACATTTTTTCGTTACGCGTCACATTTGACTTATGGAAGTGACGTGATATATATATATATATATATATATATATATATATATGTTATATTGAAGTGATCAGCAAAATCAAAGGGTTAATTTTAATTCTAATTCCAGTGAATTTCTAAAAAAAGTAAGTAATTACATCTATTTTTCTAATACTTAGGTGTAATTATGGTATTTATTTTTCTACGTAATTTAAAATTAACACGTGGGTGTAATTATGGTATCAATTTTTTCTAATACTTGAATGTTGATAAGTTAGTTAGTTAGTTTCACTTCTTACGAGTGTACGCTAGTACACGCACACATTTTTTTTATTATTAAATATCTATGTGTTTTGAGTATCTATTCATATCATATCTCATAGTAGGTATAAGTTGGGCTACATGTGCCCCAATTATAGGGCTTTGTGCGCTACATGCGGCTACGTAGTGTTCAGCTCACGCGTGCGCCACGCTGTTGCCAATTTGTATCGCACTGTTAGATACACAATGTGTCAGAGAAATACCGTCCCAGGGTTTGTAGCTCTATGTACCTACTGGGAGGAATAACAGTACATCGCCAATATTTTGGGTGCCATACATGAGTATCTACCTAACAATATAAATGCGAAAATTTGTTTGAATATTTGATCCCTCACGCATTCTCAACAGAATAGCTGGCGTTGTCCGGTAGAGCGTAGAGATGAATTTTGGCCGAGAGATTATATACAGAAATAGCAAATACCTAATCTATTTTATCTTCTGTAAAAAGAGAACGGGTAAAAAATTATATTATTTTGGACATTCAACAAATATGCCAGTATGTCGATTCTTGAAAAAAATACATCGTACGAACATCGATCGTGCCTCCTTCAGTTCGACTGTCAGTTCAATATGGCAAAATGTCATTGGAGAATACCGATTTCTGTTACATCCGTTTTACAACCGTAGTACATCGGCTTCAAAAGTGACGTTTTTTTTCAAGAATCGACATACAGTATGTTGATTCTTGAAATAAATACATCGTACAAACATCTAACTTACATCTGGTCGATCATGCCACCTTCAGTTCGACTGTCCGTCTGATATGGCAAAATGTCATTCGAGAATACCGATTTCTGTTACGTCCGCTTTGCAACCGTGGTACAACGTTTTCAAAAGTGACGTTTTTTTCAAGAATCGACATACAGGACGCCTTATAATATTAGTTCCCGATCTGTCATGGAGTGTTCGACATCAAACATTATTTGTAGAATCTCTTTATGTCTTAGTTCAGTTGGTGCAGAATTACGATTAAAATAAGCGCCTGAATATTTTATTTATTTAGTTAATGTATTTGTTCTGAACTCCTCCTCTATATTAACTGGAACTATGCCAAATCACACATTTTTCTGTGCACGTAATAGGCGTAAAAAGGGGTCCAGATACGAAAGTTTTTCTTCACGCCTTAATATTACGTAAACGCCAGCGACTTCATCTCCGAAAATCTCGTTTTACTGTTGATAGGTACCTAACTTTTTTTTAGTAGATCTATTAGATTGGCGAAAACAGACAGGTAGACAAAATTTCACAAAAATTTTTTAACAAAAAATAGAACCGACTCGAAACGCACTAAAAAGTAAAAAATAACTGTGTCATTTAGTTGCTTTAATTTACTTAAGCATATCTATGAAATCGGTGCCAGCCAAGTTTAAGCAACATTTAATTTACGTAGTAAAGCAGCTTGTGGGCTCTAGGTAACATCCTTAAATTAGAAACCTTGGCTAGCACCGACTCCTAGATATGCTTAATTAAATTAAAGCAACTAAATGACACAGTTATTTTTTACTTTTTAGTGCGTCTTGAGTCGGTTCTATTTTTTGTTAAAAAATTTATTACTTACTTTTTAGTGATTTATCGCCACGTAACGTACTCGTCCTATACTGTCATAGTATATTTTACGGCACTAGTAGCCAAAAAGCTACCGATACCGAGACAAAAACCGAAATCGCTGTAAGCGTGCCTCCAACATTTGAAGAGTTCCTTCGATTTCCCCGGGATATCATCATCAGATCCTAGCATGATGACAATGGGACCATCTTGGATGTATGTCCTTTCTAATAAAAAGTGAATTATCAAAATCGGACAACTCTGTAAAAAGTTATACGTGGTCAAACATAAAAACAAAAATATTCACGTGTCGAATTGAGAACATCCTCCGTTTTTTTTCGTCGGTTAAAAATTAGATTTTGTCCGTCCGTCCCACGGACTTAAAAGAAGCTAAGGAAGTATGGTTGGCAAATGGATGTAGTCTCTGCCTACCCTTGTAGGAATTAGGCATGGCGCTATAATATGTATGTATATAATTAACTTATTGTTCTAATGCGATAAAAGAGATAAGTATGTCTTATTATTTTGTCTTTTCATTCTAATAACATACTTTGGGACGATTGGTCCTCTTATTTTATTACATACTCTGGTTACTCTCCTTTTATATTTGTAGTTGAAATGTAAGTATTATTTTGTTGTTATATGGATGTATTAGACTAAATTATGCTCTTTGTAATACGTAGCAAAATAGAGCGTCGTGTAAATCGAAAGGTCATTTTGCTCCCCTTGTTTGTCTGTCAACACGAATATTGGAAATCCATTAACAACCACTGTGTGAGGGAGACTGTTTAAAAAATAACAATGCTGTCCGTACCTTTTATTACAAATATTATAAATTATTTTTCCTATTTATTTATTTTTATTGTGTATTCTAAGAACCAGAAATATTTCATAAATATACTGTGATTAATATATGTATTTGAAACTAAAAAGAAACTTTTTGGCTTAACTGATCTAAGAACCCTAAAATCAGTATTTTAAAAAGATATAGCGATAAATCATTAAAAAGTAAGAAATAAACATTTTTAACAAAAAATAGAACCAACTCAAAACGCACTAAAAGGTAAAAAATAACTGTGTCATTTAGTTGCTTTAAGTTACTTAAGCATATCTATGAAGTCGGTGCCAGCCAAGTTTAAGGAATTCATTTTACGTTGTAAAGCAGTTTGTGGGTTCTAGATAACGTCCTTAAAGTAGAAACCTTGGCTGGCACCGACTCCTAGATATGCTTAAGTAAATTAAAGCAACTAAATGACACAGTTATTTTTTACTTTTGAGTGCGTTTTGAGTCGGTTCTATTTTTTGTTAAAAATTTTTATTTGTTAAAAATATTATATACGGTCTGACATGTGGGAATCGAATTCTACTTCTTTTTCTTTACAAATTGTTCCTCTGCTATACCTAAATAAAAGTGCCTCGTTGATCCTGTGACTAACCTACGAGATTTAAAATCACGAGACCCTGGGCTTGCTGGCCAGGAGTTATACAGAGTTGGTATTTCTTCTAAGAATTTTTTAATAAATTCTAAGCTTTTTGGGAAGTTGGTGTTAGTATACTAACAGGATTCCGAGAGCACATCATTTAAATCAACGGTCCCGGTCACTATCATCAACATTTGAGAGTGATCGTTAACGAATCCAACATTATCATTAGCACGATCAGCCTAGTGGATCTTAATTCAATTTTCCTTCTATAAAGAGGGAGGTCAAGCTCTCTAGTCGGTTTTTATAGTCTACTAATTATCAATACCCAAATACACACAATAAACACCTCTCAATTGCATTAGAGTAAAATGAATGAATTCGAAAGTGTACGTTTTAAATTCTTTTAACGTTATGTTAGTGTCCATATGGGCACTTGAAACCGCGTGATTTGCCCGGTTAGCCGCAGTCAGACCGTCTCTAATTAGACCGCCCACAATGCTACAATTTATTTCTAGAAGCTTTTAACTTCCCTCTGCATCTAGACAAGAGCCGATTGAGAATACCATGGGAGTTAAGAGAGGTTTATTTAATTATATTACGAACTTCGTAGATTTCAGAATTACACTGTTTTAACTGTACTTTTGAGTAGGGATATGTTATTATGGGAAGGTAAACGCGAGGGTAAAAAAAGGAAAACCAAACGCTTTCTTTTTTCTCACACATACGGCAACGGTAGGCAAGGTATTTTTTTTATCGACTACAAGTTGGTCCTTGATTGCTATCACACCTGATGTTAAGTGATGATGCAATCTAAGATGAAAGCGGGCTAACTTGTTAGGAGTAGGATGAAATCCAGACCCCTATCGGTTTCTACACGACATCGTACCGGAGTGCTAAATCGCTTGGCGGTACGTCTTTGTTGGTAGGGTGGTAACTAACTACGGCGAAAGCCTCCCACCAGCCAGACCTAGACAAATTAAGAAAAATCTCAATCTGCCCCGCCGGGAATCGAACCCAGGACCTCCGTCTTATAAATCCACCGCGCATACCAATGCGCCACGGAGGTCGTCGTATTTTTAAATTAAAATTAAAACCTTCACAAATTAAAAGAACTCTAATACGGGAAATATCGATGCAGCGAAGCCCCTTTCTTCCATAGGGAACTTTATACACGTGGTCATTGGAGCCCATTGGGTATAGTTGAAATTAATACATACTTTAGTTTCAATCGATTTATCGTTTGTTCTGTTTGTTAAAAATATATGATAGTGATCAGTACCAACGGCTCTACATGTTTTCAAAGGCATAACACCACCAGGTTCCCGACTGTCAGCTTAGAATTTTCACTGAAAATACTTAAAAAGAAAAGTTCCGTATATTCCCTTTCCAGGGATTCGTAACCAGGACCTTGTGATTTAAAACAGCATAGGCTAACTACTGGATCAACGAGGCAGTTCACCAGGTACTCTATAAGCACTAATTTTATAAAAAAATAACGTATTTCTGTATATAATTACTTATTAATTTCTATTCAAATTCCCTATCTAATTTGTTTTTATGAATAACAGCAATAACAAATAATACTTCAAAGTGTACTTTGAATTCAGATTGCGAAATTGATTGTTGTTTTTAATATAGCCCCGTCCCCCAGTGTCTGCTAATGGATTCTCAATATTTGTATTGACGGGCAAACAAGGAAGGAGTGACCTCTCGATTCGCACGCCGTTCTAGATTTCACGAAGTCTATTTACTGACATGTTGATATTATGACGAAATTAATTAAATTGGTCGCTATTAACTCTACCTTTACATCATCATCATCATCATCATTATCAGCCTATTAACGGCCCACTACAGGGCCAGACCTCCCTTCTTATAGGAGAGGGGATATGAAGCGTATACCCACCACGCTGCTGCAATGCGGATTGGCGGGCTTAGGGTGATAATGTTTCATTTATTAACGATCACTATCAGGTGTTGATGACAGTGACCGGGACCGACGGCTTAACGTGCTCTCCGAGGCACGGGGGTGTATCACCACCAACTTCCCGACTCCGGGCTTGGAATTTACTGTGAATTTCATAGAAGAATGAAAAACTCAGAATTATTCCGTGACCCGACCCAGGATTCGAACCCAGGACCTTCATCGAAGCCAGAAAGACTAACCACTAGACCAACGAGACATACCTTTACATGATAATTATATAATAATTAATGATGTTTTTGAGCTTCATGATCGCTTAAAATCTTGATCCTACAGTGATAATTTATCCATTTTTATTCACTACAATCACTCTTGGTGGTCAGTCAGTCTAAGATGAAAGTGGGTTAATGTAGTAGGAGTAGGATGAAATTCACACCCTTTTTTATCGTACCGGAACGCTAAATCGCTTGGCGGTATATGGCGACAGGATGATAACTTGCCACGGTCAAAGTTTCCCACAAACCAGACCTGGACCAATTATTAAGAAAATCTAAATCGGCCCAGCCAAAAATCGAACCTATACTAAAGCCAAACTCGATTGAGAATGCTTGTCAACAAACGAATTTAAAATGAAGGTAGAAAATGCAACACGTTTTATGTCTAATAAATTTAAAATTATGTTTTGTTTCTTTATAAAATCATATTTAAAAGATATTGAATATATTAATTAGTTTTAAGCTTACTAATCTAATTTATTGTCACGAATTCGTTTTTCATTTTTAATTAGTTTGTTGACAAGCATTCTCAATCGAGTTTGGCTTTAGTATAGTTATCAGTCCACCTAGTCTATACAATAATAATAGGTAATAGCTAGTAGAGACAGTTTTGTTGAATGCAGGACCTTAACGCAACATTAAACACACCAGTGAGCGACGGCTACTCGTACGTAGTTACTTATCAAACCAAAATTATTCCAAATCAATTAACATTTATTCGAACAGTATTCAGCTTTTCGTTGAATTTTGTTTAATTAAAACGCGATCGGCCAATATTAATTAACCCAAATTTTAACTTCGGCTAATTTATATCGGTGCCTCGTTTATGATTTATATCAAACAGAAACTTTAAAGAAATTAATATTGTTTATTTACCTGTTTCATTTCGTTTCATTCCACAATTTAATGGTAAATTATATTTGTTGTTTTAAATACTTCAATTTTGTAGGCACTTCAATCCTGCCTATAAAATTTCAAGTTCCCTTGAGTTTCTTTAAACAGTTACTTATGTACTCTATTATAAAGAGGTAAAGTTTGTAAATAAAGTTTTGCCGGGGCTAATCTTCGGAACTACTGATCCGATTTTAAAAATTCTTTCACCAGTAGAATGCTACGATAACGTAGCATGTCGTGAGTGTCATAGTCTATATTTTATAATTGTATGGTATATAATTATTACCCGAGTTATTACAGTTTTTGTCACGCGAGTCGGACCGTGAAATTTTTTAAATCGGCGTAAATCGCGTGTGCTGCCTTAGCTATTAGATATAATTAAAAACATTGTATGAAAACTTTATGCATTTTAAAAAGTTCTACAAAAAAGTCCGCGATAGCATATATCTTTTTTTTATATTTTGGCAGATATATAACTTTTTGTGTTTTAAAAATCATTTAAATCATATCCTGACGTTTACGTCATTATTTATACAGCTAAACTTAAATCCTTATCAAAATAAGTTATTTAATAATCACAAGGATATTTTAGACATACGATTTACCATTTACGGTATGTCAATTAGTTACATAGTTTTGGAGATATTACAAAATTTCTAAAAATTATAACACTGCCGCTATATCGTCCAAATTAACTTGACCTCATCCGTGTTATGTTATACGTACTGAATAGGGGTCAACATTTTGGTACTGATATTCTTTGAGAATTCGATCTTTGATCTTTTCTTTCAATTTATTTGGCATGGCAGACCATATTTATATAATATACGAAAATTTGTTCGTTTGTTTAAACGGGCTAATCTCTAGATCTGCATATCGGATTGTAAATTATTTTGTTTATTATAAAAGCTAGACTCAAAAGTGAAATAGACTATTTAATACAAGCTATACACACCAAGCTATACACACCAGCTTGTCATAAATATTTATTGTTAATGTTAATGTACTGTTAAATATTTATTGTTAATGTTAATGTACAATGTTTAACAAAAATGTAGATCTTTAGTACACGGGACAGGACAGAGGATATTGCTTCACGGGAAATTATAAAAAATTAAATTGAGAGGGGTAGCGGGGAAAGAACACACTTTATATGAAAGTCTTAAGAGGTTTTCACGCGGACGAAGTCGCGGGCGACTGCTAGTGTTTTATATTTTGTATTTAGATAGAATAAGTATTATGTATCTACATTATTCGTCACATTATGAAAAATATTTGCCATACTTTTTTTACAATAACAACACTCTTTTTTCCCTCCAATTAGAAGTAAATACAGTTAGGAGCGAGTTTTAAAATTAGTCGAGCAGGACTCGAATTCATGATATTTTAGCTTTTGTCCAGCTTCGGAACCATGGATATTGAAACCTATTTTATATTATTATATTACATTCAGTAAATAGGTAAGTACGCCTATTATAACCTATGCATATAGGTTACCTAACAAATACATAAAGATCTACAGAGCATAAAATGAGCTGATGCGATATGACACATAGAACGTGTTATGGGTCATCTCATGTCCAGACAGATCGATGTCCCAATTTATCTAGGTTATCTATCCGTGGCCAACAAATAACGTTCTATTCAGGTGCTTTATTAAACTAAATAATATTATCTTTCATTTTAAGTTCGTTCTTCATTATACTTTCTGTATAGGGATTTTTATTGTGCTTTTGCATATCTATATTGAATATTATTTATTATCTACATTGTTATTTAGAAAAAAGAAACAGTTTTTTAATGAAACTTATTAGGTACGATATAATTAGAAATATTATTTTAAATTTAAGGGAATTTAATCATTTATATTTGAAATAAAATAAATAATTAAGTAATAAAATAAATAATTTACTACTAATAATTAATATACTACAGTTGGTATGAAACTTTCTTTTTTGTACAAAACTATGTTGCCAGACTTTAAGATTCTCTAAACATATGTATGTACATAGTTAATATTTATTATTATAACGTATTTAATTCGTAGGTTGAAACTTATTCTCTTACCGCAATCATTTTGTACAGCATATTTTTATTTAGTTACCAATGTCTCCGGTTATTTTGTTTTTTTTTTTTGTTAAATTTCAACAAATATTTTTAAACGTTAGGTACCAAACGGAAAGATAAACAGCAAGATACAAAATCAGTGTTTAAACAACTTAAATACTGAACGAGTTTTTAACCGACGAAAAATAAACGGAGGAGGTTCTCAATTCGACACGTACATTTTTTTATATATGTATGACCACACATAACTTTTTACAGAGTTGTCCGATTTTGATAATTCTTTTTTTATTAGATAGGGCATACTTCCAAGGTGGTCCCATTATCATGTTAGGATCTGATGATGATATCCTGGGGAAATTGAAGGAACTCTTAAAATTTTGGAGGCACGTTTATAGCGATTTCAGTCTTTGTCTCAGTATCGGTAGCTTTTTGGCTACTAGTGCCGTATAAAATACTATGACAGTACGAGTACGTTACGTGGCGATAAATCACTAAAAAAAAAGTATAAAATTTTTTAACAAAAATTTTTTGTTAAAAAATTTTAGTTATTATTAGACAAAGAAAACCGACTCAAAACGCACTAAAAAGTAAAAACTCGCTGTGTCATTTAGTTGCTTTAATTTACTTAAGCATATCTAGAAGTCGGTGCCAGCCAAGGTTTTTACTTTAAGGACGTTACCTAGAATAGAACCCACAAACTGCTTTACCACGTAAAATAAATGCTAGTTACACTTGGCTGGCAAAAATTTTTGTTAAAAGAGATCTATCAAGTTTCCAATGAACTTAAGCCTCAAAAAGAATTAATAGGACCTTATTAGTGTAAGAGATAAATTGTAGGCACAAAAAAGAAAATGTTAAATTTGTCACGAAATAAATGCTTAAGAATGATTTAATGAGAGCTTTTCTAATTAAAGAATAAGCATTGAGCACACGAGACGAAGCATTTGGGTGCCGGGTAGCTCTAATGAGCTATGATCCTAATATAATATAATGCCAAAATGCAAGTTTCAACTGTCGATTGAGCATTATTATACTAGATATATTAACTAAATGATCAATAAATTAGGTACGCGCGTACGAAATCATCGGTGATATTCGCAATAATTTAAACGCCACTTGTAAATAATAATTAATGCACGATGTTGCCATAACGTAACATCAATATATTCAAAACGATGGCAACAGCCAATGTGTTATGAAATAGATATCGGCAACCAGAAAATATTATGGGGATAATCGTGTTTTCGGAATAGCATTTTTGATCTATTGTATTGTATTGCATCGATAAATCGGAATGAAAAATAGATTTAACATTTTGTGGATATTTATAATATCCGATTGTATGTATGAACATTTTGATAGCTTTTCGGAACTGTGTATAATTTGTAGACACGTATCGAATTATGTCGTGGTACTGACGAAAATCGAGATAGGTATGAAATGTCTATAAACTACTTATCATACCATACTGTGCTCACTAACATCATCATCATTATCTGCCTATTTTTACCGGCCTACTACAACGGTCCCATAATGTAGGGAATATGGAGCTGGGACCCACCACGCCGCTCCAATGCTCACCAACCCATTCTTAGGATGTTAATGTTTACTATTGTAAGTTGTTACCTCTATAAGATGTCAAGGACAGTGTCCGGTACCGAAAGAAATACGTACTCTACGTGGCAAGGGGTAATAAGACGAACAACTTCCCAACTCCAGGCTTATAATTATTTTTTAAAAAATCCTCCATATTTCATAGCCTGGCCTAGGACATGAAACCAGTACCCCATGGTCTAAAGGCACATTGGCTAACTACCGCTACCGAAAAAAATAAGTACCGACTCTACGTGGCACAGGGTAATAAGACCACCAACCTCCCAACTCCAGGCTAATAATTATTTTTTAAAAAATCCTCCGTATTTCATAGCCTGGCCTAGGACATGAAACTAGGACCCCATGGGCCAACTACTGGACTAACAAGACAGTTTACTTACTAACAGCAACATCTTCAATTATTAAGTAGATACCTTAGTAGGTACATCTACTTTACTCTCTAAACAAAGTACCCACTTCAGAGAAAATCGAGTAAAATGTAGTTTATATAGAACATAAGAAGAAAATAGGAAAAAAAGGTTAGTACGCGGCTCCTCTGAGAACAATTTCTCAAACAACGTTCCCGGGCTTACATCAGTGATTTACCAGGGGCGGAGTCGAGGTAACTAACAAGGTACTGTCGGAGTAATGCGCTTAGAGGAAACAAAGTCTTTGCTCTTCTAACGTTTTTTGATATGAGGAAGTCGTTTACTACAAACGTTTTCTTGACTTTTTCTTTCATTTTAATGAAGACTCGCTTTTTGTATTGTTCGCTAGTATTTTAAAGGCGAAAGTTTTCGTTTACTGTGTATGTTTATTACTCTTTCACGCCAGAAGTACAAAACTATTTAGCTAAAAATTGCAAAGGTAGATAGATTTTTGACGACCTCCGTGGCGCAGTGGCATGCGCGGTGGATTTATAAGACGGAGGTCCTGGGTTCGATTCCCGGCGGGGCAGATTGAGATTTTTCTTAATTTGTCTTGGTCTGGCTGGTGGGAGGCTTTCGCCGTGGCTAGTTACCACCCTACCGACAAAGACGTACCGCCAAGCGATTTAGCGTTCCGGTACGATGTCGTGTAGAAACCAAAAGGGGTGTAGATTTTCGTCCCACTCCTAACAAGTTAGCCCGCTTCCATCCTAGACTGCATCATCACTTAACATCAGGTGTGATAGCAGTCAAGGGCCAACTTGTAGTCGATAAAAAAAAAAAGATTTTTATCCCTTAACCACAAATCTTAAGAGTTTAAGCAGGATAATAAAATGTTTAAATTCACGTAGACGAAAGTCGCGGGTACAAGCCAGTCTATTATAACAACAAAATGGACACAAACTCAAATTATCTCTAACGTTAAAAGATCAAAAAGCATTACACTCCGTCGAGACAGCAGGTTTAACGTTTGCCCTTTAAACAGTGTCCAGGGGTGAATAGAAACGTGACTTATGCCTGATTTGCTAATATCGCGTTATCTTCCCCCTGGATTGTACTCGAGCCGACATTCGCTATTAGAGCAAAATAATCCTGTCAGTTGGTGCGATGCCAACGTGTCCTGCAGTGTATTTGGCTGTCGGCCAGATGTAGGCGCTTGTGTGCGACAGGGATCAATGGGAATGCAGCTTTAGCTTGCATTGCTAAATGATCGTTACATCCAAAAAATATAATAAACTTCCATTCCAAATCACTGATGGTCAAGATGGTGATCACGGAATCTATCAAATCGACACTGGTTATAAAATTTGTCAGTTACCTATATTTATCTAGGGCAGGTTTTCACCACAGAAACGAAGGCGAGCGAGATGCTGCAGGGAGACAGCTTCATCGACAGGACACCATTACAATGGCTCCATACATGGCACATACTTGCTCTAGACTACGGCCCCAATATAAACACGTTATTGTCTAGTACACATAATTATGAAGTGCCGAATACCTCCAATCGAATCGAATCGAATGTTATGGAAACAGCGTACGCCGCTGTGTCCAGCTTATAGGCCGAAAGTTGCTTGCGTTCGGACGGTGCGGTAGTTTTTATGTAACTACTCACAATTCTGGTGATTAATCCACCCAGAGTGAAGAACTATCGAGAATAAATAATTGTAATAGCTATATTTATGGACAAAACGAAATGCGTTATACATTCTCTACGATCTATGATCCATAAGTTCCGTAACTGTACCTACGAGAATGTACGTATAGATCGCGAGTTTAATGCCTGCCCGTTTGCCAAATTCATCGTATCATCGTCGTCAAAATAGTACATACTTTATAGTAGTCTTTACACTTTACACAAGAGGATTCCGCCTAAAACACTTTTATGAAAATTTGCCTAATGCCAATTACGTCATGCATGTTGCTTGAAGTGCTAGAAAGTACTCGTAGATCTCATGAAAATCTATTAACCCTACAGGACTACACGCCCTTACCTAACGCTTTAACTCTATCATAACGTACCTAGTTATAGTGCTCTACGTGAATCCTTGTTTAAGTTCTCTAAATTAGTCACAGTATAGGGGTAAATACGCTTGAAATGTGTTTTAAATCATCATGTCTATGTTAACTCCTGAATTCCTGATTTCAGTTTACTTAACAGTAGCAAAGAACGAAACAATTGTGTCAGTTGGTTGGCACGCCGCCAGCGATATCCTTTCCGATTGCGTCCTACAAAAAGCAATGGATACGTACGTGGTAGTTGGAATATGACGATGTTAACATTTCGATTTGTCTTTACTTTTACTCGAGTTCAGGAGTTCTCAACTTGTGGGGAACGCCTGGGGGTCGTAAAATTATGTATAAGTCTGGCCAAACTTCTAGTCCGCTCTGAAAACGGAGCGAACCTGTGAACCTAGTTACAAATTGGTGATACACTACAAAATCTGTTTTCGACTATCATACATGCGTAGTTCGGCGTAAATTAACTTCTGAGCGGATTAAAACTGACAGGTGGCACCAACTTCATCGATTTGGTCAAGTTAATCCAAAGTGACAAAATGTCGCAATTATTTCTGACTTTTTAAGTTGGTTTTATATTTTTACCCGACTGCGTCAGAAGGAGGGTTATGTTTTTCGAGCGTATGTATGTATGTATGTATGTATGTCCATTTCTTCGGCACGCGCTACAGCCTAGATTTTGACATGTGAGGTGTCGTTGAATTTATAAAAATTGTGGAAATTACATATAAATTTTCAAAATCGCGGCTGTAAATGGGGGAAAAAGGGAGATGTGTGTATTTCTTTCTCTTATCTGAGCAATATGGGTATCAAATAAAAGGTAGTAAAAAGACCATTTCAAAAATATAAATATCATATCATGTTTATATTGCCGTTTTAACAAAAAATGACAAAAAGTGTACCGTATCATTTCTATACCATAAACTAAAACAAAAAAGTCTCAAATAAAATTATTATTATAACAACAAAAAACCCGACTGCATAGAAGTTATGAACTGAAAAGGGGCGGCAGGCGGGGGCATATAATGATCCTTGTTTTTCTCTTTTTAGTTCATAATTTCTATGCAGTCGGGTTTTTTGTTTTTATAATAATAATTTTATTAATTTTGAAGTCGGTTTTATATTTTTTTATTATAAATTACTACGTGCTGCTAAAGGCAGTCTTTATACTTTAAGTTCCCGCCAAAACATTTTAGAAACTTGATATGTACTAAAGGAAATTTGAATAGACCATCCTAAAGGAATCAAAGTATAAATTACTTATATTTAGCTTTTCTCTTAACTCATTAGAATTTCTACTTAAATTACAACGAGCAAGTCGCAAGACAAAACAAACTTGGAAAACAAAAGCCGTAAAGGCGGTAATACCAACTCCTTATTCAAACAAAATTCCACCAACTCTTAACTAGCTAAATTAAATTTTCATTGTAATGTTATGTTATTTTAGAAATAACCCCGAATTCGTATGCGGTTAATTCTATTGATATTACTAAATTAAAAAGACGTGCAAAAGGAAAAAAGTACGAAAGTGAAAATTAAAGAAATATTCCTAGAGAAAAAATATATTCTTACTCTAAGAATATTTCCTTCATTAAAAAAATATGTAATAAGTATACTAAGTAAATATTAAACAAAAATTTTTCGAAGTATTATTTTATCCATCATTTCATCTTCCATTGTTCTGTCTATACAAATATTTAAACCATATTTATACAGAATTATAATATTATAATTCTATAGATAGTTGTAGACAACGTTTAAGAAATAGGATATTTTACATTAAGGCCTGGCCAGGCGGTTTACGTCCTTAACCGGCGTACGGGTTGTCGTGAACAGTAAATTTTACGTTTAGCTTATGTTAACCGTTGGTTATGATAACCGAAATCTTGGTGCACACAGGCCTACGCTTCAGTAGAATGACATAAATTGTGATCTTTGCCTGGAAGTCGCAACAAAAATAAAAAAAAAAATCTTTCGCGCGCTTTTAGACGTCAAGGTAAATGTCAAAAACTTTATGTCACAACTTCAAAAGTTGGTTATTTTGAGAAAGCTTTAAACTTTATTTATTAAAAATGCTTCTATAAGAACATTAGTTCGTAGGTGAGGTTGATTATTTAGTGATGAGTGTGATTTCAGTGTTTAAAAGTGACCATGAGTTCGTTACTTTCCGCCGAACTTTCAGCTACTTGCAATGCCTTAGGAACCTTCAATAAAAAGACTGGGAAGTATTTAATAGATGATTTTACTCTAAACACAGTTAAAGATCTAATTAGGTACTTGAGACGTGATGGCGAAGACCACGAAATTCGGAGACACTTCGGTCAAACTAAAGTACTACAAACAGATTTGGTGCCTATGTTGATTCACCACTGGGAGATAAATGAACTTTTTGATGTAACGCTAAGGTGAGTTTTATTATTTTATTAATTCGCTCACTCGGGCAAAAATATCCAGATATGTCAGGCAACATATATGGATACACACACATCTGTAGTCTGTGATAATGACTTTATATGCTTTGTAAAAATATCTGAATTTCATGCAATTTCTAGAAACTATACAGTTTGGAGTACTGTGTAATTTAGCTCTCCATGTCAGAAATGAGATTACTCATAGTTTTGTACTCTACTTCACCACAAGACATACAAGGCGGTACTGTTAAGTAGTGCATATTATAGTTTTTTTTGCCTTCTTCAAAAGAAACTTATTTCTGATATGGAAATACTTGATAATGATTTATTTAAAAAAATTGTATACTTTATTCACTGTTACTTAATAATAACTAGCATACACACGTGACTTTGCTTAAGTTGTTGTTGTTTATAAACCCTTGAAAAATTATATACAAAAGCCTCCCAGGATTATCTAAGGGTCAACTGCATCACAGTCTGTTCAGTTGACTTTTAGCTTATCGCAAATTGACAAATGGATAGATGACTTTTTGTTATAATATTTAAGGATTTATTTTCCAGATTAATCGTAAACCTAACAAATCCAGCACTCCTGCTATACAGAGAGGAAGTGCCAGTAGAGCGGACAGCTCGGCACAACTATCTGCAGATACTGTCACACCTGCAGTCTTATAAGGAGGAGGCTTTCGCCAAAGTTGAAACTTGGCAAGTGTTTGCTAAGAAGTTGGCTAAAGTTTTAGAAATTGTAAGTGAAATTAATATTTGATAAACTTCAAATATCTTTGAGAGCAAATGCTTAGGTTATAAATCTTAAAAAATTGTATTATAATAAATGAAACTGTAGTCAACAAAATTTCTTTCTTATAATAATACCTGGCACATGCTGTTAAGTATGACAAGAAAATTTTAATTGATTTTGCAATAGTGTCCATTTTAAAGGGCACATAATAATTGTGTGTGTTTTTTTAAGTAGTTTCTTTTTTATGTATTTTTCTGTTTTTATGTATTTTCTACTAGGACTGGTCAGAAAGAGATGAAGATACAGGTCTGATCATAGAACGGATACTAATTTTGATCAGAAATGTGTTACATGTGCCTGCTGACCTTGACAAGGAGAGACGACCAGAAAATGATGCTAGCATCCATGATCAGGTAATATTAAGAAATCATCCTATCACCATAGGACTGCATCTTCAGTGTAATGGTCTTATGTGGTTTCAATCACGAGTTTCTGGGTTGTCAAGTTACGGTATTCTTCAGAGTTTTCTTCTATTCTATACTTCTATGAAATTTCAATACGTTCAAAGTTTAACGTCTGGAAGTAGGCGGTGTTAAACCCCCATGATTTGGAGAGCATATTGAGCTGTTAGTCTTCATCATTTTCATCAACATTAGATATTGATTGTTAATAAATGAAACATTATCCCTTCTCGTATAAGGAGAGAGGCTGGCCCTTTAGTAGTCTATTAATAGGCTGATTATCCTCTTAAAAGGTTTCTGATCTCTGGACATGTTCTCTATCCAGAATTAGAAAGAATTTTAAACTAATATTAATTTTATTTATTTAGAAGCATACATTAATCTGTTCTTCTATTTGGGAGCTAAAATTCATCCTACAGACTAACAGACACACCCCTGTTTCTGTTATAATATGTTAACAAGGTTTCTTTACACAGCTAATGGAACAGAACAGCATTGCAATATGCAATGCTATTTTGTTACATAAAAAATAACTGTGTCATTTAGTTGCTTTAATTTACTTAAGCATATCTAGGATTCGGTGCCTGCCAAGATTTCTACTTTAAGGACGTTATCTAGAACCCACAAACTGCTTTACTACGTAAGATAAATGTTCCTTAAAGTTGGCTGGCACCGACTTTATAGATATGCTTGACTAAATTAAAGCAACTAAATGACACAGTTATTTTTTACTTTTTAGTGCGTTTTGAGTCAGTTCTATTTTTTGTTAAAAATTTTTTTTTGATTAATAGGTTTTATGGGCATTAAACCAAGCTGGAATCTTGGACATAATCCTATACATGTCATCAGAAAACGAGAAACAATACTTCATGCATATTCTAGAAATAATATCCCACTTGTTGAGAGAGCAGAATCCTACAAGTTTGGCTGATGCTGCTCTACAGAGGAGCGTGGATGAGAAATTGAGAGATGATCAGGAATTACTCATGATCAGAATGTCAGAGACTAAAGAGAGGCTTAATAAAGTGAAACAGTACTCTGCGACAAGGTAAGGCTTTTTAACCAATTTAAAAAATATATTTTCCAACATATCAGTAATAGGTTTGAATTTTCCGACATTTCTAACAATTGTCATCCTATTTTAGGTCATGTATATGTTTTTTTTTATCTACTACAAGTTGGCCCTTGACTACTATCACACCTGATGTTAAGTGATGATGCAATCTAAGATGGAAGCGGGCTAACTTGTTAAGAGTAGGATGAAATCCACACCCCTATCTGTATATGTTTCTACACGACATCGTACTGGAACACTAAATCGCTTGGCGGTACGCCTTTGATGGTAGGGTAGTAACTAGCTAAAGCGAAAGCCTCCCACCAGCCAGACCAAGACAAATTAAGAAAAATCTCAATCTGCCACGCCGGGAATCGAACCCAGGACCTCCGTCTTATAAATCCACCGCGCATACCACTGCGCCGCGGAGGCCATCAAAATGTATATATACACAATACATATGTTCTTCTTCTTCTCGGGCTTTTTCCGCACTTGGCCACGATGTTGGCCGTTGTGCGTGATTCCTCCGGTGTAGGTCCCCTCTGGTTTATTCCAACCAGCCGAGCTCGCTCCAGAAGCTTAGGAGGCCGCCCAGGTCGCCGATCGCTTCATGGAGTGTCGCTGAGGAACCAATGTAGGTAGCTCGTTGTTCCGACACACTGCTGCATCTAAGCATAACATGTATCGGTGTCTCGTTTTCCTCCATGCAGGCTCTGCATAGAGGACTGTCAGTCATACCTAAAATTAAAAGGTGTTTGTTTAACATGCAGTGGCCTGTTATAAGCCCTACTACTGTTCTCAACTTCATACGACTTAAGCGCATAAGTTTTTTCGTTAAGTTTGGATTTAAGTTTGGTAGTGCTTCCTTTGTGTGGTTGCACTCTGTTGTGTTGGCCCATAGCTCGGCAATATATATATGTACACAATGTTGGCAAATTATATACCTTCCTCCTACCCTTTGTTTTCGGCGAAAACTGCATCTAAATTTATTTAATAATCTTTGAGTTTATTGTGAACAGACAGACAGACATATGCAGCAAGGGACTTTGTTTTACAATGTGTAGTAATATTTTTAAGTACTAAGGTCACCTAACTATTTTAATTTAGGCATTCCCGTTTCGGCGGTACATATGTAGTGCAGAACATGAAGTCCATATCAGACAACGAGCTCATAAGCCTGAAGCCACTCAATAAGATTTCCAACTTGGACTTCAGTGGCAGCAAGAAATCTAAGCTAGTGAAACCAAAGAATAGAAGACCTGTCGAGAGCGGCTTTATGGAACGGAGATCTGCTTTTGCTATTAGGTATTTATAGATCATCATTACCTTTATCATCATTTACTGTTTACATATTGCCAATATTTTTGCAAAAATAATCATTACAAAACTAGAGATTGTCCATGGTTTTTACCCGTGTAGTTGTCGTTAGGGATAAGATAGCCTATGTGTTAATCTGATATGTAAGCAGTATGTTACTGTAAAGTTTCATCAAAATCGATTCAGTTGTTTTTGCGTGAAAGGTAATAATCATACAAACTCAAATATTTTATCGTTATGTGTATTTAATGCAATATCCTATATTATATAGGATATTGCATTAAATACACCCGCTCCTATAAGGACGTCTGGCTCTGTTGTAGGCCGTTAACATTGACATATTAATAGTTAGTACTATGGACTTCGGGTGTAATGCAAAATTCACGACAAAAGTGTCCCGAGGTATCTTATACACTCGGCGTCAAAAAAATCGCACCTTTTAAAAATCTTATTCAAAAATTCCTAAACCTTATGTAGAGGATAGTGTTAGGTATCATTAGAAAGGTAATAAAAAGGAGTATCAAAAAACAAATAAGTGTAATCTTTTTTTTAATTAAAATTATACAAAAAACATTAAAATTTGGAAAATAATAAAAATTCTTAATTAAGTACTAATTAACAATCGATAATTTACAAAAAAAATGTACAAAAAGTGTCTTAAAATTAACTTAAAATCTAGTGTTCTAACCCTTGCCCTGATGACGGCTTAAATACGGTCCCTTATAGACCTCACCAACTTCAGCAGCTCTTCTTGAGGGATAAGACCCCATTCTTCAATCACCGCGGTTCTACAGTTCCTGTAGAGTCGAAGGAGCCGGATCCCGAGATCGAACCTTACGTTTAAGATGGTCCCAGAGGTGCTCTATCGGATTCAGAACAGGACTTCTCGCTGGCCACTGCATCACAGAAATTTGGGACCTCCGCAGGAAGTCGCTCACGATGGCTGCAGTGTGAGCGCGAGCGTTGTCGTGTATTAATGTGAACTCCTCGCCAAAAAATTCGGCCAAAGGGACCACATGCACATCCAGGATCTCTGTGATATAGCGGCGAGAAGTCAGCGACCCTTGTCCGCGAGCACCTCCGGTCCGGGAGACGCAGACAAGGTCGGTTTTGCCGGCAGCCGACATACCGCTTCAGAACATGCAGGATCCGCCTCCGTATTTCACCGTCCCCTGGATGCAGGCTTGGGCGAAACGTTCACCCTGCCTCCGGTATGCTCTTCTTCGTCGGTTGTTGCAGAAAAGGTACACTCGTGTCTCGTCTGAGAAGAGAACAGCTCCCCATTGCTCAATGGTCCAATCGACGTGGTCGCGAGCAAACTGCAAGCGGGCTCGCCGGTGCGCTGTAGTCAATTTTGGACCTGTAGCAGCTCTGCGGGCTGCTATGTTCTTCTCCTTCAGTCTTCTTCTAACCGTGGAGATACTCACGGTGCGTCTGCGAACTGCCTGGAGCTCCTGTTGCAACTGAACAGTGTTTGAGAAGCAATTTCTCAAAGAGTACGATACAACCAACCGGTCGTCTGTTTCCGAAGTGCAGCGACATCTACCGGACCCATGTCGCCGGATATAGCCACCGGTCTCTAAAAAGCGCTGGTAGACTCTTCGAACCGAAAAACGGCTCAGATTCAGTTGCCGGGCGACATCACACTGCCGCACCCCTGCTTGCAGTAGTGCAAGCACTTGAGCGGCCTCATCAGCTGTAGTATCCTTTTTCCAGATATTCTTTCTTCAGTAAAATCAGTGCGTGTGTCCTCTTCAGCGGTTTAATAGCGAATGACCCACATTGACCCCGTGTTGACCCCTTTATACCCACAAAGGTAGCGCAACTCGCGACTCTCCCGAGCAGCAAAATTTCCATAGAATTTTTGTGACACTTTATTTGTTGCATTAGGTTTTATTTGATAATGGAAAATAATGTTTTTTATTAAGTTAATTAAGTAACCTTTTAAATAAAATTATAATGAATACGACTGCATGTGCATATCAAGAGCTAATGATATTTGAACGTGATTTTCTTGGAGGTGCGATTTTTTTGACGCCGAGTTTATATACTAGAATGTATTTTTATTTTTATAAACAAACTAAAACATTGTAATGTATGTCTTATAAAATTGTTATACAGTCTAATTTGCAACAATCTTATTGCTTGCAATACGTAATCAGCTTTGACTGACGGCCTTTTTTGACATGGCAGCTTCTCGTGAAAATAAGACAACATAATTGATGTGGAGTAGGTTGTTTTGATTTTTTTTTGGCATCTTTAACCTATATTCACAGCAAACTTTAAATGTATCAGTAACCTCTATATGCTGGGATAAATCTAGTACCAACCAATATATTTTTTTACTACAATGACGTTAGGTCACCGTTTTAAATAACAGTTCCAAACTTCATGTAGATAATTCTTATAGTTATGAAAATGATCGAGTGTGAAGGATGGACCGAAGGACGGAACGGTTCTATTTTACCATTATGGTAAAACTTCTTTGATTAATATTCATGACATAAAAATATTTTATTAATTATTTTTAATTAAAAAATGAAGGAATTAAAAAATTCAAATATTAAACAACAAAATAACTCTATGCTGTCGTAGTTCTATAATATTATTGACGTGTATTCTTTCCGTAAGCTAATATGACACTGAATGCAATTAGAAATCTTTTTCGCGTTTTAGCTCTCTTTAGGTACAGACAGTTTTTAGCGCTGACCTGAAGTCCATAGTATTAATATGTCAATGGCCGTTAATAATAAAATACCTCTAAAGATAGTATTCTATTGTATAAATCCGAGCGCAATTAGAATGGGACGCACCCTTTTAGCTCTCTCTCTTTAACCCTAACGCAACATAAGAGAGAGCGATATTTTCGTGTTATTGGGCCACCATTTGTCTTTTTATCTGCATGATATTTATATTCCGTGCGGATCTTAGGCCTGCTGAATTCGAATTCTTGATTTCATGGTTGGAAACTGCAATTCAGTAACAGCAAGTGATTTTGTCAAGTCATATTTAAAAAAAAGGTTTGGGCAATCACTATCCTCACTGCAAAATTATCCTAGTTTTGCTTTAGAAATGCTCATTTTTGCGTAACTTTTTGGGGTTAAGTTAAAGTATCACTAACTGGTTAACCCTTTCTCGCACTCGCGGCCCAAACATTCCAAATGCGGTAGAAAGGCAAACAACACTAAAACAAAACATTTTGTTTTTTTATGAAACCAGAGTTTCCGAGTTCAGGTATAACGAACCGTTTTTTAAGCTATTTTTTAACTTGTCATTTTAGTTAAATAAAACCAATTAAAGTTGAAAAATTATTTGTTTATTTCAATAAA
Source organism: Mycalesis mineus (assembly GCA_034621355.1). Lineage (NCBI taxonomy): Eukaryota > Metazoa > Arthropoda > Insecta > Lepidoptera > Nymphalidae > Mycalesis > Mycalesis mineus. Next base: position 14,171,537 of record CM067892.1, read on the forward strand.
TGTGGTAAACTTTAAACTATCAATCTGATTGAAAATGGAACCATTATATATTATGGTTTATTATAAACCTAACAAAAAGAGTATTGTAATAGCGACAAGGCTTTTTTTTACCAACATAAAAATAGAATTTGGATTTTCTAAAGATTTCGATTTTTTTTTTAATGACTAAAAGTTGGCTCTTGACTGCTATCACACCTGATGTTAAGTGATGATGCAATCTGCGATGGAAGCGAGCTAACTTGTTAGGAGTAGGATGAAAATCCACACCCTTATCGGTTTCTACACGACATCGTACCGGAACGCTAAATCGCTTGGCGGTACGTCTTTTACGGTAGGGTGGTAACTAGTCACGGCGAAAGCTTCCCACCAGCCAGACCAAGACAAATTAAGAAAAATCTCAATCTGCCCCGCCGGGAATCGAACCCAGCACCTCCGTCTAATAAATCCGTCACGACACGGAGGTCGTCAAAAAAGGCTTTTCAACGACATGAAAGGAAGAGTTCATCTGCCACGCTCGATTATTTACAGAAACCTTTTTTTGGGTTCCCCTACTGATCTATGGAAAAAGATGGCATGTAGTGGTTAAATTAGATGAATAAACTTACGGTTGTGGTAGACTACATTTTGTTACAGGTTATTCTTGAAAGAGTTTTGTATAGAGTTTTTGAATTCGTCGTACAACCCACTGATGCACTACGTCAAAGATGTTCTGGTCAGAGCGAAGGCGAATCAAAACGACGAGTCTTACTATTTATGGGCCATCAAATTCTTTATGGAATTCAATAGGGGACACAATTTTCAAGTTGGATTGGTCAGGTAGGCTTTGATTACATTCCTGATTTACTGGTTATATTATTTTTTATTACATTCTAAAACGTGTGAGAGTGATATTGAAAGAGTAAATGCTGGGAACATCCTCCACATAGTCAGTCAGAACATACGTAGCCCTATAATGACGCATTGGATCTCAGTACATCGAGATCCAAATAGGAAGTAGTTTTAGTACGATATAGTTACGATGTTCCTAAAATGTGTTTTTACTCGTATTTCATAGTATACATTTGTAATCTAATCCTTTCCTAATCCTTTTTCTGTTTATACAAAATATAAATATGTATAAACAGAAAAAGGATTTAAACGATCGTCTTCCTAGAAATGGACATAAGTTAGTCATATCAGCTTATCGCCTCCGAAAAGTACAAAAATCTTTCGTAGGATTGGGTGTGCACTTCTACAACAAGATGCCCAATTCAGTTTTAGATCTGCCATTGCATAAGTTTAAACAATGTATTAAAACTCACTTACTGAGTCAGGGTTATTATACTATCGATGAATTTTTAAATGACAAAGATGTTCAAAGGCAATTGGATCGGCTTTCAACTTCACACAGGAAGTAAATTAAATAATTTTATGTAACAACACACTTAATATTGTAAAATTGATAATATTATAAAAAGAGCAACTGTTGAGTTTCTTGCCGGCTCTTCTCAACAGGGCCTGCCCTCCGGTGGTAGAGTCACTACAAATAGTCCAATTTGACGTTTCAAAAGTGCTTGTAATAAGCCTACTTTAAATAAACGATTTTGAATTTGAATTTGAATAACTTTGTACATAATGTGTTTTTGCCTCAATAAACAATTATATTATCATTATTATTATATAAATATGATATAAATGTAACACGCTAAAACTATTTGTAGCGAAACAATGTCAGTGCCGATGTTTCATTACGTACAACAACAGATGGAGAAATACTATGACATGATAAAAGTGGAAAAGAAAAAGTTCCCCCCTTGGGTTAGAAGACTACATTTATCGCTCAGAGCTTACAAAGAGCTTCTCCATACTTTGTTAGCGATGGATAAAAGTACTGACGTCAGTGTTAAGGAGTCGGCCAAGGTGTTGAAGAGCAATATATTCTATGTGTTGGAGTATAGGGAGTTTATTTTGTCGATATTCCTGAATTATGATGAGAATAAAATGCCGAGGTGAGATTTTTTTCTTTTTATTTATTTTTTTGTCACATACAAAAAAAAAACATTTCCCAGTCAAACTAAATCACCCAAGCGACTAATAAACAATACTGCTTGTATAGAAGAAATAAACATGACGGTAGTACAACAACAATAACAAACTCTATCACACTGTCATTAAATTAATACTAATAAAAACGACAACCACTATTCTTATCCTGATGGTTTATGGTAAAACCAGGGCAAGTTCTGAAACATACAACTTATATCTACGTACGCTGTACAAAGCTGATCTAATAGACAACAGGGACAGTAATTTTCTTAAGACCATTTGACATTTCAGACTTTATATCACAATATAAAGTCTGAAATTAACTAACAGCTAATTACCTAGACGTGACAATAGCATAAAGAGTTAATTAGGATTTTTTTATAATTATTGTAATTTGACAGCAACAAATGCGCGTCCCTAAATGATTTCCAGATTGGAAGCGAAGAGGTGATCCAGTATGTCAACTACAAATTGACAAATTAAAAATTTTCAACAAAAAATAGAACCGACTCAAAACGCACTAAAAAGTAAAACATAACTGTGTCATTTAGTGGCTTTAATTTACTTAAGCATATCTATGAAGTCGGTGCCAGTTTGTGGGTTCTAGGTAACGTCTAATGTTTTACTTTTTAGTGCGTTTTGAGTCAGTTCTATTTTTTGTTAAAATGTTTATTTCTTACTTTTTAGGGATTTATCGCCACGTACGACGTACACGAGTACGTTACTCGTACTATACTGTCATAGTATATTATACGGCACTAGTAGCCAAAAAGCTACCGATACCGAGACAAAAACCGAAATCGCTGTAAGCGTCCCTCAAAAATTTGAAGAGTTCCTTCAGTTTTCCCAGGATATCATCATCAGATCCTAAGAATGGGACCACCTTGGAATGCCCTTTCTAATAAAAAAAGAATTATCAAAATCGGAGAACTCTGTAAAAAGTTATGCGTGGTCATACATAAAAATATATATATATATATATACGTGTCGAATTGAGAACCTCCTCCGTTTTTTTTCGTCGGTTAAAAATATGTATCACTATTTCTGATCATTACGCGACACACTTGTGTTATATAGATACAAAATGAATAGACGCGTGTCGGTACTTAATTACGTTTTTTAACAGACTTTAAAAAAGGAGGAGGTTATAAATTCGATGCTTTTTTACGTTTGTTCGTCTCGTCAAACTCCGTCATTTCTTAACCGATTTTATAATTTGATTTTTGTTTGTAAGGGTCCCATAAAAATTTAAAAAAATCTGTTCAGTATCTTGTGTATTTATGCTTTTCTGTGATTTTTTAGTAGTGCTATACTCACTACTGGCCCCATAAATTTTATCAACAAATTATGATAAATTAGAAAGGTAGGATAGGAAATTCGTAGTGATTTTGACAGTAAGTGATTCTACGTCACACTGAAAACGGAAAAATTAACCCTCTTAAAAATTCCAACTCGTTCCAACTTCAAAGATTTATTACACTAATAAGCTTCAAAGCACTAATCAGTTTGAAAGCGGCGCCAATAAATAGCAAAGTAAAACTAAAGTCTCTGTGGGTCTGCACCACTTTCTAATTGATTAGTAGATAGCACAACGATACGAGGTTATTTTTCGATTTTTAGTGTAATACAACATAGTCGGTTCGATTTTTTAAAGAGTTTTTGTATAGTACCAGTTTGTACTTTAGTGAAGGAAATATAGAAATAAATTTGCTATAGGCAAAAATCATGACGCGACCCGACACTACACCTCTGCTCCAGTCTGAGTTAAGCCTTATGATGCAATATTCCAGTGTTTATTCTTTGTCTTTAGATCATACTTGGTGGATTTAATAGAAACAGTGCATCTATTTTTGAAGATGTTAGAACATTATTGTAAGAAAACTGGCCTCATGGTACAAAAAAGAGTACGCAAAAAGGGGAAGACCAAAAGTAAAAGTAAGTTATATAACTTATATTTGCATATATAACTTATATTTAACTATAAATTGCACGATATAATATTTATACATACTAATAATTTTATCTTGACCCAAGATACACATTCCTTCCGTTAGTTCTAAAGAAAGGCTTTAACTAATTTGTTAAAAAACCTGTTGTAAGTCTTGCCAAACTTCTAGTAGACGAGCAAGAAGAGACATCTCATATGCAGAAAAATACACAAAAACGGTCGTCTATTACGGCGATGTTTAAAATATCGCTATCTTTCGCCCCAATGAAAGAGAAAGCGAGTAAGCTTTGCCGCTATATAACGAAAATATCTTCTTTTGTTTAATAAGTGCGTCGTCATACATACACACGCACGCACACACACGCACACACACACACACACACACATCCACACACACACACACACACACACCACACGCACGCAATGCACGCGTGCACACACACACGCACGCAATGCACGCGTGCACACACCCACGCACGCAATGCACGCGTGCACACACCCACGCACGCAATGCACGCGTGCACACACCCACGCACGCAATGCACGCGTGCACACACACACGCACGCAATGCACGCACAAAAAGTCCCACTGCACGTGGTTTTTCAATGTATGCGTGCACAAACCCACGCACGTATATGCACGCGGCCCACAGACAGGCACGCAATGCAGTGGGCAGATTACACACACCTACTAAATGCAGCGAGCGAAACACCTACGCATTTCGCAAGTGGTTAATGTATACGTGCAGACACAGAATGCCAAAATGCACTTTTACACAACACAATCACGAACATACGCGCACCCACACACACACACAAACACCATCAGACGGATTTCACAAACATCGTGCACTAAAATTATATTCTCACTATACAAAGCCAACTCTGGAATGCTTGTCAACAAATTAAAAATGAAGGTAGAAATCACTAGTCATTTTACACCTATTTTTTTTAATTAATTAGTTAATCACGAATTCATGACAATAAATTAGATTAGTAAGATTAAAAGTAATTAATATATCAATATCTTTAAAATAAGATTTTTTAAAATAACAAAACATAATTTTAAATTTATTAGGCATAATATATTATGTTGCATTTTCTACCTTCATTTTAAATTTATTTGTTGACAAGCATTCCCAATCGAGTTTGGCTTTAGTATAGATGTCAATATGTGTATTGTCATATAATATGAATTCATTTATTTATTTATCTCTTGCGTACAGAATCAAAACCTCGTACCATAAAGCGTACATAACACAGCAAACTTATCCGAATCTAAAATACCTAACAAGGATATCACTGACAGATAAAAAAGTCTTAAAAATAGAAAACTCAAGTAACTTCTTCCAGGTGCCCAACTTATGGATCTCTAATCTATTTGTATACGAAACGTCAATAGAGCGGTTAATTATTAGTGTAGCTAAATTACTTAAATCATCAACATCATCATCATCATCATCATCATCATCATCATCATTATCAGCCAATTAACGGCCCACTACAGGGCCAGGCCTCTCTCCTTATAGGAGAGGGGATATGGAGCGTACACTCACCACGCTGCTCCAATGCGGGTTGGCGGGCTTAGGGTGATAATATTTTATTTATTAACGATCACTATCAGATGTTGATGATAGTGACCAGGACCGGCTTAACGTGCTCTCCAAGGCACGGGGGTGTAACACCACCAACTTCAAAACTCCGGGCTTGGAATGTACTGAGCATTTCATGGAAGAATGAAACAGCTCAGATTTATTCCGTGACCCGACCCAGGGATCGAACCCAGGACCTCGTGATCGAAGCCACGTAGGCTAACCACTAGACCAACGAGGCAGGTAAATAATTTCATTTAATTGTAATTGATATACTCGACGGTTTTTATGTCCCCGGGCACAGCCTAATTCGTTTTGCGACCTTTAAACTATACAATACCCCTTTGATCTAAACAAATATTGAAAAAGCTGACAGAATAAAAAAACTTATTACTACCAACAAATAATATAACCCTTGAATGAATGTCTCTATCCGCAGCAACACAAATATTAAATCTTAGAATATTCCTATTGAGATTTTCAATACATATGCCGCATTCTAGACATGATCAGGAGCAATATCAAAGTTGTCTATTGTATATTATTGAAAAACAAAGTGCCTTTTTCGCTTTTTATTAAACTACTAGCAGTCGCCCGCGACTTCGTCCGCGTGAAAACCTCTTAGGTACTCTTCTAATTTTAAAGACAGACTTTCATACAAAATGTGTTAAAGTCACATATAAAGTGTGCTCATTCCCCGCTCCCCCTCTCAATTTATTTTTTTTATAGTTTCCCGTGAAGCAATATCCTCCGTCCCGTCGCGTGTACTAAAGGTCTACATTTTTGTTAAACATTGTAGGACATTTCAGTACATTACCATTAAAAATATATATTTATGGCAATTTATACCCATCAATTGACATTAAATAGTATATATATATATAGTAATAGTATTCACTCTTGAGTCTAGTCTTCAGAATAAACAAAAATAATTTTACAATCCGTCACGCAGATAGAGATTAGCCCGTTTAAACAAACGAACAAACTCTTCCGTGTACTAAATAGATATTTGAACAAAGATCGAATTCTTAATTCATCATCGTATATATAACATAGATCTAAACTCCCCCCCGCACGCGCACCCCCGCCTTGGTGACGCTCACTTCGCAACGCAGAAATAGTAATATTTTAATTTCGCCATAACTTCAAAACCAAACATCCAATTTTAATCTTTTAAATATCAAATATTATCTACATAAACTGTACTTAGTGATGAAATAATTTATTTTGATAAGGATTAATAGTATGAGTAAAATAAATGCGTTTAAATGTAGTCCAAAAAAAAAATTAAGATATTTAAATAAAAAAATGGTTGTTGTGCCTCACTCGGCATAGTTAGGTATAGTGTGTCGCGGACTTTTTTGTAGATATTTATAAGAACTCCAATTAATTAGAACATTTTATGGTTCTATCTTTTATAGTTTAGGCAGCGTACGCAAAATAAGTAACTTTTCTGGTTGATTTTTTACACCTTGTATCCGAATAACCCAAATATTTTACGGAACCCTATTTTTTTTCAAAATTAAATTTAGCCTATGTTACTCGTGGATAATGTAGCTTTCGAATGGTGAAAGAATTTTTAGAAACGGTCCAGTAGTTTTTGAGCCTATTCATTACAACCAAACAAACAAAGTTTTCCTCTTTATAATATTAGTGTAGACAAATATTATAAACTCTTTATAATACTAGTGATACCTAGGCTAATTAAATTAATTAGCACTCAATGTAAGGTCACCTTTACATTAAAAACTTCTCTAAGGATGGCAAACGTTCCTCATTTCATTAAGGAAATGGTTAGGGGAATGAAAATACATTATGCTGATTAAAATGTTATGCTTTTTAAAATATTGAAGCTTAAAATGGTTGGTTTGTTAATAATTTAAGAAGTCCTTTTAAAGAAAAATCAACAATTTTCTAAAAAATATTCATATTTTATTATTTTTGGAAAGATGTCTTTTTTCGCAAACTCAATTGTGTATCATTGTACTCTTAGCATAATTTACCTATGGCAAATTTCAGCCCGCCAGACGGCTTTGAAAAAAGGGTGACGTGGTCCACTCTCTAAAAAGGACAATGGGGCAAGTGCGAGTTTTCACCGGACGACTAAACACGTTCTCTAAAAACGTTCTCACTCATAACGTCGAATTATATAAAAAAAAAGCGTTTACTCTCACTATAACTAAGTGGCGCTATTAAAATTCCATATAAAATTTGCGTTTACTGTTTTCGGTATCGACGCGGTAAAATCTCACACTAGCCACACTGGCCCTTATAGTGAGTGAGCCGTTAAAATTATGGTAATGGGAAGTTCAAGAGTCTTCTAAAAATAAAACTATTACGACTATGATGTTTACTAAAAAATTGAAGAAAATCCAATATATTAGAATCGGATGTCAACTTCGAGTAAATAGCCCCAATACCCTTTCATCCATTAAAATGAATGGTACATCGTTAAAATTCCACTTTTTCCATTCAACCATTTTCTAACATCAAAGCAAATAGTCTAGATGCCTGGAAGATTTCATCATAAAATGTTATGCTAAAATTTATTACGGGCAAGAGACGCTTTTAGCCTCCTCGCCTGTGTAGTCTAGACATTTAATTTTGATGATAGAATCGAACAAAGGATTTTAAGATCTTTATATAAATTACTTGAATTTCACCCCTTTTGACATTTGATCGTAGCAATCTGTCGCTTATTAACCTTGAGTTTGAAGGAGGAGGTAGGGCAGTTTATTTTTACGTGGAATTTTGTGTAACTTTTTAAATGTTAAATAAATAGGCTGATAGAAAACACTAATTAGGTCAAAGTTTACATACGCTTATTTAGTATTAGTATCTATCCTATTCACGCTTGCATTTTAAACTAAGGGAGGCAGGAAAAGCAGATGCCGGAATCATTAACAATCTATTTTTAATGGTCATACCATACTACTTGGCTCAGGCCTATTCGTTTCTTAAAGGGGTTTCAGGAGCTTAGACTTATCACGCTAGTTCAATTCAGACAGGGGGACATGTATCTGTAATTTAGATTACACAAGTTAGCCCGCTTCCATCTTAGATTGCATCATCCCTTAACATCAGGTGTGATAGCAGTCAAGGGCCAACTTGCAGTCGATAAAAAAAATCCACGTTAATGTACGTAATCGATGACATAATGTGATTGCCGTGTTGCGGGGGTGTTAGAAAACCGACATTTCAATTTTGGCCCATTGAGAAAGTATTGGAGACAGAAAATGCCAATATTTCATAAACCTGACCCAGGATTCGAATTGCCAATCTCATGGTCCGTACTAGGTTAACCATTGGATTCATGAGGCGGTTTATTTTATTACGTGTTTATTCAACGTGCGATTCGTAGGTGTTGCCTTTCTGCTAGTTCATTTTTCAATCACTTCCATTTTGTTTTGACTTGTAATTTAGGGTCTGGTGACCAGGCTGTGATGTTGGAGCTAAGAGATTCTATTATTACTTAAAATAATTGTAGGTTATTATTGAAAGTTTTTCTAAAAAGACTTTAAATTTTATCTTAGAGAGGACTGCATGAAGAAAATACAGACATTGATGCGCGATCACAAATATGAGGACGCAGTTGGAATGTTCAGGGCTGCGAGGTAAGATATAATAAAATACAGACATTGATGCGCGATCACAAATATGAAGACGCAGTTGGAATGTTCAGCGCTGCGAGGTAAGATATAATAAAATACAGACATTGATGCGCGATCACAAATATGAAGACGCAGTTGGAATGTTCAGGGCTGCGAGGTAAGATATAATAAAATACAGACATTGATGCGCGATCACAAATATGAAGACGCAGTTGGAATGTTCAGGGCTGCGAGGTAAGATATAATAAAATACAGACATTGATGCGCGATCACAGATGTGAAGACGCAGTTGGAATGTTCAGGGCTGCGAGGTAAGATATAATAAAATACAGACATTGATGCGCGATCACAGATGTGAAGACGCAGTTGGAATGTTCAGGGCTGCGAGGTAAGATATAATAAAATACAGACATTGATGCGCGATCACAGATGTGAAGACGCAGTTGGAATGTTCAGGGCTGCGAGGTAAGATATAATAAAATACAGACATTGATGCGCGATCACAGATGTGAAGACGCAGTTGGAATGTTCAGGGCTGCGAGGTAAGATATAATAAAATACAGACATTGATGCGCGATCACAAATATGAAGACGCAGTTGGAATGTTCAGGGCTGCGAGGTAAGATATAATAAAATACAGACATTGATGCGCGATCACAAATATGAAGACGCAGTTGGAATGTTCAGGGCTGCGAGGTAAGATATAATAAAATACAGACATTGATGCGCGATCACAGATGTGAAGACGCAGTTGGAATGTTCAGGGCTGCGAGGTAAGATATAATAAAATACAGACATTGATGCGCGATCACAGATGTGAAGACGCAGTTGGAATGTTCAGGGCTGCGAGGTAAGATATAATAAAATACAGACATTGATGCGCGATCACAGATGTGAAGACGCAGTTGGAATGTTCAGGGCTGCGAGGTAAGATATAATAAAATACAGACATTGATGCGCGATCACAGATGTGAAGACGCAGTTGGAATGTTCAGGGCTGCGAGGTAAGATATAATAAAATACAGACATTGATGCGCGATCACAGATGTGAAGACGCAGTTGGAATGTTCAGGGCTGCGAGGTAAGATATAATAAAATACAGACATTGATGCGCGATCACAAATACGAAGACGCAGTTGGAATGTTCAGGGCTGCGAGGTAAGATATAATAAAATTACACCTAGGTATATATATATATATATATATATATATATATATATATATATATATATATATAGGTGAATCCCGAATTAAAACATTTTTTTATTATTATTTAGGCAATACACAAAAGCCTTGGTAATACTGTAAACCTTTGTTTGCTCTCTAAACTCTTAGAAAAGATTTGCATGTGGATAAAGTTGCAAGTTGCACTCTCGCACTTGGTTGTTTTTTATTTATTTAAAGAGTTATAATTATATGAACTATCTTTTATTTATACTTACGTATCTTGTTATGAATAGGGAAATATGGCCAGAGGAGGGTATATTCGGAGTGGCTGGTATACCAGAGGACGAGGAACTGGACATGCTCGAAACAGTCTATAACACTGACATGGGAGTGGAACTTACAGGTACTTTCGGAATTGATTTAATTATTTAAATTTTTCATCAGCCTTTTTTTATGGCTGCGACGCAGTGATATGTGCAGTGGATTTATAAGACGGTTCTCCCGGGTTCGATATCTAGATATATAATGTATATATACATACATACATAAACATCACGCCCTGTTCCCATAGGGGTAGGCAGAGACCACATCCCTCCATTTGCCACGGTCCTTGTATACTTCCTTAGCTTCTTCCACTCTCATTAATCCTTTCATACAAGTTCGTCGGTTTAGGGTACTCTTGACCTGGCCATTATTTAAAATGTCCTGAATTTGTTCCAAGAACATTCGCCTAGGTCTTCCCCTTCCAACATTTTCATTCACCCTCGCCTTGTAAATCTCTTTTGTTAATCTTCTTTCATCCATTCTCTCTACATGTCCAAACCATCTAAGCATCCCTTTCTCAATTTTAGTCACTACATCTTCTTTTACACCACACTTTTCTCTTATCACACTATTTTTAACTCTGTCACACATAACCCGCACATACTCCTCAATGCTCTCATCTCTACTGCATTTATTTTACTTTTGTGCTTCTTCTGCCATACCCAACTTTCACCATACATAAGTGTGGATATATATATATATATGGATATCTTTAACTTAATTTCATCTTACTCCTAACAAATTAGTCCGCTTCCATCTTAGATTGCATCATCACTTGCCACAGGGTATGATTGTAGTCAAGAGCTAAATTGTAATGAATTAAAAAATTTAACTTTTTTGTTATAGAACCTGATCATGAGGAGTCACAAAATGATTCTGAAAACGACGAAGAAGGTAAAGTGGACATTAAAGTTAAACCAAGTATTTTTACGTATTTCGCTAATAATTATCTCAATGTACAAAGCCATTACAAGGCCGAATCTTCTACCTTATAAGAGAGGTATCCCCACTATCAGTGATATTTAATAAATAAACAACGAACAGATTAAATCTTTTTTGTATATCTACTTTAAATAAAAATCGTCAGTTCTGCATAACAAATTCAACGAGAGCATCAATCGATTATGGCGTCACTACATTCGCGATAACCTCAAAGAATACTTAACGGATTTTCGTACGGTTTTCACTAACTAGTAAATAGAGTGATTCCTGTGGAAGGTTTTAGTATGTAATTTGTTAAGGTTTTGTTTAAATTAGATGAAATATGACAATAAAAGTAGGAAGAGTAGCAGGCCCTGGTAGTTTATTAAAAACGCTGTCTAAACCCTACCGACAAAAACGTGCGTCTTTGTCGGTAGGTACCTAACGCCAAGCGATTTAGCGTTCAGGTACGATGTGTAGAAACCGAAAGGGTTGTGGATTTCATCCTACTCCTAACAAGTAACCCCGCTTCCATCTTAGATTGCATCTTCCTTTAACAGTGATAGCAAAAAAACAGTGACAACAAAAAAAAGATATAACGAACCAATGTATGGACTTTTGATTTTTATTAGGGGTACAAAAAAGCCTCCGATGGTAACTTTTTGTTTTTGGTGTTTTTGGAAGTTTGCAACACTGTTAACCACGCGGGCGAAGTCGCAAGCGTCTGCTAGTATTCATATAAAAGTTGTAAACTTTCAGATGAGGAAGAAGACGAACCGTCCACAAGCGTCGTAGAGACAGATTTCGACTTTAAAGACTTTGTGCTGAGGTGAATTCCAAAGTTATTTTGTTAAAAACATGTTATATTTATGAGCCTTTATTTATGTAAAAAAAAATAGAACCGACTCAAAACGCACTAAAAAGTAAAAAATAACTGTGTCATTTAATTGCTTTAATTTACTTAAGCATATCTATGAAGTCGGTGCCAGCAAGTTTAAGGAACATTTATTTTACGTACATTTATGTTACTAAATGACACAATTATTTTTAACCGACGAAACAAAACGGAGGAGGTTCTCAATTCGACACGTATATTTGTTTTTTTTTTTTTCTTTTTTTTTATGTATGACCACGCATAACTTTTTACAGAGTTGTCCGATTTTGATAATTCTTTTTTTATTAGAAAGGGCATACTTTTGGAGGCACGCTTATTTACTTTTTAGTGCGTTTTGAGTCGGTTCTATTTTTGTTAAAAGTTTTATTTGTTACTTTTTAGTGATTTATCGACACGTAAGTAATCGTACTATACTGTCATAGTATATTATACGGCACTTGTAGCCAAAAAGCTACCGATACTTACACTAAAACCGAAATCGCTGCAAGTGTGCCTGTACAATTTGAAGAGTTCCTTCAATTTTCCCAGGATATCATAATCAGATCCTAACATGATGACAATGGGACCTTGGAAGTGTGCCCTTTCTAATAAAAAAGAATTATCAAAATCGGACAACACTGTAAAAAGTTATGCGTGGTCATACATAAAAAAAATATACGTGTCGAATTGAGAACCTCCTCCATTTTTTTCGTCGGTTAAAAATATATCACAATGTATTTTCCTTGATGTCAAATTTCGACCTAAAAATGTTACGCAAAACCGAGCCGGATGGCTAGTAACCAAAAATTTTATTTTCTGTTATTCCAGCAAATATCAGACTAGCACTAAAGCGCCAATTCATTCGAGATTTTCGTTTCGTTTATTCGGTGAAATATTTTTGCAACTCCAAAAATCAGTGCGAAAGGGGCGCGTTCAAAGGCTTACTTGAATGTAGAGCACTACACGAGCGGGCTCTTTCAGACCCCCTCAGCCGCGCATCGGACGCGCCCGGGGCTGCTGGACGGTACGACAAAAGACATGACCATTTGTTAATTGTTCGAAGTGCCCTATAGGTTGACTTTGTTGCAATTGTTGTAAACAAATTAATAATATAGCCGACATCTGGTGCGACAGAAAGAGACGTGGGTGCATTTTTGTAAAAACAAATCCATATGACGAGAACCTGGGAGAGCTATTGCAAAAAATTTTTACCTGATCTGTCAGGAGGTTATGTTTTTGGCATATGTAGTATGAAATTATGTATGTTGTATCTATCTATGTATTAGTCCATTCAGCCTCGCTACATCCGAGACGGCTGAACGGATTTTGACATGTGAGGTGTCGCTTGAATTTGTTAAAATTGTGGCAGTGACATAAGCTATATAAATTTTCAAAATGTCGGCTGTACCCTGGCGTTTGGGCAAACAGGGGGGACGTGTGTATTTCTTCCCTGATCTTATGTATTATGAGTGTAAATTTAAGGTTATTATATAAGTATTTCAAAAATATAAATTTCATTTTTTATGTTTATTTTGCATCCGTGTGAACAAAAAATGTAATAATAATAATAATAATAAACAAGTTTATTGCATAAACAAAAACAAGAACGGTACAATACATCAAGATATAGTAAAAAAACAAAAACCTTATCACTAAAAGTGATCTCTTCCAGGCTACCCATCCTAGAGAAGAATAATTGTGTGAGAGGGATTACAATAAACTAAAATCAAAAATACATGGAGCTAGGCGAATAAAATACCAATAATATTATAGATCTACCTATATCGATAAATATAAATTGTTGTCCCCAAATCTCCAAAAGTAATAGGAATTTTATGATAGATATAGTGACTTGTTTCTCAATTTTCTATAAAAAAAACTTGTGGCAGTCAGGTTCCTCGGTTTAGTAATAATAACTTTATTTATCAACTTTTGTTTCCTACCGACGTCATCGGGACCGTGGCCTAGCGGTGAGGCTCTCTAAGTGCCCGGATTGCCAAAGAGACGCGGGTTCAAAAAGTCATTATTTTTTTTTTAAACGACTTTTTTAAAATATCACGCTTGAAAACAAAATAAAAATAGCGGAACCGACGGGATTCAAACCCGTGTATCTCTGGCAATCCGGGCACTTAGAGCGCCTCACCGCTAGGCCACGTTCCCCGATGACGTCGTTGTCGAAATTGTGCTTTTGATATTATGTTTTTGATACTCAGGGGGTGTTAGGTTTTTTCGTTACGGAATTTCTGTATTCGGTCTCCACGCTCAAGGCCCGCGATAGAAGCTATACAATAGCTTAAAAATATATTCTAACCCTAAATTGTAGTTCTAAACGACAAGAAAAGAATAAAAATTTGGAATATGTCAGTTTTAAATTAAAGAGCTGAGCTACATTGTAATATACGTCTTTTGCTGACCTCCGTGGCGCAGTGCGCGGTGGATTTATAAGACGGAGATCCTGGGTTCGATTCCCGGCGGGGCAGATTGAGATTTTTCTTAATTTGTCTTGGTCTGGCTGGTGGGAGGCTTTCGCCGTGGCTAGTTACCACCCTACCGTCAAAGACGTATCGCAAAGCGATTTAGCGTTCCGATACGATGTCGTGTAGAAACCGAAGGGGTGTGGATTTTCGTCCCACTCCTAACAAGTTAGCAAGTAACATCAGGTGTGATAGTAGTCAAGGGTCAACCTGTAGTCGATAAAAAAAAATATGTGTGTTTGATATTATTGTAACTTGTTAAAAGTTCATACTAAATGGCGTTGCAGGCCTTTCTGTTGTAACAATTAAACGTATAAGCCTCACGCGTTGATATTGCGATGGAACCTTGTCCCAATAGCAGCTGCGTGACGTCATCCGTCGCAAATAAGTACAGATAGCAACAAAAAATTGTAATAAAGAGTAAATGTGCTAGGGTTATGGGTTTATTTGTAACAGCGAGACGGCTGTTTATGACTATTTTAAGAAATTTCGGCACCATAAAATATTAGTTTTGTATGCTTGTTTGTATAGAAAAATAATTAAAGTACATAATAATTGTATTGTTAATGTGTAAATATGAAAATATTTTTAAATTAATGTTTGGGTTATGTGGTAAATACCTAATTATAAATAAAACCAAAAAACAAATATGTAAAAAATCTAAGTTTATTAAAATGGCTGACCTTGTGAACGGTACTGACATGACGGTGCGACGTCGACTACGTCACCAAGATGGCCGCCAATCGCAATATATCAACTTGCGGGACTTATAATAACATGTATAATTTCGGAACCAGTGGTACTGGATCCGTGGTTCAGCGGTAGCCAATAGAATAACCAATCAGACGACCAGGCTTGAATCCCGTCAGCCTAGCAATTTTTAATAATACGTTTGTTTTCAAAAAAATACATCTTAAAGTGTGATTATCTCTATTCAATAACAATAACAAAGAAACCTTCAATAGTTCTACTGTTAATGACTGGATTTCGGCACTAAGCGGTATCCGAAAGTTTAAGGTTGATCACTGTGTAAAAGTATCTAAATATAAACAGTATTCAGATTAAAGTTTGTTTTTAAAGAACTAAAGAAGACAAAAAATACCGCTAAGTTTTGTTTATCAACAAACTAATTGAAGTAATCTGCTCATATTGGATTTCATAGTTGCCTATTTATTAATCGACTATTACTCAGTAACTGGTGAAGTGGCGATAGCTCTCAATAAAATAAAAAATATGTCTTAACTATGTTTCTTAAATAGAAAATATTTATTTTAAATACTTGAAATTGCTTTAAAATATGAACATTCCTTTTCAATTAGTCGTATAGATTGTATTAAGGATTACAATTGGCCAACGAGCAAAGATCTTACCTCTTCCTCCTTCATCCTCTGACCTCTCGATGTTGAGTTCGAAACTTAACCGTAGAAAATTATATTGATACCGTAAATATGCAGTACTTTAGCATAAATACAATTTATGTAATGCTCACTCTTAATTCATTAAAACAGTTCGCAAAACTAAAAGGCACTGGTATTCTAAAGCCAGACATAAACGGGAGCGCTCTTTCAGGTTCTGTCACCCGCGTATAGTGAGCACCCGTTTGCCTTTGGAGCAATACGCCAAAAACTTGCCCTAAACAAACCACTGAATCTTCATCTTTACGATTCATATTGCAAGCAAAACTTCAATACCTCTACGGTTACGATGCCAGATTTAATTTGATAGTTCTCTCTGCATCTAAGACACGAACTCTCGGCAATGGATTTAATATTTACATTTAAAACGGAATTCTTGCAACTGCTGGTCCCATTTCTGCATTAAAACAGTTCGCAAAACTGAAAGCCGTAAAGTACGAGTATCACTAAAACACAACATAAACGGGAGCGCCCTTTCAGGTTCTGTCACCCGCGTATAGTGAGCACCCGTTTGCCTTTGGAGCAATACGCCAAAAACTTGCCCTAAACAAACCACTGAATCCTTATCTTTACGATTCATATTGCAAGCAAAACTTCAATACCTCTACGGTTACGAAGCCAGATGTAGTTTGATAGTTCACACACGAACTCTCGGCAATGAATTTAATAGATATTTACATTTGAAACGGAATTCTTGCAACTACTGATACCATTTCTTCATTAAAACAGTTCGCAAAACTGAAAGCCGTAAAGTACGAGTATCACTAAAACACAACATAAACGGGAGGGCCCTGTCAGGTTCTGTCAGCCGCATATAGTGAGCGTCTGTGTGCCTTTTGGAGCGATACGACAAAAACCTGTCCCATATAAGCAACTGCATCCTTACCTTACCTTTAGCCTTTATATTGCAAACAAAATCTTAATAGTTCCACGGGTAGAGCCGGACTTAAAACTAACAAGTTTCACCTGTATCTGACACATCGGCATCTAACATCCCGGCAATGAAACCAGTCCTTTAATAACATAAAATAGAACCGACTCAAAACGCACTAAAAAGTAAAAAATAACTGTGTCATTTAGTTGCTTTAATTTACTTAAGCATATCTATGAAGTCGGTGCCAGCCAAGTTTAAGGAACATTTATTTTACGTAGTAAAGCAGTTTGTGGGTTCTAGGTAACGTCCTTATACGCGATAAATTTAGTGATTTATCGCCACGTAACGTACTCGTACTATACTGTCATAGTGTATTATACGGCACTATTAGCCAAAAAGCTACCGATACCGAGACAGAGACCGAAATCGCTGTAAGCGTACCTCCAAAATTTGAAGAGTTCTTTCAATTTCCCCAGTATATCATCATCAGATCATAACATGACAATGGGACGACCTTGGAAGTGTGCCCTTGAACGTGAACTCTGTATAAAGTCATGCGTGGTCATACATAAAAAAAAATACGTGTCGAATTGAGAACCTCCTCCGTTTTTTTTCGTCGGTTAAAAAATTGTATTTATTCCAAACGTAATTCGTGCAACTGCCAGTCCCGTTTATACAGTAAAACAGTTGGAAGAACTAAAATCCCGTAGTAAAGTATTCAAATTCAAATTCAAAATCATTTATTTCAAGTAGGCCAATTATAAGCACTTTTGAAACGTCAAATTAGACTATTTGTAGTGACTCTACCACCGGCTCGGAAGGTAGGTCCTGTTGAGAAGAGCCGGCAAGAAACTCAACAGTTGCTCTTTTAAAATTATTAATTTTTACAATATTAACTGTTTTGTTACATAAAATTATTTATTCTACTACTTGTGTGAAGTTGAAAGCTGATCCAATTGCCTCTCAACCTCTTTGTTATTTAAAAATTCATCTATAGTATAATAACCTTGACTCAGTAAGTGAGTTTTAATACATTGCTTAAACTTATGCAATGGCAGATCTAAAACTGAATTGAGCATCCTGTTGTAGAAGAGTACACCCAGTCCAACGAATGACTTTTGAACTTTTCGGAGGCGATACGATACGATATATTCTATAACATATCATAAAATGTAGCGGCCTTTCAGGTTCTGCCATCCGCGTGTAGTGAGCGCCTGCGTGTGCCTCTTGGAGCGGTACGACAAGAACCTGCCCCACACTAACCACTGCATCGTGAAGATATTGCACAGAATCGCCTGGGACTGCAACCGCCCGGCCATGATGTTCCAAGCCACTCTGTTCCTGACATTCCAGAGGATACTTCACAACCCATTACCACATTTAAAGGTACATTCGCCATCTGTTTCATATCGTCTGATCCTGCGAGGCAGCCGGCTTACTCGTTCCTGGCTTCTATAAAGTTAGGTAAATAATCGGGGTTAAAGAATGAAATTGTAGTTTTATTGTAATAGGTACTTCGAATTGACATAGAACCTCCATGGTTTATGATTTTAAAGTGAAACTTTTTTCATATGGCACCTGTGTAGTTCTTTTAAAAATGTGCAACATTTGATTATCAACTTTCAGTTGTTTTTTACCCGACTGCGTCAGAAGGAGGGTAATGTTTTTCGAGCGTATGTATGTATGTATGTATGTATGTATGTATGTATGTATGTATGTCCATTTCTTCGGCACGCGCTACAGCCTAAACGGCTGAACGGATTTAGACATGTGAGGTGTCGTAGAATTTGGCTAAATTGTAGAAGTGACATAGGCTATATGAATTTTCAAAATGGCGGCTGTAAAGAGATTTTTTTCTTTTATATTAGCAATATGGATATCAAATGAAAGGTCGTAAAAAGACCATTTCAAAAATATAAATATCATATCATGTTCTTATTACTGTTTTAACAAAAAATTACAAAAAGTGTACCAAGTGTACCGTCTCATTTCTATACCACAAATTAAAACTAAAAAATCTCAAATAAAATTATTATTATAAAAACAAAAAACCCAACTGCTTAGACCTGCAGCACCATAAAGTATTTAGAATTTTATATAGATATAGTGATCCTTGTTTTTCTCTTTTTAGTTCATAACTTCTAAGCAGTTGGGTTTTTTGTTTTTATAATAATAATTTTATTTTATTCAACTTAGACAGTAAAGATGGATACTTCGAAAATTCGTGTGATTTTTGAATACGAGTTCCGACGCGGAACTAACGCGGCAGAAACAGCTCGCAATATTAATGTTGCGTTTGGAGAGGGGACTGCTAATGAACGCACTGCGCGATTTTGGTTTAAACGCTTTCGTGATGGAAACTTCGATTTGAAGAACGAACCACGTGGAAGACCGCCCACACAGGTGAATAACAATGATTTGAAAGAGATGGTGGAAGCCGATCCGAGGCAAACTACCCAGGAATTAGCGGCATGGTTTAACGTTACTTTACCAACAATATTGACTCATTTGCGTCAAATCAATAAAATAAAATATGAAAAATGGGTGCCTCATGATTTGATTGATCTGCAGAAAGAAACGCGTGTTGAAACTTGCGTTGCCTTGTTCAATCGATACAGAAATGAAGGAATATTGAATCGAATTGTGATATCTGATGAAAAATGGATTCTTTACGATAATCGTAAGCGGAAAATGCAATGGCTGACCCCAGGTTAAACGCCGCAACAGTGTCCTGAAGCAAAGCTTACCAACAAAAAGGTAATGGTAACTGTTTGATGGTCTCAGCGTGGTGTTATTCACTATAGCTGTCTTCGGTCTGGTCAAGCAATAACGGCAGAAGTCTACTGCACGATTTGGACAATTTTCTACGTGATAAAAAGTTTTCTTCTCAGGAGGCAGTGCAAAGTGCTTTCACACAGTTTGTCGAATCTAGATCAAAGGCATAAATGAGGATTAAAAAAAAACAATTTTTATTTTTCAGTACAAATCGGCAATTTCATACTTTAACCCCTGATACATCCATGTGTGTTTTCCCAACTGTAACTGTTGTAGGGAATAAGTTGTGAAGTGTGTCGTTTTGTGTTTTTTGGAGTGTGACCTCTTGTTTTTGCTATTTTTATGAACTTTTGCAGGGTTTAAATAGTAAGTACATTTATTTGTTTTCTGTGTAACTTTATTGGCAACATGTTGTAAATATATTTGCAATTCCAGAATTTATTTTTTTCATAAGTTGTAAAAACGATGATCGAACAAATTCCTTAAAATATAAATTTTGAATTCTTTTATGGTAGTATATTCATTTATTATACAAGATAGGAAACAAAACCAATATAAAATACAAATTAAAACTAAATTAATTACATGTAAAACCTTCTGATCCATGAATATATTCAATTGATACCTTTTGGATAACCTATAAATTTACTTCAAATTAATTTATTACAGTTAACATATATTCAATTGATACTTTTGAATAAGTTATAAATTGTTGAAACAAATAAAATGAACTTTATTGCGTTTTTAAAACGTTTACAAGGTGGCTTTTCAAATAGACAGAATTATTAACAGGTATGAGTCAGCTCAATAAAATTGCCTCACTACATTGCATCGCCACTTACCATTTGCTTTGCACATACAAATAAAATACTCACCATAATTATGATTGTCACAGGCAATTTGTTTCGCATCTACAACGAAATTTAAAGTTATAAAAAGCAAATCTTTTAATTCACTACTTCATCTGTCGTAACAACAATCTGAGCTGAAGTCCGAGTTTAACGAGGAACGACGTTTTATGCCAGAGTTAGTTAGTCAGGTAGAGCTTCTGCAAACGCCCAAATCCCCTGACGCTAGCGCAGTCCTATTAATATAGATAGTAGAGGAAATTCAAAATCTAAATCACTTTCCTAACCTGTCAACACGACACCTGTTAAGTTCACATTTTAGTTTCTGTAACTATATAACGATAAGTATTATATCGGGAGCGAGATTTTGCCTTCCGAGTCACAGGGCCGTAACAACGTCAACTTCCCATTTTTAGGTTGCTACTGAGAATTTTCTGAAAAAAAAAGTTAAATATTTTACCTAATCCTGGACTTGAACTAGATTCAAAGATATATGAACTAACTATTGGATTATTGATGCAGTTTACCGATAGTTGAACGTGACAACTTAAGAAAATACTATGGATTGGTAGCATTTAATTGGTTATTAAAATTTTTAAAATTGATTTTGATTTTATAAATTTATATTTTAAATTTATAATAAATATATTAATTTTTAATTTAAAATTAATATATGTTAATTATAAAAAAACACCAAAATAATTGTTCTGTTTATAATTGCAGAACACCGTCCATAAACAGTATGCTTATTTTAATTTACTAAAATGTGCAACTGAATTTTGGCTATCACGGTAAAACGAGTTGCGACATTTTTCGGTTTTTACGTGTGCTTAATGTTAAAAATTATCATTTCTACTTCAGAAGCGTCGCCGTTTTAAAGTAGGTACACATTTTCAAACTCGCCAAAAGTTTCGCAAGCCCTTAAGCCGGATTTTAGAAAATTTTTGCTCCACTCGCTATAAAATGTTACCATAAATATTGTTCGCGGTGCTCTTTCTCTTTTAATTTTGCTTTTATAGCTAATGGAATGGGTTATAGTTATTTGTATATTAATGGAAGTAATAGAGAACGAACGTGGTTAAAAGCTTTTTGTATTGGCAAAGTAAAAAATATACTCTCTATATTTTTATATAATTATTATTTCTTTATGAGAAAAATTTATACACTGACTGTGCCCGACGTGTGGCCGCAATGTATATTAACAGGAACCTTTTTATATAAGCTTATTATACGATGGAAAAATATGGGATAGTAAATAGAAAGGCGTGAATTCTTTTCCATTACAACTAAAGGCATAAGAGTAAGGCGTTTTTCAAAAGTAGTCACTCTATATACATCGTAAGGCATAAGCTAGACGTACTTTTACTTGTGTACGATGAAATTGCTCCAACATATCGAAGTCCGTTATTACTAGATCCGCTCTAACGTACGAATACGATTGGTTGAAAGCTCAAATTATTGTGGTTACATCTAGCAAAACATTATTACTGAAACCCCGCCTATTACCGCTTTATCCAAATAAGTCAAGGAAATGTGCAAAGGGGAAGAAATTGCAGACGAACAGTCTAGCCAATTGGCAAATCTGCGGAAATAGAACAAATCCGATGTGGTGTGAATCCAATTTCTTATATATAATACCTACATTTTGCAATACAGTATGTATGTATAGAAGCTTTAAATAGATAGTACGATACGTATAACACACGAATAGAATAAATACATTTTTTTCCAGAACTATAAAGAGCTTTCTTGGCTCTTGAAAAAGTTTTAAATCCACCCAAAGCTTTGTATTATGTATATTTATAATTCGCTTAAATATGGCGAAAAGAAAAATAAAACGTCCTAAAATTTCACTGTTACCTATTCTTTAACAGGAATTAGAAAAGTTCGCCGTATACATTCTAAGGAAATTCTCCGAAATGGCTTCGAAGAGCGGCAAAGTTTTTATCGAACTATTGTTCTGGAAAAATTCAAAAGACGCCGTCGAAATTGAGCACGGCTACGATGTTTACAGCGACCAAAGGTGAGTTTGCTTTTAACCGACTCGTAGATACGTAGCGTCAATTTTAATCATTACACACAACTCAGTATAACTTAGTACCGTAAGTAATCTGATCATTTCTAAAATCTATGGCAGTACTTTCACTTAGCTTAATAATGCGGTATAAATTCTACCATATTTACTAAGATTCCAATAACTGAGTACGCAATTGTAGCTGATTACTGCAGCTAGAATATCAAATCATTAAGTAGAAATACAACTCAGTTTGACCCGTTTTTAACAATATTTATTCAATGTTTCGATAGATGCTACAGTCGTATAAATAATTTTTAATGTCCAGAGTAGTACATGCACTATGCTTCTTATTCCTAGGTTGTTGTATAAAAAGATTTAAAAATTACTAATACATTAAACGGGATAGTATGTGTTCTGTTAAATCAGCAAAATATTCCTCAGCCAAATTGTATCCTTAATTATAAAAAAAATGCAAATAAATGTAAATGTCTCTAGTAAACAAATATCCGACAATGATCGACATTAAGCGGCAGATATAAACCGGGCAATGAAACTCCAACGGTCCCCGGGGCATTTCCCAACCACCGAGAATTTAATCACAAGAAGGACGGGACAAAGTAAATAAAAATCCCATTTGGAACTTCTTTATTGGCCAAATTCCTAATTAGTGTCAAGCGTAGCGGTTACTCTTGTAAATCTCCTATCTTCATTTTTACTAAATAACGCATTTAATACATAATTAATTCACGCAACATCTTTATTGTACTGAAATTGCACCAAAATTGCTATACATATATTGATCAAACTTATCAATATTCCTTTAATAAGTTAGAAACGGCAGAAGCGGTGTAAAAATAAAAATACAAAAGCACGTTACAGAGCAAAGAAAAGGACTTTAATCAGAACAATTATTTATTTAATTTAATCAACAAATATAACAAAAATGAAACAGCCTCACAGTAAACACAAAATAAACTTTACACTGATTAAAAATTTGCGCTTTCGCAAAATAAACTAGCAAAATGACGACTTATGACAAAAATACCGACAAGAATGATCGATGATCGCATTTAAACAGGTTGACCTTTATATAGCCTAAAGAGTGAGAGAGAGATATCGTCTCTCTACTCTATGATTTTAAGGGGGGTGTAGAATTCTGCTAAATATACTGTTAAACTACATAAAACTTAGGAAATACTATTTAATTAATTATTTTCATGAAAAGAATTCGGATCTATAGATCGGCAATATTTTATTCGGTATTGTATACCTTTAACATAAAAAATAATCAAGAACAGTATTTCACATGAAACCATTCAGACATTGATTGATCCGCCGTATCTGACTCTTTATATATTTATAACAACGCCCACCTGCCTTTTCTATAGGCTCACGGATGATCTTGCTTTTCGCTTTAAACTAAACTTTGCAGGATTTACCAGCGAAACGATCGTCATTGGTGAGAGGATAAAATACATGTACTATGTCGATCGGCACATTTTACTCTTCTAGATTTTATATATTCGCTTTAAAAAATTAAAGTAAAGTTTAAAGTCAGTTGTGCAAAACACATCCCCATAAATCTAAATCTAAAATGTAGTATGATTTGAAGCTTGAAACTAGGTATATATTATCCATTACATGCGACCTGACCTTGAAATCTTCCATTTCACCGTCCACTTTCCAATAAACAAAACAAAATAATTCCTCCCTATCATCGTAGAGTTATCTCTATTAGGTAACTTGCTATACTCCATAGTCTACTATACTATAACTGTTCTCCATAGTATTTGACACGAATTAGATTCCTGCATGTTGATTGTGTAACCAAACTCGACACTGCACTCTCGACTTCTACAAAGTGAAATCAAACTAACTCGGTCAATTATTCTAAAAAGGAGATCAATGCAAGAATTTACTAAGTTTATAACAATAGTTACCAAATAAAGAATTTTCTGAATTACTTTTATATCGCTAGGATAACACGAAGACACGCGATGACTGCGCAAAATGTCGTCATGTTCAAAGGTCTAAGTCGTATATTTTTTCGTCAACATCTATTCGAATATTTAGGTAATGGGTCTTTTTAGGCGTATAATAGGACGTGATTCATCGGAAAATAAATGTTCAGGTTTTCTGGGACTAATGGATTTGGAAATAGTCTATGATATGTAATGGTATTATGGAGGCCAATTTTAGGGTAGTATTAGAAACTTACGAGTATATGTTGATGCTTTATGTTTACGTATGAAAAGCATATGCCTAATGTTTTCTTGGTGGTAATTAATGAGAGATAAAGCATCCATGCACAATACCTTACGTAACAACTACTCGTACCAATCATAAGATCATAAGATCGAATCCTAAATTTTCTGTCTTCCTAGAAATTTTAAAAACCCTAAGAAATATTGTTCGTTACAACCTCGTGATTTGTAAAGTATACCTCTCAATAGGCTGAAAGTGATGACATTGATACCAAATGTTTCCAAATCATTGCTATATATAAAACGTTCTCGAACTAGGTAAACTTTACGAAATACGAACATGTTTCACAATAGTTTTAGTCTTCTAATTATTAATTTTTGACGATTCTAGATAGAAAGACGGATGTTCCTTAAAAAAAATATTAATTTGTGTTTCATAGCTAACAATAAACACAAATAAAACAAAATTAAAGACGCAGAAGATACAAACATGTTTCATTCTTAACTTGTTGAGGAAAACGGGCGAAAGCAGTCGAAAGTTTCGACTGTACGGAAGGTTAAATGGTGATTAATTGTTGAAACCTTTCAGGGATAAGCCGGGCAAGGGGGGGTGGAGTGAGGCGCAGGAGGAGGAACTTCGCCAACTGTATATGGAGAACCAGAGCAACCCTGAAACGGATCAGGGTGAGTGAGAATTAATTTTAATATAATCCCCTGTTTATTTATTATAAGGGCGGATGTTGCCAGGATGTTTTTAACAGCTGCAATGTAGGAGTAGGTTGAGTGTAAGTCTTAAAGAAAGTAGACCATCTTGTATTACCAGTTTATTCGTGTTATTTAACCACTACATGCCATCTTTTTCCATAGAGAACCCAAAAAAAGGGGAACCCAAAAAAGGTTTCTTTACAGGTTTCGAGCGTGGCAGATGAACTTTTCCTTTCATGCCTTTGAATAGCCTTTTGTGACGACCTCCGTGGCGCAGTGGTATGCGCGGTGGATTTATAAGACGGAGGTCCTTCGATTCCCGGCGGGGCAGATTGAGATTTTTCTTAATTTGTCTTGGTCTGGCTGGTGGGAGGCTTTCCCCGTGACTAGTTACCACCCTAGCGACAAACGCATATCGCCAAGCGATTAAGTGTTCCGGTACGATGTCGTGTAGAAACCGAAAGAGGTGTGGATTTTCGTCCCACTCCTAACAAGTTAGCCCGCTTCCATCTTAGACTGCACCATCACTTAACATCAGGTGTGATAGCAATCAAGGGACACTCTCCCCCCTTTTATGTAGTCCTTAAAAAGGAGGAACAATCCGCGCTGATACATTGTTTCGATATCTTTAATAACTGCTTTAGCTGTTAAAGAGCATTTTCAATGGAAGCTCCCAGGTGTTGCTACTCTTCCAACTATTATAGTCATATTTGAGCCAATTAATACAAAACATTAACATATTCTGTTTGTGGTATGACAGAACGATGTACGCAGTTGTAGTTCCTATTTATAAAGATTACAAAACAGTCCGTGACAGCGTATAGGTACGAAGCTTCTTTAAGTTACTTCTAACTTGTTATACTGATTCGCTCATTAGCTAAATTGTTTCATGTGGTATTTCCTGCATATATCATACTTTTAGACGTCAAAGTTATTCAATGTATAGGACCCCCTACACATATAATTAGGAAAGGGTTAAGCTGTTATTAAAATAACTTTTGGGTAGGAGTTGTAAATCGTAGTCGTGGGCGTATTCCTATTTACGTAGCTTCGGGTAATATTGCTTAAAATCAATATTAAAATGAGGACGCTCATTATAAATAGGCAGCAATTCAAAGGGAAAATATACCCAATAAGATTTTTTTTACGAAAAATTTTTAGCTAGCAGTAAAGTGAACTAGTCTCTATTGTCTACGTTATAGAGTCACTTATTTATTGTTAAGAAAATATATAATGAGATTAACAAAAAATGGTTAAGCGCAAGCTAGACCCGCTCATTGAGGGTACTGTACTAAACTTGTAGTTTCATTATTAAGTAACTACGAGTTTTGGATTTTACCCTTAAGTTTTGGTAGTGGGTTATTTATTGCTTATTATTAAATTTCATTATAATAAGTGAAAATAGGTAAGTACCTACCCATTTTTAATTCCATTATGATTGTCGAAACTAGATTGCCGTTTCGATACTATTCCGCGCATACAGCTGAATCTTTTGATTGTGTTGACTTGCTTAATTTAGTCTGGCGCAGAAGCAAAGCGTCGCATCGCGTAGTGATTTTTCTATACTAATATTATAAAGAGGTAAAGTTTATGAGTTTGTAAATAAAGATCTTTTGGGACTAATCTTCGGAACTACTGATCCGATTTAAAAAATCTTTTGCCAGTAGAATGCTACACTATCGGGGAGGGTCATAGGCTATATTTTATGTTTATATATATATTAGCCGAATTATCACAGTTTTTGTCGCGCGAGTGAAATTTATTAAATCGGCTTTATGCGCGTGCGCTGCCTTAGCTATTGGATATAATTGAAAACATTGTATGAAAAATTTATATATTTTTAAAAGTTCTACAAAAAAGTCGTCGATAGCATATATCTATATTTTATATTTTTGCAGATATATAACTTTTTGTGTTTTAAAAATCATTTCTTTCATATGATTACGTTTACGTCATTATTTATACAACTAAACTTAAATCTTTATCAAAATAAATTATTTAATAATCACAAAGATATTATAGAGATAAGTTACAATATGTTAATTAGTTACATAGTTTAGGAGATAGTACAAAATTTCTAAAAAGTGCGACTGCTGCTTTTTAATCCAAATCAAGTTGAACTCTACGTACGCACGACTACGACTATATATTTATGGCAAACTATATCAGCTTACCATAAATATATATTGTTAATGTTAATGTACTGTAATGTCGTACAAAGTTTAACAAAAATGTAGATCTTTAGTACACTATAAAAAAATTAAATTGAGAGGGGGAGCGGGGAATAAGCACACTTTATATCGAAGTCTGTCTTTAAAATTGGAAGGGTATCTAAGAGGTTTTCACGCGAACCAAGTCTGACTGCTAGTGTCTATATAAAATTCATCTCTATTTTCCCATCACTAAATTACAAAATCAAACCAGTACAGAACTGTAAATATACGTATAGCATTTTATTACGCATATAAAATTTGTACGTCCAATAGTTGGACCAAAATAAATCCCGTAGATATTCTTAGTCCGTTAGAACAACGGAGTTTTAAGAAACCTATTTCCAAGGAGACTGGTAGAATTTCATTAAGACAAGTCTTTTATATATTAGAGACGACGTAACCTTCGTTATTTCAAAGCCGACGGGATAATAAAATATGAAATTTACCGGGGCTTATTCTCATAAAACATTATAAGATTACGCGTTACCTTCTATTCGACTTTAGCCACCAAAATGGAATTATATTATAGGCGTACTATAATTTAAATCTGTCTGTCCAATCTAGAATTGTAGAAGCTATAATATTTGACCTTGTAAGCCTGTCACAATGTCTTTAGATCATAACTAGTGATTTTAATTAAGAAAATCATACTGCGGGTATAAATTATTTCTTGGCTCGGCCTTTTGGATTGACCTTGTCTTTACGATGTTTAATTAATATTATATTAAATAATTATTATGGTTGATAATAGTGAAAAATCTTTAGAGATTTAGCAGGTTTTTGATAAATTCAACGTATATTTTACTGATTGGTCGATCCAGTAACCTGTGATGCTTCGGACATTGAGGTATTGGCTTCGTTCTAGCTCGAGCTGTGAGATATTGAGGTTTTCTTCAGTCCACGAAAGTCACAGTAGCTACTCGGAGTCGGCAAGTTGGTTTACTTAGGAAATTACCGATCTCGATCATTATTGCTAATATCTAATAGTGATCGTTACAGACATAATCACCCTACCCCTCGAACTGTATTGACATGGTGGATCTAAGCTCCAAATGCTTTCATCTCTCGGGGAGACTCTGATCTTTAAGTGGGCTAATAAAACAGGTTCATCAATTCGACTGTATCTTTATGTGGTGGATTTAGGAAGGTCCGAACCACAGTGGGAGACGCGTTGAAATGAAACACGTAGTAATTTCTTGATTGGAGCGGAGATGCTTGCGCTTCGAGCGACGAGAGTGGAGTGAGTGATTTTGCCTTTTTTTTTTCTGATTGAGTAAGTGCCGTAGGCTCCATACGGGACCACAGCGGCGTCACCGGGGGGGTTGGGCGAGCGCAGAAGCATCGCCGGAGAGTGCCCGAAGGCGAAGAAAAAGTAAGAGGGCGTAACGTCTCTCTAAGGGCGTCTCCTGTGAGACTCGGGCCTCGGCTTAGAGGGACGTTTGGAATGGGCATGTGGTTTTGGCGTGACTGTTAAATCAGGCCAAAGCGTCCCCTTAACGAACGTGGGTGAGTTCCACGTCCGGGTGACGTTAAGAAACGGGAACCTCGTCTACGCCGGCGAAGACGCTGTGTTTGTGTGTATGTGTATTGGGAGGCATTGTCCGTAGTCGTGTCGTCGTCTGGGTCGTAAAGGACGTTTTTAGGGCGTCTGCGTGTGCAGTCGGCGTCTATTTCGGGGGTGTAAGAGCACGTTTGAACCACAAGTGGATTTGGGTGTGTGGTAGCTTTCGAAAAGTAGTTTTTCGATAGCTGTTTCATGTGTTGTGTAATGGTTGGTAGATCCAGGTCTCTGTGGAGGTCGTTATTGCGAACGAACCACGGGGAGCCCGTGGCAAGGCGCATAAACTTATTTTGTACAGATTGTAAGCGCTGTATTGCGCTCTTGGGACGGTGGGCGAACACTACGCTAGCGTAGGTCAAGATGGGGCGGATGCACACCTTGTAAAGGGTGACTTTTAGTCTAAGTGACAGTTTGCTTGAAGAGCAAAGGAGTGGGTAGAAACGACCTAACACCCATCTGGCTCTTTTTGTGACCTTCCGGATGTGTGACGAGAAGCTCATGCGGGAATCAAAGGTTACTCCGAGATATTTGGTCTCGGATTGCCAGGGAATGGGTTTTCCATAGAGGGAAACCTCTTGATAGATTCTGTTTCTGCACTTAGGTTTGCCCGTGAATAGTACGGCAGCACTTTTCTCGGGGTTCACCTCGATGCGCCAGAGACGGAACCATTGTCCTAGGAGCATGACCGCTTTTTGAAGCCTCGGTATTACTACTCGATGGCTTTTATATGTGGTGAACAGTGCGGTGTCATCCGCGAACTGTGCCACGTGGACGTCGGGGGGAATATCATCGGGAATGTGATTTTGCCCTGTCGGGCCGCGTTTATATGCCGTTAGAGGCGATAGCAACTCGTAATCTTTATTTTACCAATATCAACGTTTCTTAGAGCGAGACGCACTTATGTGTTAGAGTGAGACAGATATATATAAAGAGTGAGAGGTACGTTAAACAATATGGCAGTTTACATGAGTCTTTGAACAGTTAATAATATAAAATATGTTACTTAAACTATGGGGAATAAAACTCTAGTATTTAATAACGTTTATTTGTATCTTATATCTAAGTATCTCTAATTCTGGCAAACTTAACTATTGTCATAATCTACTGAATATTGTGTTTTTATATATTTATTTTAATAAGGACAAATCATATATTTATATATACATTAATTCAGATTATACTAAACGATCTTCAGTAATCATTTTAGGTCAAAACAATCTTCAACACTTTAGTTGGACAAATAAATATATTCCATTCTATTTACTTGTATATACCTTGTCTTCGTCAATGGATGGAAATCCACTCTTGGATATAGACATCTTGTAGGAACTTCCAAACAGCCTGCATCCAGGGACTCCCTTCAACCCGCTTGAGTCTAAATCAGTCTACTTAATGGGGCCATCCTACATTGCACCGGGATCGCAATTCCAGCACCACATAAACCCTAAAAAAATGTTTCATACCGTCTCTTTTAAGTCGTTACAAATATATGATATTAAATACGCAGATGTAATCGACTGGATGTTGGAGAACATCATCGACCAGACGCGCACCCGTCGCAGCGTCATCAAGAAGTTGAAAGAGCTTGGCCTTATGTTCAAAGCACCCACCAAGAAGAGTAACCGCGAGAAGAAGGAACAAGTGTCCAAGGACTTTAGCGAGGAAGAAGACGAAATGTTAAGAGAACTGTGGAAACAGTTTGGTGATACGACTGGTGAGTGTTTATAGGTACATATAGAGCAGTGATTCTCAACCTTTTTTTGTTGCGGCACATATTTAATGATTTCAAAATTTGGCGGCACACAAAGAAAAAGATAAAAATTATTTACTTACTACAACTAAACACTGCATAAATAGTTTATGACAAAAATTTTAAATACACCAAGACCCCGCTTTGCGTCGCTAATTAATGTGTTCTGAAAAATGCGACGCAAAGTGAATCACAAATTTGGAAAGCAAATAATAAAATAATTTATTTTTTTGTGGATGTAAGTATATATTCATGTTAAAAATATTTTTCTTTTTAAATGATATAATTTAATAATATTAACATTATTATATATTTGCAAAATTTGGCGGCACACAAAAGTGCCGCGGCACAGTAGTTGAGAATCACTGATATAGAGTATAACTAATTAACCACTTTTGAGGATAAATTTAGAATATCGTTTTGATTTTAGTTTATATTAAAAAGGATTTTTTTTTAATTTTTAAAAAGGTGGAAAAGCATCCATGTGTCTAACAAAATTGTTCACTTTTTATTGTTACGCAACCTGCACTCAAATTAATTGTTAACATTTTTCACAATATGTAGGGTTCAGGTGCTCCTAATGATTATTTCCTTGTTGCTGATGTCTTACTGCCAGGGTACGACTTAGTTGCGATTTCGTGACTATTTGGTTAGCCTATGTGGATTCGGTCCTGGGTTCGATTCCTGGGTCGGATCACAGAATAATTCTGAACTTTTTCATTCTTCTATGAAATGTTCAATACATTCCAAGCCCGGAGTTTGGAAGTTGGTGGTGTTACACCCCCGTGCCTCGGAGAGCACGTTAAGCCGTCGGTCCCGGTCACTATCATCAATATCTGATTGTGATCGTTAATAAATGAAACATTAAAACCCTAAGTCCGCCAACCCGCATTGGAGCAGCGTGGTGGGTGTACGCTCCATATCCCCTCTCCTATAAAGAGGGAGGCCTGACCCTGTAGTGGGCCGCTAATAGGCTGATAATGATGATGATAATGTAATATATTATATTAAACAAATTAGAATCATTAACACTTCAAATCGGCAAAATTTCAGCAAACTCTAACAAGATTTAGTCTACAAATTTTACAAATAGAAAACACCAATTAAATTAGGACCATCTGCAAACGCAGGCTGTTGAAACTAGTTACTCTGACCAAGTTAAAAATATCCCGAGTCTGCCAGTGCGGCGCGAAAAAGCACTAAAACTAATCTATTTTATACCAAATTGGATTAGAACATTACTCAAAAAAACGAACACCAAGTGAATGCTTTGGATAAATCTACGGGCTCTTTATAGAAAAAGCTCCAAAGGAACTTTAAATGAGTCCGCGAGATAAAATATTTTATTTACAGGGTTGCCAGCGCGCTTCCTTTTTCTATTAAATAAGTTTACAAATTAACCGCTTTTGAGGAAAAGCAAAATATGATGTAACCACGAAATGTATTTTACTTACTTAGTTATTTTACCACTTATTATTAGTAAGTAAATTTTGTTTATGTGGATTTTGAAAATTCTTTCAAGTTTTTTTGAACCTCGAGCGGTAGCTTTATAGATACACCATCAAATGATATAATGTATAGTCGTACATGTATACTGACAGGCAAAAATAAAAAAATGGGAGAATAGTTGTCAGTGAATCATTTATTTAATATTGAACTCAAAGGACACTGACCATTTTTCATACTTCGCTGGGCCCAAAATTTGATAAACCGTTATAATGTCCAAATATGTGTCATTCGGTAAATAATAATATCAATTTTAAACATGTTTAATTTTAGTTTAATAGAGAAATGCATAATCACAAATACAGGAGTTAGGTTATGTGGGTAATTTGACATATATGTACAACTTTGCAATTATCAACCTATTTTTATAGTCGGAATCTGACGAATAGTTGATTTTTTTAATACATTTTCATTATATTATAATCTCAGAATAGATAAAGATAATTTTTATTGTTTTTAATTAGTCAAATTGAATTGATTCAATTCAATTGAAAGCCATAAGCTTTCAATTAAATTGATGATATGATATTGAAATTAAGTAATGAAAATGGAACGATTACCAGTGTTGCCAGTTTCAATTATGCCGAACCCACTATTATGTCATTATTTGCATAACAAAAACCTAAAATCTACAAGATGTTTTTAAATGTGTTTGCAATTGTGAATTCTAATTATTTTTAGTGATTTTGACTTATAAAAAAATTTAGAATTTTTGAAGATACATTTTTATTGTGGTAACGTGTTGGGCCCAAAATGGTCAGTCTCCTTTAAGAGAGAAATTACCATAAAATATATAGGCATATTGTACAGGCATTGGCAAGTCACCAACCCTATTACACCTACGGTTCTGGGACAATACTTTCATTCAATATTTTATTTTTATCCGCTTTACGGGCTTAAAATGTTCTAGTTTCCAGCCATGGAAGCTTTTTGTCTGTACCGTTTTAAACTGTATTTAGATTTATACGAACATTCGCTATAAGAGACGCATTGTAGATGGAATTTGTGTATGAAACATTTAAAATCGTAAATTGAGCGAACGTTTGTTTGTGTTAAAAGTGTTTTGTCACATTAATGTGTTTTTTAAACTGACTTTTTTAATGATGAAGCCAAATTGTTTTGTCTATTTATAATTTTTCCATAGTATTATCATATAAGAATAATAAAC
The DNA here is from genome assembly GCA_034621355.1 of Mycalesis mineus. Classification (NCBI taxonomy): domain Eukaryota; kingdom Metazoa; phylum Arthropoda; class Insecta; order Lepidoptera; family Nymphalidae; genus Mycalesis; species Mycalesis mineus. The sequence continues at coordinate 14,205,509 of CM067892.1, forward strand.
GAAATTTTTAATAATAAAACGAATATTTTATACAGTAAAAATTTTTAATAATTGATTAAACGAATATTTTATGAATTTGGCTGGTGGGAGGCTTTCGCCGTGGCTAGTTACCACCCTACCGATATAGACGTATCGCCAAGCGATTTAGCGTTCCGGTACGATGTCGTGTAGAAACCGAAAGGGGTGTGGATTTTCGTCCCACTCCTAACAAGTTAGCCGGCTTCCATCTTAGACTGCATCATCACTTAACATCAGGTGTGATAGCAATCAAGGGACAACTTGTAGTCGAAAAAAATCTCTCATATCTATTAAATATAAAATAATACAAGTAATATTTTCGTGTCCAAAAAAGACACCATTGTAACGTTAGGCAGTAAATGCATAAAATTCCCCTCGGATTTGTAAAATTTTTAGAAACTGATAGAAAATGTGTAAAAGATTCAATGGCACTAAAACATCTACATTTATAAAACCTTTAGTAACAAATAGAAAATTTAAAAAGCTATGGGTAACAGTCTAGTACATTTTGGTTACTTCTAGATCCAATGGCACTGATATTAGCCAGAATGCCTCGTAAGCGATCCAAGCGCAGTATCGTAGACAGGATGCTAGAGCTCGGCGTAATACAGGACAGGAAACAATGTCGCAAGAGGAAACAAAGGAAAGCTAAAAGCGCCGCCGATGACGACAAATCGAACGGTGAGTCGAGTTTCTAAGCAATTGAACTTTAGCCAGCGACTTGTATTGCACTATTTTCTTTGCAGTCTCAACGTATTTTTATTTTGCAAAATCTTGCGTTTTGTTAAGTTTTACCATTGGGTTCTTTGTGTTAGAAAAATTCTCCGTGTTTTTTTTAGTAATATAATTACATCGATTTTGGTTGACTATAATTATTGGATAAACATTTTTTATGATTGGTCAAAGGATAAATGTTGATCACAAGTTTAAATCTTCCTTCTATACTCACTAAGTTCACCTATTGGCTAACTTAGTAAATTTCAAAAAATAAAAGATATCTGACTTGTTGATTTTTGCTATTATTTCATATGTACGATTGTAACTGATACGTTTTTAAAATCCCTAAGTGAAGTTTGAATTTTACAAAGCACTGATAGTCCATTGAAATGTTACATTTTTTAGGTCTTACCTTACGTTTTTTAGATGACGCAATTTTCCTCTAAAAACGCAACGCCAAATGTAACTTTTCAATGGACTATGAGCAATAAACACGTCAGCAGGACTGATATTAGTATCCAGATATAGTCCATTGAAAAGTTTACATTTGAGGTTGCGTTTTTTAGAGGAAAATTGCGTGCTCAGTGTTTTGTAATCGAATCATCGAATTAGCACCTGAATGTTTTTATTTATATCGTAGAAAGTTCTTCAGCGTCTGAAGGTGAGGCGTCAGATTCCGATAGCGACGCCCCGCCGCCCACAATAAACATCAAACCGAAGAAAACGAACAAAACGGACGCTAGCAAAAAACAACAAATTAAAAATAAAAAGGGAGCTAAAAGTGTGGAGCTAAGTGCCAATGAAATTGCAAAACTGCTGGTGCAAGCTGTCGATGAGGGTAACTTTGCTCGTATTTTGCTTTTTAATAATGCCGTTATTGCGATTTTCAATTTTCGTTCCCCATTAGGTAACGGGGCTTTTTTTATAAATATTATTTGTTTTTGCGTCCATTGCGAGCATGTTTTTTTCCAAACTTTTTTAGAAATCATATATTTCCTTTCGTTTAATATTGTTGTTGATTAAAAGTAGAAAAATGTAAGCGAATTTAGCGTTCTGCATTCTAAAATGATTCATAGTTTAAAAAGAACTTATATCTACTGGCTCCTTAATTTAACACCAAGCAGATTTTGATAAAACGGTTTCCTTGCTATATATCAAAAAGTTCAGATAAGTTATTGTGATAGGAAATCTGACTCACTTTTGAGTCAGATTAATAAGTATATTTTCAACTAAATATTTTTTTGTAGGTTTCACAGAAGCCCTAAAATGGTTAGCAGAAAATTTAGAAGAAGTGGCATTAGATCAAGAAGCTGAAGGATTTGACCCTACCGCAGAAGGTACCCCACTGGTTCCCATATCAAGTGAATCTATTGAAGCTATGGATAGTGCTTTATTTCTTAAAGTGTTGAAAAGTGTTGGTGTTTCGCCGCCTAGTGATGAACAAGTATGTATCAAAACTATCACGCTCATTTTTTAATTACTACTTGAAATTATTAAAAATAAAAATGAATCAATGAGTAGTATTAAAGATATTTTTTTTTGTATAGTGGAATTTGGAGGCCTAAGAAACCGGTGGTCAAGGTTTCAATTTTCAAGCGCCGTCCCAAGGATTTTAATTACTTTAATATCTGACTATTTATTATTTATTTTTATTTTTGACGACCTCCGCGGCGCAGTGGTATGCGCGGTGGATTTATACTACGGAGGTCCTGGGTTCGAGATTTTTCTTAATTTGTCTTGGTCTGGCTGGTGGGTGGGAGGCTTTCGCCGTGGCTAGTTACCACCCTACCGACAAAGACGTACCGCCGAGCGATTTAGCGTTCAGGTACGATGTCGCGTAGAAACCGAAAAGAAGTGTGGATTTCATCCTACTCCTAACAAGTGAGCCCGCTTCCATCTCGGACTGCATCATCACTTAACATCAGGTGTGATAGCAGTCAAGAGCCAATTTGTAGTTGATAAAAAAAAGCTATTTATCCAAAGGCCAATAGAAAACTTCTCAAGGAGTTTTTAAAATTCAAATTCAAATATTTTATTCCTCATTTTGAAATAGGAAACTATAGTTCTAACCATATAAATTGGCAATGAAGGGCGTTGAACCCTGGAGAGCAAAGGTGTGGACAAACTATTATCTATATCTCCTTTACCTTTGTATTTGCAATCCATTGCGTGAGTCTCTCTCCCACATGATGTATTCTTTTTGTTTAATGAATTGCAAATACATAGATAAGAGATAGATAGTAGTTTGTCCACTCCTTTATTTTTGAGGTTTCAACGCCATTTATACAATCGAGTCAAAATGATTACTATTAATATCAAAATATTGAAGACCCATAAGATGTTATTAAATTCAAAACTCATCGATTTCAATAAATCTTAGTTTACAAACACTTGTAATGACTGAAACTATTATCAGAACGATTAACATAATTAATTAATATTAAAATCAACATATTAAGAGTAATATTTTCAATACAACAACATATATTTTTTAGGAAATGTACTGGAGAATACCGAGTAACTTACACCACGAAACCATCCGTAAGAGACGAGAAATCATTTTAAAAGCGATTAACAGAGAACTTATAGTTGACGATTCTAATACTAATACAAACGACGAAAAGACCGACAATGGCCGACAAACAGAAAACAAAGCAGAATCGAGCGATGACGACGACTTATTCGATAACTTGCGTAAAATACGTGATAATAATCCTGTTATAAGTGAAAATTATAAAAGTGTATCGAATAATAGGAACACATCGAATGATAGAATCGCATCGACTCGTAAACGAAGTCGCAGTATCGATTCCGATGAAGGCAATAGTCGGAAGATGCAAAGAATCGATGAAGTTGAAGAGGATGAAGATATTCTGTCGTTCGCCAAGAAGACTTTGCAAACGGAGTTGCCTGACACTGAGGATATATTGAGTGGACTACCACAGCACAGTGGTGAGTATACTACTGAACAAATCAATTTGCAGTTTTCACTGATAGATAGAGTGATTCTTGAGGAAGGTTTACTTTATAATTTGTTTAGGTTTTAAGCTATTGCATAGCTTCTATCGCGGGCCTTGAGCGTGGAGACCGAATCCAGAAATTCCGTAACGAAAAAAAAACCTTACACCATAGCAAAAACATAATATCAAAAGCACAATTTCGGCACCAGTCATCGAAACCGTGGCCTAGCGTTAAGGAGCTCTAAGTGCCCGGATTACCAGAGAGACGCGGGTTCGAATCCCGTCAGTTCTCCAGTTTTATTTTCAAGCGTGATATTTCAAGTCATTATTTTTTTTATTTATTTATTAAGCTATTGCATAGCTTCTATCGCGGGCCTTGAGCGTGGAGATCGAATTCTGAAATTCCGTAACGAAAAACCTAACACTCCGTCTATATCAAAAACATAATATAAAAAGCACAATTTTGGCGTCGACGTCATTGGGAGCGTGGCCTAGCGGTAAGGCACTCTAAGTGAAAAAAAAAAGTGCGGAACCGACGGGATTCGAATCCGCGTCCCTCTGGCAATGCGGACACTTAGAGCGCTTTACCGCTCGGCCACGGTCCCGATAACGTCGGTAGGTAAACATAAGTTGCTAAAAAATGCTAAGCAATAGCTTTACCGCGGCAGTCTCCGAGTGACACACGTCTTTTTTTTAAAATGGCTCAAATATGACGATAATTGTTGTAAGCGTCGCACCTCTTTGGAGCTTTTATTGTAAATATCTAGATTAAATAGTAGCTTTTTTTGTATTCTAGGATGTTTGCAATCCATTATCTTGCTCGAAGTAGTGGGTATCCGCTAGTTTAAATATGTAATAAGTTATTCACCCACTTTATAAAACAGTAATATAAGCCGTGTGTTTGAAGCATGACTAATATTCCCCTTTCAACTCTAAATTAAGTAAAAACTTGCGCTAGAAGTAGGTATATTCAACAATATTCAAATGAATCTCGGCTTTGTCTTCGGCTCCTTGAGGCAATTTTGGTGCATCTGGGCTCAATTCTCTTTAAAAATATAAAATCTTAACACAAAATACAATTTCCAAATCAACAAACTTCATCCACAAAACAACCAACGTGCAATTTTAAGTTCATTTTTGTGAATTTGCTTCTTTTCATTATATTTTGTTTTACAAATGTGCCTACAATTAGTATGGAGATTCCCTTGTAAAGAAAAGGATTCAAGAGTAATTTGACGCTCTAGAGCCCGTTTACACTGTGTCGTGACGACCGTGAAATTATTATAAGTATTCTAAAATGAAGTCCACGTCTGTCTGTCTGTTTGTTCGTGATAAATTCAAATATTATATAATACTCCACAGATTTTCATACGGTTTTCATCAATGAATAGAGTGATCTCTCAGGAAGGTTCAAGTTGTATAATTTGTCAAGGTTTTCTGTAAATTGGACCAAATTTGACGAAAATTGTTGTAAAAGTCGGAAAAATTTAAGCTGCCTGGGATCTATCATCACTGCTTTATCTATTTGATATAGAACGAAACAATGCATAGAAGAACAGTTTATCTTTAAGCCATCCAGCAGATGGCATTTATCTATCATTTGAGGACAACTTGCTGTACCCATTTTTCTTTAAAAAAAAAAAAGGTTACTTACCATTTTGGTGTTTTTCCTTCCTTCCTTCCAAAAACACTCTATTTACCAAGCGTGCGAAGTCGCAGGTTTGTATTAGTTTCAGATAAGATATCATCACGACAAACTGAGAACCGTCGCTTCTTCTTAATTAAAAAAGAAATGTGAAAAGTGAAGAAAAGAAAAGTGAAAAGAAAAGTGAAAGTTATCTCGTTTGCTTCAGATGACAGCGAGCGGGAAGACGCGGCGGGCGCGCGGCGCGCGGCGGGGACACGCAAAAAACTACGAGTAATTAGCGACGACGAATCTGAATGAGCAATTTATTAAACATTTCTTTAATTATTTCGCGTTTTTATTTTGTTTTATTCATTTTTGTATACCACCCTTTTGTTTGGAAACGCACAGTTTCAGACCAAGGTAGGCTGTCATTATTAGTAGAGTGGTGATTATTGTCGTTAGCTTATTTTTAATGGACCACTGTAGGTATCACACTTCATCTCTTCTACAAGAAAGACGAATTTGCAAGACTTAAGTACTACGCTGTTCACATAAAATATGAGTTGATGAACATGGTAATGAAAAATCCCACAAAAGGAGATGGTCCAAAATTGTATGGAGCACAGACTCACTTTCTGTACATGAGTTGAAAAAAACTAAATGTATTAATAATCTAGTTTTGATTAGCCAAATCTCAGAATTCACTTTTATTTAGGCGAAATATTATTTATTCTCTCCAAAACAACGCAACACTTTACGTATAATCATGGCGGATCTTAGATAAGTTATATTATTATCTATGGTAGACATTCTCCAGGTGGCGGATTAAGGTTGTTTTGACTTTTGCTGTCAGTGTTTATTGACGTATGGTCCATTTGATTTGATGGTTACTGATTAGTTACAGGTACCTAATGGATTACTGAAAAATCAGATTAAAATATTGAGTTTTGTTCTTATTATAGCTAAAATGTGTATGTCTAAAATGTATTATAGCTAAAAACAAAACCCGGAACACGGTAGAAAAGACTTGTCAAAAATGACATATTTTGAGTTTGACAAATCAATGTCACCGTATCTTTATCACCTACAGACTAATATTAGAAAGCCGCCATCTTTTAATACCTCAAAAATTAGGAATTTCATTTTTAACCAACGTTTTATTTAGTTGGTTTCGTTCACTTATTTTTAGTTCTGATAAAATCCTTGTATTTTTTCCATTTTAATGGTATGTGGTACAAGAGTGATGCGAAAAAGGACCATCTCCTTTAGCTATTTCGGCGACATAAGTATTTAATGTGAATAAATATTTTCACCTTAGTAATGAACTAATTAAAAATGGCTATGTGGTGGTGACTTAAACCTTCACTGGTGTCATAACTTTCACTCTGTTCGGAGTTTTCTCTTAGCCAAGTGATCGATCCGGCATTCGCACGTGAATTCATGGAATGCTTATATATTCATGTTTTTACACTATAAAATGTCAATAAAATTAAAGATAATAAAAAATTGTTATTATAGAGGCTAGAAAATTATTGCAAAGAATGGAAAACAAGACAATTCAGGTCAATAATAATAGTCGAGTGTCGTCTTTTGACACACACTTTATATTCATATCGGATTGAAAATGCGATAAAATTTGCATTCCTGTCGAGATACATGAAATCTATCCTGCTTATATTTTCCGCTAACGCATCAATATCACTATAACAAGTGGAGGGGTGTACCAAATCTGTACACTCAGCTGCAGATTATCAGGCACTTCCGCTGAGCCCCTCGTGTTTGTAGGCGCTATTATTTGTAAGGGGAACTTCCCCTATCCGTTTTAGTTAACCTATCGTCGAATCTCCAGAATTAGCAAAGTTTTTTAATGAAACATCTCAACCCTTGATTGATCTTCTGCGCATATAATAGGTACCTACTTATCTACCTAGATAAATCTCAATTATTCTATTGTAATGGTAAGCATTCGTCAACTCCACTCTTAATAGGTTTATTCCTGTGTACCTTAACAATTTGGTTTTGTACTTGGTACAAAACAATTGTCAACTTTGACGTGTAGCACCTTCGTAGAGGACACAATATTGGCCCTGATCTACAGTTATTAAAATGCCTAATTTTTCCAAGTATTTAATTTTAGGGCCTTAGAATATACTAATGTGCCTAAAAAATTTATATCTTACTACTTAAATAGATATTTTAGTCAATCATATTTTTAATCAATCATAATTTGATTTATTCCATCTTACGGCTATGTTCATTTGCCCAATTCATCGTTTGGGGAACTGATAGGAACTTAAGGGCCTCTATGCTTCTCGATTGACGAGTGCTCCCCAAGCAAGCAAGCAAGTGCCAAAAGTGGAGAACATCGTAGTCATCGTAGCAACCACAGCCATGCTGTCGATAATTCACGATTAATAAGAAGAAATCCGTCGAATATCCGTCTGTGAAAATTTTAACTTTCAAGTTATCACAGTTCAAAAGACAGCCTGATTGTAGGCAGATGGATAGTGAAGTCTTTTGGCCCTACTACAAGTTGGCCCTTGACTGCTATCACACCTGATGTGATGATGCAATCTAAGATGGAAGCGGGCTAACTTGTTAGGAGTAGGATGAAGTGAATACAATAGGGTTCTGTTTTTACCCTTTACTGAACAGTAAATGGTAACATGAGTACGGGTACAGAACCCTAAAAATTGCTCTATCAATGCTCTACGCAGTAGTTCAGAGTATGCAGCGAGAAAAGAACTTTATACATGCCTATATAATAGTAAAAGGGTGGTAAGTTAAAAGACTTCGTTTGCAAGCACGCATAACTTATACCAAGGGCCCTGTTAGCTTCCGCCCTTAGGTAAAAACCAAATTCAATTTAGCTACCTTACCCCAGCGCAAATAAAACGGTATCACGTAAATAGATCTACACCAGCCTCTCATCCCGCGTCGAAACCAAAATGAAGTTTAATAGAAAAGTAAAGAAAGTCTACAAAGTTTGCGTGATGAACGCCAGAAATCAGGATTTATACGGTAGGTACCTACTACAGTAATGTAGGTATGTACTTACATTTACTTTTTATCTAAGGCCTATTTCTGTCTCTACGCTAACTGTACCTATCTAAACGGATATTTATGTCACCGGAAAATAGCGAGAACCGTAAAATCATAGCTTTCCTAGGAAATTTATAAACTTTCGTAGGATTCTAAACGACTGATAAATTGTATTATTTTACGCCCACATTTTCGTAATTTGATAAACTCACCGAACTTACGCGTAAAATAATACGTAAGCAATAACTAAACGTCATGTGCGCTCTGATTGGTTGAATAAGTCCAATCAGATAGCAGTGTGTTATTTTCCGTATTTTTAAGAAGCGTAAAATTAAAGGCTGTTATTGGTCGAACCGTTCAGAAAATTAAGTATAAGATATAAGATATCCGTTAGTTTATAAATTTACCTCGAGACGTCGCAAATTGATAAATTTGGGCGTAAAATAATACAATTTATCTCTCGTTTAAAATCCTGCGAAAGTTTATAAAGGACATGGCCGGAATTAGTATGGAGCTGTGCCCTGAAAAAAAAAATTCGTTTGCAGTGACATATAGTATCTTATTTTAAATAGCAACGATTTAATTGTCGCTTACCAAAGTGTTATATAGTTAGTATCAAATAATACCACACTGGTGCAATAGTTAGACTATATGGGTTAAGATCATTGGTATATAAGGAGATTGAGTTGGAACTGAACATTTATTCTAGTTTATCAAAGCGAATTAATTCATCCCGGTCATTATTATTACATAACATATAAATATTACATATAAAAAAATCATTTCAAATCTGCGAAAATACGATCGGATACTCTTTTGGATGTCGCGTGGTTGTGCATAGCCGCATCAACAATAGTAACATATTTATACAATAAAAAAGCGTAAATCTTTATTTTATTATTATATGTTTATAATATTTACTTTAGTTTACAGTGTTTTGTTAGTAGTATTTTTTATATTTAATTACAAACTGAAGTCCTAAATACAGATAGAATATGTATTATATTTGTATCCAAACTCATAAGTTAATGCGAGTCAAAGAAATATCAAAAATAAACAAAAAAATACGTATTTCTCGAATGTTATAGAGAAATATAATTTTTGCCTTAAATGTTGCTTAATTTTTTTTTTAACATATAAATAAATATTGCAAATTCTATTCAATTTGGGGACAGAATCTGTCCTTTCCTAGGAAATTTATAAACTTGCGGATCTTGTTATATTCCGGTGACATATACATACCTATGAGACCACCTCGCTGGTGTAGTGGTTAGCCTAAGTGGCTTCGATCACCAGGGTCGCTGGGTTCGAGGAATAGGTCTGAGCTTTGCTGTCCCCTAAGAATGGACCATACTTGGAAGACCATGTTAAATGCAGTCGGTCCGATCACCACCATCAACATCTGATACTTAATGATCGTTTGATTGTCGAATTAAACATTATTATCATCCTGAGCCCGCCAACCTGCATTGGAACAGCATGGTGAGTCTAAGCTTCATATCCCTTCTCCTAGAAAAAGAAAAGCCTAGCCGTATGCTGGGCGTTTTTTCCGTGATTTTGTTCAAATTCAAATTCATTTATTGCTAGAATGTGGTAATACAAAGTTGTTCATACAATTAAATTATCATTATTTTTTAAAAAAATTACAATAATTTAATTTCATGATTATTATATAAATGTCAGTTAATAAATTAAAATAATGTCAATAACAAAATATTTATCCTTAAGGAACTCGTCAACAGAATAATATCCTTTATCCAAAAGTATTTTGAACATTCTTCTTTTGAATTGAGCCGCATTGAACTTTTTTAGACTCTCCGGTATATGGTTATAAATACGTATGGCCATACAATAAGTGTTATTTTTATAGATGTTGATTCTTTGTCTTGGTATTACAAGCTTATTTTTAAATCTATTTGGTCGTGTCAATATATTATTATTCGAATTTAAATTTTTTTTTAAACATTTTTATTTACAATTATCATTATACCTGCATAGGTAGTTTATTATGTTTCTTAAGTATAATAATAGGTACCTATATCATAACAGACTACCCAACACCTATTCTGCCACAATATTCTGCAATGTAAGGAAGCCGATATTAGAGGGTACATTCTATAAGTAGGAATTTCAATATTCAGCCTTGCAACAGCAATACACTTTTATGGAGCACTTTCCGGTATTTTCCTTTCATTGCAGCAAGCGGCGTAGGTTCGTGCATCCAATAAGTATTACACATATCGTGCAATATCACCAACCCGGCTAAAGCGTTGCAATGCAAAATAATAAGCAGATATCCTATACTGAATATTCATAGCTCGAACTGAATGAACAATCATAAAAGAGTCCTTTTCTGAGCAATATTTCGCAATCAAGCTGTTGAGATTAAATGGAACGGAATGTATCGTTTAAACATAGTGGTTCCTCATTCGACATGCCAGGAAAATACCCTTTCCAGCTTTCGCTCTTCCTAGCACTTATAAAGCAAGCATTCTTAAGTCCAAGAAGGTTGCTTAAGAAAAGTTGCCAATGTCAACATTCGAGGCAAACTCATTCAACCGCAGGCTGCGTCATTGCACTATATAAATCAATCCTGTAATTAAATTAATAATATTGAGCTTGGGGCCCAAGGTGGTAGATTGGCGACCCCGCACCGGAAAGCGCAGCGTTGGTCGACCTCCAACCAGGTGGACTGACGACATCAAACGTGTCGCAGGGAGCCGCTGGCAACAGGCGGCTCGGGATCGTTGTGTTTGGAAGTCCCTAAAATAGGCCTATGTCCAACAGTGGACGTCTACCGGCTGGTAATGATGATGATGATGATGAGCTTTACTTTTTGCTAAGAACTTCTCAATAAAAGTTATATTTTATTCGGAAGTTAGTGGTGTTAAATTACCGGGCCTGGGAGAGATTTTGAAATACTTAGTCACGGTCAATGTCATTAACTGGCTGGTGGGAGGCTTCGGCCGTGGATTGTTACAACGCTACCGACAAAGACGTACCGCCAAGCGATTTAGGGATCCCAAAATTAGGTCCACACCCCTTCGGTACACGTAGAACCCTAGAGAAAGAAAGAAAGAAACATCTTTATTAATACAATTATGCCACACATCACAATTTGTTTATTTGTCGCCAGGACAATACCCTGCGATGTGTGGCACAACCCAGAAAAAGGACCCAGCGCTGCATATAGCTACATGTGCTTAAAAAAAACATCCTCCTTCCTCCTTTAGTCGTTTCCTCATTGATGAGGGTCGTGACCACCTCCATCTTTGATCTTATTAGATATGTGACGCCACTTTGCTCTGTCCTCTGCTGTCCGAAGAGCATCGTAGACCGTGGTGTCGAGTGTGGTGCGGATCTGATCAGACCAACGCATGGGGCTGCGGCCACGCGGCCTTTTTCCTTCTACTTTGCCAGTAACTATTAGTTTCTCGAGGTTATCTCCATGTTTCCTGGCAATGTGTCCGAAGTACTCGAGGATTCGCTTCAGGCAAATGGTTGAGAGCCTTTTTTTAATTTTTAGTTTATTCAGAATAGATGCGTTGGTCCTAAATGCTGTCCACGGGATTCGGAGCATTTTTCTCCAGCACCACATCTCGAAAGCGTCAATCCGTTTGCGATAAAAAAAACATGCAACACTGATTTTCAGCTGGTATGGATTTCATCCTAATCCTAGCAAGTTAGCCCGCTTCCTTGTTAGATCTCATTATCACTTACCATCAGGTGTTAGTAGTCTAACGAATAATGAATAAAAAAACATCTTATGGTAATCTCTGCAAAATTCAAACTTCTATCTAGGCTCGCCAAACCGGTATAGAGCTGTGGCTGCTTAAGGTATAGAGCACAGAATAATTATAGAGGATATACCTATACTCATAGATATCCTTTCGTATAATAAGGTAGTACTCTCCCTCTAGAGGGCTCCTTAGATCGGGTAACCTGTTTACTTTCAAATGGAAAATATGTTTACCAAAAAAAAACAGAAAACCATAATGTTTAATAAACCATCCACTCGGAAATCAAAGTCGTAAACTTCAAAAAAGGGGTCTAAAAATTGAAAGAAAAACACAAACACAACAACCGCCTCCCCTTAAAATATTCACAAAAATCGCGGTCGGAAAAAACATCAAGGATGTTTATTCTATAATCCCAACTTCCTCGCGCCTATTCAAATATTCAGCGGGCTATTTGAATGTTTCAGCCCAGCGGCAGCGTCATCAATCTCGCCGGGCTGTACGTGCCCATTAATGCACCCTCGCGCAATTATCCACTCGAATAAAAACGTTTTAAGTGTTAAATTAACGATATCTCGGCGCTCACTTGTCTGTGGGAGTGATTAATACGTTTACTTCTGCGCCATTGCTGGAGACGAATCCGAAAGCTTTTTAACTGATTTACTTTTGTAATACCTCGTCTTATGTCCGTCGATGGACAAATGGATAGTCGTTTGCATTGGACACCAAGTTTGAACTACAAACACTATCTGCCAACAGAAACGTACCTACGTAGGGTACAAGTTACCAGGATAAGTGTAATACGAACATCTCTATCTTCTTACCACTCTTCCTGGGAACCTGTGTTATGATAAAGATCTTTTACAGTAGTGTAGCATTGATTCTCTTTTGTTTGAGGGACTGGGTTTGAGGTTTTAGGTTCGATAGTTTGTTCAAAAGAGTCAGGAAATTAAGCCTCGTGTGCCTTAAGCTTCGTAGAGCATTTTGAGCATCGGTCCTGGTTATTATTATTGAAGTTTAATAGTAATCATTACAGAGAAAAACTTTTACCTAGTAAAGTGGATTTCAGGAGTACCTATCTAATTCGCTTCTCTTACAGGAAAAGGGGGGCTTAAGCTCCTAGGCGCGCAAGGTTTACGCAGTAGTACTACAGTGTTGTGCATTCGGACTTTCGCGATACAAATGGAATAGCCAGCAGAACTTCATTGTCTACATGCAACCTTTTAGAAACACCATAGTTTTAATTAGTGTCCCAAGTATGTACATCGTAAATTAATTACTTATAATAATTGACTTCCTCTATTCACTCTTAACTTGCCGAGTTAAAACTTTGAAATAATATTAAAACCCGAAGTAAATATTATGTCACTTAAAAGTTACTTAAGAAAAAAATTGTGTAGGCAATCGAGGCTGAGTACCTACTCGTAGTTAGTCGTTAAAACTTTTTCAACATTACATCACAAGAACTACCTAACTACCTAAATTGTATAAAAATATTTTCAAAATGTTTCTTGAAAACCCGTAATAAGTTCTCGTCTTTGAAATAAAAATGAGCTCTATTAGGGATTTCCTAAATTGGCCGATTCTTTTGCTTATTCTAGCTTATTTATTTTAGTTTCTGCTATTCAAAATTTATTGCTTTTCATTTTTAACCGACGAAAAAAAACACAGGAGGTTCTTTATTCGACACGTATATTTTTTTTTTATGTATGACCACGCATAACTTTTTACAGAGTTGTCCGATTTTGATAATTCTTTTTTTATTAGAAAGGGCATACTTCCAAGGTGGTCTCATTTTCATCATGTTAGGATTTGATGATGATATCCTGGGGAAATTGAAGGAACTCTTCAAATTTTGGAGGCACGCTTACAGCGATTTCGGTTTTTGTCTCGGTATCAGTAGCTTTTTGGCTACTAGTGCCATATGACAATGGCAGTATAGTACGAGTACGTTACACGGCGATAAATCACTAAAAAGTAAGAAATAAAATTTTTGAAATAAAAATAGAACCGACTCAAACGCACTAAAAAGTAAAAAATAACTGTGTCATTTAGTTGCTTTAATTTACTTAAGCATATCTAGGAGTCGGTACCAGCCAAGGTTTCTACTTTAAGGACGTTACCTAGAACTCATAAACTGCTTCACTACGTAAAATAAATGTTCCTTAAACTTGGCAACTAAATGTTTGTTATTTTTTACTTTTTAGTGCGTTTTGAGTCGGTTCTATTTTTATTAAAATTCTGCTCAACGTTTGATTTTGATATGAGGGTAAGTCTGCCGTTTAACATCATTGACATCTTATGACCTTCCTGAACAAGAATAATTTTTGGTAATATTGTATTTACTAAATTCAAATTTACTTATTTCAGGTAGGCAGTTATACAAGCACTTTTAAAACAAGTCTGTACGTCTTGACACTACGGAAGGCAGAGAAGAGCCGGCAAGAACATCAGCAGTTAGCAGTTGCTCTATTAAAATAAATTGATATTTTATAATATACAATTTAAGTTAACTCGTCTTTTGTTAAGATAGAAAAGCTATGTATATTTATCATTAACCAGATTTATTTTGGATCCATGTACAGTTACAAATTTAACCTACTATATTTTATTTTTCGTGTATTCGTATAACCTACACAGAAAAACAAATAATAAATTAAAATAGAAAAATTTGTCATTATGCAAATAAAACCTGTTGCAGAAAGATGTTACTCCCAGTGGGCAAGGTAAACCATTGTGAGCGAGGATAATTAAACAAAGTCCCCGCATTATTCTCTGAGCGTAATGTCTAGAGGTGCGCCCGAACCAAAACGACTCATTTAAAAGAGATATTCAATGAACTGATGAACTGTATCTCGCTCCCAGTGAGGTGTTTGAATACGTATAGTTAATGTTTTCTTATTTAGTTTATATATTTTTTGTTAAAGTTATTTTTATTTTTTATCTATTATTATTTTCAGATTTATATTAACTAACCGTACTCTTTAAGATGGTGATGCCCCAAGTTGTTCCATTTATACCTTTAGGTGGTTATAACAAAGTGTCAGATAATAATAGGGGTTAAAGAATGAAATTACCGTTTTATTATAATAGGTACTTCGAATTGACATAGAACTTCCTATTAGACGGCAGCAATAAGCTTCCTATTAGATGGCAGCAATGTATAGATAATAATGGTAATTATTTTGATTAAATAAATATGTTAAATTTAAAAAAAAACAAATTTTTATTTTTCAGTACAAATCGGCATTTTCATACTTTAACTTCTGATACGTCTTTAATACGAGATACTTATCTGGTGCTGCTGATATATCCCCTCTCCTATAAGGGCCAGGCCTCCCTGCCCTGTAGTGGGCCGTTAATAGGCTGATAATGATGATGATGATGATCTGCTGACGATCAGACCTTGGGAAGAGTAGCGAACGACGAATTAAAAAATATTCTAAAAAGTAGTTGTTGAGGCCTCAAATGAATGAAAGACATTCTCAGCTCATTTTCATCTTTACTTCCCGTCTCTAGTTCCCAGAGTTGCCGTAATCATCGTCCTAAAGCGTCCAGTATTAAGCACGACAGAGATTTTAATTAAAACGTGGTTGCATGTATATTAAACATTTTCACTAAGAATATTATCGCGCGGCGAGAACACGAATTAGTGTGTCTACCTGAAATATTTTCCCTGTTTGAAAAGCGTAGGTGTTTCGAGCACACTTTTTTTACTGATTTTAACTCAACTACGTAGTATATTTTGTTCTCTGAGGAAACATAGAACAAAATACCAAATTAACTGAGTAGAGTGTACGCTATTTTTGAGTGTCCGGCCTTTAATGACCTGAGATCAGCGGCACAAGGAACCAATAGCAAAGTGAACCCAGACAACCTAATTGAGCGTATGCTCTCCAGGGAAGTCGAGTAGAACACATACGGCAAGATGCTCCGGAAAATAATGATGAAGAAAGAGGAAAGGGAAAAGGAAGAGAAAAAATGGTAAGTATTGAAGATTATGTTTATAGACGTATGGACCGGATGTCAGAGAGACGCGGGTTCAAATCCCGTCGGTTCCGCAATTTTATTTTTCAAGCGTGATATTTCAAAAAGTCATTAAAAATTCTGATATTTATCGATAGATGGCAAAACTAAAAAGTCAAATCGAAAAAAAAATTAATGACTTTTGAAATATAAAATAAAATAACTTGGAGACGATTGAAAAGGCAGCCAGCACGATGAAATGGCACGCGGTACCGTGTTGACTCGAGAACATGATTAAGTTATTTTATTTTAAGCAATAGCTTAAAATAACAGGCAGTCAAGAGATTCATCTCGAGAAAAAAAAAACTGAGTAGAGTATGACACGGTGCATAGCTTGCTATTAAAAAGTCTCGCGTCTTTATATACAATTTTAAAAAGCCTTGCTGCAGTCGATTTTATTATTTCAAACATCTGGCAATTCAGAGGAATATATAATCCACACTATTTCCTACAGACTCATTCGTAGACAGTTTTCAATTCGCCAATGTTGTGCGGCACGCCAGTGTTTACGCAGTCGCATCACGCGCTGCCTCAGGCCATCTCGACCGGTGCTTGTTCAACACAACAACCTTTTGTTTAGCCTCGGGCGGAGTTTATTTTCTACAAACAACGTACGAGATCTTCTCCGCCGCATTTAAAGCGGCTTGCCAAAGATTTAAACTAGAGATATGCTATTGTAGTACCTGCACTAGTTCAGTACTACGGTTTGTAAACTCTTGTGAAAAAAAATTACTGCCTTTTTTAACCGACGAAAAAAACGGAGGAGGTTCTCAATTCGACACGTATATATATTTTTTTTTTATGTATGACCACGCATAACTTTTTACAGAGTTGTCTGATTTTGATAATTCTTTTTTTATTAGAAAAAGCATACTTCCAAAGTGGTCCCATTGTCATCATGTTAGGATCTGATGAGGATATCCTGGGGAAATTGAAGGCACGCAGGCAAGAATTTGGAGGCACGCTTACAGCGATTTCGATTTTTGTCTCGGTATCGGTAGCTTTTTGGCTACTAGTGCCATATAATATACTATGACAGTATAGTACGAGTACGATACGTGGCGATAAATCACTAAAAAGTAAGAAATAAAAATTTTAAAATAAAAATAGAACCGACTCAAAACGCTCTAAAAAGTAAAAAATAACTGTGTCATTTAGTTGCTTTAATTTACTTAAGCATATTTAGGAGTCGGTGCCAGCCCAGGTTTCTACTTTAAGGACGTTACCTAGAACCCACAAAATGCTTTACTACGTAAAAGAAAGGTTCCTTAAACTTGCTGGCACCGACTTCATAGATATGCTTAAGTAAATTAAAGCAACTAAATGACAGTTATTTTTTACTTTTTAGTGCGTTTTCAGTCGATTCTATTTTTATTTAAAAATTTTTTTATTCATTACAATTGACCGTTTGGCTGCAATCACACCTGATG
The DNA here is from genome assembly GCA_034621355.1 of Mycalesis mineus. Taxonomy (NCBI): domain Eukaryota; kingdom Metazoa; phylum Arthropoda; class Insecta; order Lepidoptera; family Nymphalidae; genus Mycalesis; species Mycalesis mineus. The sequence continues at coordinate 14,223,066 of CM067892.1, forward strand.
CCCTGATGCCCTTGATGGTAAGTGATGATGCAATGTATGACGGAAGCGGGCTAAATTAGTAGGTGAAGGATGACTTCCATACCCCACACACAACGTACTAGAACGCTTGCTGTCAATCGCTTGGCGGTAGATCTTTGTCGGTAGGATAGTAAATAGCGCAAACTGAAACAAAAACAATCAAAATTTATGCTAGTAGGAGCATGACATTAGCCCAACGGGGATAGCGCCTTTGACCTTTAATGTGGAATCCTTAATCAGGAAGATATTGCGGCTTAGTCTTAATAAGAAGTGTCTTTTCGTAGGATATAGATATTTATTTAAATAAATATATAGGCGACAACATAACAAAAAGTTTTTTTTTTATCGACTACAAGTTGGCCCTTGACTGCTATCACACCTGATGTTAAGTGATGATGCAGTCTAAGATGGAAGCGGGCTAACTTGTTAGGAGTGGGACGAAAATTCACACCCCTTTCGGTTTCTACACGACATCGTACCGGAACGCTGAATCGCTTGGCGGTACGTCTTTGTCGGTAGGGTGGTAACTAGCCACGGCGAAAGCCTCCCACCAGCCAGACCAAGACAAATTGAGAAAAATCTCAATCTGCCCCGCCGGGAATCGAACCCAGGACCTCCGTCTTATTAATCCACCGCGCATCCCACTGCGCCATGGAGGTCGTCGAAGTAGTTATTTTCTATACTCTTTGTTGTTTCCTGTCTTATATTTCCAGTATATCAAGTCACATCACTAAAAGCCCTGGATTTATAGCAGCAGTAACAATGCTTAGAAAAAAATATGCCGCATGTAATATAAGGCGAGTAATCCTAAGAAACGAGCGCTCTTTAGTGGACAGGCGTTTGTCTTGCCGGGGACGTAAATAGGCTTTTATTATCGTCTAAAGCATAGCTTCTCAAAGTTACGACGCTCGACGCCCACTTTAATGACAAGGCTACACCAGTATAAAAACAAACAAACAACGAAAACAAATGTTATTTAACATTATAACAGCAAAATTTGAAGACCTTGACATTAGGTTTTATCAATTGTAATATTCAAAAATAATTTATGAAATATTGTACTTTATAAATTTGAAGAAACAAATAAAAAATAGAGACCAATTTAGACACGATCTAAAGTAGTTAGCGTGCTATATCTATGTACCAGGTACTTTAGATGTTCCTATTAATAAATTAATGTTATTTGTACACAAATCTAAATAAAATCTGATAAATTCGAAAATAACCCAGGTGATTATACAAGGGGCCTTTATGACCCACTTTGAGAACGACTGCTTTAAAGTGTTGCTATAAAAATACGCTCATTTAGTTCCGAGATAGAGCGTCGCTTGAGGTGTCGTAAGTGATATAACCGGCTATTAGGACGGTAATAAAATATCCGTGAAATATCGCAGAAAGCGTTTAGGTGCAAGCATTCTCTTAAATCACGCTGCAAAGACTCTCGAAAATTAAATTGGAACCCCGCGGAGTTAGAACTACCGTCAATATTAATAACAAGTCCATTAACTGCAAAGGGTGGCCTGGTTGCACTTTGCTTGCTCGCACTTATGGAAAATAGAAAATGTTCTTTACCCATAAGTGCTACATTTAAAAGTGTCTGAACTATTTTTCTAATCGTCTGCAACATGTTAAGTATTCTTTTACTAATTTTTGATCATTACACATATAACATTAATGCCCTTCTTCCTTAAATCCGGATTACCTACTGCACATCAGTAGGATTGTTCCATGACAAATTTTAACAAGCAAAGAATTTTTAACCGGCTTAAAAAAAGGAGGTTATCAATTCGACCCGTATGTATGTTAATATTTCCAAAACTGCCCAATTTCCTCATATGTTAGTCTATAGCAGCGTCTGAACAAATGTGCCAAATTTCAAAAGTGTATGTATGTCTGTATGTATGTATGTGGAGGCCTATCTCCGGAACTACAAGCCCGATTTCAGTAATTCTTTTTTTGGTCCCTCAGTTCATGTTAGGATCTGATGATGAAATCTAGCTTAAATCGAAGGAACTCTTCAAACTTATTATTATAGGAAACTAAGTATGTGATTAGTTGGGCCCACCGGTCCGCAATATATCAGAAGTCAGAAGTCATCATTAACCAATATCAGCAGGTGTCAGGAATAATCTCTTCGGCATGGATATTAGCGGGCGAGGAGAGAATGAGACATCACACGTACAATGGATCACAACATTTTATTACACATTACATGAAGACTACCTTAAGCAATGCCCGAGACCATAGATTAAAGACAACTAGATAGAGCCCATAGCGTGTCCACTCGTGAGACAGCAAATCAGTCTTATTGACTTGACATGTCAACATTTAAAGTACATCATAAAACGTTATGTTTTAAAATATCGTAAAATACGAAATATTACATTATATAAGATAGTTTAGTAAACGCATAATACATGAAATTTGCTAAAAAATAACATATGTAGGCTTTAAATCATCAATCAATGTAGTTTATGCCTACTTACGTATGAAACGTAATTCCTTCGATTTTCTGTTCGCTGCGACTGTTGCAGCCGAAAATATTACAACCCACCATAGCACGATAACGTTTAAATTAATATCGTAACCGCAAAGTTATAATATTTATCAGCAAATTTAATAAAAAGCTAATAATTGCTCAGATATGTCCCTTGCTTGTCACAAACTCCACTCTTGACAAACAATAAAAACGAACACGCTGAAAGGGACAAAAAATAATCTTGTGTCACTTTCTAATAAAGGCCGAATGAAATAAGTCTGTCACGCTCTTGAACCTACAGCCGCGTTATGACTCCATCTAGTAGTCTTTAATCTATGCCCGAGACTGACAAGGCTGTAGGGTTATCAACACTCCCGGTCTTCACTCGAGCCAATATCTCTGCACACGTAGGTATTCGTAACAAGTCAAATGAACGCTAACTGGATACTCAACTCGAACGCCTTCAGAACACCGACACTAAACTGTGAGTGACCGCAACAAATGCAAATAAGGTACGCGCCTTCATATATAAGTTAGGAATACGAAACAATTTAGTTTATTTACTCTAAACACAGCCCTTATGAAAGCGTGCCCAACGAACCGACAAGCGCTTCGTCAGTGTAACGTTCCACAGCTTTATTGCTAACTAAGCGGTAATAAGCAGTGCGTTACGTACACTCGCTTTGTTGTCGCAACGGGACACTAGAAGGAAACCTGCCACGTGTATACGACACATTATTTGTTATAGACACATAATATTCACATTTTTGTGGTAGTAGAGGTTTTTGACGGCCTCGTTCGATCACGAGACGGAAATTTCGAATCCAGAGTCTGGTTGTCCACAACCATTTGTTAGAAAAAAGAAAGTCTCAGAAATATCCCAATATTCTTCAATATAATGAGATTTTCTTTTCTTCAGATTCCGGAGTTAGAATTGGAATTTCCTAATTCCAATTCTAACTCCGGAGTCTGTTGGTGGTGTTACTGTCACGTGCCTCTGAGCACGTTGAACCGTCGATCCAGGTTATCATCAACATCTGATAGTGATCTTTAATGAATTAATCATTATCACCCTAAGCCCGCCAACCCGCATTGAAGGATTATCATAGGTCTATAGCCTCTCGATTCATTTCTCTGGAAGTGTGGTTGCCGATATAATTACAGGCACAGTCACGTTAACGTCTACGACTCTAGATGGACACAGGGCTACATTTTGTAGAAGGAGTTCCTAGCAAGCTCACCGCGTTACTTTTAAAATATTGTGTAAAACCCTAAATAACCTCAGCACTGTAGTAGATATCTATTCAGACTCCATAGATATGTTTCGGAATAAGATCATCTCCTCATGGAGCTAAATAGTAATTATATTCTGCCAGTTCGATTATTAAGATTTTATTATACTAATAGATATAGATACTATATTAGTATGATTTTCTCACATTTATTTGTTTACATTTTTTTATTAATTATTAAGTAGTACCTATTTGAATTGTCAGTTAAGTTTTGTTTTATTTAAGTTATCTTTTATATCTACTATATTGGGCATAATGTGTTTGCTTGTAAGTAATTACTACACGCAGTATAAATTAAAGAATAAGTTTAAGATGTCATGTTTTAGTGTAAGTAATTGTAAGCGAACCTAATAAATAAATATTTAGTAGCTGTCTGAGACAAATCTCTCCCTCAAAACTACAGAACAACAGCCATTTTTTGCCTTATTTCATGGTTCACACACACACACACACAACTTTTAGAGGGACGTTAGGACCAATGAGGTTTCTGATGCCAGTTCTAAAGACTGTGTTCTGGGATTTGTTTGGAGTTATTTATCTACCACACGGTGAATTCATAGAATGTTTTACATATTTGTCTCTAAAGGGTACGAATTGAATTGAATGAAAGCAAAAATATATGACTTGGATTAAAATGTTGCATCTGTAATAGTTACCACTCTCGCAACTCTTGCGACACTACTTAGGTTCTAGAATACAAACGAAGTAACTCGGACCCTAACTCAAAAACCGCAAATTGTCGGCTTATCCGCCGCGAGCGATGTATTCAAACGACCAATAAATATTCAGCAGTAATTAACCGCCCGCAGCGCCTCCGCGATACAGGCGAATATTTTTACAGCCGACGAACGCTTAATCCTCCCAAAGGTGGATTAACGGAAATGAGATCGTAAAATATTTCAATGTTCAATCCGAATTATTTTCGTACATGTACATTATCATCATTAAATGCTTATTTTCACGGCTTACTATAAAGCCAGACATTTCATATAGAAATGGGTATATGGAGCAGAGACCCACCACACTCCAATGGCGGTTGGTGGGCTTAGTTTGTTCATGTTTAATTCTTGCAACAGTCAAATGTTTATGATGATAGATCCATGGCTTGCCGTGCTTTCTGGGACACACAGATGTAACACCACTAACTCCAGTTAACTTTCATTAAGAATTTCTTAGAGTCAAGAAAACTAACTAAATAACTACTAGCCTTTGACGGCCTCCGAGACGCAGTGGGTAGTGACCCTGCTTCTGCGTCCTAGGCTGTGGGTTCGATTCCCACATCTGGAAAATGTTTGTGTGATGAGCATGCATGTTTTCCAGTGTCTGGGTGTATATCTATATATTATAAGTATTTATGTATAATATATATAAAAATATTCATCAGTTATCATTGTACCCATAACACAAGCTAACTAAGCTTACTTTGGGGCTATATAACGATGTGTGTAATTGTCCTATAATATTTATTATTTATTATTATTATATACTAGCATTTATGACAGGTGAAGATCATAATTATTTTCTAATCGTACCTAATATTGAACCTGGAACCATCCACGATGACGATTAATTAGTCAGTCCTGTGTAGTCTAAACAACAAATTCAAGTCGAAATTTACTTTTCAATGTAAAAAGATATACGATAACTTGTATTTGTTCAAATCAATTTATAAAGTAACATTTTTTCGTGCAGATCGCTTACTTAATATATTTATCTGAGAACCAATTTTAAGCTTCCCCCTCACGCATTTATCCTGCCTTATTCTCTATAATGTATCTCCCGGGAACTTTCCCGTAAAGTATACGGCTTCTATTAAGCTCTAATCAGATTTATAGAGATTGACTTTTTACTCGAACGCTTGGATCAGTGTTTCAAATAAGCATCATAAGCTGCTATTCTGTGCTTACTACCCTTTCCAAAACCGTCGGTAACATATAGACCAAGGATACGTTATTGAACACATCGTAGAATCATACAGTCGTGTAGAAAAAGAGATATATTGAAGACCTCCGTGGCGCAGTAGTATGCGTGGTGGATTTATAAGACGGAGGTTCTGGGTTCGATTCCCGGCGGGGCAGATTGGGTTTTTTCTCAGTTTGTCTTGGTCTGGCTGGTGGGAGGTTTCCGCTGTGGCTAGTTACCACCCTACCGAAAAAGACGTACCGCCAAGCGATTTAGCGTTCCGGTACGATGTCGTGTAGAATCCGATAGGGGTGTGGATTTTTATCCTACTCCGAACAAGTTAGCCCACTTCCATCTCAGGTTGCATCATCACTTAACATCAGGTGTGATAGCAGTCAAGGGCGAACTTGTAGTCATTAAAAAATATATATATTTCTACATCTCTCTCGTCCCATTGCAATGAAATAGACAGGGATATTTCATCGCTATAGGTCATTCTACATAAAGAGATGCGAAGGAATACTTCTCAGGCCTGCTGGTCGCTAACTATGTTATTACTATATAATTAAAAGTCAATAAATTCTGTGCAATAGCATAAAAAGTAAAAGAAAATACTATTTATTTTTATAAGCAGAATAAAACATATGAGATTCTAATTGTGTTCGAATTTTGTTGTGGCGAAAGGGTCAATATTATTTCATAATATTGGAACAATTCACCCAAATGTTTATTTAAATAACTCATTTATTGACATTAACCTATCAGAAATGACTTGCAGGATTTCAAAATCCAGTAGGTATAGGACTGTAATGTCCAATTCCATGTTATTGCAACGGAATGAAACGGGCAAATCAAAAGTACGAACAAACATAAAATCGATGACGCGAACTGTGCTCAAGAACTCAAAGTGGACGATTCAACGAGTTCTGCTGCTGCTAAACTTTTTTCAATGGACCCAGTTTATGTAGTTTTCATATTTTCGAGTTTATTATAAAACTGGGTGTACGAGAGAAAGTTTAATAGTAGAAGCTAAACTGGCTTCCTGACTCAATTACTTAATAAATTCCGTAAACCTAACTAACACATATTATAAAAATATGAAAGCGAGTTTGTTTGCTTATTTAGCTTAGCTTTCCTTTTTAAAGCTAATTTAGCTGAACATAATGTAATTTTGAATTTATTGCGAAAAATGTAGCCTACCTACCTACCAAAGTTTACCTACCTAGATTAGGTTACACAATTTGTTCCAGCAGGGTGTATCGAAATAATACACCCTGCTGGCAACCATCGAGCGCCAAGCGATTTAGCGTTCCGGTACGATGTCGTTTAGAAGCCGACCGCATGGATTTCATCCTACTCCAAACAAATTAGCGCATTTTCATATTAAATTGCATAATCACTTACCATCAAATGTGATTGCAGTCAAGGACTAACTTATATTGAATAAAACAAAAATAGCGTAACGGTAGGTACTTTCCCGAACGAGCTCTCCTACTAAAAATCTGATTTGAAGTAACACATACACAACTACGCCAACGTGATCGTCAATTAATTTCCAGAAGTATTCCAATATTGTCGCTTTGGGAGTGGAAAGTTACCGGAGCATAGAGCATAGGTAAGCTCGGGAGATTTCGCAACGTTAAGAAAGATGCCTCGGTGCAATTTAATCCTTTTGTGATTACTTTGTCTCCCCTAAGGAGGACTCTTCTCTGAAACATAATCCAGCTAGATGAAGTCCATTATTACCTGAGCGTAGTAAAGTAGCACGAATCTGTAGGCTTTACACAGCCTATTCAATAAGACGTTTATTAAATCTCTAAAATAAATGGGTAAACAAATTAAATAATCTCAACGTCAGCCCGACAGTTTCGATAATGGAGGAAAATGATAAATCCTTTTTTAAAAAAATAAAAGGATATACTATCTTTAAAAGACACATGTATGCCATCGAGGACTTTTATATAGTCCTTATGATGAGGAACATCCTTCCATAAATTGTTTTGTAATATCTTACAGAGGTTAGGCAGCGTTTTCAATGAAAGCTCCCAGGCGTCGCGCTACTTTCTACAATGATCGTTATAGTGAAGTCAAATCACATAAAATTTTAATAAATTTTATAAAAGTTTAATAAAAAACACTCAATAACTCACAATATTGTGTAAAAACCTCGTGAGAATCCGTTTAGAAGTCTTTGAGTTTATAACAAGCACACAGACAGACAAACGACGCGAAAAAGTGATAATTTTCGCCTCGAATTTTTCGTCCATATATCGCAGTATAAGTAGCGCCTACGCGCAGGGTTTCCCTTGCATCGTGGTTTCATACAATATATTTATTTTGTTATCAAAACGTAAGTATTATGGTACATCGGATATTATTGGAGAACACACTCATAGTTAAATATTATGCCGAAGCGTCATTTGTTTTAACCTATCAAAGCCATAATTATTATGATTTTAAACTCTTAACCTATGGTGTCCTGACGAACATTTAGCTTTAATAAAACAACGAAGGTCATTTTATGCCGGTTTTCCAGTATCGTTCTCGTATTTCCAGATTTGGGCTCTTTTTATGAAGATTTGGGCCCTCCGCCGATAGATCAGTCTGTCTTGGGGAACCTTTTTATATAGATTAACATAGCAAATGGGATCAAGTGTAAGGTACGCATCGTTTGATAAAGATCGCGCTATCAATCAGCCAGAAGGTCGGGTCGGTTGGGATTGGGAACGTATGGAATTGCGCGCTAGATGAATAGTGCTAATGTATTGTGAGTTTTACAGACATTCAGTTTGCTGAATGATCTACAGTCAGTGTAATGATTTGAAGACTTGCTGATATTGTTACGGATGACCCCTCGGAGGAATTACGAAGTAAAAGAGTTTATAGGTAGAAACCTCATTTGGATTAAAAGTAAATGCAAGTTAAAAAAGGAATAAGTTAAAAGAATGGAACAATTCAAATTTATTTCGTGTGCAGAACAGACTAGATTCAGAGAGTTAAAAGCGAGTTGTCGTTGAGTCAAGACGGTTGAAGGAATGTAGGGAAATGTTCCCTGAAAGTGTGCGTGTAAGGACGATGGATCTGTAGTGGTCCCCCAGTGTGGTTGGGGTGTGTGGCCGTGAGGTGCCGAGGCAGATCATCGTCGCCGCCGTGATGGGTTCCTTCAGGATTAGAAGCGTGAAACGACGGCGTCGCAGCGTGCTGCATCAAATCTTGTACACCTAACTATTTATTGGTTAATAAACGTCTAGTTCTCACTGTTGTGTGGTTGTTCTTCTAATCCCCGACCCCTACGTCGTAACAATATTTAAACGTATAGAGCAAGAACCTATGTTAGTCAGACCTTCCTCGTTTTATGAAAGCTGAAGCATTCCGTTTGCCGACTGATCCATTGTCAATTTAATAATAATTTGAGGATGCGTTTGAAGCAAGAGCCTAAAATGACTAGATCTTCGTAATTTTACAGAGGCTTAAAGAAGCTGGTAGCTGAGAAGGTTTTCAGCTTATCCTTCTAGCAGAAGTACTTTGTTTTCACTGGCATGTAATAACGGAGTTCGGATCAAAGTGGCTTTGATTTATAATAAGTTTCAAGGATCCAAAGCCTTGATCTATTATATAGAATATATTCGCCTTGTCAAACTAAATTTTAGCAAAATGTGCCTTACTAAAAGTATATTAGCTGATCCAAGTTTTTCCTAGACCCTTTTGCCTATTATATTACATGACATACTTACGTAAATAAGTACAGTGCTTTGGCAGGCTCGCAGACAGCTCGCAACATGTCGATGTCGGAAGAGATTTATAGCTATAGCCACGCCTTCTGTCTTCTTCCACTGTATGTGTTTTAAAAAGGCACCCCATGTAAGAACTTCCGTAGGAATTTACTCGTTTCAGCTTTATTTTGTCTTTACAATGAATCTTGACGTTTTACTTGCTTATTTATTTTTAGACGACAATCAACTTAAAGTGCAATCGAATATCTACTGATTATACTTATACTTATATTTGGAGCAGCGTGGTGGGTCTACGTTCTATATCCACTCTCATGTAAGGAGGGAGGCCTGGCCCTGTACTGGACCGTTGAAAGGCTGATAATGATGAGATGATACTTATATAAGAAGCCGCCCGCGACCTCGCCTGTATGGTCAATAGTGTGTTGCAAACTTCCAAAAAAATTAAAAATAATAAATATTACGTACTCTTTTCAATAAACATGGGTAAATTTTTTTTTATTGACTACAAGTTGGCCCTTGACTGCTATCACACCTGATGTTAAGTGATGATGCAACCTAAGATGGATGGATTGGATGAAATCCACACCCCTACCGGTTTCTACACGACATCGTACCGGAACGCTAAATCGCTTGGCGGTAGGTACGTCTTTGTCGGTAGGGTGGTAACTAGCCACGGTGAAAGCCTCCCACCAGCTAATTTAGTTAGTTAGTTATTGTTATTAAAGTGTAGTTAGTTAGTTGGGTAAGTTAGCTTTATTATATCTTACTAAAGTTTCTCCGATTTTTCATAAAATTTACAGAAACTATAGAAATTATGTACTTAAACCTCCGTTCAGTAGTCATTGAGTTTATCGTGAACAGACAGACAGACAGACTTTGTTCTATAACATGTAAGGATGTAATTTATCATATGTAAAACTGTTACAATCACTATTAAATATTAATTATTATGGCCGGTACCCACGACCGAGGTAGTCGTAACAGTACCGAGTATTCAACGAAAACGAACAGAGTGCTTAGTGTGAGCTTTCACCAAAACAAATCGAAAGCTTCACATTCGCGTAAAGGCAAATTTTATATGGAATTGAAGCAGCGCCCCTGGCGGTATCGAGAGAAAACTCAAATACGTGAGTGTCAGTGTCATATAAAAGGAGAATGCCAGACAATGTATAGGACTTTAACCCACTAATAAAAACATCAATGCATCATTTTATTGCATTTATTTTTCTATGTAAAATAAATTACAGTTAAAAGCTCTAGAACTTGGAGTGTTTATATTAAAAAAGCACAGTAACGCATACGCACGCTACGCTTTGGCATGACACATAACAGACGCAAAGCTTCATTAAATACATTTTTAAACAGACTTACCGACTCTGGATACTAACTAGACTATTGGAGCCCACTTTGGATGAAAATACAATAAAAACGATAAATTTAAAAATGCATGAAGAGTGTAAAGGAAATAGTTTAATTACTTTTTTAACAGAATTTTATTCTAAAGTCTAACATTTATATAAATAATATGATATTTTTAATTTGTGTTCTTTCTGGGTTAGGGTCTGGCGTTCTCCTTTGCGTTTACCGTTCTCGATATCGACCCGGTAAAATCTTTCACTAGCCACACAGTACGAAAATGAGTTTTAGCTAAGCGTTGATATGTCAGTAATTCATACCTTCAGTCATTATAAATCACAACATCAGATCTTGATCATCATAACTAATGTCTGATAGATAGTTATCGTCACAGAATCTATTACTTATATCTTTTGACGACCTCCGTGGCGCAGTGGAATGCGCGGTGGATTTATAAGATGGAGGTCCTGGGTTCGATTCCCGACGGGGCAGATTGAGATTTTTCTTAATTTGTCTTAGTCTGGCTGGTGGGAGGCTTTCGCCGTGGCTAGTTACCACCCTACCGACAAAGACATATCGCCAAGCGATTTAGCGTCTCGGTGCGATGTTGTGTAGAAACCGAAAGGCGAGTGGATTTCCGTCCCACTCCTAACAAGTTAGCTCGCTTCCATCTTAGACTGCATCACTTAACATCAGGTGTGATAGCAGTCAAGGGCCAACTTGTAGTCGATAAAAAAAAGCTCACCTAGCTGCATTATATCAACGCAAACCTTTTGATATTCGTTTTGGTATGTTATAAGAAACAATATTAATATAATGAACTTGAGAAATGACGTATTGGACTATAGATCAAAACCACATTTGGACTTATCAAAGCAATATATAGCAAATAATAAGAATAGGTGTAAAAGTTCGTAAATTTGATCTGTGACTCTTCAAATTTTGTGCGCTTTTAATACATCTTATTGCGGTAAGCGCCGAGGAGAGTCGTAAAATTTTACGTTACGAGTTATATAACGCCAACCGATCGGGCAGACAATTTTACGTGAGCTGCTTTAGGCTAGGTTTAGAAAGGCGTCTGACGCCGCGGTAATGTTTTAAAAACCATTTTGTATGCAGGGGAAACATGCCGCGGTTCTAACATCGACAGTTAACGTTAACGTCGTTGGCTTACAATATCGGCGAAATCATAAGCCACTGTTACCGGGATACAGTGATACACCGTCCCGAGTGTTGCTCTTCCTGAAGGTATACGCAGCACTAGAACACACTTAGGTACTAGACTTGGTACTCCTATATTTATAATTTAAAAATTTTGGTAAAAAGTTAAACATGAAGTTCAATTCTTCCTTTATTTTTAAAACTAATGTTATACCGAAAACCTAAGAATATTATCCAAATTTTTAATTTTAGACATTTTATACAGAACTCTTTCAACACAGGCAACACCTAATTCTATTTCTTAGAAATTGAATTAGGTGTTGCCAGAAAATTTTATTGAAACTCCTTTGTCTGAACAGGAAGGAAATTCTATTAATAAAAACCCTCTAGACGAGAACACAACGATTCTATTTAGTGAAATATATAGACATGGCGGTAGTACTTTTATAGACAAGGTCTTTGATAATAGGACTGGTACTTAGTTAATTAGGTATATTCAACAGCAGCTAGTGTACGAGGCTAGTCGATGTAATAAACGACATAGTAGGATGTATGCTTCGCAAACCGTTGCGGCGCGGCGTGCCCCAGCGAGCGCTAGCCTTTACATTTCATGACGTCACGGCACACCGGCTGTGAAGGCCCTCGTAAAAACATCCGGCACTCTATCCGGCTTTTATACACAAAATGTTATGAAACAAAACCTGAAATATTACCGGATACCTACGCATGAGGGGTTTTACGGAAATATTGGAATCGTATTCGGTGCGTAGCGCTTTTTACAAGTTTTTATTAACTACAACAATCGTATGTATGACTGCCTCGTTACCTTGCCGGTCTAGGGGTCGCTTTGTGTGGATTTGAACCAGGATAGACAGGTTCGAGTGCCGGGTGAGGTATGAAAGGACATGGCCGGAATTAGTATGGAGCTGTGCCCCGAAAAAAAAATTCGTTTGTAGTGACATATAGTACCTTATTTTAAAGCTTACTAGTATTATACTAGTAAGCTTTAAAATAAGTTATTATTAGTAATACCGCTATTTAAGTTTTGTGCTCAAAGAACTTTCGAGAGTCCTCAATAACATGTTACAAAAAGGTGCCTAATTATTTTAAACTAGAGGACGCCCGCGGTTTCACCCGCGTAGTTCTCGTTCCCGTGGGAATTTCGGTATAAAATGTAGCCTATGTGTTATTCTGATGTATAAGCTATATTGTGGTAAAGTTTCATTCAAATCCATTCAGTAGTTTTTACGTGAAAGAGTAACAAACATCCATACATCCATACATCCATACATCCATACAAACTTTCGCCTTTATAATAGTAATAGGATAGCAATGATTTTACAGTTGTTTACCAAAGTGTTATATAGTTAGTAGCAAATAATACCTCACTGGTTATAGACTATATGGGTTAAGATCATTGGTATATAAGGAGATTGAGTTCGTACTAAACATTTATTCTAGTTTATCAAAGCGAATTAATTCATCCCGGTCATTATTATTACATAACATATGACTCTTCCATGTAAAAAAAAAAACATTTCAAATCTGTCAAAATACGATCGGATACTTGTACACTCTTTTGCATGTCGCGTGGTTGTGCGCAGCCGCATCAACAATAGTAAAATATTTATACAGTAAAAAAAAGCTTAAATCTTTATTTTATTATTATAATTATGTTTATAATATTTACTTTAGTTCACAGTGTTTTGTTAGTCGTATTTTTTATATTTAATTACAAACTGAAGTCCTAAATACAGATAGAATATGTATTATATGTCTAAGCTAATGCGAGTCAAAGAAATATCCAAAATAAACAAAAAATACGTATTTCTCGAATGTTATAGAGAAATATAATTTTTGCCTTAAATATTGCTTTCATATTTAATTTTTTTTAACATATTAATAAATATTGCAAATTCTATTCAATTTAGGGGCAGAATCCGGCCATGTCCTTTTGAGTTTTTTTTCTTTCACGAAATTCTCATTGGCAGCCCGGAGTTATAAAGGTAGTAAAGTCACACCCTGAGCGCCACAGACCACGTTATGCCGTCGGTCCCGGACACATTATTATTAGCTACTGATAGTTTAAGGAGGGATCCTTGTGAAGAAGGCTTTTTAAATATAAATATGATCTTGGTCATTAAGTTAGCCTGTTTGGCCTTGAGTCTTGATTCCAAGACTTGTATATTTGTCAAAAGTCCTATATCACGAGTAGTTCGATGTACATATAATAATTGTATTATTACCTTTTCTTTGTCAAGCGACTTACTAAGAAAAGTTTCATTAAGATTTTGGAATAGTCTTTTTTTTATCGACCACAAGATGGCCCTTGACTGCTATCACACCTAATGTTAAGTGATGATGCAGTCTAAGATGGAAGCGGGCTAACATGTTAGGAGTGGGACGAAAATCCACACCCCTTTCGGTTTCTACACGATATCGTACCGGAATGCTAAATCGCTTAGAGATACGTCTTTGTAGGTATATTTTATACAAATTAGATAAAAAAAAAGCTAAAATAAAATAAATAATATCGCCAGGACATCAGGTAATTCAAGTCAAGCTTAACAAACAGTTTTATTATGCTACACACAGTTTGAAATTCTCCACAGGTTACGAAACCTTCGGTCTTTGGCGGACAAATTCAACGGACAGGCATTACGTCACCGTGATATATGGCGGCCATACGTCTTCACACGACGACCATTCGTTTGCCATCGCTCGTGGCCGCGTCCAGTCGCCAGATTGATGGCTTCTAACGCTTCTAACGCACCTTACACATTACTTTAGCATACGCACACATTGACATGCTCAAAGACCATTGTTTTCACGCTACAGTTTTCAAATTTTTATCATTTCTAATAATATAATTTCTAAATAAAAGGAAAAAGTATCAATATACTTGGACCTTGCTCATGAGATTACCGCCATGTGGAATATTGATTCAACAATGATTGTTCCTATAGTCGTTTCTGTCAACGGTCTTATAGCGAAAAGCTTTGACGATCATCTTAAAAAGCTTTCGCTTAATTGTTGGATCAAGGGTCGGATACAGAAGGCAGTAATTCTTGAAACGGCGCGTATTGTGAGAAGGTTCCTCACTCTGGAGCCCTGACCACCGGTTGCTTGGACCCCTGGGCCCCGCAACAGGCGGAATGAATTTTTTTATAAATTTTTAATAGTGATTTTTTTTTATATTTTAGAAGCATTGTTAAAAATTTTTTAAATAATTGTAAATAAATGAGTGTAATTTCTAATATAATTGCTACACGAGATTCTGGATACAAGTCATATAAAGATCAGAATTAAAACGACTGCTTCATAGGCCTAGCGGTTTGCTTATGCGGTTTCGATCATAAGGTCCTAGGTTCAAAGTCTAGAACGGTTCGCCGGAATAAGTTTGTTGTTTTCATTCTTCTGTGAAATTTTCAAGCCCAAAATATAGCATATTAAGCCTCCGTTAATCTATACTAATATTATAAGCTGAAGAGTTTGTTTGTTTGTTTGAACGCGCTAATCTCAGGAACTACTGGTTCGAATTAAGAAAAATATTTTTGTGTTGAATAGACCATTTATCGAGGAAGCTAACCTATATAACATCACGCTGCAACTATTAGGAGCGAAGAAATAATGGAAAATGTGAAAAAAAACGGGGAAAATTATTCATCCTTGAGGGCTTCCGTTGCGTGCGCTGCGAAAACGGTTCAAGATACCAAAAATATATGTATGAAAGAATTATTCCTCTTGAAATGATCTAAAAAATGTCCAGGACAGTATATGTCTATCTTTTAAGATTAACTCACTAGAACCGTTTTTATGGAAAATGTAAATCTTTAGTAGGTACACGGGACGGGACGGAGGATATTGCTTCACGGGAAACAATAAAAAAATTAAATTGAGAGGGGAAGAGCACATTTTTAATGAAAGTCTGTCTTTAAAATTAAAAGGGTACCCAAGATATTTTAACGCGGACGAAGTCGCGGGCGCCTGCTAGTATACTTATAATGATGATGAAAAACTATCATCGCTAAATAACGCTTACCTGCTTCGGAGCAATGTGAGTTTAAGCTCCATATACCTACTATTTCCTATAAGGAATGCTTGGAGAAGATCATTAAAATAGACTGACAATTATGATAAAATAAAATTACAAACAGGGAGGAAAAATATTTTAACCTGCTGGGAAAGAAAGATCTACCAAAACTACGTTTGTCCCCGCCTGCAGCACCATAAAGTATTTAGAATTTTATACAGATATAGTGATCCTTGTTTTTCTCTTTTCAGTTCATAACTTCTAAGCAGTCGGGTTTTTTTTTGTTTTTATAATAATAATTTTATTTGAGACTTTTTAGTTTTAGTTTATGGTATAGAAATGAGACGGTACACTTAGTACACTTTTTGCCATTTTTTGTTAAATAAGTAATATGAACATGATTTGATATTTATATTTTTGAAATGGTCTTTTTATGACCTTTCAATTGGTACCCATATTGCTAAGGTAAGAGAAAAAAATACACACATCCCCCCTTTTTTCCCCCATTTACAGCCGCCATTTTGAAAATTTATATAGCCTATGTCACTACCACAATTTCGACAAATTCAACGACACCTTAAATATCAAAATCCGTTCAGCCGTTTAGGCTGTAGCGCGTGCCGAAGAAATGGACATACATACATACATACATACATACATACGCTCGAAAAACATAACCCTCGTTCTAACGCAGTCGGGTAATAACAAAGAAACACATTATAGAGGACGCATCGCACGCTGTATTTCATTTGCAACTACATACACAAGTGACAATCATACGTACCGGAATATATCCATGATTGTTTTATGCAGTAGGTAATTAGCATAGTATTGTTCAGACTAGCTTTGTCACAAAGATCCCCCGACACTTCCAATCGGGTGAAATCATTTGTTTGCTTTATCACCTCTCAATATAAAAATACTGTTTATCTAGTATCTACCTACAGTAAAACCAGTTTAATAACTCAAGTAAAGTCCACCAAGAGCCGTAGATACATCACACGCTGAAGAAACAAAATAATATGGTACGTCTTACATTTCTAGGTCACTACCGGCGCACAAGTTTGTAGTGACACAATTTCTTTGTGTAGCCGCTGTAAAGAAGCGACTAGGCGCATTTGAGAGGCGACACATAATACGAGGTATGTAGGCTTAGGTTAGATACATGTATGTAACGTTCATTGTATAAAATTCTAAACCCGATATACCTGAATAAATTTTATTATCATAAACGAAATCGTGTCAAAGATTTTTTTTATCGACTACACGTTGGCCTCTGACTGTTATTAAACCTGATGTTAAGTGAAGATGCAATCTAAGATGGAAGCGGGCTAACCTGTATGTCGATTCTTGAAAAAAACGTCAGTTTTGAAGTTGATGTACCACGGTTGCGAACATGCGGATGTAACAGAAATCGGTATTCTCGAATGACATTTTGCCATATTAAACAGACAGTCGAACTGAAGGTGACCCAATAGACGAGATATAAGCGTCGTATGATGTATTTTTTTCAAGAATCGACGTACTGTTAGGAGTAGGATGAAGTCTACACCCACATCGGTTTCTACACGATATCATTCTGGAACGCTAAATCGCTTGGCAATACGTCTTTGTGGGTAGGGTGGTAACTAGCCACGGCAAAAGCCTCCTACCAGCCAGACCAAGACAAATTAAGCAAAATCTCAAACTACCGCGCGCTGGTATTATTTAAATATCAAATTAGAAATTCGTAAGAACTAGTTGCTTGTTTTCAAAAACCTTTTAAAAATTTTTCAATATTCACTTCTTAATTCTTGAGTATCGATCAATTTGTTTTATACATTCAAATTTTCCAACTTTATATTAACCTTGGCATAACATATTAAGTTATACTTCAAATATTCTTGAACATTCCCGCTGTACCTATCAATCACTACATCACTACGCATGTTGAAGCCAGTACAAAAAGTTAAAAAACACAAAACACTATCTGACAATATTTATCTAAGCGTTCAAGTCTTGTAAGTCTAAAAAAAGTTAAAGTAAACAGCAAATGGTTATAGAAATAACATAAATAAGCGATAATGTGTTTGTTTTGGTGCGCTCGTTCGGGCGCCTTTGATTTTGTCTATTGTATGTAATGGACCGAGACGGAGTTCCCTTGACCTTTCTACCCTTTGTCTGTTATAGTTTTTGTTTATTTAGATTATTTTAGGTAAGCGGTGAATGTCTAACTATTATCGTACCCACTCATAGTATAATTTAGGGCAGATTTGCGCTAAAGCCCAATAGGCCCTGGACTGGGGGCTGGAGCATATGCCGCCGAGGGGTGGGGACTAAAGATGTTAAAAAAAATTCACTCATCAATAAATTGAAATAATTTAGAGTGAATTCATCTCTATGGGTGTTGAGAAAGGGGCGGTTACATTTCCTGAGGCCTAGGGCAAACACTACTACTAATCTGCCATTGATTGGAGAAAAGTGAAGAAAATTGGAGAAAATAACTCGAATACTCATCTAAAATTCATAATAATAATAATAATAAGCCCATTTATTTCCAATCTAAAAAAATTTTACAGATAACATACAATTTCATCTTTAACTAATTTAAAATTAACAAAAAAAAATGTTTTAAGTATTATCGTCTACATTGACATTGATTGGAACCCCTTCCTGGGTAAAGGCCTCCTCCAGCTTTTTCCAGCTCTCTCTATTCTTTGCCTTTCCTATCCATTCAAATCCTGCTATCGCCATTATATCCTCTATCCATCTTTTTCTCGGACGTCCTCTTTTCCTTTTTCCAGTTGGTCCATCCCATATGGTTGTCTTTAATGTCCACCTATTATCTGTATTTCTGGCTATATGGCCTGCCCATCTCCACTTCTGTTTCAGAACAAATTTCAAGGCATCTTTGATTTTGGCTTAAAATTAAATGGCTACCATATAATATTTTACTTGGCGACCTGTATCAGTGACTGTAGGGTACATCTTTTTTACAATGGCCGTCTTTACCGTGAGCAATTCCGGTCAGTAATTTTAAATTCCCCCATTCGCTCCGGCCCGCCGCGTGCACTATGGCCCGTGAAGTTATTGCTTTCTCTGCTATGGACGGCCTGGTTCTGTTTCGCTTAGGTAGCACAAATACACAGGACTCTCGAGACAGGGCTGTGTGAAACATAGTAGATAAATCGTTTTACGTAGATATATCAAATCTTTGGAAATTTTTTAAACATGTAATTAAAAAAATCCAAGTTGCGCATTTTTAAGCTATTGCATAGCTTCTATCACTAGAGCTGATTCGACAATGCGACATACCCGTCCGTGTCAAATCAGCTCTATTCGTACCTGGATACAGCGGAGAAATAGGGAAACTGCACAGGATCCTTTCCCGCCAGAACCCAACATACAACGTTCACACCTGGACGTTGTACAATTTCATACGTACAACAGGTCGTTCTCCGGGGGTCTTTCTAGTTTTGGGAATACCCCAGGAGAACATTGAGACCATACTTGACAACGACAGGAGGGTAGGATACTCTACTGGGAGGATATACGTGCGGTTCTACGACGGCGCGGAACTGTGCGATATACCACCCAGCGGGGCCCCCAAAACACAGGAAGCACATACGAGCGGTGACAACCCGGCACCGCAACCAACGATTCCTCAACACGCTACACCTGCCCCGGCGCCGGAATCGACCCATCAAAGGGAACCGAGCCCAGGACCGAGCGCCGGATCGAACGCTACACCACCTAACAGTGGTGTGCAATGGGACAAGGCGCCGGAGGCGGACGTGTCAGACCTCGACATGGAAACGGAGGATACAGAGGACGAGGAAGACGCGGTGGAGCACATCCCGCTGCACGAACTCCTCGACAAATGGGTCCCCAGGGACCACTAACCTGGTCGCAGGGACTACGACCATTGCAACACACTGGGACTTCCTATACCCCTTCCCACCTAAACCAAACCTTCCCCCCCCCCCCCCTTTTAAATCCCACATACGATACCGACAATGAAAGTGTAAGTAATCAAAACAACAAAAAACTTAACATGCATATTACAAAAACCGAGATTAAAATCATACAAACTAACCTCCAGCACAAACAACTTGCAACAGCTACGCTACGAGGACTCTTGGAAGTCGAAGCCGACACGATAGCCCTGATCCAAGAGCCATGGGTCAGGAAGAATCAGATATGCGGCTTAAACAGCTTAAATGGTAAGATACTTTATGATAGCAAACAAACACCTCCAAGAACGGGAATCTACATACCCCGCTGCATCAAAGCGACACTTCTAACACAATACTGTTTCAGAGACCTCACCACGGTGAGGTTACAGAACGGAATTCAGCACAGAGATGCCAAGACTAGACCACTAGTCCTAGCATCACTCTACCTACCCATAGAGGAAGAGCCACCACCAAAAGAAGTCATGGACCTCATAATTCATTGTGAGGACGAAAACACAGACCTAATAATATCGGTTGACAGCAACGCACACCATACCCTATGGGGATGCACAACCAACAACAAAAGAGGTGAGAAAATAATGTCTTACTTACTAACAACTAACCTAAACGTTATAAACACAGACACGGAACCCACGTTCGTCTCCAGCAGATACCAATCAATAATAGACTTAACGCTAGCATCTAACAATATCGTAGACTACATTAATAACTGGCATGTCAGCGATGAGCTGACTCTATCCGACCATCGCCGTGTAAGATACGAACTAGAGCTAACCACGACACAAAACACACCTTGGAGGAATCCAAGAAAAACGAACAGGATACTATACAAAAGACTGCTGAATACAAGCCTAAAACCTACGAACCCAGTAGGAAAAAGGTATTTTACCACAACCCAACAAATAGACGAAGTAGTGTTAAACATTACGGAAACCATTAATCAATGCTTCGAAAAAGCATGCCCCACTTGGAAACCTACAACTAAACAAGCACCAAGAAGCAATTGGTGGAGTAAAGACCTTGAAAGGAAAAGACAAAACCTAAACGACTCTTCAACAGAGCAAAAAACACCAGGGATGACACGGACTGGGACAACTTCAAATACTCCTAGAACACATACAAAAAACTTACACGACAAAGAGAAGCTAAAACATGGCACTCCTTCTGTACAAACATAGAATCTAACGAAAAGGCCAACAGAGTAAGGAAGATACTGTCTAAGGACAAAAATCTAACATTAAGCTCACTGAGGAAACAGGATGGGAGCTACACTAGGAACGACAAAGAAATAAGCGAAATACTCATAGAAACACACTTCCCAGGCTGTAGAATCCTAAATGACCTACAATGGGATGATGTACGTAGTCACAACCCTACAGAGACAGACTGGAACCTCGCTAACGAGATAGTTACACAAGACAGACTACGCTGGGCCATCAACACCTTCCATCCCTTTAAGTCAGCGGGTACGGATGAAATCTTCCCCGCCCTACTACAGTGGGGAATGGAAGACCTAGTAACAGATCTAATGCAGGTGTACAAAGCATGCCTGGCCTATAAACATATCCCTGTGCCTTGGAGAGAGGTAAAGGTAAAGGTAAAGTCTTCTTACCAAAACCAGGCAAATCAGACTACACCCAACCAAAATCATTTAGACCGATCAGTCTCACTTCATTCCTTCTAAAAACCCTAGAAAGGCTGAGTGACCGATTTTTACGCGACGGTGTACTGAAGCATACACCCCTACACCCAAACCAACATGCCTACTGCACAAGCAAATCAACAGAGACAGCACTACACTCCGTAGTGAGAAGAATAGAACACAATCTAGAGAACAAACTATCGACGTTAGGAGCCTTCATAGATATTGAAGGTGCGTTCGACAAAACTACATTCAAAAGCATCGACAGATCTTTAGAAAGATATAAAGTACCAGACACTTTACGCTTATGGATTAACGCTCTCCTAGAACTGAGGGTCATCCAAATAGACATAAACGGAAAAACAAGAGGAATCGTAGCCAAAGGGTGCCCACAGGGAGGAGTTCTATCTCCACTTTTGTGGAACCTAGTAGTGGACGACCTCATTACAAAAATGAATAACAAAGGATTCCCAACCATAGGGTACGCGGATGATATTACAATACTCATCGGCGGTAAACAAGAAAACACATTGCATGAAATAATGCAAAACGCCCTACGAACGATAGAAAACTGGTGCAAAACCAATGAACTATCTGTCAACCCAAAGAAAACTGAACTTGTCCTATTTACACACAAGAGAAAACCCAATCTAAATAAAACACCAACACTATTCAATGAAACCCTAAAGTTATCAACAGAGGTAAAGTACCTGGGGGTGCTCTTGGACCAAAAACTAAACTGGAAAAGACACATCGAGACAAAACTACAGAAGTCCACCATCATCCTTTGCCAATGCAAACGCATGATAGGTAAAACCTGGGGCTTAAGACCACACATAGTGAAATGGCTATACACGACGGTAGTGAGGAGCTCACTGACCTACGCGTCGATAATATGGTGGCCTAGGACGCTACTAACAACAGCGCAGAAGGACTTACAGAAATTTCAAAGACAGGCATTGCTAGCCATTACCGGCTGTATGAACACTACACCTACAGCAGCTCTTGAGGCGCTAATGGGCATACCACCGCTTCACCTGTATATACAAGAGGAGGCGAAGTTAACAGCCCTCAGGCTAAAAGCCTGCCAACAATGGCAAGAAACAACCATGGGCCACACAGAAATACTTAAAACATCAACCACAGACAACTCGCCCCTGCGTTGGATATGTGACAAGACAACAAAACAATACCTCATGGACAAACCCTACAAGGTCAACATAGACGGTAACAATGGTAATGTAACAAGACCAGACGAAATAAACATATACACCGACGGCTCTAAAACAGTTACAGGCACCGGGGCAGGAGCCTACTGTCAGGAGCTGAACATAAACATCGCACAGGCGCTCGGCAGGAATAACTCTGTCTTCCAAGCTGAATGCGTTGGTATTACAACTGCGGCCATGGCTATGGTCGCGAGAAAGGTAACAAACTTTACTATCAATATACACAGCGACAGCCAAGCAGCACTCAAGGCAATAGGCAAACACTGGACCACCTCTAAACTGCTGCTTGACTGCCACAATACACTCAGGAAACTCTCCGAAGAAAACAAAGTAACCTTGTTTTGGGTCAAGGGACACGACGGTAATTACGGTAACGAGAGGGCAGACGAACTTGCACGGCGTGCGTCAACACTGAAGGTCATGGGACCGAACCCCATAATTCCAATACCCTTCAGTGAATACAAATCTTGGTTACACAAAGACACCCACAATAAACACACCAGGATTTGGACACAGACTACGGACTGCAAACACACCAAGGAGGCAATACCATGTCTAAACACAAAACTAACCAAAAAACTCACACGGTTAACCCGCGCAAAACTCAGAACGGTCATAGGACTGATTACAGGACACTGTCCATTAAACAAACACCTCTCACTTCTAGGTATGACCGACAGCTCATTGTGCAGGGCTTGTCTGGAACACGACGAGACACCGATACACGTTATGCTCAGTTGCAGAGGGGTATCGGAACAACGCGAAACATACATTGGCTCCAAAGCGACACTCCATGAGGCAATTGGCGACCTGGGAGGCCTCCTAAGCTTCTGGAGCGAGCTCGGCTGGCTGGAGTGAGTCAGCGGGAGCCTACACCAAGGGACCCACGCACAACGGCCAACTCACTGGCCAAGTGCGGAAAATACCCAGGAAATGAAGAAGAAGAAGAAGAAGCTTCTATCGCGGGCCTTGAGCGTGGAGACCGAATTCAGAAATTTCGTAACGAAAAAAACCTAACACCCCCTGGATATCAAAACATAATATCAAAAGCACAATTTCGCCACCGACTTCTTCGGGACTGTGGCCTAGCGGTAAGGCGCTCTAAGTGCCCGGATTGAACTAAAAACTTTTTAGTTTTTCCATCTATCGATAAATACCAGAATTTTTAATGACTTTTTAAAATATCACGCTTGAAAAAAAAATTGCGGAATCGACGGGATTCGAACCCGCGTCTCTCTGGCAATCCGGGCACTTAGAGCGCCTTACCGCTAGGCCACGGTCCCGATGATGTCGGTAGGTAAACATAAGTTAATAAAAAATGCGATGCAATAGCTTTACCGCGGCAGTCTCCGAATGCCACACCTCTTTTTTTACATTGTTCAACAACAATGTTCCATTGCGTCAATTTTCACGAATAACAACAAAATAATACACTATAAACTATTTCAATGAACTACCGCAAACTACTTAACGCCTGCTTCTAATCAATATTTTGTTAAATTTATAGAATTTTATACAATAACAAATTAGTAAATGTTCTGTCTGCTTCACCTACAGTCCTGTACTATTGTACTAGAGGACTTTGGCCACGTCCTGAGTGATGACACATTTAATTCGCGATGCGCCGTCACTCAGGACACAGGAAAAAGCATGAGCTTCAAGCTTAGTTAGTTTAGTTTAAGCTTACTTGGCTTAGTTTTCGTCAAAAACGAACTCTTTTCCGACCTAGTCAACTGAAAAATTACAATTCATAGCAAAACTCCAAATCTATATAATACCATATAAAAGAGAAATAAATAAGATTCAAGATATCAGAAGTCTTAAAACACGGATTGTTTTATAACAACAAGCCTCTTCGGGGAATTTTACGAGGGCCTCTACACAAGCGACGTAGCGCAGCATCGTGAAACGTAAACGTTGCCTACGAGTGAAATTTTCCTCTCCAGCGGGCCCGCGATTTGTGGGACGTGCAAAATTTTACAACTTTCGCGTATATTTTATATTTATACATCGATAAAAACGTAAAACGCTTGTTAAGCTGCCATTCCGCTTGCAATGCTCACTGCTGGATTGAAATTTTAAGACCTAATTTAAGAGTCTGCGAAATTACTTCAAGTCTATTGTAAACTGACTACCACATTGGTCTAGTGTTGAACCTGTCCTGTGTTTGAATCTTGAGTCTGGTTGTGGAATAATTCTGCATATTTCTTTATTCTAAGAAATTTTCAGTAAATAAGCGCGGAGTCGGGGAGTTGTGTATACAACCCCGTGCCTCAGAGAGCACGTAAAGCCGCCTGGTCACTGTAATCAATATCTAATAGTAATCGTGAATAAATTAAAAAATTGGTTGTTTGTTTCCTCTTTCTATGATTATTTGACTGTTGCAATTTCTTATTAGTGATGTTATGTACATTTAATTGTTATTATAAGTTAATTTAAGCATTTTTATAAATATTAATTTAATTAATAAATATTTGTTTTTATAAATTTATATTTTAAATGTAATTAAATATAAATAACTAAATTAATAATTATCATTTGCAATAAGCTGCCCTCCCTGATACGAAGGAAGACGGAGTGGGCCGTTAATAGGCTGGTAATGATTATTGTACTTCATCCTTGATTGTTTTAGCTGCTAAGCAACGTCACAAAGACTGCCAGATCCTAGCCGATCGTAGACGGCAACTGTAGACTGTGTTTACACGAAATTCGTGGCGAGCGACACAGTGTGTCAATGCGACATGACATGTCGTCCACTGTTGCCGTCTGCAATCGACGACGAATCGGCACCTTTATAGTGACGAATATATTGACCTGTGAAATTACACTTACACGAATATTTATTTAAGAACTGATATTTAAATAAACATGTTACGCGCGTTTGTTAATCAATTGATTTAAATAAACAGTAATATTTATTGAAATAAGTGGATCTAAAAATTATAAAACAAAGTTAATCAATAGGAGCAAATACATTTATATTTATTCGAACAAGCGTTAAGTTTTAAGAATCATTGCGCAAAGTTGTTTTAATTAATTGGAATTTTTAAACAACAGCCAACAACAGTCTCGACAACAAAGAAACAAGTTTAATTTATGTTTCAACTTCTAAGCAGTGTTAGCAACTTCCGTTACAAGAGCTTCGTTACGAACAAAATTACAGACGAGGTTTTTTTGAATAGGTACAAGCTTTATCCAATAGTTGCATATACGAGGACGTACACCTCTTAAGACCAGTAAAATGAGTATATTTTTTAACCGAGGAAAAATACGGAGGAGGTTCTCAATTCGACACATATAACTTTTTACAGAGTTGTCCGATTTTTATAATTCTTTTTTTATTAGAAAGGGCATACTTTCAAGGTGGTCCCATTGTCATCATGTTAGGATCTGATGATGATATCCTGGGGAAATTGAAGGAACTCTTAAAATTTTGGAGGCACGCTTACACCGATTTCGGTTTTTGTCTCGGTATCGGTAGCTTTTTGGCTACTAGTGTCGTATAATATACTATGACATTATAGTACGAGTATGTTATGTGGCGACAAATCACTAAAAAGTAAGAAATAACAATTTTTAATAAAAAATAAAACCGACTTAAAACGCACTAAAAATTAAAAAAAAAAATGTGTCATTTAGTTGCTTTAATTTACTTAAGCATATCTAGGATTCGGTGTCAACCAAGGTTTCTACTTTAAATATGTTATCTAGAACCCACAAAATGCTTTAGTACGTAAAATAAATGTTCCTTAAACTTGGCTGGCACCGACTTCATAGATATGCTTAAGTAAATTAAACCAACAAAATGACACAGTTAGTTTTTACTTTTTAGTGCGTTTTGAGTCGGTTCTATTTTTTGTTATGAAATGAAATGAAACTACTACTGTCAATGACGTTTTACTAAAAACATCTTAGACTACTGTTATGTTATTTTCTTCAATGGTTTCTACTTACTAAACCGATACAGAGCATAATTATGGTGCGTGTTATGGGTCCTAGGTCAGGCTATTAAATATTAAGTTTTATCTACCCTGATATTTTCCGTAGGTCCAAAATTAGAGAGTTCGTAGCGTTATGTCCTCGAGTGCAAGTGAAGCCATCTGATCGGTTGACATCTGAACATGTGCGTCACAATGACAGATTCAAAGATTTTATTACTCCAAGCACGATAACCTGTTTCAGAACAACGTGGTTAGTTTAAGCTTCTGTATGCCCTAAATAAGGCTCTTGTACTCTGCGATGGACTTTTTAAAAAATTTGTTAACACGTCATCTTGCAAGTATTACGTTCTATAACGCATTTTCGTAGGTTTAATAGAGACTGCCTCGTTAATCTAATGGTTAGCCTAGCGATCACGAGGTTTTTAACGACCACCGTGGCGCAGTGGTATGCACGGTGAATTTATACTACGGAGGTCCTGGGTTCGATTCCCGGCGGGGCAGATTGAGATTTTTCTTAATTTGTCTTTGTCTGGCTGGTGGGAGGCTTTCGCCATGGCTAGTTACCACCCTACCGACAAAGACGTACCGCCAAGCGATTTAGCGTTCCGATACGATGTCGCGTAGAAACCGAAAGGAGTGTACTCCTAACAAGTTAGCCCGCTTCCATCTTAGACTGCATCATCACTTAACATCAGGTGTGATAGCAGTCAAGGGCCAACTTGTAATTGATAAAAAAAAAGGTCCTGGGTTCGAATCCTGGGTCGGGTCGGGTCACGGAATAATACTGAGTTTTTCAATTTTCTATGAAATTCTCAGTACATTCCAAGCCCGGAGTCGGGAAGTTGGTGGCGATACATCCCCGTGCCTCGGAGAGCACGTTAAGCCGTCGGTCCCGGTTACTGTCATCAACATCTGATGGTGATCGTTAACACATGAAACATTATCATCCACAGCCCGCCAACCCACATTGGAGCAGCGTGGTGGGTCTACGCTCCATATCCCCTCTCCTAGAGGGAGGGAGGCCTGGCCCTGAGTGGGTTGTTAATAGACTGATACTGATGATGATGATGAATAGAGATTTACCTGATGCTTAGGTGTTAAGCCTCATAAGTTTGTAATTTCTTCACCGGCACCATTTATATTCAATCACACATGCTGCTTGACCCCAAAACTAAGCTCGACAGTAGTACTTCCTTAAAGAGACTCGCTCACATAAAGCCCTACTCAATATGTGTTCGTTATCATCATTCTCACGGTAGGTGAGTACGCGCATTAAGTTAGATTTTCGCAATTCCGCACCTGGGTCAAAGAGGCGTAAATCATTACCTTAATTACACTTGGCCTTAATTACATTTCTCATTTCTACCCATAATATCTTTAGTACAATCCATGGAATTCCTACTGAAGTGGATTCCCTCTTTCCCTTGGATCCCCATTTAAATAAAATATGTGCAATATCTAGCTGCAATTGTGTCGGTAAAAGGTTCTTTAGCTACGTGTACGAATGGAAGAAAGTCGGTGATTTTTCTTTTAAAGTATAGTTAAGTTCTCTTACTATAAACATTGTGAGCCTTTATTGTACATTAATTCAGATAAAGCTTAATTTGTGTTTTGTGTAGGCACAAGCATCCCAACTAAAGGTTTACTGCAGTAAGTATTTAGATTTTCTTTTTTAATGACTACAAGTTGGCCCTTGACTGCTATCGCACCTGATGTTAAGTGATGGTGTAATCTGAGATGGAAGCGGGCTAACTTGTTAGGAGGAGGATCCCTATCGGTTTCTACACGACATCGTACCGGAACGCTTAATCGCTTGGCGGTATGTCTTTGTCGGTAGGGTGGTAACTAGCCACGGCGAAAGCCTCGCACCAGCCAGACCAAGACAAATTAAGAAAAATCTCAATCTGCCCCGCCGGGAATCTAACCCAGGACCTCCGCTTAATATGTCCACCGCGCATACCACTGCGCCACGGAAGTCGTCAAAAATTTTAGGTTCCAGTAGAAAGGTTCTGGAGGGTTAAACTAGTCAGTACCTAAATATAAATAAATAAATAAATGTTAAAGGACAATTACACACATCGCTATATAGCCCCAAACTCAGCGTAAGTAGCTTGTATTATGGGTGCTAAGATAACTGATGAATATTTTTATATATATTATACATAAATACTTATAATATATAGATATACACCCAGACACTGGAAAACATCCATGCTCATCACACAAATATTTTCCAGATGTGGGAATCGAACCCACAGCCTCGGACGCAGAAGCAGGGTCACTACCCACTGCGCTACTCGGCTGTCAGTGTCAGTGACGAAATTGGAACAAAATCATTTGTCATAAATTAATCTATAAACTAAAGCACGGTGCTGCTGTTTCGCAGCAGAAGTAAATATAGTGGTAGTTCTTCTTTTAATAAACTCCGTAACAATAAACTCTAGTGCCTACTTTTAATAGATTTTTCGAGAACAAATAGAGGAAAGTACAGCTCGATACGCTTATAGTGTGGTCCTACTTAGAATCCTAGCCGTGCTTACACTATTGGTTGCAGCATGTTTACTCTATTAGTTTCAATAGTCTTAGATGTGAATAGTAAGTCTTTAGGTTTAACTCTCAATGGTAGCGAAACGACGCGTCAAGTTCGTCAACTGTAAATTATAATATTCATCTTTTTTTAAATCGTTATGATACAAATTGTATTATTCTAATGGAGCAATAGTGTGCGTAGTGGATTTATGAGACGTAGGTCCTAAGTTCGATACCTAGCTGGTATTAAGATTTTCTAAATTGGTCCAGATTTGGCAGATCGGCCGTATCTAGTTACTATCGTAAAAATATATAGAAAATTCATAGAGCGACAGTTTGCTATAGGCAAAAGTAATGACGCGACACTTCGCTTCGCCTCTGCGCCAGCACGAGTACTTATAAATTACAAAGAGCAAAGACTTAAAACGGGGTTAAAGTGAGCGTAGTGTAAGTGATGCTCGCATTAATCACGTGCTAGTAGTCGGTGGCTGACTGGCTGTACACGACTCCATCGCGTCGCATACATCATCATAAATCACGCGCGGTCCAGATATTTGACGATCGCAGCACCCTCCCACTCGCTCGTGCTGCCATTGTACTATACTTCATTACTATGAAGGTTATTGTTGGCACTACAAAGGTGATAGCACAATTAGCTCAAAGAAAACTTAGTAAAACTCTATAATTTACTATTAAAGAAGACAATTTATTGATAATTTATGGGTGGGGTGGGTTTGTGAGTTACAGTCCCAAACACAGTTTGTGAGAAAAATGGTTTATTGCTAGTCTTCGATTAGTCCAGAATTACACAGTTCTTATTTATATACGTTATTTTAATATCCGCCATTCCAAGTAAACTGAAAACAGAATTGGATAACTAAATTTAGGATACAAATATTAAAATAGGAAAATTTTCTGACAATCAAACTAATATTATATCAAAAGCAAACTAAGAATATGACGGCCATGTCATTATAGCATGTCGTAAACAGCCAAATTATTTTTTAACCAATCAGCGCAAAGTAAACAAATTACGCCATTTGGCCAACGAGCTTGGGCGTACAGTGGCGCGCAACATATGAAAAGGTTATATAATTATCATTTATCTGTTTACTATATTAGGCAGTATTATACATATAAACCTCCTAAGAATTACTCTAAAAAGCGCATCAAAATCGGTTGCGTAGTTTTAAAGATTAAGCATACATACAATAACAAATTAGTCCTTGACTGCAATCACACCTTATGGTAAGTGATGATGCTGTCTAAGATAGATTTAGCTTGTTAGGAGTAGGATGCAATCCACATCTCATCATTACAACTATCGTACATCGGTTTATCGGACATCGTACCGGAACGCTAAATCACTTGGCGGTTTTTTATCGGTAGAGTGGTACGTAGCCACGGCCTAAGCTTCAAATCAATTTTACAAAATCTTAATCGGCCCAACCGGGAATCAATCCCACGACCTATGTCTCAGAAGTCCACTGCGTAATCTACTGCGCCACGGAGCAACATAAAAAAAACACGTAACATTAATTTTTCAAGCCAACCAAGGCCCCTCCAAATATAAAACCACGTAGTTAATGGAACTAGAAAAATCGCACCGTTATAAATTTGAGCAGTTAGGGCGGTGAAACATTGCGCTGTGAGCGTCGCCAGGGGGCGCTAATGTCGCCGATTGCGTTTATCTCGTACCATTCGCGTTAACATTTATTATATCGTAACTTCGCCCGCCTCCGTCAACGGCTTGCTGACGGACCCTCGCAAAGATTTGTTTCTCCCCTCGAAGATGATTCTTAATGGAAACACAGATGAGGGGCACAAAAAGTGGAAGTCACTTTAACCGACTTAAAAGAGGAGGTTACGTGTGTAACATGTTTGTAGTTAAATAATGATTGTTAAAAAATAATTAAATTTTAACAATCAGTCATGGTTTTTAGGAAATTTTGTCTTATTTACTAAGACTTCTATGCGAATTTTAATATCACTTTATGTAACAAGTTTTATGTAATTATTTTTTAAAAAGCTGATGTCCTATTTTGTGGGTTAGTTTTTTGATTATAAACATTTCAATTTTGGTTTGTACCAATTTCGGTTTGTACCAATTTAGGTTTGTGTGTGTTTGTAGGTATGTCAGACATATTTCACTATTTTTCATTTTTCACTATTCTTGCTTAAAAATACTGTCATTTTAAAGTTCCACAGCGGAACTAAGGTGATGTGTAAAAAGATAAAGGTTAAATTTGTGAATAAAACGAGCGTAATAATTTTTTTTTTTCAAATAGTTTAGAACACAATTCTAAACTATTTGAAAAAAAATGAAAATGGAACGAAAAGCGGCGCTCTTGTGTGTAGATCAGTGCATTTTTCATTTTATTTTAATTGAGTTACCGAAAGAATTAAAAAAGCAATTGACAAGAGTTTTTTCAAATTTTCTAATAATTTACAAAAAAATCTAATTACGGAATTATTCATGTTCTTGCAATTCTAGTGAAAAGTAGAGCGTAATACATGAGGTTAAAACCCATTATAACTCGGTTTTTATTTAGCGCCCTCACCTTACGGCTCGGGATTCAAAATGCCTCGTATGCAATGGGTGATTTTAAACCCTTGTATAATCTGCTATAACTATATCACAAATTAAACTGTTGACTAGTCGACAGAAGTTCAATATATTTACTACTAGCTTTTGCCCGCGACTTCGTCCGCGTGGAATTAGTTATTACGGCAGCCTAATTTTTCTAAGCTTTGAATGTCATATTTATTAATATCTAATCAACTGCCTAAGAAATAGGTCTTTAGCTTTCAAAATGACGATACTTTCATACAACATTTCATCCCCCCCTTTAACCCCTTACAATCCCTTTTTTCGCAATTAAAAGTAGCCTATGTCCTTTTTCAGGCTCTAGACTTACTGTGTACCAAATTTCATTTAAATCGGTTCAGTAGTTGTAGAGTGAAAGCAAGACAGACAGAGTTACTTTCGCATTTATAATATTAGTTAGGATTAGGATTTACAATATTAATCGTATTACAAGACATGACTAATTGTACGAGATCCCATCAAACCGGCTCCTGCGAATTACATACAGCTTCACGCGAGCTGAATACCAAGAAGGGATAAAGTCCAATCTCAGGTAGCCGCCGCTAAGCCGACAGATTGAGCCGCGCTGCAAACTCCTTGTCGGCTAACAATGGGGATATTCTCGTAGGACGAGGGGATCCTATTTAGATACATCGTAGTCATAAAAAAACGAAGTGTGGCTGTGTGGTAACACGGCCGTGTAATTTATGAGAATTGCGTCATCGGCTTATTTTCATGGTCCACTATAGGGCAAGCGTCTGTTCCAATTAAAAGGGGATAGGAAATGTAATCAAAGCCCACCATGTTATTCTAACTCCATCGCAAGTTGGCGAGCTTAGCCGGCGTAGCATGGTGTAGCGTTGTGTAGCGTGCCGTAGTGATAACGTGGCGTAGCGGGTGCATCCCAGTAGCGCCCCATATCGTAGTTCTATAGAACTGTTGGGATATTTTCCGGGCTGTCAAATTATATCCCAATAGATCTATATAGTACTGTAGTATAGTTTCTGCTCTTGACTCTACTTTTAGCATATAAGTTATAAACTTTATATTATTTTAATTGATATTTCATTTTGTTTTTAAGAAAAAAATGTGCCTTGCGACAAGAGCTAAGTTGTTAAAACCAAGTAGTAGTCTTGTCTAAAAAAATATTCTCTTATTTTAGAAGTTACAGGGGGGACACATTTTACCACTTTGGACGTATATTTCGCGCAAACTATTCAGCTTACAAAAAAAAAGATATTAGAA
This sequence comes from Mycalesis mineus, assembly GCA_034621355.1. NCBI lineage: Eukaryota > Metazoa > Arthropoda > Insecta > Lepidoptera > Nymphalidae > Mycalesis > Mycalesis mineus. The sequence continues at coordinate 14,256,170 of CM067892.1, forward strand.
ACCTCATCATTTTTAAAGACCTATCTATAAATACCCCTTACGTATGGGTTTAATGAAAAAATAAATTTTAAGTGCCAGTTTTAAGTATGGGGAACCCCCAAAATTAATTTTTTTTTCCCTATTTTTAAATGTAATTTTGTTTCGAAATAATAAATCTATTTAGTAAATTTCAATAGTGTAGTTCTTATAGTTTTGGAAAAAAGTGGCTGTTACATACGGACGGACAGAAAGACTTTACAAATCTATAAGGATTTCGTTTTTTGCCATTTGGCTACGGAACCCTAAAAAGATAATTCGGAATCGATCGAATTGTTTTGCTTATGATCCATATCGTTCTTTGACTTCCTGTGCAATGCTATTAGCATGTCCCCAAAAGCTTTTTTGAAATCTCATTTTAATATTTCGTCATCCCCAAAATAATCTTCAGCAATTGAAGAAATAAATTGTTGCTGACGTTTTGTGCAATTTAAGCAAAGCTGTATTCGATATAGTATGTTTAGATACTTCACCAAAATGCATTTCAGTTTGCGCAGATACTTTCAAATTTATGTGGACATTTATTATTGCAATCAAAAGAGATTCCATATTATACTTATAAAAACTAGGTAATTTATATAAACCTTACAAACAAGATGTTGATATCGACATTTCTTTAATTTCTATAAACTCTAATATAGTGTGTCAACAGTTCTATAGAACTAAATTTAGGGAGTACTACTGGGATGCACCCGGCGGAGCGTGTCAAAAAATAGCCTATTATATTATATTAGCTATCTATCCGAATCATACATAGTGTAACTGTTTCGAAGTCTTGATGGATTGTCTTCAATACTTGATGGATTATTGCTTATAAATCCCTTTCCTTATATGCCTTCTCACACTATTTATAACCGACTTCTATATATTATATTCATCATTCGATGAAAACATAGAGTAACATAGAGTAGTCGGAACGCCGTATTTTCGTATTAGTGACGAGTGCAACAATGTCGCATTCTCAAAATTATTACAATCTCGCATTCGTTCAAAACGTCATTTTTCGGTTTTCAGTAACCCTCAGGGCGTGCTTAAGCACTATATATACTATGGATAAAATTTGAATGTGGAACGATTTTGCGTTCATTTAGAAGATACTAATAATTACTCGTTTATTTATTTTATTTATAAAACGCTGTTGTTTACCGTTTACTATTCTTTAATAAAACACATTTACATATTTTACATGTATATATATTTTAATCATTTTTAGTGTTATTATATATATTAGTATGTACGATTATGATCGTCACAATAGACAAATAGAAAATCGCAAAATTGAAAATTAGAATTAGATATAGCTAAGTAGCTTAAGACCGAAAATTTATCACGTCATTTCTAAATATTCGAATTGAAATAATACAAGGTTTCGATATATCAATGTTTTCCGGCTGTGAAAATTAAAATCACTAAACGATATTGCGCTCCGTGATAGCCGCTGTTACCATTAATATCTTGCCTATAAAATGCTCGTCTAGCAGTGTGTTTTGGGACGGTTGGGCAACGCAAACAGTCGCCATACATAGCATGACAGTGACATGTGACGGCAAACACGGCGTTATTATTTTTTAATCCGGACATATTGCAGGCGCGGCTAGCTGATGTGTGTCTGTTTATTGTGTATTTGTTGATCCAACCTGATTGCGTTCTGCTGACTGTGACACGCAGAGGCGAAGCGTTGGGTCTTGATTTTTGTCTGTAGCAAATTCATCTCTTTTTTTTATTTATTTATATAAAAATGGCGACCAATCGAGCAAGCGGATCACCTGATGTTAAGTGACTACCGCCGCCCATAACAACTGCGACACCAGAGGCGCCACCGATGCGTTGCCGGCCTTTGAGATGTTTATTAACTCTCCCCTTGAAAATCCCCAAATTGTAAGAATGTGGGAACACCGAGGATGGAAGCTCGTTCCATATCTTAGAAGTGCGTGGCAGAAAAGACCTAGTAGAGCGGATGGTAGTACTGTACCAGGCATTCAGATGGTGAGGATGAAATTTGTTTCTGCGGCGTGAGGTACGGGCAGAGAATCCTGACGGTGGTATTAGGCTAAATAGCTCTTCAGAACACTCTCCATAATATAGTCTACAAAACACACAAAGAGAACTCACGTCCCTTCGGTGTTCTAAAGACTCCAGACTATTAGTTAACTTGGGATTGTCAACAAGACGAACAGCCCGCTTTATTTTTCCATCATTAAATTACAAAATTGTACTGTACCAAAGAAATCAAACATCAACGTATCGTATAGCGTCAAAGCGCCTTCCTACATTTTTAAATTTTCTTTATTTGAATACAAGTTTGTACCTTAATGATTTGGAAACAAAAATGTAGTTGACGAACTTAACGCGTCGCTTCGCTTCCAATCTGAATTGAGCTTCAGACTCATTGCAGCGCCTAAGTCACTAATTAAAATTTAATCAGAGATAAATTAATTATAGAATAATCTCTAATTGAAATTAGACTATTACAATAGATGAAATAATTTTTGTAATTTTAAAATTATCATTTGAAGTACTGTACCTAGGACTACTACTCGAACGTAGAGGACGTTCGAGTGCAATGTATATAAATTGGAGATAGTTGGTCTATTGGTTGATTTTTAGATTCTGGTGTTTTTGTCCTGGTATGTTTTAGTAACATCCGTCAACACAATGATCCTTACAAAAATTTCGTTTGGTATATCACTTTTATTATAATGCGATAGGCATTATGATAAAAGTTAGATACCAAACGAAACTTTTTATATCTGTTAACGACATGAAATATTCCTGCTAAACGAAGAAATATACAGATTTAAAATCCTCGAAACTGCGACTAAAAGTAAAGGGATTTCTTTATACTGCAACCATTAAAAGCATTTTTATTTTTTCATAAATATTCTGCGAGCAAGAATCCACTGTAGTGAATAATTCAGTACAAACGAGATGTGTCTTTTCTTTCCCATCTTTTCCGTGACTGTTCGCTACACTTGTGGACTCGTACAATTTTCCGCTTTACCTTCTACTGACCAGCTTTTTATAACAAGAGCAACACAAAGAGTTGCGCTCGGTTGCATCCAAATGATTCCTTTATATACATGCTGGCTTTATTAATATCCTCTGTGCTGTTCAGTTTTAATGATTTCAGTTTGCCTGTAGTATATATTTTTTGTTAAAGTATCTGTATTTTGTACCTATCCTACAATACTTGATAGTTTTATTTTTTACTCATTATAAGTTAGCTCTTTAGTAAGTGATGATGCAATCTAAGATGGAAGCGGGCTTACTTGTTAGGAATGGGATGAAATCCAAACCTCTATCGGTTTCTACACTATGTCGTACCGGAACGCTAAATCATTTGGCGGTAGGGGTCTGTCGGTAGGATGGTAACTAGCCACGGCCTAACCACGCCTGAACCAATTTAGAAAATTTTAATCGGTCCAGACGGGAATCAAGCCCAGGATCTCCCGGCTGAAGATTTTTTGACTTATTTTTTTAGTAGAGTTGCTTTTACTCATGTTTCCTTCCATTCTAAGAATACTTACTAGGTTTTCGCCCAAACGAAACCGCTAAATCTTTGCTTAAGTAGATTCTACTTCTTACGCTCGATCTCAATGAAACAAACTGTTAGATTGTTTGCTGTCTAGTTAAACAAATGAACGGACAATATTTTATATTCAGACAGTAATTCAGGAGTTGTTGTTAGATATGCAATAGCTCCATAGCATCACCTTATTGTTTTGCTTGCAAGCTACGAAGTTGTTACGAGGCGAGGCGATGTGAGGAACGCAAAACCAGTTTGTCTAATTCATTATGATTACCTATTTAAATTTTACCTTTACACACAATGGTTATGTGCAGGGTGTGGTCACATTAAGTCTGCGGTTTGAACCCTCCTGCGCCGCTCTTCACCGTAGCAAATAAAACAAGGTGGTCGCACATGTGCCGCCCGATGCCGACCGACCGCTGCGCTGTCGGCTGGTGAGATAAAGCTGAACTCGCATGTGTTTCAACCACCGTTGCAATAAAGGATATCGTTTGTATTGCTGCCATGATGATGTCCTCCTTGACGTGTCCGCCAACGGCGACTCTTTGGCTCTAATGTCTGGAGTGCGCCCGGATGTGACTGGCGAATTCAAACTTAGTTTTGAAAATCTGGTTGCACGACTCGCAGAACAACTGGCCACTACTGTTGTACTGATAGGCATAAGAACGCTTTGGCCTAGTCTTTCGAAGGTGCCGTTTTGCGTCAAGATCTTTTAAACGTTTAGCTTCAAAAAGCTTACAGTTTTGGGTAACAACTTTACGCCATTCCGGTCTTTGTAACGCAAGCTGCTCCCAGGTGCTGGAAGGTATACTGCATGAAGATAGGTTACGTTTGACAACATCTTTGAAGAGCAAATATTGACCGCCAGACCTCCGTTTACCAGTACTAAGTTCTGAATAAAAAACTGCTTTTGGAAGTCTGGAATCATCCATGCGCACCAAGTGTCCACACCATCGAAGCTGGCCTTTTAAAATTAACGCTTCCATGCCATCCATGCCCGACTTTTTTTTGAGATGTCTATACATCCATCAACCTAAAGCTTCATGAGACAATTCATTTAGCAGTAGCCATGTGATTCAGGAACACAAGCAATAAGTAATAACTGCTTAGCGACACTAAGCAAATTGAGTACTATTGTGTTGTGCTAAATAGCACTATAACTCATTGTATCTTATGTATTTGTTGCATCGCAGCTATCAAAATTAATAAATTAATTTAAATACGGTATTCTTAATTATTATCTTACTCATTATAAAAATTCGCATACAATTATCTGAAGATATCAAAATGGTGGAAGGAATAACAAAAGCTTTCATCGCCTTCAGTGTCAGCCAGTGGCTCATGTCATTCAATAAACAAATGCATTTCTTTGTAGATTTTACTTATCCAGTGAAATCATCTCTTAAACAAAAGCTGATTGCGTCCAGTGTGATGCTACGATACGGGCGTGACGTCACGTGAAGCGTGTTTATTTTTTCAAAAAAGTTAGTCTCCCGGCCGATAACATTCTGTGAGGGTGAGAATATATACCGTAACGTATGTCTGCCAGTTAGGCTTTATTAAAGATAATAGTTTAGATGGCAAGTAATATAAACACCGGCGAAACTTAGCACAAGGGCAACATTTCTTCTAGGCAACAAAGAGTATGGCGATAGGACTTCCCCGATCGAGCTTTGTCACTAATATTTCAATTGCCAAACGGATATATTCGGGTACTTGTGTATAAATGGACGTGAGAGTTTTCAATCAAGTGTTTTCCTATTTTTATTATTATTTAATTCACCAACCCACAAAACTTTAAAATAATAAATATGTTTAAAGAAAAGTTATTATATGCCAACGATCGAATAGCACGTCTGGCGGATTTTTAGTAAAACATAAAAATTTAGGCTTTGGATATGTCACTGAAAAGAAAATTTTATGAACACTAAGTCGAATAAAAGTTTTTTCATCAAAACTTTTATCTTTTCATCTAGGCCACAGACGTCGTAACTTATTTAATACGTGAACTCTGACGTAACTACGAGTACCAGTAAGTATGTCATCAAACATTTTAATGGAGAAGTTTCGTGAATAAAATCCATGTCGTTCAGGAATTTGGGACATTCAATTTGTGGACTCTAATGCTAACCACGCTACCACGATGCAATAACCGATAATGGATGAAAGGTTTTAATGTAGGACACACATTTCATTTTTATTGACTTATAAACTAAAATAACTTTTAAAGTTTTAGTTTGAAGAAGCATAACTTTTAAGGCAGCACATATTATATGTTTCTAGAGTTGGTGCATAAACTGTAATGTTTTAATGTAGTAAATACTTTTACATAATATTGACGCGCTTAGCAACAACACATTAGCTGTTGCTAACTTTGTTAAATAACGATCAAGGTAAAAACATAGAATTCTTAGAAACCTAATAAAAATCAGCTTATCTAGAAATTTGTTACACTTACATTGTCAAAAGTTTACGACTCTGTCTTACGATAGTCCAAACAAGTCTACAGATCATAAATTAATTATCTTAATCCAGTGTGACCGTTACCGAGAGACATCCGCGATCTGGATACTGTTATATACTGATACTGATATATAAAAGGCCTGCTTGGCTACCGAACATAATTTCTAGTTTTGTTTCGTAAGTAATTGTTATATTATTTGTAATTTTAAATAATTAAATCGCTGCAGTAATCTTTTGAGTAATTATTACTGTGCACTGTACTATAGTGCTACCCGTATCTATTAAGTGATATATTTAGATCTGGTAAGTAAATATCTGGGAATCCTGTGTTAATATCTGAGGTCATTTGGGTGCACACGAGGTTGAAAATTTTATTTGAAATTCCTGCGATATATTGTTATGATCATAGACTGTGCTAATATTTCCTGTTATAAAAAAAAGGCTGTAGAGTTTATACTGGTTTAGGTTGATTTAAGTTAGTGCTATTATTGGGTCGTCTTTAATAATTATTTATTTGTCCTCTTTGTTGAGGTAGATTTTGTTGTATTTTTGGGATAAAAGTTTGTTGGTTATTCTCGCCTAAATTATTGCGATAATTAGGTGGATAATTTGGACGATGAAAATTCGGTTGATAATTCGAAGGATTAAATTTTGTTGGCAATAAACAGCTTTGTTGGGTTGGGAATTTTGTCTATCATAATTATGATGCTATTTCTTGACTGGATTAAAACTTTTATTTAATCTTCTTCTTCCAAAGTTAGAGGCAGAGCTTCTACTAGGTTGGCGGGATGTTGTGCCCTAATCGCGCTTGCAAGATTTTCTTCTAAATTGCAGATAAATACGTTTAGTGCTATTTTGTCCCAGCATTTTATTTTACCTCTACGATCGGATTCATTATCTGTTCCTTGATTTATTTTATTAACAAGGGTGCTTCTTATAATTTGAATTCTTTGACTAAATGATTTATTTGTGTCGTTATATAAAGTACATATTCGCATTTTTTTAAAGAACAAGTAAGTTTGTTTTTGATTACCATCGTAGTATAGAATCAATTTTATTATTTCTAAATTTTTGAAAGACATGATTTCTTTTTGTTGTTTTCGTGGGGCTATTACCCGTTATTAATAATTAAGTAACTTTAAACACGATAATGTTTAAAGTCTTCGGGGTCTTATATGTTTCGTTTCACATACGTACAATTATAAATTATAGCTATTTAATAAAGAATTTAATTTTTATAACAAAGATTTAACTATTTCAGTTAGACAAATTAAAATTAGGCGTTGCTGGTCACAGTTCCATACAGGATGATGATATTCATATACCTATAGATAAAGCGAAAATTAAGGAAGGAGATGAAGAAATCCTCCTATCAATTCCCAGTGCCTTTTATTCAGATTCTACGTTCCCCTCATAGATGCGCGGTCCGGCGCCAAGCTTGCTCTTCAAGAAGCGATTGAACTTCGGTACGAGATGCTCAGCTTTGCTTCTACTTTGACGAGGATTTCGTTGAGTCTTTTTGTTGCTGCCGTTCTTATTGCGAGACCGATTTACAGTCGAATCTTCGCAAATAATCCTACCGACTGTGCGCCATTTTTAGCTTTAGAAGGTTTTTGCAGTGCGTGTAGCCTTTGGCGGTTACTTGTCGGGATTTCAGGAAGACTACTTTATCGAACGTGTGAAATATTTACTCAAAAGATTACTGCAGCAATTTAATAATTTTAAATTACAAATAATATAAGAATTACTTAATGTAAACTATACGTAGGCGAAACTAGGAATGATCTTCGGTAGCCCTTATATTATTTGCGGCGCCCCGGAGCCCTAGCGCTGACGATATTCGCCACACTGTGGCGCAATAATTCGAGCCCAAGTGCTGGCTGCTCTACACCGTGCTATCTTCGCGGCATTACAACGCTGGGACATGGCTGCCGGCGCACCTTGACCCATTCTCACCGTGCCGCGCGCCCTCGGCAAATTGCCCACTCGTGGCCTCTACGGATGATGCGCTGCACAGTGCGCACACGGCGCATACGACGTGCTGCTTTCCGGCGCGCTTACCGGATCATGCCGTACCCTTCACACCACCCGGCACGCTTACCGGGACATCTCAACGTGCCCTTCGTGCCAGCGCCTCACGCCGCAAGGTGCAGATCGCCGTTTGCGGACGTAAAACGTCTCAACGCTGACGTCTCATGGCAGGCGCGCGACTCGCGCCGTCATCATTTCGACGTGCTACCGGTGACATTTAGTTCCTGGCGGGCTTATTAAAGACCATGGCAATTCTTCAAAACCATCGAACCCACGGCTGAAAGCCGAAGCTGTGTGAATTTTTTTTGAACAATTTTTTTTTCCGTAGGGGGTTGATGTGGCGACCTCCTTTAACGATCCTGGCAACAAGATTAAGATGTTTACGAAAAGAGTAAGTTATTTCGAATTCGAATTGTAAAATTTAAATTTTCACGATCTAAGTGATAGCATAGGTACATACTAGCGCCACGGTTGGGGAGCTAATATTAAGTGTTGACCACTTTTATTCTTTATACACGTATATTTTTAATTCAGTTCAGTTTTTAGTTATGTTTATCATTTGGCCCAAGCAACCTTTCCACACCATCCAAGTTTAAGAAAAGTTTATTTAACACTTTTCTTTTTAGACTAGTCCAGATAGCTTTTGAAACCAAAAAATCGCTGTAGGATGAAACCCATCAGGCAATCTGAGGTCGGGAAGGGGTAGGGTATGAAGTTTTAGGGGTAGAAAGCGGTTCTTCTCAATTTCCGTCAAAACTAAAAGTCCTATGGAAAAGAGTTAAATGACAAACTTGTAGATAATAAAAAGATCTAAAACTTTTCTTTATACACTTTTTTCACATAACCTCAAAATTTATGTGAAAATCTCAAAAAACTAAGTTATTCGTTTATTATTTTTATTTTTTAAAAATAAAATTTTATTTTTACAAAATTTTGTGAAATCTTGGCTTTTATGTCCCAAACACTCTATAATTTATTTTTCACCTTATTTTGAATGAATATCGAAAAAATAACCTAATTTTCAACTGAAAAATTGGCCGTGAAAATATCAGTTTTTTTCAAAAAGTTGGTGTGCTTTCTGTTCGTTAAAATCTCTACTTCACGATGGTGAAAAAATATATATACACTATAGTAATACCTTTTCAGAAAAATATTAAAATATATATTATATTCGTATAAGGTCGAACTGAGAAACTCCTTTTTTGAAGTAGTTTAATAAAACGGTTAAGTTCAACCGTATGATGATCGCATGTTTCTGCGAGCACGTGACCCACATGTGAACATTCTTTACAGTACGAAGACAACGGCCCCGTGCTAACACCCTGTATTGTACGAAGACAGGCGTCATGTAAACTTGGTTTGTATTGTGAGAATGTGACTATTTAACTCATAAATCCCGCGGACTACCGGCCTGGGTAAAACGTAGCTGAACATGTTACTCGGTTACCTCTTAAGTTCTAACTCATTACGTGCAATCATTAATAAAAGAGCGATAATAACAAAGCACCAACACATTGGCTGTTGCGACGCTTTGTAAACCCTTTGTTTACAGTTCGTCAGCACAGGTGTAACTTCAAAGCATACAGTTCTAAAACTATAACCCGGATAAACCAGCTCACGTCTCGCAAGTCCCAATTAGAACAACTCATAAAATAAAACGGTTAAGTTCAAACAACGGCACCGGGAGATCATCACAAGTTTCTGCGAGCACGTGACCCGCATGTGAACACCCTGTATAGTACGAAGACAAAGGCGCCGTGTAAACTAAGCTTATTGTTCTGTCGAATTAAGCTCAGGTTACGAAATAGTTTAAAAAGTATAGTTTTCTTTTAGTTTGTTGTCTTACACTTTCAATTTTAGTCATTCGTACGCGACATTCCTGTCGATTTCTATTTCAACTATTGTAACTTCAATTTTATCGATAATATTTTGTTTTCTGCAAATATAGAAAACAATAGTATATATAGATGATTTTAATAAAAATACGAATACCTACCCAAATTTTACTTAAATAAATAAATAATAAATAAATAAATAAGCCTTTTATTACTCTTCTTCATAATATTTCACAAACTGGTTTGGTTTAACATTTAATGAATTTTAAAACTATACAATAAAAAAATAATACTATATTTTGAAATTAAAGCATATTAATGACAATAACAATGAATATATTTATAAAGTTTAGTTTCTATGAAGATGAGAACCCTCACGGGTGTAGGCCTCCTCCAAAACGGACCAGTATTTTCTATCTTGGGCAGATTTTTTTCCATTCTGCGCCAGCAATGGCTGCTATTTCGTCTGCCCATCTAGGAATCGGTCTACCGCATCTTCTCTTGCCGACTGGCCCTTTCCATGCAGTAACCTTTTGAGTCCATCTGCCGTCTTGTTGTCTTGCAATATGCCCAGCCCACTTCCACTTTAGTGACTGTGCTTGCTTTAGAAAGTCTAACATTTTGGTTTCAGCTCTTATGTCTGATGCTCTAATTTTTTGACATTTTTTAATGTTTAAGAGGCTACGTTCCATTGCTCGTTGGCACACTATTATTTTTGTTTTAACACTTTTATTGAATATCCAAGTCTGTGCACCGTATGTTAGACAAGGGAGAATACAGGAGTCCATTGCTGTCTTTTTGAGGGTAACTGGCAGTTGACTTTTAAAAATTTCTTTTAAAGACCAGTACTTGTTCCAAGCCATTGTTACTCTCCTATTTACCTCTTCGATGTAAGAATGTGGATTAAAAGAAATCTGTTTCCCGAGATACACATATTTGTCCACATACTCTATAATTTTGTTATCAACATTAATGGGATAACGATGGGCGTTTGTCATCAATTTTGTTTTTTCCTCGTTGATGTCTAGCCCAACATTTTGACTAGCCTTATGTAGAGTTTCGACCATGTATTGCATATCTCTTCTATTTTCTGCAAAGAGCACCAAATCATCCGCGAATCTTAAATGGGTTAAAAGGGAGCCGTTGATTTTAATGCCCGGATTCTTCCAATTCAGATTTGCAAATACTGATTCAAGTACTGCTATGAAAATTTTTGGTGAGAGGGGGTCTCCTTGTTTTGTGCCTCTATTGATAGAGAATGCTGGTCCGACTGTCTCTAACTTGACTCTACTTTCACTTTTGCTATATATATATATATACTTGATTATATTTATATAATTTTCGCTGATTTCGCAGTCTTTTAGAGCGTTCCATATGCTGTTGTGCTGAATTGTGTCGAAAGCTTTTTTATAATCAATAAATGCCATATAGAGCGACACTCTGTTCTCTTTATATTTTTCGAGTATTTGTTCTACCGTATGGATATGATCTATTGTGGAAAACCCTTTACGGAAACCAGCTTATTCTATCGGTTGTTTGGAATCAATTTGTGAACAAATTTTGTTAAGGAGACAAGTCGAAAATAGTTTGTAGAGACAGCACATCAAGCTTATTGGACGGTAATTCCTGATGTCTTTAGGATCTCCTTTTTTGTATAGTAGAGTAATATGTGATTCTACCCATTGATGGGGTACTGTCTCTTTTTTTCTTATTAAATTAAAAAGATTATATAGAGGGCCTAATAGGAGATCAACAGCACATTTAATTGCTTCATTTGGAATGTTATCCGGACCTGAGCTCTTGTCATTTTTGAGACGTTTAATTGCGCTCATTATTTGGAGTCCATTCCATTCCTCGCTCCCTGCATTGCTAGTGTCTTTTTGACTTATATGAGAAGCGTTAGTCTCAGCCTCATTTGCATAGAGGTTCTTATAAAAATGAGACGCTGTCTCTAGAATACCCCTTCTACTGTTACAAATCTCTGCTTTACCTTGTAAACTAGGTATCCATGTTTTACAAAACGTGAGCGACCCTTGTGCCCGTTTTACACTACGTCGTTCTTTAAGATTTTTTTCTATTACTGAATATCTGTAATTTCGGTAATCCTCCTTTATTTTGTGATTTATTATTTTGTATATTTTTGTGAGTTCTTTTTTTATTTCTGATGTTTTTGGATGGGCAGTTTGGAGGTTAAATCGTTTTTCAATTAAACATTTTGTTTCTACAGATATAATATTTTCATTTAGTGTGGATCCCTGTGATTTTGATGATTTTTGTTTTGAGTCGTTTATACCATGTTTGATGTACTTTTCTATCTTGTCATAATAAGTTTGAACTGTATCGTTATGTACTAATGATACGTCGTTGCTATTTGCTTTGAGATAATTTCTATACGCTTTGATTTCCTTTTCTTGTTTCAGAACCTTTTTATTACACGAAAAGTGAACTCTACTTTTCTTTTCCGTGTTTAATGAGACTTTTGCTCTTACAAGTCTATGGTCTGAAGGGAAAAGGGGAAAAGGACTCTATTTATGATTTCAATATTAAAGATCTTTTTAGGTGTATTTGTTAGGATAAAGTCAATTTCATTCATTATTTTTCCATCAGGTGAACGCCAGGTCCATCTTGAGTTTGATCTCATTTTGAAAAAAGAATTCATTATGGATAAGTTATGTTCTTGCGCATAATTTATCAGTAGTTCTCCTCTTTTGTTTCGTTTTCCTTGACCATATTTACCAAGTATACGGCTTTCTAGTTTCCCTGGTATTCCGATCTTTGAGTTGAAGTCTCCCATGATAATGTATTGTTTTCCAGCTTCGTTTTGCGCCTTTTTAAGAGTGTTATAGAAATTTTCTACTTCTAGATCGTTTGCGTCTGCCGTAGGTGCATAGATTTGTATGAAAGAAAGTATATTGTTGTTATGGAGTGTTAGTTGGAGCATTGCTACTCTATCGGAGTAGCCAACAAAGCTATGAATATTAGACTTATACTCCTTTTTTATTAAAAATCCCACCCCATATAAGCCTTTAGTTTTACCTGAATAACACAATATGTGTTTGTCATATTCTTCTATGTTGTAACCTTGTCTTCTGGTTTCTAATAGCCCAAGAATGGCGAATTTTATTTTATCTGTGGCGTTTATTAATTCGAATAACTTTTCTGTAGTTGATAGAGTCCTAACATTGAACGTGCAAACATATAGGTAGTTTTTTGTTTTAAGTTTTGGAGGGTTTTGGTCTGACTCTCCCGCGGTGACCAGCCGTGGTGGGAGGGTTAGAGAGTTCTCAGTACTTGATTGCTATTTCTTTTCACTTTGCTTTGAGTGAGAGGGGCTAACGTCAGTTTCTTTGGTTCTTAAATAATCACGCAGAGAAACCTTGTTCTTTTTTACTGATTCAAAAGCTTCTTTATCTTTGAAATTGGGCGAATTGGAAAGGTTTCGCTTCCGGTTTGTGCTAGTGCCTCCTTGTGGACTTTTAGGGCTTGATTTTTCTAACACAACAAGTTTGTCATATTTAATAATTACCTTATTTCCTTTTTGTTTCTCTATTTCTACTTCTTTTTGTAAAAGCTTCCTTTTCTCAATAACTTTAAGGGGGAAGTCTTCCTTTAAATAGTAGCCCGTTTGTTGTAAGTTATTTTTATTTTTCATAATGAGAATTTTTTTGCCTAGAGTGGTCAAAGTGACTATTATGGGTCTAACTTTGCCTTCGATCCATTTCCCCTTCCGGAACACACTTTCTATTTCGCTTCTCTCGCATTTTACTTTTATTGTGTTGTTAATAAGTTTCAAAAATTTTTCCTCTAGCATTACATAGCCTTTTTCGTTCCCTTCTAAGCCAAAAAACGCGATATTACGTTTCCTCATGTTTTTTTCTAATTGATCAATGCGTTGTTCCTGTATTTCTACTTTCTGTCGTATTTGTATATGATCTTCTTGTAATTTTTGAAATTTTTGGTCGATATTTGTTTTTATATCCTCGCCCAGCAGTTTAATTTCTTTTTTTTGCTCATCCAAGTCTGTTTGAATTTTGAGTAACATCATTTTTAACTCCTCCATTTTAAAAGGGTAACACTTCTTCTATGGGAGGCTTACTTCTATTCCACAACAGGTTTTAAATGTCGACACTAATATTTTTGCCGCTAAACAGAAAGCGGCGCTGCAAGTTATGACGGCAACAGGTACAGATGTTTATTGGCCGGTTCAAAATTGATCTATGATTACTGAGTTGGCTCCAATCGGTAATAGGTGGCGCTGTAGGTTACATTTAAGACCGATCTTGACAGTGTTTATGCTATGTATTTTCTTGCGAAACTTCTCAACACTAGATGGCGTTATATGTTTTTTTAAGTGGTATCTCACAAAGATTTCAATGTCAAGAGTACATTGACCTCAAGAGCGGTCATGGATGACAGATATACAAATTCACTGCACTGTTTTGAATCGCCCAACGGAAATATTTTTACGAAAAAAAAACAGTGATATAACTGTTTTTTTCGTAATTAGTTTGTTTACTGTTCACTGTTGTAGATATTACTAGTATCACAGTATTTAACAGTTTTTAGGTCAGTTTCAGTAAGATTTTTGTTGGTTTTGTTTGCACAAAAAGTTTGTTATGGTGTCACAGTCCAAGACCGATTAGTTGTTATTTCACGACACTGTTTTGACTACCAACACTTTTGCTGTACAACTATAATGCACTAAACGTATTTTGAAGAAAATATTGAGTAAATAACACGTATAACTATTTTTTGAATAATTATTTGTCGAGACACTTGTATTCGTGGCGACGGTTGCGCCCTCTCTCCAAATTTTACTTAAATTGCCTTAAAAATCTTATGAAAATTGATTGAATAATTACTTGGGATAAACAATACCTACCTATACTTATATCTAGTTTTGGAGTAAATCTTTAAATAGATAACAAATAAACATACTCGTATTACTCTCTTCCGCGTTTATAATGTTATAATAATAAATTTCCTGCGTTAACAGTAACATAATACTCATGACAATTAACGGTAACTTTGGTAAGTACTAATGATAATTATATTTCGCAAACGAAGCGAAATTCGATGTATCGGTCACTTCATGTCACTGACCACTCCTAAATACCGTCCTGCGTAGATACACGTGGGGCCCTTTCACATCTGACAGAAGATGTCACGTATTATCGGTCGCGTAATGAAATGGTAAAACACCACCCTAGACGTCTTTACACGTGGAAATCTCCAGGCGATAGGTACAGGAACCAAATAGATTATATACTAATCAACACCCGCTGAAGATCCTCTGTAAGCAATGTGAAAACATTTCCCGGAGCTGAATGTGGAACAGATCACAATCTTCTTGTGGCCAACTTTACATTGCGCTTAAAATCACCAAGGAAATGCCTTTCCAATAAGCCTAAACAACTGAATGATGCTGAAAAAATCATGTTTCGCAGGAAGGTTGAAGATAAGCTTCTGTCTACCTGCTTAGACATGAACAGTGCCGATTCGGCTTGGAACCAGTTGAAGGTGCTTATTAACGACACATTAGGAGATTTCACCAAGAACAGTACAAGTGAGCCCAAGAAATCACCATGGATCTCTGAGCAGACTTGGGAACTAACGCGTCTTAGGAAGGACATAAAAGTAAAAGGACTGCAAGATCCTGAAGTGAGGAAGGAATATGAAGAAGCATGCCAGCTCATAGATGAATCCTGTAGACGTGACAAAAACAAATACGTTGAAGACATCTGTGCGGAAATTGAAGGTCATTCCTTGAAGCACCAAACGGCAGACCTCTTTAAAAAAGTCCGATTGCTAACAAGGAAGTTTAAGCCTAAGACCTGGGCAATCAATAACGAATGCGGATTACCTCTACACCAGCTACATGAGGTTGCTGAAAGATGGCGCAAGTATTGCGAGGATCTGTACAAAGACGGCACATCCGACAGCTCTAGAATATTAGCAGAACACTGGAATTCGCTAGATAAGGAGCCAGACATTCTGCGATCTGAAGTTCTTGACGCTCTTAGCCTACTTAAGTCAAGGAAAGCACCTGGTCTTGATGGAATCATTGCAGAACATTTAAAGTCTCTCGGTGACACCGGAATCAAAATACTCCATGACATCTGCAGTAAGGTCTGGACCACGGGAGAATGGCCGGAGGATTGGACGAACTCAATCATACTACCTATTCACAAAAAGGGTTCCACCAAAGAATGTGACAAATACCGCACCTTAGCCCTTATATCTCACGCAAGCAAAATTCTGCTCCACATTTTAAACAAACGTATCCGCCACTACTTAGACTGGCAGATTCCACAGGAGCAGGCAGGTTTTGTCAAAGGGAGGGGTGCGCGTGAACGAATATTAAATGTCAGACAGGTCATCGAGAAAGCCTATGAGTTCAACACACCAGTTGTCATGTGTTTTGTTGATTATAGCAAGGCGTTTGACTGTGTCAACTGGAATTCTCTGTGGAGGGTGCTGAGAGAGCTAGGCGTACCAGACCATTTAACCGCATTAATCCAGGCTCTTTACTGTAACAGTCAGGGATTAGTCAGAGTCGAGAACATGACGTCTGACTCTTTTAAATTTGGTAAAGGGGTGCGCCAGGGCTGCATTCTCTCACCAATTCTATTTAACGCGTATGGCGAGTATATTATGAGACAAGACTGCGATCAGTGGGAGGGAGGCGTACGCATCGGTGGACTAAAATTGAATAATCTCCGCTACGCTGACGATACCACACTCCTGGCTGCAGACGAAACCGAAATGTCCACGCTATTAGAGAGAATGGAACGAATCAGCAACAACTTGGGACTGTCTATTAATAAGCAGAAGACCAAAATTATGGTCATAGATAGAACAAGTTCACTAAATTTCACTGGCGCACTCAAATTACAGGCAGTAACAGAGTTCGTTTACCTCGGATCAACTATAACAAATAATGGCTCATGTGAACCAGACGTCCGCAGAAGGATCGGAATGGCCAAGAGTGCCATGTCTCAGCCCCATAAAACATGGAAAGACAGGAGAATCTCTCTAAAAACAAAGATGAGACTAGTAAGAGCACTGGTCTTCTCCATTTTCTTGTATGGAGCTGAAACCTGGACCTTAAGATCCGCAGATCGCAAACGGATTGACGCTTTCGAGATGTGGTGCTGGAGAAAAATGCTCCGGATCCCGTGGACAGCATTTAGGACCAACGCATCTATTCTGAATAAACTAAAAATTAAAAAAAGGCTCTCAACCATTTGCCTGAAGCGAATCCTCGAGTACTTCGGACACATTGCCAGGAAACATGGAGAAAACCTCGAGAAACTAATAGTTACTGGCAAAGTAGAAGGAAAAAGGCCGCGTGGCCGCAGCCTCATGCGTTGGTCTGATCAGATCCGCACCACACTCGACACCACGGTCTACGATGCTCTTCGGACAGCAGAGGACAGAGCAAAGTGGCGTCACATATCTAATAAGATCAAAGATGGAGGTGGTCACGACCCTCATAAATGAGGAAACGACTAAAGGAGGAGGATGAAACGTTACGTTTTAATATATCGTAAAATACGAAACATTGCTTTATATAAGATAGTTTAGTAAACGCATAATACATGAAGTTTGCTAAAAAATAACATATCTAAGCTTTAAATCATCAATCAATGAAGTTTATGCCTACTTACGTATGAAACGTAATTCCTTCGATTTTCCGTTCGCTGCGACTTTTGCAGCCGAAAATACTACAACCCACCATAGCACGATAACGTTTAAATTAATATCGTAACCGCAAAGTTATATTATTTATCAGCAAATTTAATAAAAAGCTAATAATTTCTCAGATATGTCCCTTGTCTGTCACAAATTCCACTCTTGACAAATAATAAAAACGAACACGCTGAAAGGGACAAAAAATAATCTTGTATCACTTTCTAATAAAGGCCGAATGAAATAAGTCTGTCACGCTCTTGAACCTACAGCCGCGTTATGACTCCATCTAGTAGTCTTTAATCTATGCGTGGGGTCCTTTCACATCTGACAGAAGATGTCACGTATTATCGGTCGCGTAATGAAATAGTTAGATCATTCAATCTTACACACTCAACCGTATGTAAAGTGTCTCTTCTCTTTCCGGCGATGCTCTAGACAACGTAACATCGGCATACATACAATACATTATAGATGCTCAATAAAGAAACTTCAGTGGATAGGTGGAACTAGACGTGTGGCAGATCTAGTTTGACCGAATAGACGAATAAATATAACCATCGATACGGTCGACGCATCTTTCGTCACATGTGAAAATACCCTAAATACCGCCCTATGTAGATATTCGTATACATTAATAGATGTAAGACGTCGGAGCGTTTCAATGATCTTGTTAGCATTGAGATAAGATGAATGGGTCACCGCATCGGAGCGTGCGATCAATAAGACGCCCAGTGTTTAACTATTAGTATATTGAAGCGGTATCTGCTCTCTCAGATCACTAACGATACTACAAAGGTGGTACTGGTGTTTGATATTACGTGATAACAGGCTTTCCTAAATCAAAATGATTACTCATGTGTTAGTGTGTGTTTGTTAAGGGCAGGGATTCTAAAGTTTTAAACTGATTCTGATGCAGTTTTTTATGTATTCGTTGAATATCTGCTAAGACAATTAGAAAATTGCTAAAATCTTAAATCATATAAGGCTAGAATATATTCTAGCAAAGTTCATGTCTGTCAGGGAATATTAACGTTTTTTATTTTTGACTTATTTGAAATTTAGCAATCTGTCCCTGACATTTTGTTGCAATATGGTCCGTTCCTTGCAATATCTCAAAGTTAAAGCACAAGCTCATATTGATATTGTTCGCCTCATGAATTGGGGCGACGGAGCGGTGAAAAATTGCACCGTGCAACCGTTGTGTCGAACAACCAGAGTTAATATAGCCCCGACCATTTATATTGCACTACGTTCTTAAAATACAAACATAAATTCGTTTATAGCATTCCACCAAAAAATAATTCTTGTAAAATGTTGCAAACGGAAACAAATTAACGGCACTATCAAAAGTTATCAGATCTCACATAGAGCCAACCTTTTAACTCTACGCCACATATTTTGACAAAGGTCTAGAATTTGTGAACTTACGCCTTGAACATTTAGGGCGTGTAGCGATAGAAGCTTGGCTCTCCATGAGATCTGATAAATTTTTGACAGTGTGAGTCATTTGTTTGCGAAATTATCATACCGGAAAACTAGTTCAAAGAGTGAAAAGTTATCATAGAACTTTCCAAAGAGAAAGAAATTCGTTCAAAGAAAAAAAACTCAAGTTCACGTAAGTCGATCCATCTTGTATGGCATTGGGGATAGAGTGGACAGGTTAATAAATTGCCACGATTGCTAGCTACTTGATCCGCGAGTAACAATGTGAAATAAAGGGGAATATAGAGCACCTACTTTGAAGGATTAGGGATATGGGGATCGCAAATATCTTACCTTAAATGTAGTCATAAATAATGCAACACGTTTCGCTGAGTCTGTTCCCTTTTTTATTTATAGCCGGTTTGCGCTTGACCTAAATCTCGAATGTCAAAATTTGGAGAACGAAATTGCCTTTGTGTAAACTTTTTTAATATATTTTATTCTTAGACAAATAAAGGGTCCATTTTAATAATCTTACATTTTATTTTAGTAATAATAAAAAATTATAAATATTCGTTTAACCAAAGCTAGCCCAAGTGTGGGCATCTGAGTAAGGATTAGTAACTTTCTCACAAAACGCGGCCCAAATTCTTTTTTGAGTAATAAGTCTTTCTTGTATCATCAGGAAAGCAAAAGCTTTAAAAATCGTTTAAACTGTAAAACCAATAACTAAAACAACATTCAACATTCAAAAGCTCTAATAAATGAGAACTAACCCTATTTATTTATTTATAAAAACAAAGTCTAACTATAACTATTCATATAGGTTTATATACTAAAATATAATACTTGTAGGTAAAATAATCTGTTTGTTATGTCGAAACTATTTTTGAATACTCTGAAACTATTTTTGAAATTGAATGATCATTTGGCATGACACTAATCAATAAGGTCAAGGTGCAAGTTCGTAGCCGACTGCAGACAACATGTCGCAGTGACATTGGTTTCCATATAAATACCTACAAATAGAAGTATCGCTACGACACGTCTACTATCGGCTACCAACTCACACACTTAAGGTAAAGTAAGGTTATTTTAAACAATTTCTATTTAGCTACCGAGTAAAACTACGTGACACAGTTAGTTTTTCATAATTATGATGTATTATTAAGCTTTAAAAGCTGACTAGCGGCCATGATTCGCTAGATTAAGCGCGTAATCTCTGCGGGAACATGAAACGGACCGCTCAATCGCATAATACTAATAAACTCATCTGTGCAAAAGCTTGAGTAATTAATAACCCAGTACATTATGACACGGTCGCTTAGCAGGGATTTAAAACTAGAGAACAGTTTCTAACCTCACTTTATTTGGCTAAAAACAGAGAATTTTATGTTTACACACTCTAAGTGTTTTTACTTAAAAACATGCGATTCAAACCAAAGGAAACAGATAACCTATTTTACATTAATTAAGTCTACATTAAATTAATTAAGCACCAATGTCAGTGGCATCAAAGTTTAATTGTCCAAAAGAATTTTACAATAAATTATAAAATGAAACTTT
This sequence comes from Mycalesis mineus, assembly GCA_034621355.1. Lineage (NCBI taxonomy): Eukaryota > Metazoa > Arthropoda > Insecta > Lepidoptera > Nymphalidae > Mycalesis > Mycalesis mineus. The sequence goes on from CM067892.1 coordinate 14,276,747, forward strand.
TTTTAACTTTTTCTGTAACTACGATAAAAAATGATTACCTCCAATCCAACAGATTGCTACAACTAGCTAACATAGATAGTGCAGTGCCGTAACAAGAGCCATGCCAGTGGTGTCCAGGTCCTGGATGTAGACCTTTGAGACGTGCAAAAATGAAACGATCAGGGCCACATACAAACAAGGCCTAATATTTATAGAGTGAGTTACAAGTCTGTAGGGTGCATTTATTTAAGGCGCTAAGGGTTTTACTGTTTGCTAAAGTATTTTTAAGCAACAGTAAAAACTGAATAGTAATTATTTTGCCGATCAGAAAATCAGAAAATGTTAACAACCAGTTAGTTGATTTTTGGAATCATCGGTTTAATTAAAAAGTTCGGCGTAGTCCAGTCCAGTTGCAGATAAAGCTACTCATGCAAAATTAACTCGATAGTAATCTATTCCCCGGATTCTGGACCATTATCAGGTGACTTCACAAACAGACTCGATAACCATCACAGTACAAAGGTGAGCGCTAATATCGGAACGAACAAATCAGAAGCAGGGCTGTTGCGAATTTCAGTAAAAGCATCATCAACTACTGATTGTCAACATAGATTTTAATAACGCATCAGCAACATCAGCAAATGTTGATTTTTAAGGCAGACACACAAGTAGTAAATAAATAAAAAGAAATTGCAACTATCCGAAAACTCTGACACTTAGACAAAAAGTTATTAAGTAAATGAAAATTGTAGAGATAATATATATATTTTTTTATCGAGTACAAGTTTGCCCTTGACTGCTATCACACCTGATGTTAAGTGATGATGCATTCTAAGATAGAAGCGGGTACTAGTAGGATGAAATCCAATCCGGTTTCTACACGACATCATACCGGAACGCTAAATCCCTTGGCGGTACGTCTTTGTCAGTAGGGTGGTAACTATCCACGGTGAAAGCCTCCCACCAGCCAGACCAAGACAAATTAAGAAAATTCTCAATCTGCCACACCGGGAATCGAACACAGGACCTTCGTCTTACAATTCCACGGCGCATACCACTGCGCCACGGAGGTGGTCAAACTTAACATTTGTATTCTATTATACCCATAGAAAAGGAAACTACGCGATCGAATCCGCGGGCGTCTACTAGTACATTGATCTGCTCATATAGTAAAAACGTGAATCAGGAACAACCCTGACCAAAGCATAGATACTAATAGTAATACAGATTGTTGCCTATAAATAGAGGTCCATGTTCCGGAGTGGTCTACAAACTTTAAACCTAGCTGCCTCTATTTAGCAAAGACCCGAAATCCGGCCATTGGTTATCAACGCAATGCCCTGTGTAATTCGAGCAGACGTACTGGCTTTTAATGGGACCAAATCATTGGAAACTGGCGCTCCTCTATTAAGCCCCGCGCTTCCAATACAACCGACCCCTATACAAATATTCCAATTTAGGTCGCAGATAATGTCTACAAACTGGTGTTTGGTTTGATAGATATTGTATTAGTTTCCGATGAAATTTGATTTTGTAGTACAGGTGCATAAATTAATGACAAATCATTAATCTAACTATGTGTGTGATGAATCCTACGTTCAAATATAATTATGGTGTCGTATAGAATTGTAGATTATGATACGTTTGCAGAGAGGATTTTGAAATTTTAATGTTTTTTTTTATCGACTACAAGTTGTCCCTTGACTGCTACCTGATGTTAAGTGATGATGCAGTCTAAGATGGAAGCGAGCTAACTTGTTAGGAGTGGGACGAAAATCCACACCCCTTACGGTTTCTACACGACATCGTACCGGAACGCTAAATCGCTTGGCGATACGTCTTTGTCGGTAGAGTGGTAACTAGCCACGGCGAAAGCCTCCCACCAGTCAGACCAAGACAAATTAAGAAAAATCTCAATCTGCCCCGCCGGGAATCGAACCCAGGCATCCGTCTTATAATTCCAACGCGCATACCACTGCGCCGCGGAGGTCGTCAAAAATGTATTTTATAAAATGAGCTACATAAGTTTTAGAATAGAGGTACATTATAGAAGAGTTATAAGCAGATTTGTATGTGACAGAGCTTACTATTCTTGCGGCAAGCTGCAATACTGTGTCCCCATCAGAACGATATGGTTACCGTCATAATCACATGCACCAGGCTTAGTCGCTTTTAAACGACTGGTGAATGCTCACTTCTATCCTCCATGGCCTAGTACTCTCTTTCTTCCCTTTCTCTCCTGGATTTCGTCTAGTCTCTATTATTTTCATTTATTTATTTATAAACATGTATTTATGTATGTATGTATGTATGTATGTATGTATGAATTTGTGTATATATTTAGATAATTATATTATGTAAGTAAATTTTTATTTTAGTTCAGTAAGATTCGTTCTTTATTTTTGTGTACGTACACCCGAGCCCACTCCAATATATACACTTTTCCTTAAATATAGTTGGTTGTCTGGAAGAGATCGCTCATTAGCGATAAGACCGCCAATTATACATTAGTTTTTAAGGTAATTTCTCTTTGTTTGTTTTTGTTTTTGGTGTACAATAAAGAATATTTCATTCATTCATTCACCTACGCCTCTGGGAGACTGGGCTGCTATTTGTACATCGAGTTTGAACTGTTGTAATGGGTTTGCTGCTTTGGCACAATGCAAATGCTTGACGTGCTTTTCTAAAAATAGGTAACTACTAACCACTACCAACTTTCTAATTCACTTTTCTTGGAATAAAACCCCAAAATCATAGATTTCTATACCGTATATGCTATCTACAGGACTGTAGAGGTAGATAACAATATTTTGTGTTGTGTTTTGTTTGAAACTTCCCACAATTATATACAAAATCAACAAACGTACTAGTTGTCTCTACAATTTTTGAAAGTCTTCCTTCATTTCTCCGCGATCCCATATTCAGATCCTAGTTTTCTTGACATGGTACTACCACCGGACTATTATCTTGTCAACAAAAAAAGAATCATGAAAATTCATAATTGTTATCCGCGAACATACATAAAAAAATATATACTCATATACACGGTTGAATAGAGAAACTCCTTTTTTTGAACTCGTTTCAAAACGGTGAATACGGAAAATAGTAAGTTGTAGGTAATATAATTTTTTCAATATTGCATTATTAAAGCGCCGGCCCGACTCAGCAGGAAAAATTGTGTCAATTTTCATTTTGTCCCAAAAGAAGTCGGTAATAGAAAGCTACGTAGGTAAATTCCGAAAGTAACAAGAACATTTTATATTTTCCTACTTACCTACCTAATAATTTGCTGTTCTTGCAGAAAGTTAATTCAGTTTATTTCAAGGTACCTTAGGAAAATCTTAAATTATATTAGCTAGGGTTTACGTGCCTGCGGCCATAGCACTTTCAGGATTGATTTAAAGTACAAAAGATATTTTATAATAGACACCACAAAATAAATCGAAACGAAATTAGATCCTTTTTTTTTTCTTATCGACTACAAATTAGCCCTTGACTGCTATCACACCTGATGTTAAGTGATGATGCAATCTAAGATGGAAGCGGGCTAACTTGTTAGAAGTTGGACGAAATCCACCCTTTCGATTTCTACACGACATCGTACCGGAACGCTAAATCCCTTGGCGGTTAGTCTTTGCCGGTAGGGTGGTAACTAGCCACGGCGAAAGCCTCCCACCAGCCAGACCAAGACAAATTACGAAAAATCTCAATCTGCCCCGCCGGGAATCGAACCCAGGACCTCCGCCTTATAAATCCACCGCGCATACCACTGTGCCACGGAGGTCGTCAAAAACAACATACTAGTTTTGAGATACACAAAAAGAAGGATAGTGAAAAGATGATTAGAGCTAGATTAGTTTAAGTATCAATACTATTGGCAATAAGATTGACAATATTATCGAAAATATCAAAGGTGGCGCTTCTGAGCGAAGTGTAAAGTTTGTGCTCTGTATTAAGTTGTAAATTAAAATTATAAATGGCTATATATAACCAAAAGTCTTGGATCTCAGTATAATTCCATCTGCAACGATTAATATTTCTTACAAAATATACTTCGGAACAGTGTTTATAAACTTTTAATCGAATAATAAAATTTGTCTGTGTGGAAGTGACAGTTACAAACAAACTATTTTAAATTATAGATAATTTACTTATTTTAAATTTTTTACTATTATGTATAACGTAACTTTGCGCCGACGATTATTGCGCTCAAAATCGGAACAAGATCTATATTATCAGGCGGAAGACTCGTTATACAACACAACCGATCTACTAGATACGACTACTCAGAGCCAACCCACTAACAATGTTCTCGATACGACACTTGTTTTAGAGTTAAAAGACCGGATTGAAAAGACTCAAGAAGAACTTACCAGTGCTCATGAAGAAGTCGCTAATTTGAACCAGGAAATTATCACTTTGAAATGTCCACTGAATGAAAAAAATTTTTTAACAAAAAATAGAACCGAATCAAAACGCACTAAAAAGTAAATAATTATATCTTCTGACTTACAACTATAAGTTCAGCGTTGATTGATGAGCAATTCAATTCTCTGTATAGGAATTTTTTAACAAAAAAAGAACACCACGGTCAAAATTAAGAAATATACACATCAACACTACTAGAATCGGTGCCACGTTTAAGGAACATTTAAGAATGCGTTTTTATTTTATACGTAAATTAAACCGCTGGCACGCCCGGATACACAATAAATAAATTAAACAAATACCGAAACTGTTATGATAAACGTACTTAGATATTTGATAAAAATTTTAAACTTTTTAGAATATACTCTACTATACTGTCAATACATATATGCTCTAGTAGCCAAAAAGCTACCGATACCGCGTCAAAGACCGAAATCGCGGTAAGCGTGACCTCCAAAAGGTGAAGAGAAACCGGCGGATATCCTAGCCGATCCAACAGAGCAAGACCACTTTTTGTATCTTGCTAGCAAGAGAACTACCAAAATCGGACCACACTCAGAAGGTGAGCGAGGCAGACATAAAAAAAAACCAACCCAATAACATATAAGTATAATGATCGCGATAATTTCAGTGGACACAACATCCCATGGCACTCCTGAAGAAAATATCATGTAGTTCTCCACAAATTTCTCCTAATCAATCGCTGCTCAGACTCTCACCAAGGAAATATTCAATCAACATATGAAATTGTAATGATAAATGCTTATTATTATTATTATATGAAGGATTAGATTGACCTATGCTTACTCCTAAAGATTCCTGTCAAACAACACACAACAACCTTCTATATATTGTCAATAATATTGCAAACTTATTATTTTAATTTGTTGTTATGGTATATTATTTTGAGTGAAACCAATTTATGTTTACTGATATGAGCTAAATTAATTCTTGCGATCGTAGTGAATATAATAAATATTTTAAATTTTGACAGAAAGGCTTTACAACAAATAAGCAAAAGTAATTTATAGCTTTTATAGGTGCAGCGTTTTTGTTCATCAATTTTTTAAATGAATAATAATATCCAACCATTTTTTTAATGTTTTGCTCATTGATAAGTATGTTGATTATTTGTGAAAAAATCCATGTAGCATATTTGCCCTTTAATGATAAATAATCACTGCTAAATAAATAAAACTTTAATGTATACATATAATAAAATAGTAACGAAGTCAAATTTAAAAAAGTAACTATATACATGATACAGATCTCAAAATAACAATTTTTTAAATTTTTGTCTGTTTGTCTGTTCGCGCATCACTTTAAAACTACTGGACCAATTTTCATACGATTTTTAAAAAATCGATTAAACTTAGCTCTAGGCATTTAGGCTTTGTTTTATAAAGCTCGAACGTAAGAAAAAAATTATTTAAAAAAAACGGATTTCACTAAGGACGGAGCCGCTACAAAAGTACTGAATTAATTCAAATGAAACCTGGCACGATTAGAGTTCATACTACGAAGAAGATATAGGATATTGTGTATCCCGAAAATCGGTACCATCTCCTTAAGAGTAGGGTTGAAATTTCCAAATTACATGTCGTCTTCAAGATAATATATTACTTAATGGATAAAATGACAGTAATGTAAATGTATTACCTACGAGTATCACTCTTCTAACTAATACGAATCTAACATCTCTTAATCTAAAATACAACAATCTGTTTACGATTTAAGGATTCCAAAAAAATATACAAACATACACTTGCAAAACAAAAAATCTAGCACGGTCGGGTGAAAATTTGGATTCGACTATATTTTCCAGACTCGAAATAACGACCTCTTATCTCGAGAAAGAGATCGTTATTTCCCTCAACATACCCATTTCAATATCGTCCCAGTATAAACATACAAATATGGATCACGCGGCCACTGCCACCCTTAGTGTAAGGTTGCACTCTCCCAATCGTAGCGTCGTTTTCGAGTATCGAAACATTGTAATGTCACCGCAAAATGTACCTAATATCTTTGCGATAAAGTTTAAAATCGTTCGCTTTGCGTTGTGTGGACTAACTTTAACTTGAGTGGCTAGAAGTTGTTACAAAATATTTGTATGTGAGCTATTCACTAAACTTTACTGCTTAGACGAGAACCGATACTATCTCAAATGCAACTGAGGAATTCCTAGCTAAATAACACAAGGTTCTTACATACAACATCGCAGGCGTAGATTTATTTAGATATGTAGTATTTAGATATCTAGAAGCAGTTCGTTAAAATGCCTATTTGCTGTGATTCTACTTTATTTTCCAATAATTTTGACAATAATAGATAAGGAGAAGTAACTATCTCCTGTAAGTTAGGTACAGCAGGTACAGTTGTAATTAAAATAGGAGAGAAGGCTTCAAACTTACGAATACATACATACATATCATGTAAAGATTTTTTGGTAAATAAACAGTTTTGTGTATATAACAAAATAGATTTATTTTAAACAAACAATATTAATTGTCTTATTACTGTCATATAACATTGATCCTCGAAAAGGATTCAGGGAGTCCAAATCTCATGCTAAGGGTGTAGAGGACATGTCGTCTGCAATATGCCGGATTGAAAAATAATATCTCGTGTTTACTCTCACGTGTCGCGTCATGTTGTTTGCTTTACCCTAGTTCATCCTGTGGTGAATCCTCCATCACGGGCGGACTTAGGGGGAGGATTTTTATACCGAATCCTACTTACCGAGTCATCATCTACGTAAGCTGGTTAACAGTAGAGTCACAGTCAAGTTATCATGTTTAGATTGGATGTAACAGTAAATACACTATCGCCATTTTCTTTTTAACCGACGAAAAAAAACGGAGGAGGTTCTCAATTCAACACGTATATTTGTTTTTTTTTTTTTTTATGTATGACCACGCATAACTTTTTACAGTGTTGTCCGATTTTGATAATTCTTTTTTTATTAGAAAGGGTACATACATCCAAGGTGGTCCCATTGTCCTCATGTTAGGATCTGCTGATGATATCCTGGGGAAATTGAAGGAACTCTTCAAATTTTGGAGGCACGCTTACAGCGATTTCGGTTTTTGACTCGGTATCGGTAGCTTTTTGGCTACTAGTGCCATATAATATACTATGACAGTATAGTACGAGTACGGTACGTGGCGATAAATCACTAAAAAGTAAGAAATAAAATTTTTTAACAAAAAATAGAACCGACTCAAAACGCACTAAAAAGTAAAAAATAACTGTGTCATTTAGTTGCTTTAATTTACTTAAGCATATCTAGGAGTCGGTGCCAGCCAAGGTTTCTACTTTCAAGGACGTTACCTAGAACCCACAAACTGCTTTACTACGTAAAAGAAATGTTCCTTAAACTTGGCTGGCACCGACTTCATAGATATGCTTAAGTAAATTAAAGCAACTAAATGACACAGTTATTTTTTACTTTTTAGTGCGTTTTGAGTCGGTTCTATTTTTTGTTATTAGTTTTACACATATGTATTTGGCTAGATGTAGCTATATAGTTTAAGTCAAAACAAAACCAAAATAGGACGCAGTATGAAGGTTAATTGGCTCTAATCGTGTAAAAATGGAATTCTTTTTTTCAAGTAGGCGTACTTTATAAACGCTTTCTGAACGTCAAGTACCCAGTCTGTTGTGACTACCAGGGCCGCGCCAACCCCCCACAGCGCCTGTGTGCGAAACCTATGAAGCGCCTCACCTTGCACACACTTTCAATTTACTGATTGTTCAATTGTTTGCTGTTTTGGCACTCTCGTGTCTTAAAGTCGGTGAATCCCCGTGACCCTACCCCCTAAAGCGTCGCTCGCATAGCATCGGGTTACATTCATAATTAATTCAAACAAACTCACGGCGATTCTCCACAATATTGTGTTGTTGTGTAAATGTAACAAAAATAAGTTCGATGGCGTTGCCTCTATTGTCTTGGCGCCTGTGTGCGCCGCACACTTCGCACATAGGGGCGGCTCGGCTCTGGTGACTACTGCCAGTTTTGAAAGGCACAACCTGCTAAAATGCGAGAAGATTCTACAATTATCTTCGACCTTGCTGTATAACATAACAGCTTGTCACTCTATACGACATCGAAAGAACTAACTTCCATTTTAATTTACATTGGTTCTTAATACTAGGTGAGATCGCAGTTGAACACATTTATTGCCTTAAATAAAAATTATTAGGGTATGGTACTATAACCACATCAAACTATTTACACATCCAGTTATCAGCTTGAGTCAAAGTTGCTCATCCTCAATAAATAACTAGGTCACGTCACCTTATCCTAAGATATTGACTCTTCTTTCACTGATAATAACTTTAGAGAAACCTACTTTAAAGTCTGGATAAACTCTCACAAACTTATAACTGACTTTTGCATTTTCCTAAGAGATTTTTCTCGACTGAAATTAGATTTGCGATTCTTGAAATCCATTTGTGTTTTGCTCCTACTCCTTTGTGGGTATAAAAAATTTTGAAATCGTTACCACTATACGTATACTATTTTTAGTATCGAAATAGTGGTCAAATTCACGTGTAATTATTTAATTCATATATTTATTTATTGTGTTTAGTATAATTTTAGCTTAATATTGGAGGTTACTTATTATTAATTTAGATAGTATTTTCAACTAGTCCATAGATACCCTGCAATTGTTAATCGACTAAGGTCTCCACGATATAGGTTCCCTAGTGTGGAGACCACCGGCAATGGTATTGAATATGGTTTTCATGGCAATAAAGATTATTGTTATTGTTGTTATTTATGAAATTAATTCAAAGATGTTTAAGTTTTGTCTCACTTACAATTTTTTTTACATGAGACCGCGACTCCGTCCGCGAGGAGTTCTGTTTTATGATAGGTAAACAAAAAGTGACTGCCTCGTTGGTCCAGTGGTTAGCCTATCCGGCTTCGATCACGAGGTCCTGGGTTCGAATCCTGGGTCGGGTCACGGAATAATTCTGAGTTTTTCATTCTTCTATGAAATTCTCAGTAAATTCCAAGCCCGGAGTCGGGTGGTGTTACACCCCCGTGCCTCGGAGAGCACGTTAAGCCGTCGGTCCCGGTCACTATCATCAACATCTGACAGTGATCGTTAATAAATGAAACATTATCACCCTAAGCCCGCCAACCCGCATTGGAGCAGCGTGGTGGGTCTACGCTCCATATCCCCTCTCCTATAAGGGAGGTCTGGCCATGTAGTGGGCCGTTAATAGGCTTATAATGATGATGAAAAAAAAGTAACCCATTTCCTTTCCCAGGCTCTAGACTATCTCTGTACAAAATTTCATTTCAATCGGTTCAGTAATTTAGGCGTCATTAAGCAAAAACAGGCAGAGCTACTTTCAGACATACTCGTATATATCAATTTATTAAAAGATTAGCTCCTGTTTGATCACAACCTCAAGTAGTTGTATCTAAATGTAAATATAGTCAATTCTGAAACGCGCTTCGTCAGCAAACGCCTTGTTTAAAGAACGCCTAGATTGTAAAAACAGGAAAAGAAAGGAATCACAGGTCGGGAATCACAACGTAGCACGTAGTAGCAAACGTGTTAGGGATAGCGGTGAGATAAATTTCATTCTAAATTAAAAAAAAGACGTGAGGCACTCGGAGACTGCCGCGGTAAAGCTATTGCATAGCATTTTTTATCAACTTATGTTTACCTACCGACGTCATCGGAACCATGGCCTAGCGGTAAGGCGCTCTAAGTGCCCGGATTGCCAGAGAGACGCGGGTTCGAATCCCGTCGGTTCCGCAATTTTATTTTTAAACTAAAAAGTAACCGTTTAGTTTTTCCATCTATCGATAAATACCAGAACATTTAATGACTTTTTGAAATATCACGCTTGTAAAAAAAATTACTTCTTGAAATATCACGCTTGAAAAAAAATTGCGGAACCGACGGGATTCGCACCCACGTTCCTCTGACAATTCGGGTACTAAGAGCGCCTCACCGCTAGGCCACGCTCCCAACGTTGCCGAAATTATGCTTTTTATATTATGTTTTTGATATCCAGCGGTTTTTTCGTCACGGAATTTCTGAATTCGGTCTCCACGCACAAGGCCCGCGATAGAAGCTATGCAATAGCTTAAAAAAAACTCCTATTCACGAAAATATCAGAATAAAAACAACTTTTTTAAAATCTCACAGCTGGCAATTTTAAAAAGAGCACTACTATACGAGTAGCTACGAAGTCCAAATAGAGGTTGACACACGCGATATAAATACAAAGGGATAAAAATAAAACAAGAGAAAAAGCTACACGCCCAATAGGTAAATATTCTAGCTGTATCGCGCAAAGTTCCCTCGTAAAAATGAAAATAAAATGACTCCACGTGAATTTGACCAAAACAGCTGGACGACGTTGCTTCAGGCTGTATTCATATAAACTACGGGTTTTTATTTATTCTTTTTATTCCTACGGTACGAAATACAGAATTTTTGGACTATGATATACAATAATATTGTGATGTAAATATGTTTTAGTAGATTTAGTGTTAAAATATGTATTAAATATTTTTATTATAGTAATGGGATTTGTTGATTCCTTATAGAAGGTCAACTTTATTATTTTGTTACTAGTTGAAACTTTATATAGCAAGTCAACTTTAATATTATGTGTTACTGTTAATGAAATAACTTTTTCATTATTAAAATGTTTAATGCGCCTTGAGCGTTACATGGTTATATACAAAACAATTATGGTACAACAGGGCGTAGACAAAAAACTTGGACATTTGACAACAGACCAAAAATTAAATGTATTGAAGAGGATTGGTCAGAGAAAAACCACCGCCCACAAATGAGCACCTAACACCTCGGGGAAAATAGCGCAAAATCTCTTCGTAGAAAGCGTTGCTCTAGTAGTACTAAGGTACTACTAGATAGATAATAAACCTCACGTGCCCATATTTGCAATCAATGCAGTACAAGAATTCCCCAAACAAGCTCCAGGACAAACAGCTCTCATACAGTCCTAGTACAGCTAGGTCAATCCATGATGGCTCGTAGTTTTATGTTTTTCAAACGCTTACAGTGCAAGTGTGCAATAAAAACTGCAAGAATGTGAGTTCTATTACTACGTAACGAGTAGAAATGTGTGCACACTCACACAAAGTGTCAAGTTAATTATGTCAACAAGAATGTCATGTTTGACTAGCAGTATGCTCTACTTCATTTTAACTCATTTTTTAAAAATGAATATGTCGTGATGGTCCTGCACAGCAAAATTATATTGTGATATAGGTTAATATATATATATCGGAGTATCACCATTCTCTTTGACATCATCTTTAGTGGTTCTTAATCTCTTGGGCGTTTTCTAGGGTTACAAAGACTTTGTCTTCACGAACAGATATATTGCAAGTTCACAATGTTTTGATACATGAAATAGATTTTTATAATTCCTGACGTATTATAAAGATTCAGAACAGTACTTTATTTACTCCCTAATTTAATTTACTTCTTAAGAACACTTTTACACTGGTCCAACTCGACCAAATATCCTCACCGCACTCCAGACACAAACTAACTACCCAACACCTTTATTCCCCTCTAGATGGTGTAAATACTCTACTAGGACTTTGGCGCCCGACTCTTTTATTGGTTGGAGTATTCAAACAAATCAATCATTCATTCATTTATCACATCAAATTGAATTTAACTTTGTGTTAAAGTTTTAAGTAAGCACCTATCTCATATCTCTCATTAAATGATTAACAATTAGTTCTATTTCGACTTTCATAAAAAAAACTCGTGACATACCAAAAATAATTACATCCACAGACAGTAACATTTCCATAAACAATGACATCTATTACAATATTATAACAATCTATTCTAAGTCTCTAGTCTAATTCCTTCGATATATATATTAACCAATTTAACAATATCTTAAAAATACACATACCCACAATCATCTCAGATAGGTACCTAGTATATCTATTTTTCTTTTGTTTAAACAGTTAAATGATTGCGCTCAACTCCACGCTGTCGTGTCTACCATACCCCTAGTGTTATTGTAAAGCGTGAACCCATGATATCTATTATTATTTTGATTCATTACAAGTTAGTTTATGTAAACTAAGATGGAAGCGGGCTAACTTGTTAGGAGTAGCATGAAATCTACATTCCTTTAGTTTCTACACGATACCGTACCGGAACGCTAAATCGCCGTCTTTTTTAGTAGGATAGCACCAATGACCAAAGCTATTTTGCTAAGCTAATTTGGAAAATCTATATTGGCAGTAACAAACCAATTAAGTGACCTTTGTAGAAAAATTAAAATCGAGTCGGTCAACCTGAAGGAATGGGCAACGGAACTATTCTTCTGGCTAAGTCACATTTAAATATATAGTTTATCATCATACGATAAGTTTTTTTGACATTATAAATATAATATTGGCAAAAAATTAAGTAGAGCATCATTCCGTTCGGTCATGATACGCAGCGATACAACCTACAATAGCCCGTGTACATCGAGCCGTGGTCAACTCGAGACTGATGTTCGAACTGTACTCCCCGCACCCTTCGGTTTCCCCTCGCGAGAAATAGTGGGGCGCGTCTTAATGAATTAACCAAAGTATACCTTTAATTTTAACAGCCGAGTGGCGCAGTGGGTAGTGACCCTGCTTCTGCGTCCTAGGCTGTGGGTTCGATTCCCACATCTGGAAAATGTTTGTGTGATGAGCATGGATGTTCTCTAGTGTCTGGGTGTTTATCTATATATTATAAGTATTTATGTATAATATAAATATTTATATAAAAATATATAAATAATATAATATTCATATATAAATATTCATCAGTTATCATAGTACCCATAACACAAGCTACTTACGAGTACGCTTACTTTGTAGGCTATATAGCGTGTGTGTAATTATCGTATAATATTTATTATTATTTATTTATTAAATGTTTTGGATTGAAATTATTAATTTACTTCAAGGTTGCTAAGGGTCCCATAATGGCGAATGATGCGATGGAGCGAGCTGTACCACTTAAAGCATCACTACTGCATACTTGCATAATCGAATCAGATATAAGGAGAGCGGTTGTAGAATTAAAATCACTGACTTTTTGCAAGTAGCTCAACGAGTCGCACAACTGATCTTACAATGGACGGAGCACATAGTTCGAAGGGCCGACGGACATTGGATTCCCAAGTACTGGAATGGAATCCTCGCACCGTGATCATCATCCTTCACTAGGTGGACCGATATTTGTCAAATTACCAAATGTATGTAGTGCTGATACGCAGAGTAGAGAACCAAAAAAGTCACGTTTATTTTAATCTACTAAGGCTTGTGTGCACCAAGATTTCGGTTATCATAACCAGCGGTTAACATAACTTTACTATAAATTTACTATTTATAATAAACCCGTACGCCGGTTAAGAACGTAAACCAGGCGGTTATCTTAATCGACCTTACGTCCTTAACCGGCGTACGGGTTGTCGTGAACAGTAAATTTTACTTTTAGCTTATATTAACCGTTGGTTATGATAACCGAAATCATGGTGCACACAGGCCTAAACTTACTATTATTTTCACCTTTACCGTGTGAAATAAAAGAATTTCAATTTATAATATGAGCTACAATAAAGTAAATTTATCTTCTTTTAGAGGAACGTTATAATAGTATAAAGTCTATTACGTAAGAAACACATAACTTCTCCTTTGCGTCGCACAGTCGAGCAATAACCAGCCTCATACCTACAGCCTAGGTCGAAGAAGAGAGACTAGTTTCATAAAATATTTGTAAGGTTTCTATATGCACGGTAAAAACGCTTGTGCACTGCATCCGATTCAAGAGAATACAGCTTTAGACAAAATGTATGTATCATAACTAACACTGGGATAAAGTAGTTAGTGTGGCGTATTATTTTACAAACGTTGAAACAATCATCATTCTCAATACCTGCCTACCTACCATCAACCATAATAGCGACTCAACTGTAGATCTAAACTGAATTGCAGTTTAGGTTATTATTACGCAATAACGTCTGCTGAATGCCTAGTGTGAGCTTTCACCAAAACAAATCGAAAACTTCACATTCGCGTAAAGGCAAATTTTATATGGAATTGAAGCGGCGCCCCTGGCAGTATCGAGAGAAAACTCAAATGGGTGAGTGTCAGTGTCACATAAAATTTGCGTTTACCATTCTCGATATCGACTCGGTAAAATCTTACACTAGCCACACTGGTCGGTTTTGGTCTACAGTTGAGTCGCTATTATAGTTGATGGTAGGTATCCTGACTAATACAATTTGCTTAAACTGAATGGAATGCTCTATTTAGACTCTACCATATTTGTCACAGCCCGTCAGGAAAAATACGACTTCCATAATAATTTCTACCGTCAACTAATACTAAACTATTGAATTCCAATCTTCATATGGGAAAATAGTACATATTTATAAACTTTAAATAACGCATATAAAAATACAAATAACACAACACCATTAGAGTTTTATAAAAAAGTAGGTTTATTGTGAGAAAATGTCTCAGATTGAAATCGTACGCAGTGCACAATCTCTTCGACCGCTCAAGTGGTAAATTTCACTTGTACAAGCAACATTTACGGCTTTCTTAAGACATTACGCTACACTCCTTGTATGTACACGTTGATATAATCAGAAAAAGATACACTGTTTTGAAAATATAGGCTTTTTTGTTAGGTTTATGCTTAATTATAATCAAGCGCGGTGGAAAGCAATTGTGAAGTCTAAGTTGCTTAGAAATTGCCTTAATTTTCCCATATCCTTAAATTATAAGTGACAGCAAAGATAGACGCAGGGTGCATCCCAGTAGTACCCCATACCGTAGTTCTAAAGAACTGTTGGGATATTTTCCGTGCTGTCCAATTTTATCCCAATAGTTCTATATAGTACTGTAGTATAGTTTTTCTCTTGACTTGACTTATAGCATGGAAAATATATAAATTTTATATTATTTTAATTGATATTTCATTTAGTTTTTAACAAAAAAATGTACCTTGCGACAAAAGCTAAGTTGTCTAAAAAAATATTCTCTTATTTTAGAAGTTACAAGGGGGACACATTTTACCTCTTTCACGCAAATTATTCCGTATAGAAAAAAATGATGTTCTTAAAGTAAAAACCTTGGCTGGCACCGACTCCTAGATATGCTTAAGTAAATTAAAGCAACTAAATAACACAGTTATTTTTTAATTTTTAGTGCGTTTTGAGTCGGTTCTATTTTTGGTTAAAAAAATTTATTTCTTACTTTTTAGCGATTTATCGCTGCGTAACGTATTCGTACTATACTGTCATAGTATATTATACGGCACTTGTAGCCAAAAAGCTACCGATACTTACACAAAAAACGAAATCGCTGCAAGTGTGCCTGTACAATTTGAAGAGTTCCATCAATTTTCCCTGGATATCATCATCAGATCGTAACATGATAACAATGGGACCACCCTTTCTAATAAAAAAAAGAATTATCAAAATCGGACAACTCTGTAAAAAGTTACGCGTGGTCATACATAAAAATATATATAGGTGTATATATTATTACGTGTCGAATTGAGAACTTCCTCCGTTTTTTCTCCGGTTAAAAATAGATATTAATTTGTTATATTAGTACCCATAACACAACCTTTACTTACTTTGAGGCTACAATACAGCAATCGGCCTATAATATTTACCTATTTTTTTTTGATAACACTTGTAGGCTAATTCGTGAACACTTTTTAACCGACCTCAATACCTACATGTATGTCCACCATGTTCTCAAACCGATTAATATGAGGTTTTTCTTTTTAAGCAGTCGTTGCATTGCAGCCTAGATTTTTGATTGAACTCTACATATAATTATTTCATTAACCAATTATTTGATAGGTACCAATTTTTGTTAACGCAGTATTTATTTAAGGTTTATATTATATTATTTATTTATTTATCGAGTTTTTGTATGTCGGTGTTGAACTCATAACATTTTCCACAGTATCGTGCGCTCCCTGTTTTACAGGAGAAAGGGGAATAACAGACGTGGGTACGCTTGGCTACGTGTCGATGACGTCATCATACACATCTTGTCTGAAACTAGCGAACGTCCGCGGTTTCACTCGCGTAGTTCCCGTCGCGGTGGGAATATCAGAATACGAATTAGACTATGTGACTCCTCGTGAGTCTAGTCGTTATCACATACAAAAAGAATACCTATGTAAATTACAGAGATTAGCTGGAACAAAAAGACAGACAGACAAAAATTTGTAAGTAAGTATATGAATTTTGACTGCTTCGTTGGTCTAGTAGTTAGCGTATGTGGCTTCGATCACGAGGTTCGATTCCTGGGTCAGGTCACAGAATAATTCTGAGCTTTTTCATTCTTTTATGAAATGTTCAGTACGTTCCAAGCCTGGAGTCTGGAAGTTGGTGGTGTTACACCCCCGTGCCTCGGTGAGCACTTAAAGGCGTCAGTCCTGGTCACTGTCATCAATATCTGATAGTGATTGTAAATGAAACATTATCCAACCCGCATTGAAGCAGCGTGGTGGGTCTACGCTCCATATCCCCTCTCCTATAAGGAGGGAGGCCTGGCCCTGTAGTGGGCCGCTAATAATGATGATGATGATGAAATGGATTTAGTGAAAAGCTGTTAATTTAAAATTACAAACAGACACCTCAATTTCAATCTCCTATTTGTACAGATCAATTTTTGTTTAACCCAGTATCACATATAGCTAAAGCGTTTACCCTTCTTGTTTACGCAAACACCGTCGAATACTATTGGCCGGCAATTACTTACTAAGATGTAAGATCGGATCCATAATACGACCATCTACAAACATGAAGGTAATTACAAGATGCCTACAACTGTGTCCCTTGCATAAACATGAACACGTACCCAATCGGATCTTGTTTACAGAATTAATTTAATGGCGGATAAATAAACAACTGGTTATCTGATAAGATGTTACATACATCAGCTAGAATACTTGTGTAGATGTCTATTACGAGCTCTTTTCCGAATAGAATTTGATTTATGTTTGATACTTTACTTATATAAAAACATAATTGACTAATTAAAATATCTACAAAGAACCTGCTATACTGAGGTAAATCTGCCAAAGTAGCAGTAAGAAATGATTTTTTAAAAATGTTTATTTCTTTCAAATTCGAAATAACTAAGTCCAATCATATATACTCGTAGCTATAGATAATTTATTGGAAGTCTCCAAGAATAATTTATCTGTAGAAGCAACGTATTTAGTTGGTAGTAAGTTTGACGACCTCCGTGGCGCAGTGGTATGCGCGGTGGATTTATAAGACGGAGGTCCAGGGTTCGATTCCCGGCGGGACAGATTGAGGTGGGAGGCTTTCGCCGTGGCTAGTTACCACCCTACCGACAAAGACGTATCGCCAAGCGATTTAGCGTTCCGGTACGATGTCGTGTAGAAACCGACAGGGGTGTGGATTTTCGTCCTACTCCCAACAAGTTAGTCCGCTTCCATCTTAGACTGCATCATCACTTAACACCAGGTGTGATAGCAGTCAAGGGTCAACTTGTAGTCGATAAAAAAAAATGTTTGTGGTCTTAGACTGCCGCGCCTTGAAAAACATGAATCCCAAAAGATATCTATACTAATATTATAAAGAGGAAAACTTTGTTTGTTTGTAATGAATAGGCTCAAAAACTACTGGACCGTTTTTAAAAATTGTTTCACCATTCGAAAGCTACATTATCCACGAGTAACATAGGCTAAATTTTATTTTGGAAAAAAATAGGGTTCCGTAAAATATTTGGGTTTTTCAGACACAAGGTTTAAAAATCAACCAGAAAAGTTACTTATTTTGCGTACGCTGCCTATAAAAGATAGAACCATAAAATGCTCTAATTAATTGGAGATCTTATAAATATCTACAAAAAAGTCCGCGACACACTATACCTATCTATGTCGACTGAGGCACAACAACCATTTTTTTATTTAAAAATCTTGAATTTTTTTTGGACTACATTTAAACGCATTTATTTTACTCATGCTATTAATCGATCTTTGTTCAAATATCTATTTAGTACACGGAAGAGTTTGTTCGTTTGTTTAAACGGGCTAATCTCTATCTGCGTGTCGGATTGTAAAATTATTTTTGTTTATTCTGAAGGCTAGACTCAAGAGTGAAATATACTACCTATTTAATATCAATTTATACCCATCAGCTTGCCATAAATATATATTTTTAATGTTAATGTACTGAAATGTCATACAATGTTTAACAAAAATGTAGACCTTTAGTACACGGGACGGGACGGAGAATATTGCTTCACGGGAAACTATAAAAAAATTAAATTGAGAGGGGGAGCGGGGAATGAGCACACTATATGTGCCTTTACACATTTTGTATGAAAGTCTGTCTTTAAAATTAGAAGGGTACCTAAGAGGTTTTCACGCGGACGAAGTCGCGGGCGACTGCTAGTAATTAATAAAGGGAAAAATGTTTGACTGAAAATCGAACGTAGGCGACGTCACTGGTGAACGCTAGTGCTACATAAGTTTAGGTAAGTATGTCTGACTATCTATAGGTATATAGAACAGTAGCACTATAGGCATATAGAACTTCAACATGACTAGGTGTTTGGATAATAGCCATTGATTTACAAGTTGACTATATATCGATGATAAATTAATAGCACAAATAATAAATAAGGACAGAAGTATGTTACTCGGAACAAATACTTTAAGGGACACAGTTTACGTCTGTAAGTAGACTGCAGTATTGGATATTGCAGGTTTATTTTCGAGGAAACAGTTTACTGAACGATTTACGTGGAATTTATTGGAAGTAATATTATTTTACTGACCATTAATATGATGGTTTTAAGAGGATTTCCCATCAACAAGTTCATTTGTTGAAACTCTTAAATACCTAAGTAGACAAAGTGACATAATACAGAAAAGAAATGTGTTGTTTTCGTTTTTCATATAAGTGGTTTAACAACGACATTAAGTACAAAGTAGTAAACTAATAAAATTAAGTACAATTATGGTGTCTATATAAAATAATGTAATTTGTGTTTACCTCAAAATCTATTCAGAAAACTGTGGGTTTTATCGATCTGTCCACGAGGAAAATATTTTATTTCGCCCCGCGATCCGTTTAGCTGAGTCGCGGACAAAAGCCGGCAAAGTTTCGATATCATAAATGATGAATGTTTCCGGCGACATTAGCGCCCTCTGTGCCTGCACAACGAGTGCAATTTACTGCCCTATTTGCTGATATACATAGTGGGGTAGTCACCCCATAATGTTTCTTTGATTTAAATGTACTTTATCTTGGATAATGAGGATATGAAACTGTATTTCAGACTCATTTTAGTATTTAAGAGTTTATTTCGAGAGCCTGTCAAGTACTTTCTCGTGATTTTTTGAAAAACTGCAAATACTTACCATAGGTAACACCGGCGAAAGTTTCATTGAAGCTAAGCTTCTGGTGATTGTGGATGTCTCATAATATTATCCAAAAAGTTGTTTTTTCTTGTGTGAAGGTCTGGAACTTCCACGCTACTACTGTGTAGTCTGGATATTTGTTTCGAATGATCACTATCTGCATATAACGTGGTGATGACGATGATGTGGAATGGTAAGAACCGACCGACGCCTTAATAGGCTCTCCGAAGCATGGGTATTACCACAATTATTCTGAAGCTGAGAAAAAAGATAAGCTCAGGATTTAATAGGCCCACACAGGATTCGTAAACCCACGTGACATAGCATAATCATTGAACGAGATAGTGGAAAGGTATACAGTTATGTTATGACTATAGTTGGGAAGTGGTCGAAACTATTCATAGAACTATTGATTGAACGCTTACCCCCAGCGACCCTTATAATCTATTCAAGTAATGCTAATGCTCAGTCGATCATTGAATCACCATCTCAACCCATCTGAATACTAATAGCGTACTACATAAGGACTTCATTTGAAACTACTAAATAATTGGGCGTTGTTGGTACTTTGGTAGGCATAGAACTGATTGATTTGATGCCACGTTTAATTTGCATTATTAGTAGTTTAGAGGTATTTGTTAACGTCACCTGTGTAATGCTTAGTTTGGTTAACTAAATTGATTTTAAGTGGACAAAGTGCGATTCTGTTAGTCGTCATCTTACAGGGCTTACTAACAGAAAACCAAGCACTCCCCCCATCCGATCTTCGAACCCAAACAATTCCATGATTCTTAAGCTACTGTTATTATCCAACTCGGCTGGGCAGCATTCGGAAAACTCCGTGACATCTTTTTGTCCAAAATTCCTCAGTGCCTGAAGACGAGAGTCTTCGAACAGTGCGTGTTGCCAGTGATGACCTACGAATCCGAGTCTTGGTCGCTGATTGCGGGCTTCATAAGAAGGCTCAGAGTCACTCAGCGGGCGATGGAAAGAGCAATGCTCAGAATATCTCTGCGTGATCGAATCAGTAATAAGGAGATTCGCAGAAGAACCAAAGTAACTGACGTAGCTCAGCGAGTCGCAGAGCTGAAGTGGCAAAGGGCGGGGCACGTAGTTCGAACAGCTGAGGGAGGTTGGGGGCTCAAGGTGGTAGATTGGCGACTCCGCACCGGAAAGCGCAGCGTTGGTCGACCTCCAACCAGGTGGACTGAAGACATCAAACTTGTCGCAGGGAGCCGCTGGCAACAGGCGGCTCGGGATCGTTGTGTTTGGAAGTTTCTAAAAAAGGCCTATGTCCAATAGAGGACGTCTACCAGCTGGTAATGATGATGATGATTACACCACAGCCTTAATTTAAAAAAGTTATTTTTATATCAAAAATAACTTTTTTGATATAAAAATATTTATAATCGCGGTAACTTTTACTTGTCTTCCATGTAAACGAATTATGTATATTTTTCATAGTGCTATTATAATGATATATGTGATAAGACAGTCATTTAAATTGAAAAGCTGTATCTTCCTTCTTTTTACATAGATCTTGGCGATCTACTTTAATATTCAATAGACATGTTCTCCTAATTTGTTGGCAACTACATGCTCGAGGGGCTATGACGGGAGTCGGGTCTGGGGCGTAGGAAATCCCTTCGGATGATCTTGTATCGGAACTGTTTGACATATTAGGTTAGAGAGAGCAACGGTCCAACGGAATTAATAATTTATTGACGCAACAAGCGTCTCTTGAACTAGAATAGTTCACATCACTGTGCTCAGTAATAAGGAATGTAGTTGTAGGTGAGGTATGTAGTATAACTATAGGTAATGTACGTAAATAGTTGGTATTTTATTGTAATTTAATCTTTATCTATACTAATATTATAAAGAGGTAGAGTTTGTAAATAAAGATCTATTGGGGCTAATCTTCGGAACTACTGATCCGATTTAAAAAATTCTTTTACCAGTAGAATGCTACACTATCAGGGAGGGTCATAGGCTATATTTTGTATTTGTATTATATATATTAGCCGAGTTATCACAGTTTTTATCGCGCGAGTCGGACCGAGAAATTTATTAAAGCGGCTTTATGCGCGTACGCTGCCTTAGCTATTGGATATAATTCATAACATTGTATGAAAAATTTAAGTACCTTTAAAAGTTCTACAAAAAAGTTCGTGACACCATGTATTTATCTATCTTTTATATTTTGGCAGATATACTTTTTGTGTTTTAAAAAATTATTTAATTCATATGCTTACGTTTACGTCATTATTTATACAACTAAACTTAAATCCTTATCAAAATAAATTATTTAACAATCACAAGGATCTTATAGAGATAAATTTGCGTCTTCAGTAGGTTAATTAGTTACATAATTTAGGAGATAATACAAAATTTCTAAAAAGCGCGACACGCGATACGTACGTACGAGTACCAATTGAATAGGCGTCAGCATTTTAGTAAGTATGCTGTAACTTGTTAGAAACGATAATACGGTAATGGAGTTGAGAATTTTGCCATAGAAGACCATATCTATACTATTAATATAAAGTGGAAGAGTTTGTTCGTTTTTTTAAACGAGCTAATCTCTAGATCTGCGTGTCAGATTGTAAAATTATTTTTGTTTATTTTGAAAGCTAGACTCGAGAGCCTAATTGACTATTTAATATCAAGCTACACATATCAGTTTGCCATAAATATATATTGTTTATATTAATGTACTGTAATGTCGTACAATGTTAAACAAATGTAGATCTTTAGTATATGGGACGGGACGGAGGAAATTGCTTCACCGGAAACTATAAAAAAATTAAATTAAGAGGGGGAGCGGGGAATGAGCGCACTTTATATGAAAGTCTGTGTTTAAAATCGGAAGGGTATCTAAGAGGTTTTCCGCGGGCGAAGTCGCGGGCGACTGCTAGTAATCTTTGTAACTATAGCAGCAGACAAGCAATAGACATTTTTGTCTCTGGATCACTGAAATTAGGTAGCTACTGGCCTTATTTTCATGTGATTTTAGGATGAATTTTAAGTGTTATTTTTTAGATATATATCAAAATATAAATAGATGAAATATTTATTACTAACAAAAAGGGTCACTGGTAGAAATCTCTTAAAGAGATACTTAAGTGTGTCTTATGCATGTTTCTTTATCAGTTACTTTAAATAAAAGTTTTTGGTACAAAATAAATATAAAAACATCCCACGAATAAAAATATAAAATTTGGAAAACCCTGTCAGTCATGAAAATAATATATTTACGAGTAGGTACCTAATTTTAGTTCTTCACACAGTCCCAGACAGACAAGGCAGACACGTCAAAAGTATTTAACTTAACACCCCACTCGTTACATCGTGGTCTTAAAAAATAAATGATTCTCGTAATATAATATTAATATTACGAGAATGTGTATTTAAAAAAAAACATAAAGTACAACAAAGTAGCCTATTCGTCGCAGCGAAGCATAAATATCCGAGCCAGCGGGTTCCGATAAAGCAATAACTCGGTCGGGAGTTAATAGTGGTTTGTACGCAAATTATATTAACTTTATTTTACTCGTTGCGGATTTTGTTATAATAATATTATCATTTTGCCGATAAGTACACGTCATAAGCCAGTGCGGCTAGCAGTAATATAGATGTACCTATAATTCTCCAAAGCATGTTTTTAAGAATATTTGCCAGTTTTTGTAATATGACCGATAGATATTTTATAGAAACGTTAGTGTATGTTTCGAATCTCTCTTTATAAGCGGGAATGGCTTTTGTTGTGGACCATTAGGGCTGATGATGATGATGTCCTGTAAGATTATAAATAGGCGGCCGAGTGGCGTAGAGCGTGACCCTGCTTCTGCTTCCTAGGCTGTGGGTTCGATTCCCACATCTGAAAAATGTTTCTGTGATGAGCATGGATGTTTCCCAGTGTCTAGGTGTTTATCTATATATTATAAGTATTTATGTATAGTATATAAAAAAATATCAGTTATCATAGCACCCATAACACAAGCTACTTACGAGTAGGTATGCTTACTTTGGGGCTATATAGCGATGTGTGTAATCTATCTATATATATAAAACTCTTCCGTTACTGAGTGATGTACTGACTGACAGACAACGCACAGCCGAAACTACTGGTCGTAGAGAGCTGAAATTTGGCACGTATATTTGTTAGGTGGCGTAGGCAACCACTAAGAGAGGATTTTTCGAAATTCCCCCCCTAGGGGGAGAAAATGGGGGTAAATTGAAAATTTTAATTTCTTAATGGATTCACTTGAAACTTTGTATGTAGGTTCCACCAGTTACGCAAGTGACCACCAAAAGAGAGTTTTTAGAATTTTTTTCCCCCTAAAGGGAGAAAAGGGGGTGAAGATTTTAATTTCTTGATGGATTCACTTGAAACTTTGTATGTAGGTTCCACCAGTGAAGCAAGTGAGCATTGAGCGAGGAATTTTGGAAATTTTCCCCCTAGGGGGAGAAAAGGGGGGTAAACTGAAAATTTTAATTTCTTAATGGATTCACTTGAAACTTTGTGTGTAGGTTCCACCAGTGAAGCAAGTGAGCATTGAGCGAGGATTTTTCGAAATTCCCTCCCTAGGGGGAGAAAATGGGGGTAAATTGAAAATTTTAATTTCTTAATGGATTCACTTGAAACTTTGTGTGTAGGTTCCACCAGTGAAGCAAGTGAGCATTGAGCGAGGATTTTTCGAAATTCCCTCCCTAGGGGGAGAAAATGGGGGTAAATTGAAAATTTTAATTTCTTAATGGATTCACTTGAAACTTTGTATGAAGGTTCCACCAGTTACGCAAGTGACCACCGAAAGAGTTTTTGGAATTTTTTTTCCCCCTAAGGGGAGAAAAGGGGGTGAAGATTTTAATTTCTTGATGGATTCACATGAAACTTTGTATATAGATTCCACCAGTGAAGCAAGTGAGCATTGAGCGAGGATATTTAGAATTTTTTCCCCTAGGGGGAGAAAAGGGGGGTAATTTGAAAATTTCAATTTCTTAATGGGTTTACTTGAAACTTTGTATACAGGTTCCACCAGTGAAGCAAGTGAGCGTTGAGACAGGATTTTAATCCACCGATTTTAGCGCGTGACCTGCGGTCAGGTTAAGGCCGCCCTGCTATCAGGGAATTGTTCTGAATTACGTCCTGCGCCAAACAACTATGCCAATTTCAATTTTAATGTAGAATCAGCAAATCCCCAAATTTTCGCGCGCGATTCGGTCGTGCCAGTCTCCTGTCTTGAGCCACAGATTTGCTCTCGCACTCTTTCGTACCCTGAGCTAGAGCTCAACGATGTCCCGTACCTTCCTGAATTTTTATGGGAAATCCGTTAATGCACCGATTTTAGCAGGCGACCTATGGTCGCGTTAAAGCCGCTCTGCCATCATGAAATTGTTCTGGATTACGTTCTGCGCTCGACAACTATAATGCCCCCATGCCTATTTCAATTTCAATGTAGAATCAGCAAATCCCCAAATATTCTCGCTCTCTTTTGTACCCTGCCTTGCACCAGAGCTCTACGATGCCCCGTGCCTTACTCATTTTTATGTGAAATCCTTTAATCCAACGATTTTAGCACGCGACCTACGGTCACGTTAAAGCTAATCGGCCATCAGGAAATTGTCCTGGATTAAGTCATGCGCCAGAAAATTATGATGCCCTCATGCCTCTTTAAATTTTAATGTGGAATCAGCATATCCCCGAATGGTCGCGCACGACTTTCGGTCGCGCCAACCTCCTGTCTCGAGCCCCAATTTGTTTTCGCCTTCTTTCGTACCCTGCCTTGCACCAGAGCTCAACGATGCCCCGTACCTACCTGAATTTTTATGGGAAATCCGTTAATGCACCGATTTTAGCAGGCGACCTACGGTCGCGTTAAAGCCGCTCTGCCATCAGGACATGGTTCTGGATTACGTACTGCGCTCGACAACTATAATGCTCCCATGCTTCTTTCAATTTTAATGTAGAATCAGCAAATCCCCAAATTTTCGCGCGTGACCTTCGGTCGCGCCAGCCTTCTATCTCGAGCCACTGGTTTGCTTTCGCTCTCTTTCATACCCAGTCTTACACCAGACTTCTATGATGCCCCGTGCCTAACTGATTTTTTAGGTGAAATCCGTTAATCTGCCGATTTTAGCACGCGACCTACGGTCACGTCAAAGCCGCTCTGCCATCAGGAAATTATCCTGGATTACGTCATGCGCCAGACAACTATGATGCCCCATGCCTCTTTAAATTTTAATGTAGAATCAGCAAATCCCCGAATGGTCGCGCCAGCCTCCGAGCCACAAGTTTGTATCCGCCTTCTTTCGTACCCTGCCTTGGACCAGAGCTCAACGATGTCCCGTACCTACCTGAATTTTTATGGGAAATCCGTTAATGCACCGATTTTAGCAGGCGACCTATTGTCGCGTTAAGGCCGCTTTGCCATCAGGAAATTGTTCTGGATTACGCCCTGCGCCAGACAACTATGATGCCCCCATGCCTCTTTCAATTTTAATATAGAATCTGTAAATCCCCGAATTGTCGCAGGCGTCCAGCCGCGGGATTTTGGCCGCGGTTTTGGTTAAATAAATTATTTAATAATCACAAGGATATTACAGAGATAAGATTTGCCTTTTACAGTGTGTTAATTAGTTTCGGAGATATTTCAAAATTTCTAAAAAATATAACACTGCCGCTATATCGTCCAAATTATGTTGACCTCCTCCGTGTTATGTTATACGTACTGAATAGGGGTCATTTTGGTACTGATATTCTTTGAGAATTCAATCTTTGAACTTTTCTTTCAATTTATTTGGCATGGCAGACCATGTTTATATAATACACGAAAAAGTTTGTTCGTTTGTTTAAACGGGCTAATCTCTAGATCTGCATGTCGAATTATTTTGTTTATTATGAAAGCTAGACTCAAAAGTGAAACAGACTATTTAATACAAGCTATACACATCAGTTTGCCATAAATACATATTGTTAATGTACTGTAATATCGTACAATGTTTAACAAAAATGTAGATCTTTAGTACACGGGACGGAATGGAGGATATTGCTTCACGGGAAACTATAAAAAAATTAAATTGAGAGGGGTAGCGGGGAAAGAGCACACTTTATATGAATGTCTGTTTTTAAAATTAAACGGGTACCTAAGAGGTTTTCACGCGGACGAAGTCGCGGGCGACTGCTAGTTGTCCTATAATATATTTATTTCTTTATAAATGCTTTTTGTTACAAAGAAAATTTGAAGACAAAAGTGTGATTATTTCTATTTTTTTTATCGACTACAAGTTGGCCCTTAACTGCTATCACACCTGATGTTAAGTGATGATGCAATCGTTAGCTAATGAAACCAATGTGGATATCATTGCACTAAGCGAGACACGACTAAGCAACAATCATGTCTTCGCAGCGCCAGGATTCACTATCTATAGAAAGGATAACAACATGAACGGTCGTGGACAGGGGGTCGCTTTGTTAGTTAAGTCTGATATTGACCATATACCAATAAATATATCTGAAACAAATAACTTAGAATGCGTAGGTATAAAAATAAAATTAAATGGCAAATACGTTGCTGTTGTTTCAGCGTACCAATCACCCAATTTGAGATTACTTGAGGATGATCTAGACATTGTACTGAATGTTGAACACAGAAGTCTTATCATGGGTGATTTTAATACAAAACACGTGTATTGGAATTGTTCTAACAATAACCTGCACGGTACTACACTTTACGAACACATGTTCGTAAATGAATTTGATGTCCTTGCTCCTCCTGAACCTACCTTGATTCATTATCATGGTAATTACACACCGTCCACGCCTGATATCGTTTTAGTTAAAAATGTGCATGACATAAGTTACCTAAAAACACTAACATGCTTGTCTTCCAATCATTTACCAGTCCTATTTAGAGTAAACCAAGCAGTACATCGTAAAACCTACCTTAAATATAACTACTCAAAGGCTGATTGGAATAGTTTTAAACATTATATTGACAGCAATATAATTCTATCTCCTCGTATTTTCAATACCTGTGACGATATCGATGACTCCATCAATCATTTAACAACCCTTATTGATCATGCCTGCACTATCTTTATTCCCCGTATTAAAATAAACACACATAACAATAATTTACCGCGAAATATTAAAAAACTTATACGCAAAAAGAACTACTTACATAGAACTGCATTAAAGGAAACTAAAAATGATGTCAAAAAAATAATCCTGTCTGAAGTATATATTCTCCAACAAATTATTAACAGTAAAATCAAACATAACAATGACGTTAAATGGCAATTAAAACTCTCTAAAATCGATAATGCTACTTCTGAACTATGGCGTACAACCAAATCCCTGAGGAGTAATAATGCTTCAATCCCGCCGTTGAAATGTCCTAGTGGAAATTTAGCCATAACTGAGCTGGAAAAGTGCGAAGTATTGGCTGATGCATTTCTTAATAATATGAAGCTCACCAATGACTGGTGTAGCGATGTTGAGACTGAGCTGAAAGTTCAAAGTTCTCTCACTAAACTTGATTCAGTTAGTGCCCTAGACTACTCGAATTTACAGCTGGCAACGCCTAGTGAAGTTCTCTCATTAATCAAAAAACTCAAGCCGAGAAAAGCCCCTGGGGTGGACAATATCTGTAATGCTATCATTAAAAATTTATCTTATAAAGCGATCGTGTACTTAACTAAAATATTTAACGGTTGCCTCATTAATAAATATTATCCGCCTATTTGGAAAACCGCGAAAATCATTGCAATTAAGAAACCAGGCAAAGATGAAACCTTTCCATCTAACTATCGCCCCATAAGCTTGTTACCATCATTTGGCAAGCTTCTTGAGATAATTATATACACTAGGCTATTAAAAACTGTGAATCATGCCATTATCCCTGAACAGTTTGGATTTCGTCAAGGGCACTCAACTTTGCATCAACTAGCTAGAGTAACCGAATACATTGCGTTAAATCTCAACCAAAAAAAGTCAACTGGTATGATTTTATTAGACGTAGAGAAAGCATTTGACTCCGTCTGGCATCATGGATTGTTGCATAAGCTTCTAATACCGGAGTATAACATTCCTGTGGGACTTGTTTGCCTTATTAAATCGTATCTAACTGAACGTTCATTTCGTGTACATATAGGAGACATATCATCACTTCACCGCTTTATTCCTAGCGGGGTTCCTCAAGGGTCCGTATTAGGTCCCCTCCTGTTTTTGATATACTTAAATGACATCCCAAAACAGCCATACACTCATATTGCAGGCTTTGCTGACGATGTGGCCAACTACACATCGTCCGATGATATAGATCTCATTATCTCTCGTTTGCAACTTTCGCTTGATCTACTTTGTTCATATTACAACAAATGGAAACTAAAATTAAATGCATCAAAAACAGAAGCTATTATGTTTACTAATAAACGTTCATTGCCTACTAAATTTTTAACAATTAATGACTTCTCTATCCCATGGAGCAAATCTGTTAAATATCTTGGCTTATATTTAGACCATAAAATTAACTGGACTGAAAACACCAAATATTTCAAACTAAAGGGTGTGAAAGCCCTCAATGCCCTTAGCCCAATCCTAAACCGTAAAAGTAATTTAAGTCCGGCTACAAAAATAAAAATTTATTCGTCACTCATACGGCCATGTATAACTTATGCAGCACCTATCTGGAGTAGCACTTGTGAAACTAATTATAAAAGTCTTCAAGTAGTCCAAAATAAAGCCCTTAAAATTGCGTACAACACACCATTCAAAACTAACCTAAAAAAATTGCATCTCCATATCAAATTTCCATTCATTAAAGATTTTGTATTAAAACAGACTCATAAATTCTATCTCATTAAAAACCCTACAAACCCTAATAAATTAATTTCTGAATTGGGTAAATCGCATTCTAAGTTACGGCTCGATAAATATGGTCGATATAAGTTTCCCCATCACTACGTATTCACCGACCGGTGACGTA
Source organism: Mycalesis mineus (assembly GCA_034621355.1). Taxonomy (NCBI): domain Eukaryota; kingdom Metazoa; phylum Arthropoda; class Insecta; order Lepidoptera; family Nymphalidae; genus Mycalesis; species Mycalesis mineus. The sequence continues at coordinate 14,306,580 of CM067892.1, forward strand.
GGCGAAGCGACGTTCTGCCCGCCCGATGCAACGGCGACAAACTACCCGCAACAGTTAAATGTTAACTTAAATATTATTCATTAATATGTAATCAGTACTATTATTTAACTATATGTTTTCTACTGTTATAATGTTAAGGCTGTTCTGTTTTGTGCTAGCTTATTATCATTTAAATATTTGATGTAACAATACTGTGACGTGAAACCTAATTATACCTAATATATGAAACGAAATAGATACAACCATAAATATCGTGGATAATTATGACTCAATATTTTGTAAAGGCGTGTCAGCCTGCTAAATGTTTAAGTCCCATACAATAATAATGTATCTTTAGCTATAAGAATACGTTATTTAAACTTGTATTTCATTGTATCTTTGAAATAAAAAAAAAAAAAAATAATATAAAAAAAAAAAAATCGTTTATGGAAGCGGGCTAACTTGTTAGGAGTAGAATCACATCCGCACCTCTAGCGGTTTCTACATGACATCGTACCGGAATGCTAAATCGCTTGGCGGTAATTATTTATTAAAGTTTTCAGTCTAGCGTACCTTTTTCGATTACGCAACGCAAAATAGTCTTGTTCTGAAAAATATTCGCCTGTATCGCGGAGGCGCTGCGGGCGGTTAATTACTGCTGAATATTTATTGGTCGTTTGAATACATCGCTCGCGGCGACTAAAGGCAGGCGTCCATATATAAGCGTCGTGAGTATTGGACATCGGATCAAACTGATCACAGTATCCTTTGTATAGGAAATCATAAACGTGCGTCCTCAGATCCGAGTTGTACGGGTCGCACGACAATGCGATGCGTGCCGATGACGTCACACGTCATTCGTCGTTAATTGTTGGTAGTAGCATCGGCAATCCCGATAGCCCCTGATACCACAGAATACACAATAGTACAAGTACCTACTGATAATCTGCTTAATGCGATGCGTCCGATACTTCCGCTGCATAAACGTGGACTCCTACCTTAAGCCAACAATTTGTTTTTTATCTATTTGCCCATTGTTACTTTTCAGTTAACAACATAATTAATTGTTTTACAAGTTGAAACTGATATTTATAAAGTAAACTAACTATTATATGAAAAAGATTCGTGGAATCAACCAGCCAACCTTTTTTAACCGACGAAAAAAAAACGGAGGTTGTCAATTCGACACGTAGGTATATATTTTTTTTTATGTATGACCACGCATAAGTTTTTACAGAGTTGTCCGATTTTGATAATTCTTTTTTTAATAGAAAGGGCACACTTCCAAGGTAGTCCCATTTCATCATGTTAGGATCTGATGATGATATCCTGGGAAAATTGAAGGAACTCTTCAAATTGTATAGGCACACTTGCAGCGATTTCGGTTTTTGTGTAAGTATCGGTAGCTTTTTGGCTACAAGTGCCATATAATATACTATGACAGTATAGTACGAGTTCGTTACGTGGCGATGAATCACTAAAAAGTAAGAAATAAAATTTTTTAACAAAAAATAGAACCGACTCAAAACGCACTAAAAAGTAAAAAATAACTGTGTCATTTAGTTGCTTTAATTTACTTAAGCATATCTAGGAGTCGGTGCCAGCCACGGTTTCTACTTTAAGGACATTACCCAGAACCTAAAAATTACTTTACTACGTTAAATAAATGTTCCTTAAACTTGCGCTGGCACCGACTTCATAGATATGCTTAATTATTTTTTTAACACAGTTATTTTTTACTTTTTAGTGCGTTTTGAGCCGGTTCTATTTTTTGTTAAAAAATTTCATGCAAGCTTTTTTACAAGACAGGATAACATAAATTGTAAAATTGAAGCTAAATAAATTGTGACATTTAGTGCGAGTTCGTAGCCGACTGCAGACTGAAGTACCTAAACGGCGACATGTCGCAGCGACACTATAAGTCTCTGTGTATTTAAATGAAATATAATATGTGTATGTATTTGTACGGCTACGAACTCGTCTCCTTTTATTCCTTTTTAAGATTAAAATACTCTAAACACAAAAAAATCTTTTACTACAGCAAAACTCTATAATTCGCCAGCTCTTATAAAATGATGTCAGGAAATAAGAGCATGTTTGCACTGCGGTGTGGACTGCGATGGGCTGCGCTGCGAAGATAAAACGCTTAGGCATCTAGGCAGCAAATAAGACCCCTAAATTAGTATTGGGTTTGATAAAAGCGTAGCCGACAATTTATAAAAGTAACCAGTAACTTGAGGTTATATTTTATTTATAAACATTACAGTTTTAATAGGTAGGTATATTTTGGCTACGAATCTTTACAGTTAAATAAAATTAAAGTGCCTGTTTGCAAATGCTAAAAGAAGTATATATATATATAACTTCTTATGGGAGGGTAAACCGCTTCATCATGTGACGCATTACGGCGCCAGTCTGTCTAGTTTCCCTTTCCTTCAGGCATACGGCAGCGGTAGACAGGCTCCTCCTCTTTCACTAACCCACAGCGCTAACTGGCCGGTAGCTAGTTAACACTTCTGTTCTGACCAAATTTCTAAACGTTCGATTTTGATAGGATTTTTACTCGCAGGTAGCTAATAGGCTTTGGTTACTTATATTTTAATTCCATGCGGACACAGTCGCGGACATCCGATAGTATCTACGAAATAAAAAATAAAGCAATAGATTTGTGAATACCTAGTACAGTAGATGATGATTTCCTCCTTGACGTATCCGCCAAAGGCGACACTTTGGCTCAATGTTTGAAGTGCGCCCGGATATGACTGGCGAATCCACTACTTTTAAAAATCTGGGTGCACGACTCGCAGAATAACTGACCACTACTGTTGCACTAATAGGCATAATAACGCTTGGCCTAGTCTTCCGAACGTGCCGTTGTGCGTCAAAACATAATCATCAGTCCATTTGCACGGTCCACCATAATGATAGTCTTTCTCCTTATAAGAGAGGAGTTTAAATGCTTGTTTGATACCAACCACGCTCCATTAAGCAGTATCGTACTACATAAATGTCTGAAAGTCCCAAATTCAAACATCATAATTAGTTATATTTTGCTAGTCAAACGTTCATTAACAAAACCTTCAACCGTATTAATATAATATAGGGCGGTAGATAGATGTATTTGAAAATGTCAATGTTAGGGGATTCGCTTCGACTGCACGAGGGAGATAAGTAGCTTAGGTGGCTGGCTGGCTTTGCCATGGCAACGATGGCGGCTGCACGTCATAATAAATTTCATTTAGATTGGCGCAATGCCAGTCTAAACTTTTATTCCGCTCCCAAAAATCAATTAGCTAAAAGTTGCTCAGCTAATACCCCTTCCATTGGTAATTGCGATACGCAATTTTAGAGTTTTGATCATAGTAGAAGAAGAAGAAGAAACACTTTATTGCACATAAAAACATGAAAAAAAAGGATTCAAATAAACATGCAAAGGCGCCCTAATTGCTAGAAGCAATCTCTTACAGGCAACCTATTGAAAGGACATTTGAGTATCATAAGCGGGGTGGTGCAATGAGAAGAAATTACTTAAAATTATTATAAATATAATATTTGAAAAAAAAAAAATTACATAAAAAAGTAAACATAATATATAAATGTATACAAACAGTATCAATAAACATAAAAAAATACATATAATTATTTTCTATTTAACGACAAATAGTAAAGAGACATAGCTATTATATTGGCATTATTGGCCCACTGCGGGCTTCTCTACTTATAGGAGATGAGATATAAAGCTTAGACTGGTGGGTATATTCTACTGCAGTTCGGGTTGGCGGGCGTAGAGTAATGGACGTTGGATTATAGGTATGACCATCTCTTTTAGTTGTTAATGACAAAGATCGTTATACCTCGACTGACGGTGGGGACTTATCTGTTCTCAGGTGATATAAATATAACATTTAAACAAAAGATTTTAAATTAATTTATAAATCCGCACGAACAGTAACAAATCTGCGTGTTAATGTTGGCACGTTTATATTTAAAATACCATTATTAAACCAGGTATGGCGACCTCCGTGACGCAGTGGTATGCGCGGTGGATTTATAAGACGGAGGTCCTGGGTTCGATTCCCGGAAGGCAGATTGAGATTTTTCTTAATTTGGCTGGTGGGAGGTTTTCGCCGTGGCTAGTTACCACCGACAAAGACGTACCGCTAAAAGATTTAGCATTCCGGTACGATGTCGTGTAGAAACCGAAGAGATGTGGATTTCAATCTACTCTTAACAAGTTAGCCCGTTTCCATCTTAGATTGCATCATCACTTAACATTAGGTGTGATAGCAGTCAAGAGCCAACTTGTAGTCAATAAATAAAATTTTTTAACAAAAAATGGAACTGACTCAAAACGCACTAAAAAGTAAAAAATAACTGTGTCATTTAGTTGCTTTAATTTACTTAAGCATATCTATGAAGTCGGTGCCAGCCAAGTTTAAGGAACATTTATTTTACGTAGTAAAGAAGTTTGTGGGTTCTAGGTAACGTCCTTGAAAGTAGAAACCTTGGCTGGCACCGACTCCTAGATATGCTTAAGTAAATTAAAGCAACTAAATGACACAGTTATTTTTTACTTTTTAGTGCGTTTTGAGGTTCATTTTTTGTTAAAAATTTTTATTTCTTACTTTTTAGTGATTTATCGCCACATCACATACTGTACTATACTGTCATAGTATATTATATGGCACTAGTAGCCATAAAGCTACCGATACCGAGTCAAAAACCGAAATCGCTGTAAGCGTGCCTCCAAAATTTGAAGAGTTCCTTCAATTTTCCCAGGATATCATCATCAGATCCTAACATGAGGACAATGGGACCACCTTGGATGTATGCCCTTTCTAATAAAAAAAGAATTATCAAAATCGGACAACACTGTAAAAAGTTATGCGTGGTCATACATAAAAAAAAAAAAAAAAAAAAAACAAATATACGTGTCGAATTGAGAACCTCCTCCGTTTTTGTTCGTCGGTTAAAAAAAGAAGGTAGATATGTAGGTAAACTGCGCTATAAGCTGTTGGCAATGATAGCGAATTTTGGTTCGATTGTCGTACTCCGACAGAGCAATACTAATGATTCGATCTCGCCGCCTCAACTTCAACTTTTAATTGATCCGCCATTATATCGTTTGTGCCGCAACTCGATTGCGCTATCCCTTTTAATTATATCGTCCATCTCTGAAATAAATGATCAAACGAAAATTGATAAAGTTAAATTAAGTTTTCTGGGCTCTTTGTTAAAGATGTTTCTTGTTGTTCTAAATGGTAATGTAGGAGGCATTGAAACCTATTAATCTATTTATTTATTAGCATTTGACTGTCTGAACTTTTGTCTTAGGTACTAGAGTAGTTAGCGTGTTTCGTTCCGAGCGTAGTTTCGATCCCGTGACATTTATAAGTGCCTAGGATAAACAGACTATGTATTATTCCAGAGTATAATCTATCTCCATCCCAATTTTAAGTCTAATCTGGATGTGAAAAAGTAACAAAAATATACTCACAAACTTTTGCCTTTAGATTAGTATAGTGTGATTGCACATGCATCGCGATTTAGATAGGTAGGTACATATTATAGATTTCTCTTTCGTCACAGCTGTTTTGAAGCTTTTTTTCGTTAGGATTTAAGTATAACATGAGCAGTGCGAGCTACAAATAAAAAACTGGGTAGAAAGGAAACATGGTAACATCACGTTTCGAATGACCCAGTGTTTTACAGGACATGGAGTGTTTATGCAGTACACAACGCGCATAAAAAAAGGGATTATTCCAGTTGTATGTACTGTATAGACCCCAATGACAAGGCCGAACACACTGTATTTTACTGTCCTCGGTTCAGCAGCATAAGAGAACAAGTAAAGACGGAGCTAGGACAGGAACTGAGAGCTGAAGGCCTAGTACAGACCATGTTAGAATCAAGCGATAAATGGGAGCTGATTGCGGAATTTTTAGAAAATATAATCAGGATCAAGGAGAATGATGGAAGACGATAGGTGAAAGAGACTGCGACGTTGGTGGTTGGCCGAAGGGCAGGTACACCAACGTTTTGAAGGTAGGTAGGGTTTTTAGCCGGTAGGAGTCCGCCACTACCACGGAAGGGTGTCCATGAGGATTTTCCCCCCTACAAAAAAAAAAAGTGCGAGGTACAAGATTTTTTCGAATACTTCTTGCGTGTCTTGTGTTGTTTCGTGTTAGAGTAGAATAAAATAAATATATATTTATAGAGAACTTGTTTAAGCCATTGACGACATTAGACCAACTGAACTAATTATTTGATGGGTACATAGAGCCTAGAATAGCATAGAGGCTACCTTTATCTCTATAATATACTCGATGCGATTGTGCATTTTAATTTCAGTTGCGTAGATTTTCGCGAAATTTTTTATTTAGTTTAACAATACGAAAGAAAACCGGATTTCGTAACATTTTTAATTACTTACTTTTAAGTACATGGATTGGTACGAGTACATGCATTTTTAGTACAAAACCTCCGAAAGAAGTGATGTAATTCATATATAAACAAATTAAAAGCAAGAATCCTCAATAATAATAATCGTTGACCTGTGACGACCCAGGGAAAATTTCGTAATTGTACAAAAATCACCCAATAATAAAATATTGAATACAGACGACCAATAAAACGTCTGTTAAACGAAACTCACTGAGGTATAAATATCAAGAGCGACGACCCGAATAGAGTAATAACTTAGCGAGCGGGATAAATGGATAATATGGAGAAATCAATAATTATTTTATTATCGTTATTCATTGGGAATTATACCTTTTTTATACTTACATTAAATTTTTAAGAGAATATGAAGTACAGTCAAATAAATTAAGAACTATAGAGCAAGAAACTGTGATAGCCCGACCCATAAAACACTGTTAAAGACTAAACTTTAAGAAGTGTAGCGAAGAGTCGAGTTAATTGTCTAGCGACTACGGACACGATTTCTTATATTATTATCCCGGAGAACTTTGGTCAATGCATGGTCTGGAACTAAAACCTGCCTTTTCCCACAGCCCAACTTCAACTCATACTGGCCTATCGCACCTACTATACTAAAGCCAAACTCGATTGAGAATGCTTGTCAACTAACAAGGTAGAAAATGCAACACATTTTATGCCTAATAAATTTAAAATTATGTTTTGTTTTTCATAAAATATTATTGAAAAGATATTGAATATATGAATTAGTTTTAAACCTACTAATCTAGTTTATTGTCATGAATTCCTCATAAATAAGTTAACTTAAAAATTAGGTGTAAAATGACTAGTGATTTCTACCTTCATTTTTAATTTGTTTGTTGACAAGCATTCTCAATCGAGTTTGGCTTTAGTATAGATACTTGAGGTAAGAGATTACAAAAGTGCAGCTTCTATAAAATGTACAAAGATCTGGCTATCATAGTGGCGGCCACACAGATTAGATAAATGGAAAAACCACAGTTTTTAACAGAATTTGGTTATTTACTTCTAAGCATAAGACTCGCCCGCATAGTATATGCATCGTTGTTAAGTCGTAATTACATCGGCAAATCTGCTTGGATGCATAATATGAGCTGAAAGTAACGCACTTAATGCAGACGGAAACATAATACGATCACGTATGTAATGCCTAACAAAGTTATGTGAGTAATTTTATGATGCAGTTTCTTGTTTACGTCGTTTTCCAACCTACTAGTTCCTTAAATTTTACTTTTTATAAAGTATCATTTTAATTGTGTTATTAATTTAATTCATGGGCTAGTTTGTTGCGATAAGTTTCTATGCCATTTCTGATATGATACGTGCTTCATCTTTGTTAAGACTAGCTAATGCCCGCAACTTTGTTTGCCTGAATTTAGAATGCATATGCATGCATAGCATATACATTGTATTAATCTAAGTTATAATCTCGACTAATAAGTATGTATTTACATTCCAATTTACAGCAACTTCGGTTTGGTAAGTAATTGCGGCGCAAAGGAGTTAAAACATACACTCACTTAAACTTTCGTCTTTATAATATCAGTGTTAGTGTAATAGTTAATTTCAGTCATGTTTTTATTTGGCAACATCACGTACATACAAACTAAATAAAAACACAACTAAGCACTTTTTATGCAGAAATATACATAAAGTCACAGATACGGTAGGTAGGTGGGTACTAATGGAAGCAATACTGATTAATCCACCTCCTGCTGGATTAACCAAAGCTGTCGGGTTCGCGAAAATATTGAGCGCGGCAGACACCCGGCCGCCGGTTAATTCGCTCTTGAATATTTATACGCCATTTGAATAAATCGCCCGTCCGATATGATACCGCTTTCTATTTAAGACCTTTTCTTACTACTGGCCAGATAGGGGAGGACGAATTTGGTTAATTACAGCACTATGAAATTAAGATTTCGCCGCACAGCGGCTGGATGGGACGGCGATGTGACGCTGGCACGACGTGAGCCGTTACTAAATAATTAGAGCACACTACACATCACACAGAAAGGTACTCCGAGCGAAGGTTGCGTGTAACATGTTCTATATTAACTCAATAACTCGCACCTTGCCGTCGTCCCGTCTTGTGTGTGGCGAAATCTTACTGTAGAGCTTAGCCGTGTGCTATCCTCCCTCCTTCATCCTTATAACCTCTAAATTATGTTCTTTCTGCTAGTAATGACATCAGCAATATACAAAACATAAACCACAAATACAAATATGTTATTTATAGTATCCTTAACTTAATTATAATCAATTTCCAAAATTGAGAAGTAATTGTACAATAGGTAGGTATAATACTAAAAAACCTGGGCAGAAAGGAAGCACGGCCAAATAACGTTTCGGATGACTCAGGGCTTCACGGGGCATGGGTTTTTGACGTGACAACGTCTTGTAATTCGATAGAGCCGGCTGCACGCACGAAAAAATATGACGTCATGCGTCGTTACCTCGCTTTGAGGCGTTCCATTTAAGGCTGAGAGAGCGCGGAACGAGCGCCGCACATCGGTCTTTGCGTTCGGCAGCGTTCGACATCCGTCTATTAAATATATTAATTTTAAATTAAAAATTAATATATTTATAAATTAATATATTTATTATAAATTTAAAAATACAAATTTATAAAATCAAAATCAATTATTTTATTAATTTAAATTAATATTTATAAAAATATACTTAAATTAAAAATTTTAATAACCAATTAAATGCTACCATTCCACGGCAGAAAGGAAGCACAGCCAAATAACGTTTCGGATGACTCAGTGCTTCACGGGGCATGGGGTCTTTATGCAGTACATCAGACGCATCAAGAAAAGGGACTGCTCCAAATGTATGTACTGTTTAGACCCCAATGATACCGCTGTTGTATCCGCACACTATGTTTTACTGTCTCCGTTTTAACGATGAAAGAGAGGAATTAAGGAAAGAGCTAGGACAGGAATAGAGAGTAGAAAGTTTAATTGAGTGTATGTTGGAATCTATTGAGAAATAGGAGCTGATCGGGAGCTATTTAGAATATATAATGACGACAAAAGAGAAAGATGAAAGACAACAGATGTGAATTGACTGCGACGTTAGTGGTAGGCTGAAAGGCAGGAACACTAACGTTTTGTAGGTAGGTGGGGTTTTTAGCCGGTATAAGTCCGGCACTACCCAAGGGTGTCCATGAGGATTTACCCCCCTAAACTAAAAAAAAAAAAAAGGTATAATACTAAACGCTTTTAGGCCGTTATTCTCTAAGTAGCTGTATGAGCTCGCTGTCGAAATAGTTATCGGGGTTATTGGCAGACGATTTGTCTATTGTTAAATGCAAACATTGTACTATACTATTGGTACCCTCTGCAGAACATGTTCGCGCCTCACTTCTCATATAGCAACCTAGGCAGATATTCTCCTATTAATCGCCTAATAAATAATTATAACCGTCTCGAACACCATGATGTTGACATGTTTCAGGATTCTCTAGAAATCTTTAAGAGGAAAATAAAAAAAAAATAAAAATTGTGATTTTTAATAAAAAAAAATACATTTTAAATTATAATAGCTTAATTAACTTTAATTTTAAATAGTAATTATGTAAGTAGTAATAATTTTTTTGTTTTATAATAATCTATTTGTTAAGTATATATATATTTTATAACTAATGTCACATATTATTTGAAGCCGGAGAAATGAAAATGTTGAATATGCCTGTAAGAAATATCAGTATCAGCACTAGATTTTATGCTCAATTTTTTCGATCGATGTATAATTCTGCCCTTGTTGGCGTATCTCATAAAAAAATAAAAAATAAATAAATAAATAAGTTATATACTCAAACCTATTTTGACACAGGTGCTAAGTATGTGTAGTTAATAATAACCAGCCGTCATTGAAAAAATCTTCTACCCGATTTGAACCGCCTTACTCTAATGCTACAAGTGCTTACACTCAGGAATTTAGCACTTCAGGCAATAATTTAGTAGAGTAAGCAACTTTATAACAGTAATTACTTTTACCATAATGGAAAAAATTAAAAAATAGCTCCCAGCTACGAGGTACAAAAGTAACGTGTGTCTCAAGGCCTGCAGTGTTTAGTCTGTGCAACATTGTAAGCGAGGTTGTGCGTTTACAGAATAGAGCCGCCGATGCAAAGTGTATAGGGTGTCGGAACAAGTCATTATAAGTTAGGCGGCGAGACCGTTTGCGAACGTCGACAGCGAAAGAAAGTACGTTGACAAAAGAGATTTTGCTGTTTTCATTTACTTTCCATTATTCTTTTAACTCGTTTGTCATTCTTTTCACTTGGTCCGACGCGTAAGGAAGAGGAATGACGCTTGTTTATACTTTGTTAGGGCTGCCAGAGATCTAGCTCGTAGATAGCTCACAAGCCTGCGCTCTCAAGTATTTCCATTTCATTCACTGTGACATCAACATCATAATCAGTAGCGGATTGGTTGGCTTTGGATGATAATGTTTGATTATTATTTAAGGTTCACTATCAGATAGATGACCATAGCAACTGGGACGCTTAATGTGCCCTCAGAGGCACGAGGGCGTGACTCCGCCAACCGTAGGTATTAGAATTTTACTGAAAATTTCACAGCCTGTACCATTTCTCAAAATCTAAGTATATAAACGTTGGATGGTATAAACACATTATAATATGGTTGTCAGTGAAATAACAAACATACCTATAGATACTTCAGATTGAAAACTGCAGGACATACTTGACCTGCTTGCTTGACCAGAAAATTAAAAAACTAGCCATGTTGCGGATTAAAAAGAAATCTTCCATTAGCATATTATATAATATGGTTGTCAGTGAAATAACAAACATATAAGTCAGATTGATAACTGCAGGACATACTATATAGCTTGACCAGAAAATTAAAAACTCGCCATGTTGCGGATTAAAAAGAAATCTTGCATTAGCATATTATGCACCTTTTAAAGTTCCTGCCTGCCCTCTGATATGATGGCCTCAATTTAGGTATTTTTACTGTCCTGGTTAGGCTATACCTACCGATAACTCCTAGAAGGCGATAAGCGAGACCAGTTGCAGGACACAGGTAACTAATGCGAAAGATTAGAAATACTTATTCCAAATCTATATGGCGTCGCATGATGTAGAGACGTGTAAACGGTCCAGCCTCTATACAACCAGAGTTTGTAATTTCTAGCAGAGATAAATTTTGCTTTAGATTAAAACATAGGCTAATTTAAATCCTGGTACTCCCTTCACACCGCAACTACAGATCTTACTGAAATATAGGTGGTGTTCCAACATTAATTTTACGGAAAACATTCAAAAGAATTTGATAAAAAGTTTCGTTATATCTGATACAGGTGCCCAAGTTTCCATTGTATTCAAAGATACCTACCTACCTGAAAAAATTGTTAGAAATATATAACGGATACGTCACGAGTAGGAAAGTGTGAACCCCTGGGACATTTTGAATGTAGAAAAGGCGGCCGGATTGGGCCAAGTAAAAATGGCCGACAGGCAGCCCTACATTCACGATGCTAAGTGACTAGGGACTGGGATGGGGCAGAAATAAGAAACATTCAGTGTGCGATTTTTCCGATTGTTGTTTGTAGACGGGAATTTAACTCGCAATTCCTGATAATGCGAAATGTGTGCGAAATCAGAATAAACGACCCTTGGAAAATGTTTTCTCATTCGGGGTGCTTAAATCTCGTTTACGTAATGTATTTTGCGCCATGCTTACTTACATTTTACTTACTTTATTAAGGGATAGGGCGATTCGCGGGACTACAGTTGCGCAAAGTAGTGGAAATTGAAAGAAACAATAATATGGTTTAAAATTAGTACTAATAATTTAATCATGCATAGAAAATATTTAAATTCAAAGTTTACAGGCTGTTTCACATCGTGAAGTTTGTCGGTAAGTACGTAGCGACTCTATCGGACGGCAAAATTAGTCAAAAAGAACCGGCATTGAGGTCGTAAATAGGTAGGTGTAACTAAAGCAATACTGCCCTTTTAACGAAGAGTGCCATAAGTCGAGTTTTTGGACAAATTGACTTTAGACTGTATTACATCTAGTAGTTTCGGTTCTGTTGGTTTATGATAACCAACGAAGATACACACAAAGCAAAAATTAAATCTTTAAACGCAAATATCTCGAAAGTAGTCAAAACCTAGTTATTGCACTCTTCGTTAGGACGGTAGAATAGGCCATGGCATGGCTAGTAACCAGTTATAGCTTTGTGACTGTGTACACCAATAATAAATACAAAATATAGCATACAAATATAGCATAGATTTTAGGGTTTAAGTCGAATCCGAATGTGCGAAAAGTTGCAGCTTGTCAAACCGCGGACTTGAGACGATTGCAATTGAAATACTTCGCCGCTCCTTGCAGCCGCTATTTTTTCATAAGTACCACACTCAATTCGGTGATTAATGTACGTACCTTCCCAGATTGGAACTATTGGGAATAATTTGAATTATATTTCTGGACTTTCATCATCGTATCACAACATACATACTCTCCTTACCTACTTTACATCATATAAAGACAAGAGTTGGTATGTTTCGCCGTATGTAAAACGTCTTATCGGATAGACATATACCCATAAAAGTATATTTAGATATTTATTTTCTAGTCCAGTGCAAATAGCTTTAAAAATAATAAAAATTAAAATAACAAAACATAATTTTAAATTTATTAGGCATAAAATGTATTGCATTTTCTACCTTCATTTTAAATTTGTTTGTTGACATGCATTCTCAATCGAGTTTGGTTTTAGTATAGATATTATATTTCTATAGGTATAAATAATTATAGTATGTAATTAATACCCAATATTACTGGCTCGATGCCAAATTATGGTGTCCCACTACAACTAATTTAAGCTAGATAATCGCGTCGCTATCGTTATTACCGCATTCCCATAATTTCTCATTGCACTGGATTAGGTAAACAAATTAATTTGCAGCTATTATTATGTGTTAACTGCATCGGTTAATGCATTCGCTGCGGTATAAGTATTTATTATAGGTAATTAGGTTAAATTAGTGGTAACCTGTATAAAACTTGAAATCTTTACTTTGAAATACTTTTATTTCACTTTTGACGACCTCCGTGGCGCAGTGGTATACACGGTGGATTTATAAGACGGAGGTCCCGGGTTCGATTCCCGGCGGGGCAGATTGAGATTTTTCTTCATTTGTCTTGGTCTGGCTGGTGGGAGACTTTCGCCGTGGCTAGTTACCACCCTACCGACAAAGACGTATCGCTAAGCGATTTAGCGTTCCGGTACGATGTCGTGTAGAAACCGAAAGGGGTATGGATTTTCGTCCCACTCCCAACAAGTTAGCCCGCTTCCATCTTAGACTGCATCATCACTTAACATCAGGTGTGATAGCAGTCAAGGTCCAACTTGTAGTCGATAAAAAAAAAGAAATATTATTTGTCGGTCTCATTCGTCCAATAGTTACACTATGTAGCTTTAGGTTACAAGGACCCGGGTTCGAGGCCTGACATAAGAATAAAGCCTTTCGTTTACACTAGACATTCCGAGAAAAAATAAAAATCTCAGCATGAAGTTGCAGATTTCACATCCTTGCCTCTGAGAAGACGCTAAGTTAGCGATCACAAAGATTATCATTACATCCTGATCGTAACCAAATTACCCTAAGCCTGCCACCAACCCGCATTGGAGCAGCGTGGTGGATGTAAGTCGGATGGAATATATAAGAAAACCTGGCCTTGTCCCCTAAATAAAATCTTTTGTACAGTTGATACCTATTGGTGTGGTATTGCAATGAGCAGTGAGTTCGACTTGAATGCCATTTATAGTAAACTGGTTCGGTATCTTCTCTATTTGTAAAAGTTAATTAAAGAAACATTTTTAACCATATTTTATTCTATACTAAAGCCAAACTCGATTAAGAATGCTTGTCAACAAACAAATTTAAAATGAAGGTAAAAAATGCAACACATTTTATGTCTAATAAATTTAAATGTATGTTTTGTTTTTTTATAAAATCTTATTTAAAAGTTATTGAATATATTAATTAGTTTTAAGCTTACTAATCTATTTTATTGTCATTAATTCGTCATTAACTAGTCAATTAAAAATTTTTAACAAAAAATAAAAACGCCTTCAAAACGCACTAAAAAGTAAAAAATAACTACGTCATTTACTTACTTTAATTTACTTAACCACATCTATGAAGTCGGTGCCATCCAAGTTTAGGTAAAGACTTTAAAGTAGAAAGCTCGGGTGGCACCGACTGCATAGACGTGATTAAGTAAATTAAAGTAAGTAAATGACGTAGTTATTTTTTACTTTTTAGTGCGTTTTGAAGGCGTTTTTATTTTTTGTTAAAAATTTTTTATTTCATACTTTTTAGTGCTTTATCAACAACGAACATACTAATAAACCTACTCGAACTAAACCATAAGTACCAATATTCACTACCTACTTATAACATTCCGACGTCCCTGCAAAAGTGAATATAAAGTTTAAAGAGTTTCCTCGAGTTTTCGTAGATCATTGGATCATGACTTAGTAAACATTAAACTAACTGGAAACTATAACCTTTCAAACTTCTTATTGAGACATAAATTAATCGAGCCCAATCACAAAGTAGCTACTGTAAACCGTTAAATAGCTCCCTCAACTGTCCTTCTTCTTCATCGCCAGACCCTCAATGACAGTCACAGCCCATCTAAATGTAAAGTTCTCATTGAAACAAATTAATCGAGCCCAAACACAAGGTAGCTACTGTAAAACGTTACGGAGCTCCCTTAACTGTACGTCGTCTTCATCACCAGACCCTCAATGACAGTCACAGCCTTTCCAACAAAAAAAGAATTATCAAAATCGGTTCATAAACGACGAAGTTATGCGCGAACACACATAAAAAAAAAAAAAATATATACGGTCGAATTGAGAAACGCCTTTTTTTTTTGAAGTCGTTTAAAAAAATAGGTGTAAAATGACTAGTGATTTCTACCTTTATTTTTAATTTGTTTGTTGACAATCATTCTCAATCGAGTTTGGCTTTAGTATAGTAGGTATATAGTAGAGAGGTATTATCTTTCACGTACATTTTGCCCTCAAAGGAAAATAGGTTTGTAGAATAAAAAATCAAATCATAAATTAAAAACAGGTACATTTTATTGAAAAAAAAAATATGTACACAGCAAAACAAATAAATAATCTTATGTTGTACAGTTATTAATCTATAAAACATTAATTTCCATGAAATAGAATACTATACATAACTACAGTTACAAGAATATTTACATAATACCGTCTTGAGGGATTGTTATCCTTCCGATATCAATAAACAATATCCATTTAACATTTAATACGATATCTCGGGACACATCTATTTTATAGGACAAATTAAGTGGAATCCCTATATTAAGCATCCGAACACTGAAAGGTTACTCAACATTTAAGTACCACTTATATTTTAATTAAAGATTTTACTTAAACCATTAATATTTTAAGGTGTGCTCAAATGTTAAGTAGCCTTACGGTGCTCGGCCGTAAAATACGTAAATATAAAAACAGTAAAGGCGGAATTACACTTTTAACACGCCGGTGGTTCGATATCACGACAGACGTGATGAGACAAATCAAATTATTAATCTCTTTACTTATATTTCCCGTATAAGAACATCACTTTGGACTGTCTCTCAAGCGCATTATATCTAGCTGAGAGGTTAGTTAAATTGCAACATGAAAGTGACGTTAAAATTTATATTGAGTGAACAAAATAATGTGGCAAATTGATAAACACATACATACGACTCACTCCCATAGGATAGGATATATAATTCCATTTGTCACGGTCCTTGCATACTTCCTCAGCTTCTTCCACTCTCATTAATTCTTTCATACAAGATCGCAGGTTCACCCCTTCCAAAATTTCCGTTCACCCACGCCTCATAAAACTCTTTTGTTAATCTTCTTTCATCCATTCTCTCTACATGTCCAAACCATCTAAGCATCCCTTTCTCAATTTTAGTCACTACATCTTGTTCTGCCGCTGTTCTCTTATCATATTATTGTTATCTCTGCCACTCAGTTTCAATCCACACTTACTCCTCAATACTTTAATATCTACCACGTTTATTTTACTTTTATGCTTCTTCTGCTATACCCAACTTTCAATACCATACATAAATGTGAACACCAGCATAGCTCTATGCACAGCCAGTCTTGCTTTCTGGGACACTTTCTGACTATTCATAAAGGCATATTAATAAATGCGACTATTCAGATTGATTTTTATAAGACCTTGTAGTTAATATCTCTATAAAACTGTTATAGATGGTTAGAGGTAGGTGTAGTAACTGTAGGAGGTTCCAGTGCACAAATCTGTCAGGAGGTCAAAGATAAAAGAAGGGTTAAATACGAGTAAGATTAAATCTGGAGTTGTAACCTGTTTCCGATCGCTCTATTTCTGTTATAAACAAGCACTCGATTCGTATCACAACACGTCGCGTGGTACAAAGTTTGGTGGCGTGTTAAAAGTGTGCACCCAGCCTAAGCTATTAATCCTTGATATAAGTTATTTTCAAAGATCACATAAATTAATTGTACACATAGACATTATCTAACAATGATCGTCAATAACAAATTTCCTATCAAAATTTATTCATGCGTGACATGATCTAATAAATCTAGCTACGATATTTAGAAAAAACATTCATTACCTATTTATTTATTATTATATAATTACTATTATATTATTATTGTGATTAAAAAAGCATTTTATAAATGTTCGATTTATTAAATTAACATACCTTGTACCACATATGGGATAAAACTCTTCAAGTTCATTTAGTTCAATTCTTGGCCTTACAAATAGACGGATTAAATGACTTTTCTCAATATTCTTCATATCACCTAAAATTGCCTAACCGGTATAGAAAACTACCAGTCAAGGTATTTTAGGCTTGTGTGCTCCAAGATTTCGGTTATCATAACCAACGGTTAACATAAGCTAAACGTAAAATTTACTGTTCACGACAACCCGTAAGTAAGATAACCGCCCGGTTTACGTCTACCGGCGTACGGGTTTATTATAAATTTATGTTAACGTTGGTTAAATAAATTTATAGTAAAGTTATCTTAACCGACCCTACGTCCTTAACCGGTGTACGGGTTGTCGTTAACAGTAAATTTTACGTTTAGCTTATGTTAACCGTTGGTTATAATAACCGAAATCTTGGTGAACACAAGCCTTAGAGTTTTATCATTGGTGGTTAAAACTTTGTTGTTTAGTTTCAGACGATAGATTTGTTCAAACATTGTACAATAGATGGCGCTTATAGAACGTCATCGCTTGACGCAATCGGACCATAACTTAACAAAAATCACTTATACCCCATCTTTCGTAAGACAACAAATTTTCACGCACTAAGTGGACTAAAGAGTATTTAATATATAAACAAAGTATATGTCGAGGTACAATCTTGTGATGATTTGTTTATTATCTTACGGTATATATACCTAAAAGATTAATTCTCGAATGTTCACTTATAATCCCTTCTTTATTTATTATTATCACAATTAATTAATATTTTGTTTGTTCAACTTCGATGACGTATATAGAGTATACTCAGTCCGTCGTGACGTTTTCTTTTCGACAGATTCTTTCGAATACCGTTAAATCGAAATTATACGATTTCTATGGTAGTTATTAACATCTTGGTGCCTCGGTTGGGTTCTTATCGAGTTGTCATGAAAAAAAGTAACAACACGTCACGTTAATTTATATGGAATTAAAGCAGCGCCATCTATGTATAACGCAAGAAAACTTAAATTTTTCATATAAAATGACATTACAACTAGTTACGATTTTTCAGTGATACGGTCTACTCACACCAGCTTTACTGATTTTATAAGTAATATAGGCTTACTAAAAAAAAAGATTATTAAAAAACCTGCAGATAATATTATAGTGTAAGAAATAAAGTGCAACAACGGACAGAATATACTTTGATACACTTTCAAAATATAATGAAGAACTATATATCTACTAATGCATGTAGGCCCTAAGTTATTGGTATTATTTATTACATTAATAGTATTGTGATGAATAAAATGTGTTAAAATAATAACTTTTTTAACAAAAAATATATCCTACCTGTAAAAATATATTAAAAAATAATATTGGCATATCACCAACAGAAATAGCTTTTGATTTGTCCAATAAGTGAAACGAAAATGTGCATCGCAAAAATTATTTCAGTGAATTTAAAGCAAATATTCCCAATTTTTATTTATTTATATATATCAGTTTTATAATTTCTACATGCAAAATTACGATTTTAATTTTATTATCATTCGCGTCTAATAATAAAATTAGTAAATATTTAATTTAAAAATTGGGAACCCGAAAGAGTTGCAAAAATAAATGTAAACAGGCCATACGTAACCCTTGGAAAACCTCACCAGAATATTATGCTTCGCCTAATAAGCACAAAACATGATATGCGTTATTTTTATGAATGTTGATATACAATGTTGCTACTAGTGATGGATTAATTGCATTAAATAATTAAAAAATAATATATTTAGTTTGAGTAACATTATTTAGGGCTAACGCTAAAACTCGCGCGGGTGCGCCCTCGCGAGTGTATAATGAAAAATTTGTTTATTTTTTTATGTGCATCATACGTCTAATCGGAACTTTCAGCAGCCCAATGACGAAAAGTCGCTCAGTGAGCGCACTCGCAAAGCCATGCATAAGTCGAGTGACAGTCACGTCGCCAGCAGACGAGCGCACCCTCTAATATCTTCATTGCACTCGATTAGGTGACTTAAAGTCACGGCGACAAAAAATCACAGTGGGCGCCCGGCCTTAGCGTTAGCCCTTAGCATTTAAAATAAATTATAAGTAGGTAAAAAAATTCAATTCTGTGATATTAATTATTAAATAATGTGTACACAAACGGAAGAATACGAAATTATATTGCTAAAGGTGTATTTTGCAAAAATGTCCAGAAAAATCTTCAAAATTATCACGTGACAAGGAAATTGCAAGGTAATAAAATTAACAAAAAAAGCATTAATCACCATCGCTAGTTGCTACTAAGATACTTTTAACAAATTGACATTACTACCGTCTTAATTACTTACATCTATTGAGTCTTTAAAATTATTAACAAAAAAATATCTACAATTTAAATATTACCGCAAACAAGTATAGTACTGTCCCAAATTAAAAATAAATACTGCATTTATTATGTTAAAAATATGTCGCCAGGCCCGTTTTATTGTCAATTATATCTCATCCGCGTTATCTACAATTTAATATGCTCAATATTTTGACTAGAAATCATATTATATTTATTATTTTAAAAAACAAAAAAAAACGTAAAAAATGTACAGGATATTCATATTTATAGCACACTCTTATTATTTTATACATGCCGTTAAAAATTGTACAAAATTGCAATTAAAAATTGTGATATCTCGTATCATTTGCCCCGGGGCTAGACGTCGATGCCCGTACCACGGACGTCAATTATTGTATGTCACCCGACGGCCCAAAAATTTTGACTTTATCCCTAACATGGCCCCGATTACTTTCAATATAACCTAAAAAAGGTAATAAAACCTTTGGACCTAATTAAAAATATAAAACGCGATCTATGCAATTGTTATTGTTCCGAGCTGCTTAATCTTTTTTAAACATCATACTACAAGAGAAACAAATCATTCAACAGAACACCACAGCGAAGCAATCTCGTTTACATAATAAAAATCTGTTTCTGCCACTATGTGAAGAAACAGCGGTTTTGGTGTTCAATATGAAAAACAATAATAATATATAATATTATATACTTCTGTCGTATAGAATCTCTGAATATTTACGCCCTACATTAATCCGACAATAATAAAGCTTAGCCAGATCATCTTAATCTAAATATTATATAATCGCGTCCGTACAAACTGTACATAACATTGACCATACATATACTTGTTTATGAAATAACTAATCATTCCGAAAAGCTAGAATAATTAAACTGCAAGGTTTTTAGACAGTTGCTATTTCGATCTGTTTTCACAATAGCAATTAGCAACTATCCTAAAACATAGTTTCACCAGTCTCTACGGACACGATCTTAGTGATTCAATCACGTGTACTAAACTAGCTGCTAAAATTTCCATCAGTTTCCTATTTTTATTGTAAAACGCCGGAATATACATATTATACACATAAATACAATTGAAATATCCGTAAAAGATTTTTTATTAGAATACACACTGCCACTTCTCTAGCGTATTAAGTCGATATAAATCCTATTACATTCTATCCCTTTATAGTACATGTTCGTTAACTGAAAAGGTTGCCAGATATTGGAATGTGACAGGACATGACATGACACAGACCTGTCATTTGCTTTTACAGACTGTTTATATTTGACAGGCTTTTTACATTTGAGGTAAATGAAAAAAGTTTGGTTTTAGGGGTTGGAATCGGTTAAAAGAAATCTTGACCGAATCGATCCCAATGATTTATGAAGATGCACAATCAGCGACCGAAATCATCTTCACAAAATTAGCGCCAAAAACAGTTAGGTGGACTTATTAAATAGTTTCGCATTCCAAATTTAACCTTTAGTGGATCTGTCTAAGGTTGAATTTGAGTTTTAATGCTAACAGCATTGGTATTAAACTTTAAGCAAAAGCATAATTTTATAAAGATTAGATATAATTTTACTAATGGCTGTAACGTCACCCGGGTCACAGCTGAAAATCAGCGCCGGGTATTGTACTCGACTGCAATGTACGGCATATGCTGAGCTGTACACCCATTCTTATTTGGTGCTACAGACAGACATTGCTTAGTGCAAGATGTTTGTATTGTTTGTAGCACTAAAGATGAATAAACGCTTTTTTTTCTTTCAAACAAAACTTGCTGGTGCGTCCTCTTTTCAATAAGAGATCAATGGTCACTTCTATAACGGCACGATCAAGTGATTTGTGATAAGATGAACTATTGCTCTTTAAGATTTAAGAAGCCCTTGACTACAATGACACCTAATGGTGAGTCATGATGCAATCTAAGATAGAAGCGGAAGCACACACCCCTATCGGTTTCTACACGACATCGTACCGGAACGCTAAATCGCTTGGCGGTACATCTTTGTCGGTAGTGGTAAATAGCCACGGCAAAAGCCGTCAGACGTTAAGTAATCGATCTAATCGATCGATTTTCGGTGTAAATACCTGGCAACCTTGTATATACCGATTAAAATCTGCTGTTAAAACAAGTGCCTTATTTCTTAACAAATGCCATCATAATGTTTCGGGCTTCCATGCTAAATAAATGGGCAGAGTGTTTGACATTGACTATTTATACAATACTATTTGTTACCCGAAGGAATAGGTATATTAATCTAAATGAATATTTAATTTTCCAGACTACGGGTAGTTTAAAAATATTTACAATAAGATTAGAACTCTCGGACTTAGCGACGAAATACTATTATTATTTATTCAACAGTTACTAATATTGATTACGCGTACAGCTACCAATATTTTAATAGGCTTCCTTCTTTACTATTGATAATATAATTTAAGTTAAAAAACCAATCCCGTTAATAATTATGTTAGTGGAATCTCTGTTTACAAGTTCCTTTGAAAAACGACACCAGACTTATTTTATTTGTACATATGATATTATTACAGTTAGACAATGACAGATTTAAATGACAATGACGCGCACAGGTCAGGTGTGTGGTGTGCCTAAGTATGACTAAGTTGCCAGTATAGTCCAGCGATTAAGTTGGTAGTAACTAAGTTGCCAGAATATACCAGTGTCTAAGTTGCCAGTGTATACCAGTAACTAAGTTGCCAGTATATACGCCTGTGAGTATACCAGCGACTAATATTCCAGTAGATGGTAGCAACAAGTTGACCGTATACAGCAAGTTCCCAGAATATACCTATATAGCTTCTATATACCACTAGTAGATGCTAGCAAGTAAGTTCCCATAATTTATTAGCGACTAAGTTGCCAGTAGATACCAGCGGTTAAGTTGCAAGTAGGTATATGTCCGCGACTTGTCAATGTCCTCATCAAATCTGCCATAAGACTCTGACCCTTAGCGGACCGCATCTCATGAACATAATCTACCTTTAATTATTACATTTCAATAATAACACTTAACAAAGAGTAAGCAAAAATAAGCAATGATGAATTATTTTCAAATTAATTGACTTGTCAACGACAATTTGTATGTTTGCAACGACAATTTACATGTAGACGACATAATGGAATCTGCACAAAAAAAAGTGGTCCGCTATGGTTTGAGTTAGGAAAAGATTCTATTTCGGAAAGGAGGTATGACTTTGGTTGCAAAAGTAAGGCGTAACAACTATACTAAAGCCAAATTCGATTGAGAATGCTTGTCAACAAACAAATTTAAAATGAAGGTAGAAAATGCAACACGTTTTATGCCTAATCAATTTAAAATTGTTTAGTTTTTTTTATCAAATCTTATTTAAAAGATATTGAATATATTAATTAGTTTTAAGCTTACTAATCTAATTCATTGTCATGAATTCGTCAATAGCTAGTTAATTAAAAAAAAATAGATGTGAAATGACTAGTTATTTCTACCTTCATTTTAAATTTGTTTGTTGACAAGCATTCTCAATCGAGTTTGGCTTTAGTATAGGAGAGTTTGTGTCTTAAAATGATTAGTTTCAGCAAAGTGGAAACACGTTATTGAATTATCATCATCAATCTGGGAGTTGTTACTGCAGTCCGAATCATATAGTTTAATAATAAGGGCATTGAACCCTTAAAAGTAGCTAAGAACAAAGGAGTAGACAACCTATAATCTATCATTCTCTTACGTATGTATTTGCGATCCACTGCGTTAGTCTCACTCCGAAATAAGTTGAACTACTCTTTTACTTTTGAGGGTACCTTTTATTGCCAATCTATATGGTTCGAACTACAATAGTTACGATTACAAAGCGTATCTGCTACAGATTGGCAGCGAAACTACCCGTCAAGTTCGTCAAATAAAAATCATATTATTCATTTCATAGATATGACTTTGGCAGAAATCAAGACGCGTCGGTTTGTCTCTGGCAATCCAAGTTGAGTTAAACTTTGTTTAAACACACAAACTGTGTTTCTCTTATCACCTACAACCAGCGCCAATTCGTCTTTCCAAAAATTTTATTAAACGACTTAGTATAACATTTAGATGCCCGAAAAACGATTATTATTTTACTACACGATATCGCAGTTGCTATACTTTATTATCAAATGTTAATAAATTGAACAATTCTGTTCAGGTTAGTTAGAGGTTCCTGCCTCGAACTAAATATTAAGATATCAACTACTAAGGCCTGCGTGTATTAAGTTTTCGGTTATCATAACCAACGGTTAACATAAGCTAAACGTAAAATTGACTGTTCACGACAACTCGTGCGTCGGTTAAGGACGTGAGCTCGGTTAAGATAACCGCCCGGTTTACGTCCTTGACCGGCGTACGGGTTGTCGCGAACAGTAAATTTTACGTTTAGCTTATGTTAACCGTTGGTTATGATAACCGAAATCTTTGTCCACACAGGCCTAAATGTGGTAGCAAATGGCTCATTATATGTTTTGTGTATCACGAAACATAATTGTATTACACTAACTCAGTCGACGCTATAAAACGTGTCAAATAAAATCAAATTTAACCAAAGAGACGATATAAAAGACAGTGTAAGAGGGAAAAAGGGATTTACACCTTAACACTCAACTATATTTAATTACGCAAATTCAATTTAAGTACATTTCGAGGTGACTTACATTGACAGTTAACAAATTTAGAATTTGACAAAATAAGTTGACTCGAGACGTACTCAAATTTGATTAACGTTTCAGTATTCCGGCGTCACATATATACACATAGCGTCGATCGAGTAACATGATACAACTATGCTGTAGTGCTATTCTGTGACAAAGCTCGACAGTGTAAGCTTTAAACTCGTATCTATCTCTCTTTGTCAATGCTATCGTGCAAGACAGGGAGAGATGATGACGAGTTTTGTTAAAGAATAGTAGTAGAGGAGCCGAAGATTTTTGGAAATACCGAGCGCGGCAGATAAACATAAGGGAGGATACCATGTTGTTGAATATCTCCACCAAATATGAGCCCTTCATATAGGAGTGAATGTTCAGGGCAATCCATTAAAATATTAAAATTTGTAGATCATCAGAAATAAACAAAACCTTTAGATTAGGATAACATTAGTTGGGTGTGAGCTAAAGCGAGCATTTCGTAAATCTGACGATTTGCGAAATTACAGGAGTGAGAAGGATACAAAGTTTTTTTTTTATCGACTACAAGTTGGCCCTTGACTGCTATCACACCTGATGTTAAGTGATGATGCAGTCTAAGATGGAAGCGGGCTAACTTGTTAGGAGTGGGACGAAAATCCACACCCTTTCGGTTTCTACACGACATCGTACCGGAACGCTAAATTGCTTGGTAATACGTCTTTGTCGGTAGGGTGGTAACTAGCCACGGCGAAAGCCTCCCACCAGCCAGACCAAGACAAATTAAGAAAAATCTGAATGCACATTTTAAAAAAGGTAGTAAAAACCTACTCTGCCTGAATCTGACGTTTTTGTTGAGTATTCCCAAAGATGACCCGCCCCTATATAAGGGGCTCAGAGATATTCAACAACATGGAAGGTATCTTCCCTTGTGATTATCTGCCGCGTTCGAGCATTTCCAAACATCTCCACTTGGACTCCTCTACTATAGCATAGCAGTGGACTTTCCGAATAGTTCTATTAGTTACCTACAATTTATCATATTATTGTCATCGAGAGCTCCGCAGTCGAGTGCCGTCGACTTTGGCCGGGTTCTTCTTGTGTTTCTTGAGCTTGTGATGCGATTTGTTCCGTTTCGGGGTTTCTGAGATGTCTGTGACGTCATCCGCAACATCCTCCGGCTCGTTTGTCTCCGTCTTTTTGTCTAACTCCGCCATGGCTTCCTGTATCGCGTTCTCTAGGAGTGTATTTAGTTTTCGGCTCCTGCGTAAAACGTATAAATCCTTTAGAAAGTTTATGCAAAACTACCACGACTTTGTAGATGTGGCTTAATTTGAAACAGGCTTGCCTAAAATATCCCAATTATCAAGCCTTTTGTCAAAACATTGGATTTTTGTCGAAGTTGTCATAATTAAAAAAATTTAAAGACTTAATTTGTTAGGCCTCCCTTTATATCTGGTGTTATATGGGCCGCTGCATATCTGTTGAGGAACAGTGTTATTAATTGGCTTGGAAATTAATCAACTTGAAAACTAAACCCTGAGAAGCAACAATAGCGTAAGTGGTAACTATTTTTAAACTCCACTTAAATTCCAGCAATGTCAATCATTATCCCCTTGTCCATATATCAATCATATATTACGACAATTGTTTGAAAGACTACGCCGCACTTCGCCAGATATATAGCGGCCCTTAGACCATGCCGCGTTTTGTAACCATATTTCACTTTATTAGAATAAAGTCTCATTACAAACGCAAGAAAGTTTTGATTGATTTTGAGGGTAGATAAAAATTATTATTTTCGAAAAATTGGAAGTTAATGACTTTTAGAGAAATATTTTAGTATCATAAAATCTCGAAATTTTCCAATAATCGTTTAATTTAAAACACATATATTACTAATAAAGCTAATAAAATAGATGTCTGTAGAGTATTTAAACTATAGAAGGAAATCATCAAAAAATACCTAATTATATTTCTTTGGGTTGGGTTAATATTTATATATATTTTAACATAATTATTTAATGAATAAAAATGATTCACAATTCACGACAGGTAATGCAGTAATGTCTTAACACTTCCGGTGTATTTTAGTTGAACAGTAAAAATAACATAATTGTTTTATTATATTTTTGACAGACAATAGAATTAAAGATGAAAATCGGATACCTCAAATATCGTCAGCAGAGAGGGAAAACTACATATTACAATTTATAAGATATAATAACAAATAAAATTATGAATGAACTAATCAAATTTCATTAGTTAGATGAACTTTGAAGGCCAAGAAAAGAAAAAAATCTCGTACTGTGTTGTGTAAACAGAGGTTCAAAAAAACGAATATCCGCATAAAAACTTGTTAACTGGTTTGATATTTTCTCCTATAAAAATATTTAAATAAAAATAGAACCGACTCAACGCACTAAAAAGTAAAAAATAACTGTGTCATTTAGTTGCTTCAATTTACTTAAGCATATCTAGGAGTCGGTGCCAGGCAAGTTTAAGGAACATTTATTTGACGTGGTAAAGCAGTTTGTGGGTTCTAGGTAACGTCCTTAAAGTAGAAACCTGGGCTGGCACCGACTCCTAGATATGGTTAAGTAAATTAAAGCAACTAAATGATAGTTATTTTTTACTTTTTAGTGCGTTGAGTCGGTTATATTTTTATTTAAATATTTTTATTTCTTACTTTTTAGTGATTTATAGCCACGTAACGTACTCGTACTATTATACTGTCATAGTATATTATACGGCACTAGTTAAAAAAGCTACCGATACCGAGACAAAAACCGAAATCGCTGTAAGCGAGCCTCCAAAATTTGAAGAGTTCTTTCAATTTCTCCAGGAGATCCTAACATGATGAAAATGGGACCACCTTGGATGTATGCCCTTTCTAATAAAAAAAGAATTATCAAAATCGGACATCTCTGTAAAAAGTTATGCGTGGTCATACATAAAAAAAAATACGTGTCGAATTGAGAACCTCCTCCGTTTTATTTCGTCGGTTAAAAAACTGGCATAATTATTTGCAAATGAATGAGGAAACATCTTTAATTTTAAACCTTTTATCGTTTGGTAGTTCAGTAATTAAAAATAAAGACACTATGGGTCCGCACGGGATCGCTTTCACAGAATACTGATCGTTTGCAATATACACTTAATAAAGTGATCCAACTTTTTGATCAAATAATTATTAAATTATTTGATGAAACAGTTGGATCACTTCGGTTGCACTATACATAGGCGTTGGTTTCCAACTTACTCAGGTAGATATGAGCCACCTATCCGACCCGAGTCCACCCGAATGTGTCGGAATAAAGTCTTATCACAGGTTTTTGGAACTCGACGGGGGTTGGCCCCTTTCGCTCAGACCTTGGAACTCGCGATAAGGAACTTCGAAAGTACTGTTTAAAATTAATAAAATAATTTTCCCTCTTCGCAGACGACATCAAACTCTACACAGAAAGAAAGTTTGATAAATCCGTGTCAAAAAACGTCGACTCACTTCCTATGTCGCATTCTTGCAGCGTGATGAGCTTCGAGGCCTTCGCAGAGCGTCAGCAGTCTCGAGTGTTCCACCTCCCCTGGGGAGCGGTCCCCAAACCAGCGCACACTCCACTTGGTGTCCGAGACCCTCGCCTCCAACTTGCCGGGCCAAGATGCGTAACCTTTGACTGGACCCCAAACCAGATCCCCGACTTCCAGCCTGCGCATGGACTTATCGCTCGACCCGTCCTGCGATTTGTCGTCCGACTCGTCCTCGCTCTTCGAATCTACCGAGCGAAGTCACTTTTAACTTCCGATTGTTATAATGTGCATCCAACACCGATCCCATCACCATTTACTTTAAAACTAAGCAAGTGAAGATAAATATGACCATATCAAAAATTCCTTATTTTAAAAGAAGCACCTGGTTTTGAGAATTATACGTTTTCTAAAAATAAAACCTAGCTGTATTATTAGCTCCCAACCCGTAACTCAATGCTTACAAAATATCATGATAATCATTTTCCGAGATAAAATACTGCCCGTTTAAAATTATTAGATTTCTATTTCTGCAAATGACACTTGTTATTAGGTACATGTAAAATTTTGTTTCATCACATGTTAGTTATATGAATTTTTGATTGGTATATTGTTCTTCCCCGATACAGTCACTTACATGATAATTTTTATCAAAATTCTTGATTATCATTAGTTGCACATTCTAAATCAAAAAATCAAAATTAATTATTATAAAGCTGATTATTAAAGTAAAAATAGATTAAAGATCGTTAAAACTTCGTAGCACTATAACTGGTTTTAGAGCAAAATGCTCATTTTGATAATTTTCGTTTTAACAACTGGATAAGCACTTAAATCAAGAATTGTAATAAAAAATATCAACATTATCACATCATTTTTCACAAAAAGTAATTTATTCAGTCATTAATCATATCTCATAAATAAAAAATGTCGAAAGATCTCAACGTCTCAAAATTCATGATTCAATTGATTTCAATTTGAGAATATTGCGTAAGCTAAGAGAGCAATGACATTTGAATGTAAGCCGTTTTGCGGTAAGTGGATTAGGCACAGTAATTTACAAACACAATTTCAAATTATCTATTTTGAAAATTCTCTTAGATAATAAAAGCTGCTGGCAGAGGAAAAACATCTTTTTAGTAAGATTTATCAACAGTATACTCTAAAGGAATTTATCTTTTCTGAGCATGATTTGAACATAGTGTGTATTGTATATTTGCTTTAAATATTTTTGATAAAATATGAGTTTCAGTATAAGGAAAGGGTGAAGAAAGTCTTAAGAATTCAAATTATGAGGAATATTTGGGAAGTTATAAACTTAATAAAAACATAGATATTAAGAAACTTTCAATGTTATTTTAAAAGCTCCTGAAACTAGTTTGAAAATACAAAACAATATATTAGTTTTAATTGAAAATCACACACAGAACGGGGCAGTATAAAAGTATAAGTTCGTTAAGGATATTTTCACAATTTTTGAAAAACAAAACGCAAGAACGATTCAGTTTAAATTTACGTACAGTCATAAAGGGCAATTATAATATCGCGTGCAAGTGTTCATCATATCGCGTGCGCAAAGGATATTTTTCCCACCTGCCAGTAGAAAGGGTTACACAGGTAACATGAAAAAAGTGCTTTTACTTACAATGATGGACAGATAGAATGATGGCTTTACAATGATGCGTTAGTAATGTATCCCAATGTGTGAGCCAATTGTTTTGTTACTTCAACGGTGCAATGGAAAGCGACAGAAAGCCATCGCGAGCGTACCTCGCTATCTGATTAGTTTCCAGTACACCTTAATGAACAGCTGTATCTTGTATTAACCCAACCAAAAGAAAACCAATGACCAATAATATCGCATTATGTAGAAGCTGAAATATACCACAATATACATAAGTACCGTACTCGCTGGACGTAACATACGTTTACCATATGAACAAAACCTTGTCGCATAAACGGCAGCTTAGGGCAAGACCACAACTTTAGGCACTGATACAAGTATCGTCAAAACACTGACTTTAGCCATATTTACTTTCTACGATCGTAAACGCTATAAAAAACAAAATATATGGAAATGACCTTTCGAATCGATATGACTTGCGATGATTTCTATACATTTATTTTCTATTGCATTTACGATCTCAGAAAAATAACATAGCAAAAGTCTCAGATATAAAAAAGTATAAAACAGCGGATCGCGGCTCACTATTGCATTTCTATACATAACTTTTTATCGCTTGCCACTGTATGCAGTATGCGACAAGGCCTTGACCTGGTGGTGAAATCAATATGTAGGGCAAAAAATTAGAGGTAGAGGAACAAAATGCCATCTTGAGCCGTCAATCCTAGCCTGTAAGTCTAGGATGCGTCAACGAAAATATCTTGTGCAATCTAAATTCAATGACAAAAGATACCAGACGAAAACACGAGCCGGTCATTTGCTAGTAGCGATGGTAGAAAAACGAACAAACAAAATATTTCTATCTCTTTCTATCGTGATTGTTTGCTATTTACCGCACGAGAAGCGGTTTCAATTCTTAAGTTATTGGTTTCCTAGTTATAAGTATTATTTGTTGTGTTTGTTTTGTTGTACTATTACAACAAATATAGGCTACACCAATTTTTAATTACTTTGTTATAAATTAGATTAAAATTATAAACGTACACTGAAAAACAATTACAATCCGAAGCGGAATCGCGGAAATACGGAGCAAGGTCTTACACTATTTAGAGTGAGGGAGTTTTATGTCTCTTGAAAGTATTAGGGAGTGTTCTCGCAATATAAAAATTTGTATGAAGGTATTATACATAAACATAGGGTATGAAACGTAACTTGCTTGTAACGTAAGATGCTAATGAGAAAATTGTAACACTTTCAAAATATTATATAAAAAATTTGAAAAACTGTACTGTTAAAACATGAATTTATTTTGCATTTCAAAAATAACTGGCAAGTGACTTGGCAGTTAGTTTGTTGACATATGGTATCTCTTCTCGTTGAAGGGACTTTAGTGACATCGCAACGAAAAAGGGGCATTTCTTTCGATTATGCAGCTGCAGGTTGATAATGTCTCTTTCTTTACATGGGATATGTCTATTGAACATCCAAGCATCCTAGGCCTACTGGTTTATACTTTTCTATATTGCAAATACACATTTGTTGGTAAATTTTCGTTTTCGTGTCTGCGTGTAGTAATGAATACGAAAGTTAGTGACATATTATGACCATTCAATCACGTCAGAACGGTTGAACCCATCTCGATGTAATTTGGCATAGATTCATGTTTTATATTTCCACAGAAATAAAAATTTCAAGGGTGCAACCGCATATACTAGGTATTAAAAGGAAAAACTTGATTTAGGTAAGGTAATTCAATTTGGTTTTCCTACCTTTACCTTGACCTTAAGTAACGAGGTAAATCAAACAACAGTTTTATAACAGTTGGGTGTAAACACATATAATAATCAAGTACCTGGTTGACTGAGCTTTTCTCGGTATTTTTTTGGAAATTATACATTTTCTAAAAATAAAATCTTACTAGTTCGATTAATTGCCCCCAAAAAGAAACCCTCTGCATACAAATTTCACGAAAATCATTGTAGCCCTTTCCGAGATGAAGGTTATACAAGAATTGCTCGTTTAGTGGTATTAGATTATTTTTATATTTGTTGCACCGCATGTGGCTTTGCCGAAAGCTGTATACCCTGCGTTTGCTTGCGACGTATGGCGTATCGACAATCCAAAACCAATACAAGACACAACATTAGAATATAATTTAGAATTTTGTTAGCAAGTGACTCAAGCGTGAGATGGTTCTGGACTGATCCTCAATTATATTCAAATCATAACTTAGGACAAATAATTTCTAACGTAACTATGACACTATTAGATGAAGTTCTTTTTTAATGCTACAAATTTAACTTAACTGCAATTTCACCTGGATAAGTTGCAAGCGGACTAACTTGTAACTTGTTAGATACACTTTTCATAAATTTACGTCATGAATTGCATTTTGCGCATTAAGATTTGAATATCGCAGAGAATTAGGGTTCTGTACATATTAGTAGATTCAAGCTTTAGAGTGTTTTAGGGACAGTGCATATTTTGAAGAAAGGAAAGACAGTATTTTTCTAAAGTTGTTACAATTTTGGCAAAGTTTGAAAGACAGTATTTTCGTAAAGTTTTAACAATTTTGGCAAAGTTTACACAAACATTTCTGAGCCGATAGAAACTTCTAGCAGTTTTATTATTAGAAAATAACCTGACAGCATCAAGATATTTAGCTAAATGTAGATAATGTCACTATAATACTTTGTGAACTTTAAATTCATTTACGCGAAGAAATATTTAAAATTTAGTATGTGAAATTACATTCTGAATTAGTACAATATGAGCAAATATTTATGGAAACATGTTCACAGTATTGTCAGTTCAAAGCCAATGAATTCACATTTCCGATCCCACATTTATTTGCATTTAAGCGGTAAAGACAAAGCATTAAAGGTTTGAAGATAACAAGATGAAATATAACCTCTAATAATTTTTAAATAATGCATTAAACGGAAAGACAAAATTTTATACACTGTCATATTTACTAGTTATATAAATATTTATTTTACATATAACCAGTAAGTGGTTGCGAATTGAATTTAAATTGAATTCTATTTTAATTTAATATGCCGCAGAATCACATTTTCGTTTTTAGAAATATCGAAATTCTTATATCCCAGAATCACTTATTTGTAACCTTTTGAATTTTTTATAAATAGATGCAAGTTTGGACAGCGGTAGTTCTGAAATTTTTACATAATTTAAAATTATTAGAGATTTTCTCAAAATTTGGCTGTACATTGTCTACAATCGTCTAATCCATCTTTACATTACCAAAAGAGAATTAAAGGTTTATTAAGCCTTTTTAGTGACCAAGCTGTCGCAACTTTCCTCCCGAATATGAAAAATTTTTGAGTATATTTTTGAAATTAATTATTTTTTTCTGTTTTTGATGGTTATTTCTTTATAAACATTTCAAGTGATAGTAAACAATGTGATGCTAGTATATGAGTGCGAAGCGTAGAAATAGACCAATCAGAATACATCATTTATCTACAGTATGATTGGTCCATTCCTATCACATTAGGGTGAATACTTTAATAAACTATAATAAAACTCACCATTATCGGAACCTAAATGTCTGTCAAACACTTTCTGAATGGATGAACTTTCAGAATTGCTTCCCGAGGGGGAAAAGCGTCTCTGTTTCTCTTGACTCATCGACATATCATAGTCCTTTGGCAATCCGTGGACCATACCGTAGTTGGACCTCATAATTTTATCGTTTCTGTAAGTGGATCCGTCCCCAAAATCATTTTTTCTTTTGTAAGTTTGCGGGCGGTCGTACAGTGTCGACGTCATGGGCAGCACGTGTTGGCTGTTGGACGAGCTCATGCTTTGGTTGTATTGGATCTCGCTCGATTCAACCGAATTGTGCGTACGAGTCATTCGCATCAGTTGTATGTTTGACAACATGTCTGGAATGAGGAAACGTGAACAATGTTAGGTTTTGTAATATCATTTTTTTTCTTGAAATAACAAATTAGTTTTTGTAATGAAATAACAAGTTTCAAGTTGAAACAACTTGAAACTTGTTATTTTCAAGTTGAAAGAATTTTAACTTGAAATAACAAATTAGTTTTTGTAATGTGTTTCAGTTGCTCCTACTTTTCAACCCACCATTGGAATGCAAGCAAGCAGCAGCTTACGATTTTTAGCGTGCTTAAAACAACATTGTCAAGTACCATACAGGATTTAAATGAAGCAGAAATGACTGATGAAATGAGAATGCCACACAATGTATAGGACTTTAACCCACTAATAAAAACATATTGTACAACAATGTATTATGCATCATTTTATTGCATTTTGTTTACTATTTAATATAAATTACAAATAAAAGCTCTAGAACTCGGAGTATTCGATACGAGCCTAACATTGGTTATCATCCATTTCCGTATTGTTGTTCCGTATAGTTGTCACACTGACATTACAGTCGTAAAGCTTCATTAAAAACATTTTTAAATAGGCTTAACGACTCTGGATATTAACCTTTTAGAGCCTATTTTTGATGAAAATACAATAAAAACAGTTTTAATGGCTAGAACCCAGTGCAACAATAAAGATTTAAAATGTGTAAAGAGTGTAAACTAAAAGGAAATATATTAATTACTTTTTTTAACATAATTTTTTTTCCGATGTCCAACAGTAAAAATGACTTATTGTAAAACATTTATAAAATAATAGAATATTTTTAGTATATTTACAATTTGTGGTCTTTCTGGGTTAGGATCTGGCATTCTCCTTTGTTTCTGGCACAGGGCATTTATGGTGGTTAGTGGTAAAAAAAAACTACTAAAAGAGATTTCTTTGATGTTCAAAAGTCATTTCAATCAAGTCAGAAGAGTTGTTAATCATAAATGAATGAAATGCTTACTTTGTTCAGAGTCGGAGCTTATGTCGCTCCTGGGCGTGGGCCAGGCTCGCTCGCGGGACTCCGCCATGTCCTGCTCGCTACTCGACACGCACTGCACCATCGCCTGGAACATTATACCGACTTCTGTTGAAACACCTGCTTCAATAACTAAGCTAACACAACACAACACAAATAAATAAAAAAAATTTTAACAAAAAATAGAACGGACTCAAAACGCACTAAAAAGTAAAAAATAACTGTGTCATTTAGTTTTTAATGATTTATCACGTAACGTACTCGTACTATACTGTCATAATATATTATACGGCACTAGTAGCCAAAAAGCTACCGATACCAAGACAAAAACCGAAATCGCTGTAAGCGTGCCTCCAAAATTTGAAGAGTTCCTTCAATTTCCCCAGGATATCATCATCAGATCCTAACATGATGACCACCTTTGATGTATACCCTTTCTAATAAAAAAGAATTATCAAAATCGGACAACACAGTAAAAAGTTATGCGCGGTCATACATATAAAAAAAAAAATATATACGTGTCGAATTGAGAACCTCCTCAGTTTTGTTTTCGTCGGTTAAAAAAGTAATACTGAAACGTTACACATATCCACTGCTCACTTGACCCAAAAAAATTTCAGCACCGCCCTGATTATTGACTCACAAATAAATGAATATATATGAAACATAAGAGATTTTTATTATTTATATAACGTTTCAGCATTTGGTGATAAGGAAATTTATTTAAAAATTCATAGAGATCACAATGAGCAAGCATACGATATATACGAAATACGTCGTGTACAGTTACGGACACACGTCCAATAGCGCGCAATTAAAAAATACGCTCTTTCGTTGCATTGAGCAAAAGAGAAAGCTATATTTCTGATTTCGCCACTACTGGACGACCAAATATACCATCGCAGATTTTTTTCCTGATACAAGTACACATTGTTTTGTTAAATCTCAATTAGATAAGGGAGCATTTCGACAAAATTTCCCAGGTGGATTTCCAAGAATTTTCCAACAATTATCGTCGTAATCCTAAACCTCCCTCAGGAACTACTCAATCTATTAGTGAAAACCGCATGATAGTTCGTTCAGTAATCTTGAGTTTTTCACGAACAAACGGACAGTCAGGATCGGCGGAGGACTTTGTTTTTTATAATATTTAAGGATACAATAAAATGAACACTTACCGAGGAGTGCATATCCGCGGGCTCCGGCGATTTGGTCGTAGTATCAGCGTAATTTGAAGCCGCGGCGTAGATACGAGGACTCGGGGCCGCATCCAGCGCGCCGAGGGGACTGTGGGTCGTGGTATCAGGAGGAGACCCTCCAGCCGTGTTGGGAGATTTACCCCCTCGCTGGCCCAGAGTCTGCGTGGACACTGAGTGCCTCACACCGCCCAATTCTTGCATTAAACGCGCATATTCCTCCGAAGCATCCGGTTTATCGTTCTTGACCACATGATCGAATGACACAATCTTATCGTCCTTAAAATCCACTTGACTGCTCTCTCCGATCAATTGATTGAACCTTTTAGGATTCGCAACTGGTTTCTGATTGAGTAAAATGTTCGGATCTATACTCAATCGCGAGTTCCCACTCTGCATGTTTATGTTTTGAGGATTGTGAGAGTTGGAAACTAATGTGGTCTGTTGTTGGACTATAGTCGTGTTCTGAACGAATGTGGAATTAGTTCTGTTGTTTGCAGCGGTTATGGGAACTTGTTTGGGTGACAGTGGCACCATTAGTGTTTGACCCATCTGATTGGTCTGAATGAATTCCTGGGTTTGGACGTTTCCCGATCTCATTTGCGGACTCGTGTTGAATACGTTTGGGGGACTCAAATTGGTTAGCAAGGGGCTCAACTGTCCGTTAAAGTTTGGGTTGTTCATCATTACTTGGCTATTCGGTGACAGGAATTGAGCTCCGGGGCTATGCTGCGACTGTATGATTTTGCCTTGCTGATTTTGAGCTCTGATCACAACGCCACTGTTGGTGCCTGTGGTAAATAATCCGGAATTTTGCACTGGGGTCAGTACATTTTGGCCGTTAACAGTTTGCAGTTGAAGCTGCATTGGCATTCCTGTAGAATTATCCTGGATTAAAGCCGTACCATCGGCTGTCATTACCATCCCACCGAGATTCGGTAAAATAAACTGTTGGAATGGAAAGTTTGACATGACGTTATTGGCATTGTTAATCAAATTTACTGGTTGCAGTAAATTGATTTGTTGTGATGGTGATGTATTTGTTATGATCTGCTGTGATGCGAAATTGTTGGTGTTTCCCTGTCCGTTCATCACGATATGCGCCGGTGTGCCCGACTTGCCGGGAACTATGGTCAAGGCTTGCAACATCGGTGTCGGTGATATATTGTTGGTGGGCGATAACTGAAAACCGCGTGGAGAGAATTGTGGACTAGAATTATGTTGTGGGGAAGAGTGATGCACCATTATATTATTGGGATTTTGCTGAGGTGCCGCTATTTGAAGAACACTTGTTATGTTGGGCGTCGGGCTCTTCTTTTTCTTCTTATTCCTTTTCTTTATACTCTCCGGCGACAGCATGGCAACGCCTTGAACGAATCCCTGTCCGCTTTTTACTTCAATCTGCCGCTGATTTTCATTCGTTTGCTGGCCGGGAACAATTCCACTGGTAACGATTTGAGGTAACACAGTATTTTGTTGCACGACTTGCCCATCTACAGCCATCATTGGAGGCTGTATGACGAACGGGGTTGGCAGTGTATTAACCACTACGGTTGGTTGGTTCACTATCGGTTGAACACCGCCAACTGCTGGCACGACTTGACTCACAGAGGAAGTTCCACTGGTGACCACGCCGGACCCCATGGGCGACATTGCCGTTGTGTTCTTTGGGGGCGGCGGTGGCATTTGATTACTGGAGACGAGTATTTGCCCCGTTGAAGAGATCAGAATCTGCCCTGGCGTGGAACAAGCGCGTCTCTGTGGCAATGACGTTGACGGCGCGTAACTAGTTTCCGGTTTAGAGGGGATATTACTTATAACGCTTTGCACCATTTCCAATGGTGATTTTGATATCATGTTTTGCGCAGTTGTACCAGCGATATGAAGCGGGTAGCTTGTTGGTAGATTAACGGAATTTATGAAAGGGTCAGGTTGATTGTTTGGAATAGCGTAGGTTGTAGCCAAGTTGACACTCGGTGGTGGAGGGGGCCTTATGAAATTAGCTTGAGCTGCATTGATCGATGTGGTTGCCGTACTAGCTTTACCGGCTAGAACTGACGTAACGGTGTCTCTGGTAACAGAAAACCCGCTGGCCATTGTAGTAACAAACGTCTGAATATAACAGGCCTGTATGAGAGAATGTGCAGGCCCTCCGCCTAAATGAGGCGGTGGACAGTATCCGGGCATAGTATTCTCTATTCTCTTTTTGGGTTCCATTCTAAAGACTTCTTGAGGATTTCTTAGGCCAGGCTTCACTCCGACCATTGATATGTTATCGACTTCCATTAAATTTTTATTGACATTGTGATTCGATATGAAATGCATCACTTGATTGCCAGACACTTGACCATTGGGCGGTCCGGGAGAATTATACGGATACGTGTGATTGCTCCCTGGTGTCGATGGGTTGCTACTGTAGTTATCTCTACTGGAGCCGGGATTGGAATAAACCGGACTTTGTATGGGGAATGTGCAATTGTTTTGTATCTGCGAATTACTTCCGCTACTGTGAGGAGTGTCCGTACTCCGAGAGCTATTGGAGGGCGTCGGGGAGGGTTCAGGCTGCTGCATCGTCTCGTTAGGTGATACGTTACTCGTGCTGACGATGCCCGCCTGTATCGGCCCACAGTTATCGTTCATCATGATATTCCGCTCAATATAAGTAGATGACGTAACAGGATTGTCATCGAAGACATGCTTCGGACTAGATGTGGTAGGTATCCCACTTTCTAATTCTCTACCGTAAACATTGGGATGTTGTCTCAAAAACTTTGTTCGCATTGGATTTTCCGCTGTATTTATGCAGTTTCCTTTATAAGGTACGTTGCAACCTTTACAGCACTGAGACATGTTGTTTTCAAGACATTTATCTGGAACGAGACTGCTGTCAGGTGTATTATTTGGTGAAGGCGATGGATTTGGAACAACGTTGCTTCTAAATACATTTAGGTTGTCGCCCGGTTTTGTCATAGGCTTACAAATTTTGTCAGGTTGGTTCATAGAATTGCACTGTGCGCTTAAATTGTCAAATTGATTGACATCATACTGGTTGTTCATGCCTACTTGTCTAGATATTGTATTGTTTAGTAAAACTGTCTGTTGTGCTAAGTAACCGTTGGGATCATCCATGAAAGATGGGACATTATTCCTTACGATTTCATCGCAAGGTTTTGATTTGTCCTGTATTTGTCTTATTCCATTATTACCATAAGCAATAGGCTTATTTTCGTTTAGAATAGCTTTTTTCTTTGGTGCTTTGTTACACTTGAGCTTTTTCTTATTCATATCTACATTGGGCCATTGCTGTCCCATCATATTATAATGTTGAGGAAGTGGCGGCACACGGGAGCACATCGATGGGTTCATCATCTGTTCGTTATTAATGAAAGAACCTGACGAAGATGACGAGTCCTCAAAAGTATTAATGCTCGAGTCATCGTAGTCCATATTCTCCAGCCTGTGTAACTTCGGGCTGGGGCACATGAGAGAATTTGAAGGATTCGTATCATTTCTCTTAACTTGCCATGGTGGTGTTTTGGCAGAGTTTGTTTTGACCACGGCTCCATTTTGAATCACTAATTGACCTTGAGGAACATATTGATTTTGAATGGGTTTATTCTGATTTATTTGGTCCGTCGTTTGTGTTTTATAACCCTTCATAACTTCTATCTGTTTCTGATTGCGTTGTATGAATATTTGCTGTTGCTCGTTGATCTTTTGCATAACCTCTGGTGTAAGCGGTTGATTGAGCCCGCAGAATATCTGCGACTCTTCCCTGTGTTGTTGTTTCATAATCTGTGTTTCTTTATCCTCTTCTTTGCTTTCTTCCATGATAATTTGTTGGGGTGTGTTCATTGCAGATTTGACATTCGTGACTTGTTTATTGTACCCCGTATTGACGCCTATAACTTGTCCGTTCGTCCCCAGCACGGGCTGACCGACGTTGATTGTATTATGTACTGGACCGGGTATTGACGGATTAGGTTTCGGGTTAGATTCCATTTCTTGTTGTTGCGTTATCCAACCGCTGCTAACGGTAAGATAATGGGAGCTCCGTTGTACGAGAGTTTCTTGTTTTATATCGTCTTGCACAACGTTAAGCATATTCTGCTGTGTGTAGGGAAGACAGGATTGTACAGTGCCTGCACGTTGAGGCATCGCTCCAGGCGACGCAGTTCGCCTTTGGTCATTATCGGGCTGAAAAAATAACAATTACAACTATTAATACGCAGTTTTCACATATGCTGCTAATAAAACCAACACAAATTGATTACTACTGGGCAAGGTACTCTGTAGAAGTGGGAATATAAAGTTAGACCTACCACGCTGCAGTGATAATGTATGATTTTGTAATGATCAATATCAAATATTGATAATAATGTCCGGTAACGACGGCTCAACATGCTATACAAGGAGCGGGTGTTTAATTTTACAAACCCAACTCAGAGGTCAGAATTTTTAATTAAAATTTCTCAACATTATTCAATAGCCCGACCTAGTATTCGAAACCAAGACATCGTGATTTGGAGCCACACAGGCTAAAACTGGACAAACGCGACAGTCGAGGGAGATTAAATTACTAAAATAAAATTATTATTATAAAAACAAAAACCCGACTGCATAGAAGTTATGAACTGAAAAGAGAAAAACAAGGATCACTATATCTATATAAAATTTTAAATACTTTATATGGTGATGCAAGCGGTTTTTATAATAATAATTTTATTTGAGACTTTTTGTTTTAGTTTATGGTATAGAAATGACTCGGTACACTTTTTGCCATTTTTTGTTAAAACGGCAATATAAACATGATATGTTATTTATATTTTTGAAATGGTCTTTTTACGACCTTTCATTTGATACCCATATTGCTAAGATAAGAGAAAGAAATACACCCCCCCCCTTTTTCCCCCATTTACAGCCACCATTTTGAAATTTTTTTATCCTATGTCACTACCACAATTTTAACGACACCTCACCTGTCAAAATCCGTTCAGTCGTTTAGGCTGTAGCGCGTGCCGAAGAAATGGACATACATACATACATACGCTCGAAAAACATAACCCTCCTTCTGACGCAGTCGGGTAATAAAAATAAAAACATCGAGCACTTCCTTTTTAAAGTAGGTAGAAAATCACAGCTATATTTGATGTGGGTAATAAAAGTGTGGTCGCAGGCTGTTTTTGGCAAGGGTTCAAGTCTTATCGGCGCTATGAATACGTAATACACACCTTGAACTCGTTGAGGGGTCTCTCCCTTTGCACCATCATTTGCGACACGCTCATAGCGGGCATGAAGCCGGGCCGTTTCTTCATTTTCTTCTTTGCAGCCTCAGCGTTCGGTGCTGCAAAGTATACAGACGCATATTTAATCAAAGTGAACTTGGCGGTCTTTAATTGTTAATTTTTTAATTATAATTAAATTCAGCGATAATTGTAATTAAATTCAGTGATAATTTTTACTTTACACTATCTTATACCTACTGCATAAAACTATGTAGTTTAATTTTTTTTTTTTAATGACTACAAGTTGGCCCTTGACTACTACCACACCTGATGTTAAGTGATGATGCAATCTGAGATGGAAGCGGGCTTTACTTGTTAGGAGTAGGATGAAAATCCACATCCTTATCGGTTTCTACACGACATCGTACCGGAACGCTAAATCGCTTGGCGGTACGTTTTTGTCGGTAGGGTGGTAACTAGCCTCGGCGAAAGCCTCCCACCAGCCAGACTAAGACAAATTAAGAAAAATCTCAATCAGCCCCGCCGGGAATCGAACCCAGGACCTCCGCCTTATATATTCACCGCGCATACCACTGCGCCACGGAGGTCGTCAATCATCATAGTTAATATCCTAATATCGACAAAAATTACAAAGAATTGCCAATTATCCGAATTAAATCCGAGCAAATGTATCACCGAACGAATTACCAATCGAAAATTAACAACAAACAAAAATATTATGTATCAAAATAAGATAAACAAAAGCTCGTAACGACTTCAAACGTCAATACGAAAATGACTTAGTTAAAATTCATAACACTAAACCCTCAAGTGAAGTAACTAGAAAACTCTTTTATCTCGAACACATTATCTTAAGAACTGCGCCACTTTCACGAGGTCCATTTCACTTTTCTCAGTGGAGGATCAGAGAAAGGTCGGAGGCGAGCGACCGCGTGACATTCGGCCGATCTCTAGACGTCCTATCAATTTAGACAATGAGATGTTTGCGTACACGGCGGTGTCCTTCAAATTACAAAGGCTGCTGTAAACTCTCATGACACTTTAAAATCCTTGTTGACATACGTTGTTTTGTAGATCATTTTAATTCTGAATCTTGTAGTTTCCACTCTCATTTAATCCATATTATATACATATGAATTGTGTATTAATGCTTTAAGAAACAATTAAATAAAAAATAATTTATATATTACAGTAAAACCTGAAAAACTGTT
This sequence comes from Mycalesis mineus, assembly GCA_034621355.1. NCBI lineage: Eukaryota > Metazoa > Arthropoda > Insecta > Lepidoptera > Nymphalidae > Mycalesis > Mycalesis mineus. The sequence goes on from CM067892.1 coordinate 14,348,481, forward strand.
GCTTGGTTTTGGTTGAAAGATGCAAATCAGAGACCTCTTCGGTCATTCCCAGAGTTCACCGTTTTTGGTTCAATTGGATCAACACTTTTTTTTAACCGACGAAAAAATTCGACACGTATTTTTTTTTTATGTATGACCACGCATAACTTTTTACAGAGTTGTCCGATTTCGATAATTCTTTTTTTATTAGAAAGAGCACATTTCCAAGGTGGTCTCATTTTCACCATGTTAGAATCTGATGATGATGTCCTGGGAAAATTGAAGGAACTCTTCAAATTGTATAGGCACACTTGCAGCGATTTCGGTTTTAGTGTAAGTATCAGTAGCTTTTTGACTACTAGAGTTTTATAATATACTATGACAGTATAGTACGAGTATGTTACGTGGCGATAAATCAGTAAAAAGTAAGAAATAAAATTTTTAACAAAAAATAGAACCGACTGAAAATGCACTAAAAAGTAAAAAATAACTGTGGTATTTAGTTGATTTAATTGACTTAATAAGCATATCTAGGAATCGGAGCCAGCCAAGGTTTCTACTTTAAGGACATTACCTAGAACCCAAAAACTGCTTTACTACGTTAAATAAATGTTCCTTAAACTTGCTGGCACCGACTTCATAGATATGCTTAAGTAAATTAAAGCAACTAAATACCATAGTTATTTTTTACTTTTTAGTGCGTTTTGAGTCGGTTCTATTTTTTGTTATTAATATCTAATCAACTGCCTGAGAAATAGGTCTTAAGCTTTCAAAATGACGATACTTTCGTACAACATTTCATCCCCCCTTTAACCCCTTACAACCCTTTTTTCGCAATTAAAAGTAGCCTATGTCCTTTTTCAGGCTCTAGACTAGTCTAGTAGTAAAGAAGTTTGTGGGTTCTAGGTAACGTCCTTGAAAGTAGAAACTTTGGCTGGCACCGACTCCTAGATATGCTTAAGTAAATTAAAGCAATTAAATGACACAGTTATTTTTTACTTTTTAGTGCGTTTTGAGTCAGTTCTATTTTTTGTTAAAAATTTTTATTTCGTACTTTTTAGTGATTTATCACCACATCCATATCGTACTATACTGTCATAGTATATTATAAGTGCAAAAAGTACCTCTGTCTGTCAAAAACCGAAATCGCTGTAACTCTGCAAAATTGAAGAGTTACTTCAATTTCCCCACAGATAAGTCTAGATCCTAACAAGGACAATAGGCCACCTTTAATTGCTGAAAAAAGGGTTGTAAGGGGTAAAAAGGGGGGATGAAATACAAAAAAAAAAAAAAAAAAAAAAAAAAAAAAAGGAAAAAAATATACGTGTCGAATTGAGAACCTCCTCCGTTTTTTTTCGTCGGTTAATAAATATGACATTCAAAGCTTAGAAAAATATGACATTTAAAGCTTAGAAAAATTAGGCTGCCGTAATAACTAATTCCACGCGGACGAAGTCGCGGGCAAAAGCTAGTAAGTATATAAAAACAAACATCACATATGATCAGAATGCAAAAGAAAACTCATATAATGTTTGGTAACAAGGTATTTAGTATAAAATATTCAACACCATTTCACAAAAACAAATTCGCGATAAGTTCCATTCATAAATAAAACGACCGCAGTGAAAATTCGCTATCATGACGTAACGCAATATCCCTCTTTCAATCAAACAACGCCCTCTCCGCTCTAATAGCCGCAAAAAGCCCTTTGAGGCGAACGATTGTTTAGCTGAATAGCCTCAGAAATACGTATACCATTCGAAAATAAAATAATACTAGTAGACACCCGCGACGTCGCCCGCGAGGAAAATAAAATATTACAAGAACATCGAAAATATGTGACTTTTTAAAAAAAATTATATTAGCTATCCTTAAAGCATATATATATGCCATAGAGAAACTTTTTAAATTCCTGGTAAAGAAGAATCCAACAAACGATCCTTTCATACGTTGCATTGTTTTATCTACAGGCTGCATTTTCAATGAAAGCTCTCAGGCGGTGCGTTACTTCCAACAATATTATCGTCGTATTTGAGCCAATTTACACAAAACCTCAATAAAAATGATATACTAAAACTTCATCTCATCTTCAGAATCTCATTTTGACGACCTACCGTGGCGCAGTGGTATGCGCGGTGGATTTATAAGACGGAGGTCCTGGGTTCGATTCCCGGCGAGGCAAATTGAAATTTTTCTTAATTTGTCTTGGTCTGGCTGGTGGAAGGCTTTCACCGTGGCTAGTTACCACCCTACCGACAAAGACGTTCCGCAAAGCGATTTAGCGTTCCGGTACGATGTCGATCGCGAAAGGGGTGTGGATTTCTTTCTACTCCTAACAAGTTAGACCGCTTCCATCTTAGATTGCATCATCACTTAACATCAGGTGTGATAGCAGTTAAGGGCTAACTTGTAGTCGATGAAAAAAAAAGAAAACGGTCTATTTATTGGAGAAATCCGCATACAGATCCGTCCAGTAGTCATTAGGCGGCGGGGATTTTGATTTATAATGTGTAAATGATAGTGATTATTAAAAATATGCCAAAAATACCCTTTACTTGCCAAACTTTGTGATGGATATGTTGTCTGCTGTGAAATTCCTCTTTTTGAAAGGTACATCTCTGACATTACAAATACAATCATTACTTTAACTGATTTATCCCATTTCAGGTGAGGAGATACCTACCTCGATAGTAAATCATATAGAAACTCAATAAATAAAAGAATTTAAATATGAAATTAAGACATTAAAAATCCTAAACTTGTCCGAAGCTAAGTGAGTGGTGGTAGGAGAATTAAAGATTTTTCGTGTTATTCAGAAAGCTACCACTCCAGCCCTTAGCCACAAAATACTAGATAGGTAATTTGCGTAATAAATGAAAATAATCATACCACAGTGAGGTAAAAAGCTTTAGCGACGCGGCATTGTTAACGGCATTGAATAGACTCTTTATAGACAATTACCTATTAGTTACGTGGACGTGTTAATGAGGTAATTACAGATGATTAGGTACGTAATTAAAACACTTATAGAATAGCAATAGGTAACTAAGTAAACAAAACGAAGACTATGTTTTGTAGAAAGATTTTATGTTAAAAACAACTTACAATTTAATAATTCGATGCTAATTAATCTGCAAATGATACCATGAAATACGTTCTCAGAAACAATTGTTAGTGACAACATTGTCGATTTACACTTTAACAACATTAATAAAGTGATTAGAATGTTTATTGGATACAGATTGAATACAATTCTATGGTGATTTATGGCCACGTATCGTACTCGTACTGTTATATATATTATTCGGCACTAGTAGCCAAAAAGCTACCGATACCGAGACAAAAACCGAAATCGCTGTGCCTCCAAAATTTGAAGAGTTCCTTCAATTTCCCCAGGATATCATCATCAGATCCTAACATAACGACAATGGGACCACCTTGGAAGTATGCCCTTTCTAATAAAAAAAGAATTATCAAAATCGGACAACTCTGTAAAAAGTTATGCGTGGTCATACATAAAAAATAAAAAAAATATAAACGTGTCGCAATGAGAACCTCCGTTTTTTTTTTTTTTGTCGGTTAAAAATATCGTTTGCAAATTAATTCGATATCGCTAAATAGTAAGCTAGCCGAGATATGACGGCGTTATTACGTATATTTTCGCATTATAAGACAGATTTTCTGCATTTTAAATACGAATAACAAATCAAAGAAACATGTTTTATTGAAATATTTCATATCTAGAGTGGCATCGCAAAAAAATAGCTAATAATATAATGTTAAGCAAACGGACTACAGTATTCGCACATTTAGACGACTGACGAACTGCTCTTTATCTAACAACATTAATAAAATGTTCATAATGTATAATATACTTTAAAAAGATCGTTCGTAAATTTGTAATTCGATATCGCTAAATAGTAAGCGAGCCGAGGTATAATGGCGTTATCTATTTGCGCATTATCTGGCAGATTTGCAATTAAAATACGAGTTGTGTGCCGGGGGAACGGGGTGGTCTGCGAGGCGCCAGGGCGGGGGGCGCGAGCCAGATCAATAGTCGGCGGGGTGCGCCCACTGCCGTGCACCGATTGTTTCAAATTACGCCTTTGTTCTACCGCTGATCGAGTCGCCAACGTTTTTGTTTGCCTAAACGGCCTACTTCCTTTACGGTAATTACGCAATCCTGCGGCAGCCTATCCAGCTTCCCAGTTTCCCACTTTGTCCTACTCGAATGTTAATCTATATTAATGGTGTTTTATCAACTTGAGGTTACTTTCTTTTTTTGCGCAACGTTCATGTTAATTATTTTAGGGGCTGTTAACTAAACTTTCGGGTTGCCCACAATTTTTATTCGACTCAATCTTTGAATGTGTTTTTAAGCATGAAATATTAAAAATTTATCATTTTTTGGGAGTGTAACTTTTGATACATAGATGTAATTACGTACTCCCGCAGATTTTCTCCCATAACGTTCTTTCTAAATGGAAAAAGCCTGACTTGTTTTGGCAAACTAATTATGTAACGCCACGGCAGCTTTTTTAAGTTCGTCTAACTCTATTTAAATGGGCTTTTTATCGCACTAAAGTGAGAATTTAAGAAAATTTTGCAAGCATTTATGGGCATCAAGAATTTGAACTACTTTAATGTGATTTGAATAATTTTTTCTACAGCGTTTTCTCGATTAGCCAATATTTGTTCGCGTAAGCTGCCTTTATGGTAATTACACAATCCTGCGGCAGGCTTCCCGGCTTGCCCACTCCAATGTTAATCTATTTTAATGGGCTTTTTATCGCATTAAGCTTAGCGACTTAAGGTTTTTACGAACCATTCTTGACACGCTTTTATGGGCAGTAAGAATTTGGACGAGGCGTAATTTTATGGGATTTGTTTTTTATATTCATTCCTTTTCTTGAAAGACTTCTTTATAGGTCACGCTGTCTTTTATAGTTTTCTAGTACAGTTTATTGGTTGTACTAACGGATTACTTCATTAAGTAAAGAGGGGCTAATTTTAAATTAACCATTGTTTTCAGTCTTCGTTTATAAGAATTGCATACTTTTTTATAAGTTCTAAATAACGTTCAAAATGTTTGCTGTATTAGTCCATTTCAAATAATTTTTTTTCAAGTTGGCTTTTTGACAAGAACTTTGAAAATTTGGAATTTACAAAGTTCTTGTATAAAGTCTTTGTTGTTCTTGTCTTTCTCTTTTAGACTCGTCTGAAACTCAAAACTGAAAAACTCAAGTCTCACATTGACTCTACCGAGGGTGATTCGGAGAGCAAATTCTGCTAAGAGCTGACAAAAAATCAGTTAGCTCTTTTAAAATAAATGTTACCATTTGCATATTTATTATTTGTACCTACTACGTGTTATTCTCCTGTCCAGTATGCAGAATAAAGCGAACCAATTCAGTCTCATTCAATAATTATATTAAGTGTAGTTATACATGTCAAATAAATTCGAGATTACCATATCAAACATATTTTGGTTAAATACTGGAAAGTTTAACACGCTCCTCGCGAAGGGAAAACAACCATTATGGTAATTAGTAACAAAACAATTCCAGGGTGGGTTCTCGTATTTCCTGATTCGTACACTCCAAAGTTGAGATTTCCATTGTGGGCCCGAGGTCTATTTTCTGCGTAGCGTTTTTGATTCTTTGTTATAGAGACGTTTCTGTTATGTAATTTACCTTTTTCCTTATTTCGTTTCGGCGAATTGCTTTAGTAGAGTTTCCACGTTTGTAATTCTGAATATTCAATTTATACTTTTGAACTTAATATGAACAACAACTGAAAAGTTGATTATATAAATTATATTTCTTTTCGTGTTTTATTTATGACATCAATATTATTTTTTTCTATGTTATTTTTTAAATCATTTTCATAATCACCTTAAATATTTTTAAAACGGCCCAAAAGTAGGTTGCGGCTCTTCTTGTGTTAGGATCATAATTTAATTAGCGTTAATCGTATCACAATCGATATATCATATCGTTTTTATTTTTTTAAGTTGGCAACATAATTCTTCGTACAGAATAGTCAACTGTCATTTTGTGATTGGTTAACACAAAAAGTCGGTCGTGATTGGTTAACGCAAACGGTCCTTCTTCCACGTCAAAAAGAGATGTTGTAAGGTTTTTGGTTACGTGGCGCATTCATTGTATTTTCTAATTTTGAAGGAATCGTAACGTTCAATTAGATACTGTTTGTGTTACTTCTGTAATGCAATAAAGTGAATTTATACAAGTTTTAGTATTCCTTGCTACCAACGCTCCCTGCTGCTGAGGTTGATAGATACTTGTTAAAGAGGCGTTTTGAGGCTAAGACCCACCACGTTGCTTTTTGCCTGCGTGCCTGCGATTTTGTATTATGCTTACCTAACAATGTAAGCTCGCCCATATTGTAGTTATAATAATTCTGTCATTTACATCGGAACAGGATTTGACAGAAAGACGGACATAACAAATTAAGTGTGGCCAGTTAAGTTCCGCAAGCACAACCCCTAATCAATTATTGGTATCGTTTAGTCACTATCTATTAATATCTGCCATAACGATTTGATAGGAATGAATAAGATTTGATAAATTTATTTACTTCAAACTGACTAATACGATTTATATAATAAACCGAAAGTCAACTTTCGTATTAAAAATCTAATCGATAGGTCCAAAGTAAGTAGTAGCCAAATTATTAATTCAAATATGATAGGGCTGTGTAAAATAAAAATAAGTAATCTTTTTTTTTTTAATTTAATGAGATTAGATTTTAAAACTTAAAAAAGATATACTTACTAATCTTTTACGGGTAAATCTCCACAAAACCAGACCAGCCATTTCAGATATTAGCCGGAACCGGAAGGCGGAAGACAAACATTGATTTTTTGATGTAAATACCGTATATATTCATATTAGTCAAAACCTGTTAATTTGAAATTACAAACAGACACTTAAATTTTATTTATAGATAGAAAAAGCGTGTTTGTAATAAATATAAAGTCTATAAAATAAATAAAATTCCTCATACCAATTTGATGCCTACGCACAATCTTCGTACAAGCGAGTTTATATAACGGAGTGACTCTTGAGCCTTTCGAATCTGTTGACATAATATCGTGCAACAAAAAAGAAACGGGAAAACTCCCGAGAAAGGGGCTTAGTGGAGTACTTGAAACGATATCGCGCGTATGAAAAAAATAAAAATAAAAACTAGCTAAGTGCGTGTCGTTCCACGCGTAGTGTAGGATTCCGTAGCTGCCCTTTACCGACTTAAAAAGTGTCATAGGTATTATTTTTGAAAAATCTATCTAACGATACCTCACACTAAATAGATAAAAAACGAAAATTCATATTAATATTTTTGAAAGATCTGTCTAACGATAGACAAGGAATAAAAACCTTTTTTTTAATCGACTACAAGTTGGCCCTTAACTGCTATCACACCTGATTTTAAGTGATGATGCAATCTAAGATGGAAGTGAGCCAACTTATTAGGAGTATGATGAAATCCACACCCCTTCGGTTTCTACACGACATCGTACCGGAATGCTAAATCGCTTGGCGGTACGTCTTTGTCGGTAGGATGGTAACTAGCCACGGCGAAAGCCTCCCACTAGCCAGACAAAATAAGAAATATCTCAATCTGCCCCGCCGGGAATCGAACCCAGGGCCTCCGTCTTATAATTCCACCGCGCATACGACTGCGCCACGTAGGCCGGCCAAATCTGTAAAATATTATTTCAACACTTTGGCGGATGGACTCAGTCCGCGTGGAGTTCATTTTTCTAATACATATTCACTTGCCTACTCTATTTCATACCGTATTCCTAATTGTCTACCCGCCGAAATCGCAAGAATATCGGTCTATACGTTTTGAAATAATTCTTGAATAATCAACAAATATTTCTTCAGGATTGAAATGTATACAAAATTGACTACAGAACCCCAAAAAAGCAAAAAAAAAACTCTACCGTTTATGTTTAATAAATAGTGAAGTTACAAGTCAGTATAAACACGTAACAGCCTACTCGTATCCCAGTGGGGGTGGCTTTCTCTCTCTAAAGAGATTATATTGCACGCTGTTATACCTGGGTTTACCGATTAACGTTGGAAATTTTCCGGCCACTGCTGCGATACTCTGGCGCTAATTTGATTGGAATCTCTAAACTCAATTGACACGTCTAAAAATTGTGCTGTCTTTATTGTATATTTCCCAACAGATAAGGAAAATTGTTATATTTAAGAAAGCTACCTTGGACTTACTTTGCCTGCTGCTTGATGATTGTATAGTTGTGAAACCTTTGAACAATTTTTCTACGAATTTTGGGTAATTGTTACGTAAAATAAATAAAAAGAACACTTGAAAACAATTCCTTTTAAGCCATTTTTAAACATGCAATTGAATGTATGCATTTATACAAAAAATATAAAGAACGATTATGTAAATACTTGGTATGTGTAAGTTTCCTTGAAATTTTCCAACCGTTAACTCTTTTCAGGAGTTTTCACTGCTCGGCCATTAAAGCCTTTGGAAAACAACGCGACGTTTTATTAGCGAGGGGTAATGCGCTCGGTTTACGAGTCGAGTCGAGTCGAGTCGAGTCAGACGAGTCGTTGACTTTAAACTATGTGTAACAGAGACTGTATTAGTTGGGGAGATTTATTGACTTTAAAGTCCTTTACAAAATAACTGTTTTCATTTTAAGTAGATAATCGAAAATATAAAAAATTTGTTTTATATTTGGACAAATGAGAATCTGTAACATCTTGAAACCTTCTAGCCCCCAAAGTCACCACGATCCAAAATCCATAGCTGCCTATCGTACTTACCTATAATACGTCAGTATGAGATGACGAAGTTTCAGCTTTTAGAAAATGAAGCCTGGTTTTTACAAGCACTTAATTCAACAAGTAGAATAGTGGACAAAAACACACATCTTTATGATTGTACACTTGATAACATGAGCATGATTTCGTCAGAATATATATTAATCTCGCCAACTTTCAGGCTGAAGGTCCTAAAAGTAAACGGCGACAATGTCCTGTTTTCGCCGTTTAATGTTAATTTCTCTATATAGTAGAGTAGTCTAAGTAAATAGCAACAAAACGCGTTAATTATATTTCAATATAAATACATGTTATGCTATAAAGTTCCTATCAGTAAATGATGACAATGTACAGAAATTAAAATACTTAAGTGAACAAAATGAAACCGCACAACCTCAATCTCAGGCTAATAAGGTTCTAAAAGGGATCATAGGTCAATATATAAAAGGCATCAGTATGATTCCGGGTGTTCTCATCTTGCTAATGGCGAATACTTGCACAGACATAATCAAGTAGCCAAGATAATCCACCAACAACTTGCTCTTCAGTGTGGCCTTGTCGATTTTGAGATGCCTTATTATATGTACAACCTATCATCAGTTCTTGAAAATAGCAGTGCGTTGCTCTACTGGGATCGAACGATTATCACTGATAGGTATATTGTAGCCAATAGACCTGATATAGTGATAATTGATCGATCAACGCGCCGTGCAATGAATGTTAATATTACTGTTCCACATGACGATAATCTGGTGAAAGCTAAAAAGGAAAAAGTATCAAAATACTTGGACCTTGCTCATGAGATTACCGCCATGTGGAATGTTGATTCAACAATGATTGTTCCTATAGTCGTTCGTCAACGGTCTTATAGCGAAAAGCTTTGACCAACATAAAACATTAAACGGGAACAATGTAAATTAGCATAAATGAACAAAAGTGAATCTCACGATCTCAATCCTTTCTTTCAGGCTGATGGCAGTGAGGTTTAAGAGAACATTTTAACAAAGTAGATATCCAAAATTTTCGATAACGTATTTACAAGTAGCAAACTTTTGACGTTTTTGACGACCTCCGTGGCGCAGTGGTATGCGCGGTGCATTTATAAGACGGAGGTGCTGGGTTCCGGCGGGGCAGATTGAGATTTTTCTTAATTTGTCTTGGTCTGGCTGGTGGGAGGCTTTTCATCCTACTCCTAACAAGTTAGCCTACTTCCATCTTAGATTGCATCATCACTTAACATCAGGTGTTATAGCAGTCAAGGGCCAACTTGTAATCAATAAAAAAAAATTGTCTCGTTTATTAAGTCACAAATAAAATAGTGGATATGGCAAGTAAACTTAAGTGTGGAACCATAAAGTTTTAAGTCTAGATATACATTAACCCCGCAAACCCAATACAGTGAGGCTATTAAGGTCCTAATAGTAAACGGTGACAATGTAGAGAAATTAGCATAAGTGAGCAAAAACAAGGGTGGCGGAGTTACGAGCGCTGGGTGGCTGGGATGCAAGGGCGGGGGCGCACTGCAGGTTGTTACTCCCGCGCGGACCGAGTAGTTGCCCGCCTATTCACGCCGCTACGCCCGCCCGCCACTTAACAACAAAGAGATTCTACCCTCTTTGTGAAGGAACAACTCTTCCCGTCTTCCACTATCCACTGTCGCTTCACTTTTGTAAATAGACAATTTAACTAGCTGCGAGTGCACTCAGTGCATTATATTACGAGTTGTTATTCGTCTGACGTAGTATTAAGGGCTCATTTTTAGGGAAGTACCACCCAAGCGTACCCTAAGCAGCATTGCCAATCTAGAGGGTATGATTACATGCACATAAACCTATGCATCAAGCTGACGGTCGCAAGATAACTCAGAATACTTTCCTATTGTGCTCTGCAAGGTGTTGCTCTGTTATGAGCGATGGTTTTTAAATAAACTACACAGGCATTCTAGTATTTCTAACAACTACTGATTAACAACAATTATAAATTAATATTTCAAATAATTTGTATAAGAGATTAAAAAAATTAAATAATATTTAATTTAAATAAAAAAACAGTTATAATTTCAATCGTAACCGATAATTAAGAATATTTAAATTGTACTAACAGGGATGCCGACTTGAGTTGGTAGTTATAAATCGACACATAAAGAAGTCTACTAGGCGGTGTTGCCAATCTATTCACGCGTCTACGAACCTGCCACTTAACAACAAAGAGCTCCAACCTCTTTGTTAGACGCAACTCATCTTTCGAGCTAGCTTCCAGTGTTGCCTTACTTTTATAAATAGACGGCAATTTACCTAGCCCGGAGCACTTCCCACGATGTATACTTCAAGTTATTATTAGATACGAAGATGCCAGATAAGTTATAGAGCATATTTTTATTGAGAGAAATATATCGTATTTATTTAAACGTATTACGTCACAATCTTAAGTACGTACTCTTAGTTAACCTTTTTGTATTTCAACCAGCAGACTGTAAAGCTGTTAAGTTATAAAATTCGCTCATGTTTGCTGGCTCTACTGCGTATTAAATATCTAGACTAACTTTAATAAGCACCCAGGAGTTACGAAGTTTCTTAGCATCGCCTAAGGGCCCGCGTATATCTGACGAGACAAAGCGACGTGCATTAATTACTGTGTATGTTTACTTTGTTGGCGTTGCATTGGAAAACTAATGAACGCCTATAATACATCGATGCACTGTCGATGTCAGGAATTTGCTGTCGTGTTTAGTAATTTTTGGCTTTATTCCAATGCAAGATATGTCAATGACAGTAATAAATGTGCGTAATTATTCCTTATCAGATATGCACCGATCTTTATATGGCAACTTTCTGGAGGTCGCGTTAATGCTGGCGAAGGTGGGGCGAAGATAATAAAACAAAAAAAATATTTATGATTTCGGATATATCCCATTAATCTGAATATTAGTATTTTCTTATAACGAAACTTCGTATTATATAAGTTTTTTTATCGACTACAAGTTGGCCCTTCACTGCTATCACACCTGATGTTAAGTGATGATGCAATCTAAGATGGAAGCGGTCTTTGTTAGGAGTAGGATGAAATCCACACCCCTTTCGGTTTCTACAGGACATCGTACCGGAACGTTAAATCGCTTGGCGATACGTCTTTGACGATAGGATGGTAACTAGCCACGGCGAAAGCCTCCCACCAGCCAGACCAAGACAAATTAAGAAAAATCTCAATCTGCCCCGCCGGGAATCGAACCCAGGACCTCCGTTTTATAAATCCACTGCGCATACCACTGCGCCACGGAGGTCGTCACGGAGTCTAAAATATATAGACCGTGGCTTACCCCATCAGATAGGTATACACCGGCCTTAAGGAAAACAAAGTTGGCTCACTCCGTGGGATCTCATCCGAGGGCCACATCCGTCGCGCGAATGAGCTTTCCCGTACAATATCCGCGATCGTTCCTCTTCATCCAATTATCCGGATGCGAAACCAATGGCATTATTCTACTCAAAGCGAGAACCGTTGAAAATGAAATGCCACAAAAATTGTTTATTAGTTTTATGGCATACGTTTAAATTATAACGCACCAATAGCCAGCATTTTTTTTAGTTTATCCTTATGGATAGCAGTTGACTAAGTAATACCAGACTTACGACCTAAAACTTTTTTATTGCGTAAGAACTCAAAAACTCAAAATAAAAGTGATAATTTCACTTTACACGACAAGCATCCGATCGTTATAAACTCATGAGAATAAAGAAAAAAGATAACAAAATCAATCATTTGTACCGCAAACAAGCCCAACAGCTGCAACTGGAACTGTGTAATGGACACAATGTTTCAAGTCTGACGACCTCCGTGGTGCAGTGGTATGCGCGGTAGATTTATTAGACGGAGGTCCTGGGTTCGATTCCCGACGGGGCAGATAGATTTTTCTTAATTTGTTTTGGTCTGGCTGGTGGGAGGCTTTCGCTGTTGTTGTTACCACCGCCAAGCGATTTAGTGACCGGTACGATGTCGTTTAGAAACCGAAAGGAGTGTAGACTTTCGTCCCACTCCTAACAAGTTAGCCCGCTTCCATCTTAGATTGCATCATCACTTAACATCAGGTGTGATAACAGTCAAGGACCAACTTGTAGTCGATAAAAAAAAACAAAGTCTCGTCTCCAATGAGGAGAGTGTCCTGGTCCAGCAGTGGGCCTATAAAAATAGGCTAATGCCAATACACAATATGTAATGAATTTTTGCCATACATTTCAAATATGATAATAATATTATTAATATATATAATAAATATATGTATTGTTTAAGTTTTATATATGTATCTATATATATTATAATATGTATATCGTATTAGATGTATGTATATTGTAATTTTACTTTCTTTTCTTTTGTATGTGCAATTTCCCGTCTCACAGAATATTTAGAATCAATACAGTAGGTTGCCTGGAAGAGGATCACTCTTACCTAACAAGTTAGCCCGCTTCCATCTTAGATTGCATCATCACTTAACATCAGGTGATAAGGCCGCCTTTTGCCTCCTCTGTTTTTTATGCTATGTTACTTTTATTAATTGCAATAAAGTTATTAAAATAAATAAAAAATATGATCAATATTCATCAACTAGTCGTAAAAACTATGTTAACAACCTTTGCCTTAACACTGGACCATGGGAACGACCTCGCACACAACCACAACCCAGCCAGCAACGCCCGCAAATGCAGCCCTCCTTAAGGATTTATATAACTCATTGAAGGCGGGAATGTACAACACGCCATCTAACTCGAGGATTCATCTCTAGTGGGCGACGGATTAGGAATAAGAAACCCCTAGGTCAACAGGTGTCACCGAACCCACTGCCGTTCAATATTGAGTCAAGACCCTTAAGCATGAAGCTACTCTGCTAACATATTGATCGTACATGCGGACAAGCTTCTACGTAGGTACACCGTCACACAGTCGTCATCCAATTATCGGAACGCGTACCCCGTGGAATTACCTGTGATGGCAACACAGATTATACTACGGTCTGATGTTCAGTAAATAATGGTTTTTCTACTCTTTATAACGTTTACATGCTATCGGATATAAACGTATAGACATAGTTGACCTATTTTTAACCGACGAAAAAAAACGGAGGAATTCGACACGTATATTTTTTTTTTATGTATGACCACACATAACTTTTTACGGAGTTGTCCGATTTTTTATTAGAATGGGCTTACTTCCAAGGGGGCCCCATTGTCATCATGTTAGGATCTGATAATGATATCCTGGAGAAATTGAAGGAACTCTTCAAATTTTGGAGGCACGCTTACAGCAATTTCGGTTTTTGTCTCGGTATTAGTATCTTTTTGGCTACTAGTGCCGTATAATATACTATGACAGTATAGTACGAGTACGTCACGTGGCGATAAATCACTAAAAAGTAAGAAATAAAATTTTTAACAAAAAATAGAACCGACTCAAAACGCACTAAAAAGTAAAAAATAACTGTGTCATTTAGTTGCTTTAATTTACTTAAGCATATCTAGGAGTCGGTGCCAGCCAAGGTTTCAACTTTAAGGACGTTAAGGACGACCTACAAACTGCTTAACTACGTAAAATAAATGTTCCTTAAACTTGGCTGGCATCGACTTCATAGATATGCTTAAGTAAATTAAAGCAACTAAATGACACAGTTTTTTTTACTTTTTAGTGCGTTTTGAGTCGGTTCTATTTTTTGTTAAAAAAATTTTCAGTAGCGTCAACAACAGTTGCTGTTGTCATAAGAACTTAATGTATATTGTAAACTAAAGGACGCCAGACATACAGAGAAATAGAGGTAGAGCATTATAGACCAGTGCCGGTAATTTTTGAAACTAAAAAATATCGCAGTAGGATGAAACCCATTGCAAAAGGAAGAGAATATCATAAAAATTAAAGGAAAAATAAATAACGGGCGATCTGAGGTCGGGAAGGGGTTTAGGGGTAAAAACGGATTTTCTCGATTTCCAGAAAAACTAAAAATCCTATGGAAAAGAGTTGAATGGCAAAGTTGTAGGTAATAAAAAGATCTGCGATTTTCTTTTACTTTTTCTTATTTTTAAGGCTATGTGCACTGGCCCATTACAAGAAAGTTGATTTAAAAAATTCCAAACATACTTAATCGCGCCGAACATCCGCTAGTTACATATAGAGTCGCCCTAATCTGCGTAGGTAGACACTTTTTAATCCGTCGAGCGGATGCGATTCTCTGTGCAATATCCGCGCTCGTCCCGCATTATCGAATTATCCGAACGCGAAACCAATGAGATTACCTATGACGGAAATGTGATTGGTAGGTTGCGGCGTGCATTAAAAAAATAACCGTGGAGTCTTTTTAACAGAATAATTAAAAATTAACTGCAGCAGCGTGGGCTATACTTGTCACCTCTCCTGTAAGTAGAGGCCTGCCTCTGTGGATGGCCGCCTATTTTCCGCGAAAAAACCGACGATGTAATCTTGATCAGACAAAAAAAAATCTGTGCGCATTTCAATCGTATCCCCATACGGTGCAACTTCAAGAGATTTTCACTCTGGTCTTATACTTATTTCTTTAAGCTCTTAAAGTGCAACGTTTTAAAATTTTTTAAATAAAAACAGTATAATACGAGTACGATACGTGGCGGTGAATCACTAAAAAGTAAGAAATAAAATTTTTTAAATAAAAATAGAACCGACTCAAAACGCACTAAAAGTAAAAAAGAACTGTGTCATTTAGTTGCTTTGATTTCCTTTAGCATAGATATGCTAAAGGAAATCAAGTCGGTGCCAGCCAACTTTAAGGAACCTTTATTTTACGTAGTAAAGCAGTTTGTGGGTTCTAGGTAACGTCCTTAAAGTAGAAACCTTGGCTGGCACTCACTCCTAGATATGCTTAAGGTAATTAAAGCAACTAAATGACACAGTCATTTTTTACTTCTTAGTGTGTTTTTGAGTCGGTTCTATTTTTATTTAAAAAATTTTAATTCTTACTTTTTAGTGATTTACCGCCACGTAACGTACTCGTATTATACTGTCATAGTATATTATACGGCACTAGTAGCCAAAAAGCTACCGATACCGAGACAAAAACCGAAATCACTGTAAGCGTGCCTTCAAAATTTAAAGAGTTCCTTCAATTTCCCCAGGATATCATCATCAGATCCTAACATGATGACAATGGGACCACCTTGGAAGTGTGCCCTTTCTAATAAAAAAAGAATTATAAAAATCGGACAACTCTGTAAAAAGTTATGCGTGGTCATACATAAAAAAATATATATATGTGTCGAATTGAGAATCCTCCTCCGTTTTTTTCCTCGGTTAAAAATGATGCGCTTTCCAACTCAAGCATTTACCTCACACGAGATTTACTTTACACGAGATATTTATCTCGTCTCATTATTATCTTATCTCATTGGGTAGCTTATAAGTATTAAACGTAATCACCTTAAGCAACCCGCATTGTAACAACCTGCCGAGTCTAAGCTTCTAATCACCCTTTTCTTGTAGGATAAAGGAACTCGACGCTATGTGACGTGATTGAGTGCAAACGTTCAATGTATAACTTTTGTAATATTAGTAGGACAGACAATACTCGGAGTATACAATATAACGTGTACCCTAACAGTATTAGCTTAAGCACAGTGACGTCACACTGCAAACTCCCGACTCGTCCTGTTTCATCCAATTACACGAGTGTTAGCCCGATGGGATTTAGCGTGCATGCATAACGCGGCGTTCCTTTACACAGTGCGGTGTACAAATATTGCATAAGAGTCATTATACGCTTGTTCGTATAGTGGGTGTCATTACTACAGTTAATAGCAAATTAAGGGAGTAAAAACATCCTAATACATTTCATTTTATATACATTTTTTAAATATAGAGCGCAAACAGTTGACGATTTAAAAAAAATGCTCAACTTTCAAATTCTATACGCTCGAAACATTATGAAACTTATGAACTTTCAGAATAGTACTATTAGTAGACCAATTTGGATTTATGTGGTTGCTAAAATGAAGCAATGGTAAGAAAATTAAAATAATGCAAATGTAAAAAATACCCACTGCTTAAAGTTTTTATTAATCCGGTAAAATAATATATCTAGTACTCTACGATACTCCCACGATTGTGACACCATACTTCTAGTTATGACACTTCATAATATATTAAAAACTGGCAAACAGTTTAACAAGCCTTCAGGCTCTTGCTTGCCAAAAAATAAGATATACAAACAGTATTTTCCGAGCGTATGAATGTATCGCTCAAAAAATTTTGAACAAAAAATAGTTGCTTTAATTTACTTAACATATGAACCAAGGTTTCTACTTTAAGGACATTACCTAGAACCCATAAACTGCCTTACTACGTTAAATAAATGTTCCTTAAACTTGCTGGCACCGACTCCTATGCTTAAGTAAATTAAAGCAACTAAATAACACAGTTATTTTTTACTTTTTAGTGCGTTTTGAGTCGGTTCTATTTTTTGTTAAAAAAATTTATTTCTTACTTTTTAGTGATTTATCGCCACGTAACGTACTGGTACTATACTGTTATAGTATATTATACGGCACTAGTAGCCAAAAAGCTACCGATACCGAGACAAAGGCCGAAATTGCTGTAAGCGTGCCTCTAAAATTTAAAGAGTTCTTTCAATTTCCCCAGGATATCATCATCAGAACCTAACATGATGACAATGGGACCATTTTAGAAGTGTGCCCTTTCTAATAAGAAAAGAATTATCAAAATCGGATGACTCTGTGAAAAGTTATGCGTGGTCATACATAAAAAAAATATATATACGTGTCGAATTGAGAACCTCCTGTGTTTTTTTTTTTCGTCGTTTAAAAATATAACCTTCATTAAGTTATTCAATACTATATTAAACTAATATTAGCTCTTTGTGTTGTAGCAAGTAGAACAATATTGTAAATACATGAGTAAACTGTAAAGTAGGTCAACCAGTAATTGCTTTCATATAACAGTGATCATCCAGCTTTCTCTAATGAAGAAACGTATCAAGGCACTGACTCATTTAATATCTAGAAAGGCAACTTCCTCCTCCCGCCTTCCCCCTTCGTTGGGCAACATGATTTAGATTACAGCACTCAATATAGAAAATTATGGGTTTTCTCTTACGCGCCGTAGAAATTAATGATAAACATTTATAAAGTTCAACACAGCATAAGTATAGTAGGCAATTGTAGTAGAATAATAAAAAAAATTAAGTTTAAGGTTTTATATAGTAGTAGAGTTTAGTGACAGAGCTCGTTCGATAAAGTACTATAGCCATCCATCCCTATGCTGTTACGCAGCACTGCTGTGTTGCGATCCGAATGGTAACTAGGAAACAAAAGGCCCGTAAGGCTTACACCTACGACATTAGTTAACGGGTCAATAGAGGACATTGTAGAACGTCATTGTAAAATGCGCAAGTGATCCAGTGACGTCCGATCATGAATTCATGACGCAGTCGGATCCGAGTATGATCCGAGTACGACCCGATCCGATTTGAGTAGGTATTCTTATATATCCGGCGAGTCCCACATACTTTTCGGAAATGATTAACGTGAACATTACAGGTAGGTACACAATATTTTAAATCTTGGTAGAAATGAAAATAGGGCAACACACTGTAGTGTGGTTCCCAGCATGCCAATGTTCGTTATAAGCGTCATGAAGAACCCAACTATCACTTAAGCCACTAGTATATCACGTATTCTCCGTGGGTCGTTTTCCTCATATTTGAGGGCCGTGACCATCTCCATTTATGACCTTCATCTTCACGATGTTACGCCATCCTGTCACCGGCTAATAGAATGATACATCGAGGAGTCAAGATTGTTAAGGATCTGGTCAGACCAACGCATCGGGCTGCACCCCCCCAGCCGTTTTCCTTCCACTTTGCCAGTGACTATTAATTTCTATAAAATATCTCCGTCTTTTCTGTGCCCTTTTCCTTACACTTTGCCAGTGACTACTAATTTCTATAGATTATCTCCGTCTTTCCTGGAAATGTGTCCAAAGTACTTTAGAATACGTTTGAGGCAGATGGTTGAGAGCCTGGATTTAGCAAGTATGGATGCGATCACCCATAATATATTTGGCAAATTTTTATTGTTAAGAGTAACCAATCCCTATTCCCTCTCCACCTAAACGTAAAGCCTTTAGCAGTAAGCACGACAATATGCTAAAGGTAGGAAATAAATAAACCCTTTTTATTCCCAGTTTTTATTTGTATCCGCTACAAACATGTTGCCAGTACACACAATGAGCGTAAGCTGCGTAGACACGCTCAACTGAAAATGCTTTCATAACGAAGTCACTCGAGCCACATAAAGGCTTTTAATTCAAACGTTAATGGCTCGCTGAGGGACGGGGAGAGGCCGCGTAAGCGATTACGTGCAAAACTGTTCACTACAAATACTATTGCAATGATATGAATATTATTCGCTGATGTTTAAATGCTAGAAACACAAAGTTTTTATTGAAATTATTTTTTTATTTACTATTACGACGCAACGGTACAATCCGCATATGACATGCGCCGGATTTCGACCCGTCACAGAGGCGTCAGAACATATTTCAGGCAACCTATAGAACGGCTAGTTAAATGTGGTTTCACCAAACTGAGGTCATTTTCCCATATAATGTATAATTAGAGAGATTACGTTTAAACATTCAGGCTCTACTTTGGCAGAATTTTCGCACTCTATCTTATTCTCATAGTCTGCTGCAAACTCAAAGGAGCCTACAGCAAATAAATTTTCATGATGATTAGTTGAACATTTAAGGAGTGAAAGCATTTAAACAATGCACTCATATGAAATTAGAGCAACACAATGTCGAATTGAGGGATAGAAAGAGAAAATATCATACAAACTACTAACACGCTACTTACTACATCATAATTGAATATTAAAGAAAGGAGTTGCGCAAGGCAGTTTCATCTGTCACACAATATATGAACGGACGGAAGTGGACGGAAACATAATTTAGTTAGATAACCCAAATACTGGAGTCATCAATAAAAGAAAGTTCTGAACAGCGGTGACCTTTTTCTATAAATGTTACCAAACTAATGGAATATGTTTCGACAGTTGATTGATAAATAGTCGCGAATCCAGTACATCCCGACGTTTTTGGGTCAACAGACTTACCTTTCGCTCTACTGCTTGCGGAATGGATCACAGTGACAGTGACAGACAGTTTATTCGCTTACACGTATATACGCTGCATATGACATGTTTACTTTTTCTATTTAGGAAATAAATTTCCGGTGTTGTTTATTGTGAATGATAGGCGACTAATACGACGAAATAATAATGATTTGTCTTTAAATGATTGTTTAATCATATTGATCATGAAGAACATGCAAAGATTATTAAACTAAATTTTGATGCTACATTTTATAACACTACTTTGAGTGAAAAGTAATATATATTAGGACAACTGTATTCCACAACGAAGATTAACTAGGCTCTACTTCTCTAGCTAATTTCCTAATTTTCATAATTATCGTACTCGTATTTCATCAGTTATTTTCTTAATAAATTTACGTTATGAAAAATTACCGTCTTTACTCATCAAAACCGTTCAATGAGTTTATCGCAGGTACACGCAGTACCTAAGAGACTGTTAAATATATTACTTATTTCCCTTATATACTTACCTATTTCCGGTGTAAGACAAGGCCGCGTCGCTAATTAGCAAATACAAATGGCAATATGTATTTTTCTTTTTTCTGGACGACAGGTTGCCAGGGCGACGTGACGGGCTCCTGGACACGCGATTGTAGCTACGCCCAGCAGTTTTAGCTTATGGTTGCAAAACTTAGCTCGGCACCCGTGATACTGATTAGATACTCGTTGTAGATACAAATGGCAATATTTACCTTTTTTCTGGTCGACAGGCTGCGGGGGCGGCGTGACGGGCGACTGGACACGCGACTGCAGCGACGCCAGCAATTTCCGTTTATGGTTACACAACTTTGTCAACTCGGCACCCGCCGCCACTTGATACGGCTTGCTTATAACCTATGGACAGAAGAGTATAATTGAGTATTTTTATTTATATTTATTTTTTATAATCATCAGTTTATGTTTGACGGTACTTAACAAGGAATAGGACTTTTCTTTAGGGTGGAGCATGTTATTTGTTGCAAAGGTTGCTATGTTTTTCTATTAAGGAGAACCACCGGATGTAGTTAGCTCAAGGCTGTGGTTTTTGGAAATCGTTACAAGAGGACAGTAACGTATGTTTATTTGCGATGCAATCAAGGAGAATTTAAAACCATACAAGATAGTCGTCATCGAACAAGTCCTAGGCGTAGAACTAACAACGAAAATATAGTTTGAATATTACCTACATTGCATAATTAACCGACGAAAAAAACGGAGGAGGTTCTCAATTCGACACGTATATTTTTTTTATGTATGACCACGCATAACTTTTTACAGAGTTGTCCGATTTTGATAATTCTTTTTTTATTAGAAAAGGTACACTTCCAAGATAGTACCATTGTCATCGTGTTAGGATCTGATGATGATATCCTGGGAAAATTGAAGGAGCTCTTCAAATTTTATAGGCACACTTGCTGCGATTTCGGTGTTTGTGTAAGTATCGGTAGCGCCGTAGAATATACTATGACAGTATAGTACGTGTACGTTACGTGGCGATAAATTACTAAAAAGTAAGAAATAAATTTTTTTAACAAAAATTTAGTTACTTTAATTTACTTAAGCATATCTAGGAGTCGGTGCAAGACAAGGTTTCTACTTTAAGGACATTACCTAGAACCCAAAAACTGTCTTACTATGTTAAATAAATAAACTGTCATTATAGATATGCTTAAGTAAATTAAAGCAACTAAGTGAAACAGTTATTTTTTATTTTTTAGTGCGTTTTGAGTCGGTTCTATTTCTTAACCGACGAAAACAAACGGAGGAGGTTCAATTCGACACGTATATTTTTTTTATGTATGACCGATTTTGATAATTCTTTTTTTATATATTATCACCTACACCTATTATATATAATTATATATAGTACCTATAGATTAGTCGTAACTTATAAATCATCTTCGTTCATACGAAACTTATTTAGCAGTATTCAAATTCAAAAGACAAATAGTAAACATACACCGGCCGATATTCCGTGTCCCTGCGTGACACCGTCCGTTTGTCACACAGATCGGGCCGAGTCCAATATCTGCAGCGAGCGGGCACAAATGTTTGAAGTGTGATCGGCCCGCCATACATTACGGATGGGCGGTTTCTGTGCATCGTCGCACACACAAATTGCGACGTCCTTTCTGACAGAGCCATTTCATACCGTTGTTGGGCCGCTGTTAGCGCTCGTTGCCTGACTTTTAGCTAATTCGTTGCTATACATGCCTATATACAATGGGTATCGTTCTCTTTGAGGACTACAATGCGTATTAATGACGTCATCCATTTATAGTATTTAGATTTAATTTAGCACATTAGGGGGTATATCAAAATGAACAATCTCTATTGACGCAACATAATCTTATTCTAAGCCAGCACGCTTTTTTTTATTGACTACAAGTTGGCCCTTGACTGCCATCACACCTGATGTTAAGTGATCATGCAATCTAAAACGGAAGCGGGCTAATTTGTTAGGAATAGGATGAAATGAAACACCCCTTTCGGTTTCTACACGACATCGTATCGGAACGGTAAATCGCTTGGCGGTTCGTCTTTGTCGGTAGCCACGGCGAAAAGTCTCCCATCAGCTAGACCAAGACAAATTAAGAAAAATCTCAATCTGCCCCGCCGGGAATCGAACCCAGGACCTCCGTCATTATAAATCCATCGCGCATACCACTGCGCCACGGAGGTCGTCGGTTGTTATGTTTATGGATAAAATCAAAGGTAGTAATGTCATACAAGTTAAGATATCAAGCCCATCAGCACCGCCTTTCCTCGAGTACAATAGACAAATAAAAACCACCTATCTATTCGCCGACAACGCAATATCCACTTTTTGATCAATTGGACGGGCTTTAAAGATCGCCCCACATAATAATATTAGGTAGTTTACTCACAGCATCCGACCGCATACCACCACCTGTGTTAGTACTGGATACGTACGAGGTAGTGCTGGTCGGATGTCGGGTGGGTCTAATAAGCTCTGACCTTTAGATTACAGTCATTTCCACAGCATTGCCTTTACTCAGAATTTGCACTACACAGTTCACCACCTTGCGTCAATGATCGCAGCCAAGTGCATCATATGCACGGCCGCACAAGTAAACATTATTCATATAGGGCTCGAGCACATTAGGACGGGATGCGAAGCAGCCGATTGCGAACATTTTTGTATGGATCATTACACACCGGCCCAGACTGCGTGGCTCGATGTTGATCTTACATTGATTTGTGACTTGAAAGGGCGTCAAGAAAGTCTTATACGTCTTTAATTACGACAAATCAATAGCTTTTTTAAATTTTTAAAACGGCAAAACATGACTAGTCTGCTAGTGAGTTTTCAAATATGCCTCTTTTTTGTAATTTCGTTAAGTGTTACGTCGCAGAGTGGCTAGGGATTTGGTTAAATAAAACTGTAATGTACCTACACCTTCCTTATTAACATTTTACCATCTTAGATTGCATCGACACATTACCATAAGGCAGTGCTGCAACTAGGACAGCGCTAGCGGTGCTTAGGCACAGGTAGCAGACTCTGGGAGGCCCCAGAAATAACAAAACCAGGACCACATACAAACAATACCTTATTATTTAAAGAGTCCATTTAAAGTCGCAGTTATGTACTTGCACAGGGCGCATAAAAGCCAGTTACGCTACTGCTATCAGGTCACTCCTAGACAGAAAGAAAGCTCTACTAATATAAATACGGTGCTTTAATATGAGTCTCAGTAATCAGTGAGTGTTATGAGCATAGATATTGGTTGACAAGGTAAAAAAATGCTCAATGATTTCTAAAAGCTCCTACTAAAACTGTGGTTTAATACATATATCTCTGACGTAAACACTACTATATTTATTAAGTGAAGTGTACAAGCCAACTTGCAAATACACACGGTACAAAAAAAGATCTACACCGTCAAAAAGCTCTACTACTACCACAATGGTGTTTTATTATATGTACGAACAACGGCACTAGGTAACGCTATAGGTGGGTACCATGAACAGCGTTAAAGCCGAGTTGCAAATACACACGGCACAAAAAAGCGCGTTACAAGAGGTGTGATCTCGTTGGCCATACACTACGGATGAGCGCGCACTGTGCATGGGCGCACACACAAATTGCCGCGCCGTTGCTGACGCAGCTGTTGCACAGTTTATTAAAGCAAAACTCGCGCCGGCCACTGCTTGCACAAAGCTAACTATGCGAATTTATGCTCCATAATATTATCTGTTGTACGTAGCAGAGTTTTAAAATGCGCATCATCAATGCATCAGCATACATCTTTGACATGGCAGATTCCAATACTGTCTTTGATTATTGTCGGATATAGTGATGACAAATAAATCAATGTCTTTCACAATTTAACATAACTATTAAGTATATGTTGTAACTGCCTCGTTGCAAATACATAAACTTAATTGCATTTGCAAAAACATTTGTATTATACACTTAATTTAGAAGTTATCACCAAGTCCCACGCGAATAATAGTAAAGCCGACTGCATCAAATATTCTTTGTCATTAACATATTTAGTTAATCAATCATCTAAGTTCCGAATAATGAGAAAGGCCCTTTTGTGTGCCATTCAAATAGGCTGATACTGACGATAATATAAAAAGATATCAACCCATCTCCTAAAACAGAGCAAGAATTTCCATAGGTACAGTATGCAAGAAATAACATCTACAATAATGCACTTTAAACGCTCTTCTGGTTTTAATATCACCAAAAATGCAAAACAATGTACGATAATGAGTTAAACAATGAATGAGTTAAACATGTTACGAGCAAACTAAGTCTGGCAACTATCAGCCAACACAGTATGCACTTGTTTAGACACAAGGTTCGTTGCTTGCACGTTGCGTTTGTTTGCGGGCTCACTTTAAACGCTCTTATGGTTTAATTATCACCAAAAATGCAAAACTAGGTACAAAAATTAGTGAAAGAATGAATGAGTTAAACGTGTTACGAGCAAACTAAGTCTGGCAACGATCAGCCAACGCACAGTATGCACTTGTTTAGACACAAGGCTCGTTGCTTGCACGTTGCGTTTGTTTGCGGGCTCACTTTAAACGCTCTTATGGTTTAATTATCACCAAAAATGCAAAACAAGGTACAAAAATTAGTGAAAGAATGAATGAGTTAAACGTGTTACGAGCAAACTAAGTCTGGCAACGATCAGCCAACACACAGTATGCACTTGTTTAGACACAAGGCTCGTTGCTTGCACGTTGCGTTTGTTTGCGGGCTCACTTTAAACGCTCTTGTGGTTTACGCCATTCGCTCCTTCAAATTACTTACTTAACCTAACAATGTTATTGTGTGCGAAATACCTACGTGTAAATATGCCTTTTAAATAAACCTGTACTTGCTCGCTCAGTTATTCGTCCGTTTATGCAACGAATGGTATGTAAATGTTGCATGCTTTTCTCTATTACTTTGAAATATCTTTTTTTAATACTATGGATAGATTTGCGCTAGAAATAAATCAATGCTAGGCAGAGCCGCGCTTGCCCATAAATTCATGAATGTACAAAAAAGTTTATTATTAATTTCTATATTCAACTGGATGGCTTTTTTACAACCCGATACAACCTTGACTTCAATTTTCGCTTTATTTTTACTATTTTTCATTTTGTCTTGGATTTAGAAAATGTAATTTAAGTTTAAATCGCTGTCATGTCTAGAATACAATAGTTGTATCTTACAAGAAATCCATTAACAAAATATAATATCAACAACGTTTTGAAAAATTATATGACGAATACTCGTATTTTAGGAAACGCGCAACGCATAAAACTTTTAAGGGTTCCTAGGCCGGTGGAAACCTTACAAAATAACAGGGATCATTGACCGCGACGCGATAATTCAAAGAAAAGGAAATGCTTCTTTTTATTCGCAAGTTCAAAAGTACAAGAATTAAAATACTGCAGCGGCATTTTGTCGCATTATGATATTGCTAGTGCATTCGAAAAGCACACTTATGACAAGGACGGTAACGTTGATATATTTGTAGCTTGATTTAAGTGCCGCACCACTTATTCTTTTAAAATCAACTGACAGGAAGCTCGGGCTGAACTTTATTGGACTTCACTTTCTTGTACGTATTTAATGAGCTGCCGTTTTTATTTTACGTTTTCGATAAAATATTGGCTGTGTAAAGAAAAGGATGAAGATTTTTTAATTTACGGTAAAAAATATAGTTGAAAATATTTGCTTTCAACGTTGTCCGCTCTTTGTGCTTTGTTGGTGCAACGTTAAATAAATTTGTAATGGAAATGCAGGAATTTATCCATCAATTAATTTTTGAGCTCGTTATTGGTACAATATACATTTCTTTATCAATTAAGTACCGTAATAATTGTTGCTGCATTTTCTTATACTAAAGAAGTTTATTCTAGACTGGCGAACGCCTGTGACTTAATCAGTGAAAAATAATTTCTTACTTAGTGTGAAATTTTTATAACTAAAATTAGACCGCCCTTCTCCAAGGTTGAGTACATTTATTTCAGTAATATTAATCCAAATTAGTGGCTAAGAAAATAAATAAAGAAAATAAAACAAAATAGACAAACAGACTTACTTTCGCATTAATAATATTAAAGTATGGATTATTGTAATACCAAAAGCGATCCCGGCTAATTTGCCAAGGATATCTAATAGATCAAAACCACCAAACAAAACATTACATTTGAAATCATTTATTTACGAGAGATAAACAAACGTTGGCTAGTTATTTGCATACAATTATGCAAATTATCAAATAAACTAAATTGGTTCAGGAACCTAATTAATAGTCCAGGCGTCGGCATCAATACCAATATAACAATACATAATTAAACTACAGAGCGTATATATTAGGGTATTTTCACAACTCATGGAAGGTGCGCGTATTGCTGCTCGTGGAACGTCAGAAAAGACGTATCAGTTCCATCAAAAAAAAATTATTTTATTTAATTAAACTATTGCCAAGACGTGATTGTGACTTGAACTGTCAAAAAGATATCAGATATTACGAAGAGCTAAGATTCTAACCCTACAAGGCAAGGCAAGGCAAGGCTACTTCACAAACTCTAAATCTTAATCAAAATATGTGGCTTGGCCATTTTTTAATATATTACAACGAAAATGACGTGACATCGGCATAAGAAGAAAAATATATCCACTGCTTGTTACTGTTCTGAGTTCACAAACTCATGACGGCACTGAGAATTTTGTACTACGATTTGTATAGTACACAGACATACCTATACGAGTACATCTTATGTTAAAAGTACAGTCTATACAGGCTGACTTGACACGGGATATCGGGTCTTTGAATGTTTTTATTATTATTTGCCTGTTTTGACCTTACGCGACCAAAAATATGCTTAGATTGTGGGATTCCATCAGGTTGATTGTTTACATAGAAAGACAATTTCCCCCCTTACCAATCTTGCTTGTGCTTTATTACAATTTGTTTGTGCTGACGTTACGCGATCGTTAATACCCGAGGTAGCTTCCGTCAGATGTGCAAATACCCTTAATTTGTGGGATTCGACGGCGTGTCATGTTCAGATAGAAGGCGTGCCTGGCGTGACGTCCATCAGGTTGATTGTTTCCGTATAATGACAATTTACCCCCTCTTTTCACCCCTTACCAACCCACTTTCAGTCGCTAACCGCTGTCAGTTTTACCTTTATCAACTCTGTTTAATCATTTTCTGCTCTTTTAAGCTC
The DNA here is from genome assembly GCA_034621355.1 of Mycalesis mineus. Taxonomy (NCBI): domain Eukaryota; kingdom Metazoa; phylum Arthropoda; class Insecta; order Lepidoptera; family Nymphalidae; genus Mycalesis; species Mycalesis mineus. Next base: position 14,376,157 of record CM067892.1, read on the forward strand.
TATTTTATCATTGGAAAGTTACGTAAAGATTTTATAAGACAACGACCAATCTTTATTACCATCTTTTCGCTATAGTAAATTTAATTTTCTCAATCTTAATAAATAACTATGATAATTAAATTGAAAATTTATATAATTCGAAAATGAAATAATACTGATAATGCTTGATAACAGTTTTAGTAACTGTCACCTTTTTAAGAAATTTTAACATTTAGCAACACACTAAGCAAATTAATTTAATCCTTTGATTAACAAAGCACATGATTAACCAGTATAACCTACCCATCAATAAACAGTGTTCTATAAAAATTTTATTATAAATTATTCTTTAAAAAAATTGTATAAATCCAAGTTTAATTCCAAAAGTGCATCCGTAAATCCACTTACCTAAACACGAACGTCAATTTGTCAGGTGGATAGGATTAGAAACCTAATTCACAGACCGCGCGCAGTATGCAACATGCACCGATACGTAAGTCGGGGGACAATGAATTATTCAGCGAGAGAATGTATCTTTTAATTAGTGGCAGTCATTAGAGCGTCATGCTCACGGGCGAGCCTATCTGCCGTGATGTCCATTGGTGCTATTGTTTGCGCATATTGCCTATTAACTAAGGATTTGCGATACGTTCCACTCGATGTAACTATTCCTACCAATAAGATCGTTCAATATTCATATAAGGTCTTAGACCTATAAGAATTAGCTGACCCGCCAGACGTACTGACATAAACCATTGTCTATATAAATCGCATTTCATGTAGAAAAAAATTCAAAAATGCATGGCGCCGCTGTTCGGTCTACCACGAATGACGTCTATTTGAGCATTCAAAGTACTTGTAATTCAAAGTCCCTTTTCCATACAAATTACTAAGGTTGTTTATTTATATTGTTTGGCCGGTGGGAGGCTTTCGCCGTGGCTAGTTACCACCCTACCGACAAAGACGTACCGCCAAGCGATTTAGCGTTCCGGTACGATGTCGTGTAGAAACCGATAGGGGTGTGGATTTTCGTCCCATTCCTAACAAGTTAGCCCGCTTCCATCTTAGACTGCATCATCACTTAACATCAGGTGAGATAGCAGTCAAGGGCCGACTTGTAGTCGACAAAAAAAAAATTATAGTAAAATAAATAAATAAATAGGAAATATTCAAATCCGTACTCATATTTAACCACACTAACGAAAAGCAATTATTCAAGATATATAAATATTTGAATAGGGAAAATTCAAAAGACAAAAAGATACCTTCATTTTAGAATAGCTGTTTGAAGTACTAGATATTTTTCCTATAGGGATTAGGTATCCGTTTTTCGATGAGGAGAATTACGTAATTAATTTAATATTTGCGCGGAATTTCCAAGCGCAGTATTGGTTGGTCGACGCCCCACTATACTAAAACCAAACTCGATTGAGAATGCTTGTCAACAAACAAATTTAAAATGAAGGTAGAAAAATGCAACACATTTTATGCCTAATAAATTTAAAATTATGTTTAGTTGTTTTATAAAATCTTATTTAAAAGATATTGAATAGAAGTTTTAAGCTTACTAATATAATTTATTGACATGAATACGTCATTAACAAGTTAACTAAAAAAATTTCCCCCTTTCGGTTTCTACACGACATCGTACCGTACGTTAAATCGCTTGGCGATACGTCTTTGTCGGTAGGGTGGTAACTAGCCACGGCGAAAGCCTCCCACCAGCCAGACCAAGACAAATTAAGAAAAATCTCAATCTGCCTCGCCGGGAATTGAACCCATACCACTGCGCCACGGAGGTCGTCAAAATTTGTTTGTTGACAAGCATTCTCAATCGAGTTTGGCTTTAGTATAGGTGGACTGACGACATCAAACGAGTCTCATGGAGCCACTAGCCACAGGCGGCTTAGGATCGTTGTGTTTGGAAGTCCCTAAAAAGCTTTGTCCAGCAATGGACGTCCATCGGCTGTTAGTGATGATGATGATGATGACGAAGATAATGATGAATCTGACAAGCATTTGGCCGATTTTTATTTGCTCTTTACTCGCTGCCTTTAGCCTTAATCCGATTCAAACTATACTAAAGCCAAACTCGATTGAGAATGCTTGTCAACAAACAAATTTAAAATGAAGGTAGAAAACGCAACACATTTTGTACCTATTTTTTTAAATTAACTAGTTAATGACGAATTCACGACAATAAATTAAATTAGTAATCTTAAAACTAATTAATATATTTAATATCTTTTAAATAAGATTTTTTTAAAATAACAAAACATAATTTTAAATTTATTAGGTACAAAATGTGTTGCGTTTTCTACCTTCATTTTAAATTTGTTTGTTGAGAAGCGTTCTCAATCGAGTTTGGCTTTAGTATAAGCTCGCTGTTTATCATGAACTAGAAGACATAAATTTCGAGATAGCTACGTGCATTTCATTAATTAATTGTCCACCCCATTGTAAATTACTACGAACGGTCACCCCATTTTACCCTCAATGCCCACGGCTCATATCCTATCAGCTAATATAATCTCGACATTAATTATAAACTATGTAGAAAACATATGTAAATGTGAACATGCAATGAAAATGTCGGCGTCAACAGACAACTAAATATGGTGATCATGTTAATCAATTATCATATCCTTACATTTGTAGGTTGTAGGTAGTAAAATATTTTACCTAATGTAATTATTAAAATATATACATAATAGTTGACAGTTGTACTTACTATAGCATTACAGGGTCAACTGTTATGATATTGATGTATTTACGCTAGGTAAAGAAGGGTGTATAACATAAGTTTAACGTGTCTGTCTATGCTACAACAAATAGAACTATTATGATGCGATTGTTTTTGTTTGAGAGCAGTCGTGATCGAGATCGTTCTTACCTAATCTTCAAGTAATTTCCTACTTTTAACTAAGTTTCACAGATAAGATTGATTTCTTTGGTGTAGTGTGAGTGGCAGTATTTTAAGCCTTGCTAACCTTAAGCTGATCCTGTACCTACTATAAAATAATAAGTGGGTTGCTCAATGCCTCACAAACTTACACAAGATTTAGCATGTTTGGAGTTGGAACTTAAGAGTATAGTCTAAATAAAAGTGTTAGATGATATTAAAGGCTACATGGCAACAGTAAATATATAAGCAAGCATACGAGTACAGCATGTAGATGCAAGTTTTTTTTTTTATCGACTACAAGTTGGCCCTTGACTGCTATCACATCTGATGTTAGGTGATGATGCAGTCTAAGATGGAAGCGGGCCAACTTGTTAGGAGTGGGAAGAAAATCCACACCCCTTTCGGTTTCTACACGACATCGTACCGGAACGCTAAATCGCTTGGCGATACGTCTTGAGTATGGACTTCTTCGTTGTTCTTGTAGTTAACCTATGTGGATTCGATCACGACGTCCTAGGATTTGAGTTCGGGCAGTGAAACATTCTTTTTCTAACAATTTTTTAGTAAAATACTAAGCCAGTCAGGAGTTAGGATGTCAGTTGGTGTCGGAGGACACGTTAAGCCATCGTTCCTGGTTACTATAATCAATATCTGGTGATGGACTTTAACGAATTAAACATTTCCGCCCAAAACCGGCCAACAAACAAACAGCGTGGTGGGCAGAAGCTTCATATCCCTCTCCTACAACGAGGCCTGGGCTCTAATGGGCTGTTGATAGGCTAATGTTGATGATGATATAGCACGCAGTAATGTTTTTTTTTTTCAATTTAATAATAATTATATATCATTAAATAATCCTTATCTTGTGTTATTGAAGTAATGTCATTTGACGTCCCAAGCATGTCATTTGTCACATTAGTTGACTGTACATGGACATTTTACAACAGATGCCATTGTTCCCAAAGTGTTACGAGGTCGAGGTAACTCTTTATGAGTTACGAGGTCTACGTTCGCCTATTTATAAGCTGGCTATTATGCATTCAAGTTTTTAATAAGCTGTGGCTTGTTAGTGGCTCTTGAGGAATAAGGCCAGCCCTCCTTAAATTTTGAGTGTGATCGGGCCAAGCACCATGGGTATACTAGTAGGTAGTTTCATGGGGTTTATTACTATTGTTCAGGCTTTAAGTGGAAACAGACTTTAGGGAGTTTTATAAACCATCTAAAGGTCTAATTGGACCTTTAGATGATATATATCGACAGTGTAAGCTTGAAAGTCGTCACGATCTATCCATATATAGTAGATAGAGATAGGCTGTGAGATAGAGATATATTTGAAACTCGCACTGTAGTTTTAAAAACATCGTTATAGAACCACTACTGCTTATGTAGCGTAATAATTTGATTAAAAGGGATGTATTTTCTAATGTGAATCATTACCCAGCTACTAGCCTATCTATCTATTGGTATACCTACCCTAATAAAAAAAAATGTGTGCGTGTACTAGCGTACACTCGTAAGAAGTGAAACTAACTAACTAACTTATCAACATTCAAGTATTAGAAAAAATTGATACCATAATTACACCCACGTGTTAGTGTATTGAAAAATACAATCAGCCCAGAGTAGAGAAAAATACAGTAAGCCCAGAGTAGGGAAGAGGGTGGTGATACGCCCCCGTGCCTCTGAGAGCACGTTAAGCCGTCAGTCCCGGTCACTATCAGCATATGATAGTGATCGTTAATAAATGAAACATTATCACCCTAAACCAGCCGCATCGAAGCAGCGTGGTGGGTCTAAGCTCCATATACCCTCTTCTACACAGAAGGAAGCATGGCCCTGTCGTGAGCCATTAATAGGCTGATAATGATGAAGCATTAAGTAGATAATATCATATTCTTCGCTATTTATAAAGTAAGGCAGGTTGAGTTTGGTACTTAAAAACTATTGATCTATTTAAAATACACCATATATTGTTATTAATAAGTAAATCGTTAACTATGTTTATCAGTATATAAATGTCCAACTTAAACATCTTAATTTCCTTTCCTTTCCCCGTGATTGCTTTAATCTCGTTAATGTGTTTGTGGAGCGTTAATTGCACAAAGTAGGTACTGTTTACCGATACTCTACTTTTTCCCGTAATGAAGTAGGCGTAGCTAACGTTATAATCAATCGTATAATACGAGCCGTGGCTAGCTAGGAATTTCTAATAACATTATGCGTTATAGAAATTGAGCTCATTAAAGTTTAAGAAACTGTGTTTCTTAATAATCTTCTTTTGGACGTCAAAAGATAATTATTGATGACTGAAAAAAATGTAAACTATATGTAAAAGAAAGGTTTTAAAATTTTTGGATTGATGTCTGTCAAATTTTTTTATACGTGTTATATTTGTTTATTTATATATTTGTTAATTTATGTGATGTCGGTTAAGAAAACCCAATGTGTATACACATTTTAAGAGGTGTCCCGGTCCAATTCAGCAGGTGTCCGTTACACAACTTAACACTACACACACCACCATAAAATGTGTCGGAGGCAATGCTTCCCAAATTAATAAGAATCCCTAAAAATTCCCTTTCTCCTAATTACGCTTTCCCAAACGAATTTACAGCGTTCAAATGCAATTATGTATTTCTATGGCTATACAACAGCTATAATCAGGATTTAAAATAAATAATGAAATTTCGTTATTGTAAGAAGTTCAGTAACAATCACGTCACTTGATACGACCAACCTAAATGTGTTCTAGAAAAGTGAAAAAAAAAATCTCTGAATAATAAATTCAGGTCCTTTAAGTTAAGTTTTTCTGAGCTTACCAATACGAAATATGCAAATAAAAATAGGCTGATCTGATGAAATTCACCTGTGGGCCAAAAAGTTACACTTTGGGAATCGCTGATATAGTGACAGTTGGCAGGACATGGTCCGCCAATCTGATGGCGCGATAGGGCCCCGCGGCGGCTTACACTACCTTTTGTTTATTGACCATTGTGAGATCTACCGATGCCCGAAGAATGGAGCAATATACAATGAGCTACCTCAGATTGTAAAATGTAACTTCCCACTGAGTGTAATCTACGCAGTAGCCTGGGGAACTCTAGCAGCGGATACATGGTTATTTTATTTAAACTTTAAATTTACTTTTCTACGTTGTTCCTGGCTCAGTTATTCCGTTAATTCGGAAAATTATCATCCCTACTAAAGTAAGACAATAGAAACTCGAAGGTCTGTATTTTGAATAACAATTACAAAAAGTATAAAACAGTGCCAGTTTTAAGGATCTGTTGAACGATACGGGATGGCGGGCTTAGGGCGAAAATGTTTAACATATTAATGAATATTATCTAAATTTTGATGATAGTGACCAACTACGTATTCCCATGGGGTTATAACACCACTAACTTCTCAACTTCTGGCTTTGAATTTACAAAAAACTTCTTTACCAACTTTACACAGGCGGATGAAGAAAAGCATTTCATTAAGATCTGATTACAAAAGCTAGAACTGAGGGAAAGCTAAATGAAATCACGAGCGTCCACTAGTCAACGTCTATTTCATTTTGGGGTGTTCGGTTAGTTAATATTGTACCCAGTTCTTCCTGCAGAAATTTCGTGATTTACTACAAACAAACATTACGTGACTTCGATTAATAAGAGCTTGTAAAATAAGACTAATTGAAATAAATGAATTCGCACTCGCATCTGCACACAAGTACAATTCATTATTGATTGCGTCCAACTCTTTACGAACAATCAGACAAAAGCCTCTGCCTCTTCAAATTGCGGGTACTTTAAACGTTTAGTGGGCGACAATGTTTACACGCCGTTCGACCTGTATAAAGACTACCCTCGGGGGGAAAGTCGAGTATTTGTGACCACATATCTTTTAACAACAAGATGATTGCCCGTGCAATTTGTGGTAATGTAATGATATAGGTATTGTAATAACGCGAGGGCCACGGACTGTGACGCTCAAAGGACTATAACTGATTGAATCAACGACTATAGGTATATGAAAATATTCTGTAACTTGTACAAATCCAAGGACATTTTACTTAGGATAACTAAACTATATTTTTGGTCATTAATATACAGTACAAATACTCTGATAGTCACGAAATGGAAAAAACAATAAATAAAAACATGCTTAATAGATACTTTTGACACTAAGAGCTCTTTTAATTTGGTACCGGACTGGTGTGGCGCCGGAGCGATTTTTGTTGTATGTACATGTATATATAGTAATTCAATGGTGCGGAAGGCCGAGTTTTTCATACACGCACTATGGCGAGTGACAGTTATGCCTGCCACCATCGTGCGTGCGCGATACCAGAGCAATAAAGCGCAAGCACTTTATCAACTTGTAACTCTACGGAAAAAGGCGCGTGCGCAGTACGACAGCATCGCAGCAGTCTGACAACACAAGTCCTTATTGAATCGCTTACAAAACGTTTTCATAACTTATCTTTATTAGGAAAACTTTGCAACCTAACATTTGAAAGAAGCCCTATTATTGTCGGGTAGAAATGACGCTTGTAGCACACAGAGTGATCACCTAGTACTTCGCGATTAAGTTTTGTGGCCTCAAACCTCGTAAACCAGCGTTTAGCTCGACCACACTGTATACAGTCATTTATACAAATAGGGTGTAATTTTTATCATAAGCACATAAGCAATTACGGACCACATTACCACATTACCCTAAATAGGGTATTTATACTGGTCAATATTCAAATACGTTACTTATTTATAATTTAAATAAAATAAAGGTTGACCAAATCACTTCAACTGTGATTAACAGTTTTGCGACACACCGAGATTATTTCGTGGTTACTTATAATTCAATTGTAAAAAAACCGAGTTTGCTTCTCTTTCTGTACTTACTGGGTGGGTATAATAAAAACTTAATTTGTAACTTATCTAGCATCACTTACAAATAAATAACGTTAATAAGTTAGCCAGCAGGGAATAATTTAAAGTGACATGTATACAAATAAATTAGACAAAAACAAACCAATCGACATATACGGCAGACAATTATAAGGGAGCAACTTACAATACATGCCCATGAAAAACAATACTCATAACACACTCTCACATGAAAAAAAAATAATTGTATGAAACGCACACACACATGTAGCGACAAGTTTGGCACCAATAAATGTCACCATTAATTAGCGGACAGCGCTTGACGAGTCGGACAAATTGCACAACGCAACGACGCCGACACACGTCAAGTCGAATATCGAGTTGTGCATATTTAACGAACAAATGCCAGTGGACTTTTGTATGCCATTGAAAATTAATGAACTTCAGTTTTTTTGTTGACGTAATAAATTACGAAACCTGCAGATGTCCCACCTGATGTTGACTACAACATCATCGTCTGTAATGTATAAGTACACGCAAGGCACATAACCCTTTTTCAGGCAACCAAAAAGGCAGGCGAGGCATACGTAATAAAGCCTCTTTTCACTTGTAAAAACACTGTACACACATATCAGATCTTGCAGCGTAACAATAATACAAGGCAAGATCAAAAGAAGCTGAAGACCTGGCAGACGACGCAACTTCTTTCTTAATAATCTCCACCAGTGCTACAGGTAAAGCACAAATTTATCGTTCTGGGCTGTTGCTTATATAGTTCGAATAACTCACACATAAAGAAGAAATACTTTCAAAATCAAAACAAGGATTTAATTACCTGCCTGATGTAAAGCAAAGGTCTACCAATGTTGGAAAAACATAAATATCACTTGTAGGTTCAGATGATCCACTACTCTTCTGAAATATTGGACACAAGATTTAAGAACGATTGTTACCCTAAAACTAAGCACACAAAAATTAAAGATATAAATAAACTTACAAAACTACGAGAGGTCTTTTATCATACTAAATAATAAATGACGTAACGAACAGTACCTATCTAAGTAATAATTCAACAAGTTGAGAAATGTTTAACGTCTATGTTTTTATCTATTCAAAAGATACATTTAATGATAATTTTATAGCTATTCACATTTTCCTGTTCTTGAAGATACCTACCTGATCTCGAATCTAGTAATGGAGTCTACTATACTTATATATTTATAAGGCGGCATTACTTTGCGCAAATTCATGCGCCGTTCTAAACGGATAAAGGAAAGTTTAAACATAAAAGGTCATGATTTATTGAAATGTACACAATCTTCCTCGTTATTATTTCAAACTAGGCTTGTATCTGATCATAAAGTACAGGAGACCGCACAGTTAAACTAATTTTAAGTTTTATTTTAACGCGCATAAGGATTATTATAAAAGGAAAATGTCCCTCGCTGTGTGGTCCGCTGTACTCTACTCGGTCGCTACTTTCACCTCACACTCTGAGAAAGTCGCCATCGGCAATTTAGAACGTGTTAAAAACAAGTTCTAAGCTTGCTATACTTATACCGATTCCGATACTGAAACTTGATTTAATTAATAAAACCTGTTGCACGAATCCTAAACGATCAATTTCCTTGACATTAAACACAAAATTATTATTGCAAACAATATTAACGAAACTGATTTATAAGCCGATTTAGATTATTTTATTTCTCATCACATTAATCAATCCCGTGATAAAATATAAACCGACTGACATGACATTATTTATTTATACAATGCATTGTACATATAAAGTCACGACGAAGAATCAAAAACGATTGACCTCGATCGATCTGTTAAATGTCACTTGGGAACACGTTACCACGCGGAAACGCCAGACCTTTACCGAGAAAGAAATGCCATGGCAACAATGGCGGACCTTTCACAGATACCGATCGTCGGAGTAAAATTATAAACGTTGAGAAGTAAAGACATCACGACTTAGTGCTGCGTTCGCAAAAAAATACAAGACAAATAAAACTGTTTACGATGTGTATATTGTTCAAGTGCAAAGTGTTGCATAAGGTTTAGTATCGGCCGCAATAAATAATATAGTAATGGCCTATAAACGTCCGAAGCTGTGAACGTGTGCCTGCGATGATATCGCTGACAACTCGGAATCAACGACTGCCTCACGACTGTCTGCCACGATGGCGATGCCAATGGAGATGACAATTCAAAGTTATATTCAACTTCTACGTCCATTATATATTTAACAATAGCTTTAATAGAGCATTAGCGATAGCAAGACCAGATCACCCTTATTTAAGAAAAGCTAAAATGTTAGTAAGATCGATAGGCAACGACTGAGTTTCGACGAACCTCAATCATCGTAATACAAAGCGTATTTTTCTATAATTTCATCAGCATAATATGTGATCGTTTTCCCAGTCATCAGACACTTGGGTTTCAAGGCAACTCAGCTTACATCAAATGATAAAGAACTGGCCATCAACAGCTCTTAGACTGTAACATCCGAATTAAAGTACTGAAGCGCAAACTAATAATCTCTCAAACATTATGAAAGGTAATAGCGTAGACGCAAGATTAGAAAGAGTTGAATACGTTAAAAATACTGATATGACGCAAGAAACAATCAAATACAAGAACTATAACAACAAGCGTGTCGTAAATCCGGTTATTATACCGTTTAGCGGTAGTTGTGGACCACTCAAATTTCCATAATACGTGACATGTTGCTTTATATTTATTATTCTACATAAGATTATATATTTACGAATATAAATGTGAATGTCGAATGTATTATATGCTATGACTCCTACATTAATGAGGCAATTGTATTATTTATTCTCTATTTCAACATTAATAGCTAATAAAACAGATCGTTTAAATTCATGCTATTTTAATCTTATCTTTTATCTTATAATATCGATCAATAATTTGTAAAAGTATGTCTACAAAAATAACCTTTCGTTTAATATTTTTATTCCATGTTTATGTATATTTATATAACTCTCCAATACACTTAAACTCCTCCTTAGAATCTGAATAGTGTTCGAGTACCTCTTAGGAGTCGCATCTACAGAATTCTATCCATCAACGACAAGATAGAAAGAGACACCGATGAATCGATTTAACGTTGCTGAATGTGAAATCGAGATCTCGGCGAATGCATCTCAAGACGAATGCCCCGAACAAAGAGGAATCGATGAAAACGGGCGAAGGGGGGGTGTCGAGTGCACCGACCTCCTCCACCTCCCGGCCACGGTGCAATTTGTACATTTCAAGTGCACACAAAGGCAAAGCGAGGAGGTCGCAGCACGCTTTGACAGAATTAACTTGTCCGTAGCAAGCGTCTAGGTAAGCATCACCTATATTGAATCGCGCGGCCAAACGAGACGGAATTTTAGATGCATGCAAATTCCAACTACATTCAGCGCGCACCGGCACCGACCCTGTACCTACGCTTCTCAATAAACTTGCTCATGTCGATTTTAATTATTTGATTTTGAACTTATATATACGCATATATGATTGTTTTAATAAAAAATTGTACTGTATTATTTTTGTAACTCTATTTTTACTTAACCATCAATAATAGGGACTCACAGAAGAGATAAACGGCAATTACAGAATAAACATTTAATAAATAACAAAAAATAGAACCGACTCAAAACGCACTAAAAAATAAAACATAACTGTGTCATTTAGTTGCTTTAATTTAATTAAGCATATCTATCACAGTTATATTTTATTTTTTAGTGCGTTTTGAGTCGGTTATATTTTTTGTTAAAAACTTTTATTTCTAACTTTTTAGTGATTTATCGCCACGTACCGTACTCGTACTCTAGTGTCATAGTATATTATACGGCACTAGTTGCCTTAAAGCTAACGATACCGAGACATAAACCGAAATCGCTGTAAGCGTGCCTTCAAAATTTGAAGAGTTTCTTTAATTTCCCCAGGATATCATTATCAGATCCTAACATGATGACAATGGTCCACCTTGGAAGTATGTTCTTTTTAATAAAAAAAAGAATTATAAAAATCGGACAACTCTGTAAAAAGTTATGCGTGGTCATACAAAAAAAAAAATATACGTGTCGAATTGAGAACCTCCTCCGTTTTTTTCGTCGGTTAATAAACAAAATAATAATGAATTAAAATGCCATTGACATAGTTACGCAATGTAGAAAAGTGGAACATTTGATTTATAAATGCTACGTGTAATATTTTAAAAACGTCGACAGAAGCACTGTAACAGTAAAAATTGAAGGATAAACATGTTTTGGTGAGATTATCAAAGCAAATAAAGCGTGCGCGAGTTGAGAAGCAAGCCCACTGTAAACACAAAGATATTTAAACATCATACTTATAACAGAAAGGACAAAACTGTATTGCGATTATATTTCTGTCATTTCAGGAAGTTGAAAGAAGATTTTCACTTCAAATTCTATATTCAAATACTAGTCACCCTAAGAAAATAAAACCAATTTGATCTTATTGTCTCTTTTCTAACTCTTAATTATTTATTGACTATATACTTTACTATTTTTTTGACTGACTGGTGCAACAATATTCAGTAATAATATTCTAGTAACAATATCCATCATCAGCCAACTCCTTTAAGTTGAGAGGCTTGCCTTTGGAGTGATAATGATGATAATAAATAAAGATTTGATCATCTGCCACGCTGCTCTAACTCGCGACTAAAATATCAAGTACGAAAATATTCTCAATAGCGGCTCTACATGTCAGATATCTATGCTGCAAACGCAAAGTGGGACGAGCTATAACGACGCATTCATTAGGCAATGGGTGTGCTCTGAATAAACTATACAGAACGAATCCGAGGAGACCCTGTCACTATGAGAACGAGAATGAGAACGCATTGACACATCTCAAAACTAAATTTCTTACATTATAATTTAGTAGTAAATAGGAAGTATTCGACGTCATACCTCTTTCTCCTTTCTATCACCATATTGCAAGACATTAGATGGGTTGTCAATGTCCTACTGATATAGGGTTTCTGAATACTCTTTCCAAGCCAATAATAGTTCGTGATGATTATTAGGGTAACTTGGGTATCTTTAATCTAAGAACGATTAGCCATTTCCATTTTTGACGTGACAACGTCTTATAATTCGATAGAGCCGGCTGCACGCACGAAACATGACTCATGCGGCGTTACCTCGCTTTGAGGCGTTCCATGTAAGGCTTTAAGTGCTAGCGAGAGCGCGGAACGAGCGACAAAGAAGCACAATCGGCCTTTGCGTTCGGCAGCGTTCGACATCCGTCTATTAAATATAATTATTAAATATATTAATTTTAAATTAAAAATTAATATATTTATAAATTAATGTATTTATTATAAATTTAAAATATAAATTTATAAAATCAAAATCGATTATTTTATTAATTTAAATTAATATTTACAAAAATATACTTAAATTAAAAATTTTAATAACCAATTAAATGCTACCAATCCATCAGTATTTTCTTCAGACGTTGTCACGTTCAACTATCGTCAGTAAACCGACTTTACAGACAACCAATTTTTTAGATATATATATGTATCTCATTTCTATCAGGTGTAATCATAGTAAAATTCGAGCCTATTTGTATTTGCTAGATAGACTCGAATTTTTTCCGTATTTCTACATTGATCAAATCTCGAATATCGACTAGCCAAGAAAAATGTTGGAATTCACTAAAACAAAGTGAAACGAATTTTACCGTTTTCAAAAATTAAACAATCTGATTTTCACTTTAATATAAAATATTTCAATATGAAATCTGGCGATATCTACTTGCGAAATTCTTAAGAGGCTTTCGTCAAGGTAAAAATTTGGTAATGATTTCCGTTGCGCAAACGACCTGTGTTAGGTACAAGAACAGTTTTATATTTTATTAAACAGTCATATTTTTATGCAATCTTATAAGAAACACAATTTTAAAAGTGATTTTTTATTTATTTTTGCATCTGAATTATTTACATAACGACTGTCGATAAGAACTTGACAAGATTATTTTACTACCTAATATTGTAATTACTTGTTAAAATATAAAGGGAAAAGAATATAACAATTAAAACCTAACTACTACATTCTATCATCTACAGTTCCATATATCCAAAAATTAAGAGATATAAGACTGTATAATTATATAAAGTAAGTTGCGCAATTACTCCCTCAAATTAATTTTCCCGGTTTTTTTTTTCAACAAGTAAAATAAAAACAATACCGAACGCGCCGCGGTAAGCGGACCAAAACATGTTTACTTTCACATCGCATCGCATTGTTCGCATCACTCATATCCACAACGTAAAGGTGTGTCTACAGCGGGGCATTCATTAGCGAGCGGTAACTGTAACCAAACTGATACAGGTAAAAAACTAAGCTCTAATGGGTATGCAAGAACCAATTTTTACTCGCAGAGTCCTAACTCTAACCGCGTGCTTATTGACAAACTGTAAAGGTTACTACTCGTTTATAATATCGACGTTCTAATGTTTAACCTATTCACAATGTTCAACTTTTGATGTACACGGCGAAAATCGGCAGTTGTCAACTCGTTGGAATTGCGTTGGAGCACGCTCGCGAACTACGTACTCACTAAGATTGTCGGTTACAGAACTGGGCAAAGGTTACAGTTACACAATAAATACACGGCAATCGTCGGCTCGATGCGACCATGTATAGACAAGGTTTTTGGTTACAGTAACATGCAACAGTTACAGTTACGGTTCGCTAATGAGTACCCAGGTTATTATATTAGCTTAGGAGCCAAGCACGAGTTTAGCCGAACACGTAATCGTGTAGTGTGGACTGAACTACGAGCCTCGAACAAGCACGCACCGAGCGTTGGGCTCGTGCTCAGCGTTTAAGGATCTCGTTGGATGCTTGTACGTCTACAATGACACCGCGAACAACAACGAGCAAAACGGCTCCGGTTGTGTTCGGCTCCTCAGCGTAGACGCACCTTTACGAATTACGACAAACCCGTTCGTATGCGATCACCAATAAACCAACCATTACATACCGCCTACCTTAAAAACTGATACGGGAAATTATTACCACCAAATGTTACTATAGAATGTTTTTTTCTTTTACATTTCTCCAATAAAGTGATTCTTAAGTCCGTATCTAGCTTTGATTACAGTTCATATATTTTTGGGGGGTCCTTTATTATTTATTGAGACATTTTCCAAGATAGATATATTAAATTTATCCAACTCATGTTGATGATTCTAAAAGCTATTTCTGAAGCTATCCTTAGCTAAGCGAATAACCATCCATTGTTAATTAATTTAATTATAGTGTTTTAATATATTTTAACAACTTTGTGATCATTATTTATTAGATATTGAATGCTTATTCTAGCTGAAAGTTATAAATTACAATATTTTCCAAGTAATTGTAGAGTATAAAAAGTAATTAATTCTATATTTTGAGTAGCATTATTGAGGATCAATAAGTCTGATAGCAAATAACAGTAGATAATGATGAATTTTTTTTGTAGCCAACATTTATACATCTCATAAACTAGTCAAAACGAGTCGTCGAGGTATAATTTTATAACATCATGCATTAACCATAGCCAGTACGTAGTAACACACAAAGAAACGTACAAATAAATTCAATATCGAAGACATCACTATAACGTCTCTGCTTTTTGTTCTAAATAGCGCAATAAACATGTCGGTAATGGGTATAAATGACACATTTGCACACGACGCAGATCGACTTCGACGACAAAAACTAATATTGTTATCTGTAAACGGCATCTCCCAAATCATTCTTATATCGAGAAAAAAAACGGCCAAGTGCGTATCGTTCCACGCACAGTGTAGAGTTCCGTAGTTGCACTTTACCGATCTAATATAGTGCCGCCGCCTACAATGACCAAAGATAATGCGTATCCAACACGTCACCAAAGAGACGAGAAAGCCGTTCATCCTGAGTATGTAAGACTTCTTTATTTGTTAAATTATTACTGTATCAAATCAAATGTGTTAATATTGTATACTTAATACTACGTATAGCCTGTAAGTTTCGCTTAAGTGAATTTACTTTGTGAAACAATTAACGTTTTTACACCTATCATATATGAACATATAGGGAAGAAAATACGGCCAAGTGCGTATCGTTCCACGCAGTGTAGGGTTCTGTAGTTGCACTTTACCGATCTAATATAGTGCCGCCTACAATGACCAAAGATAATGCGTATCCAACACGTCACCAAAGAGACGAGAAAGCCGTTTATCCTGAGTATGTAAGATTTCTTTATTTGTTAAATGAATACTGTATCAAATCAATGTGTTAAGATGTATATTGTATACTTAATACTACGTATAGCCTGTAAGTTTCGCTTAAGTGAATTAATTTATTTTGTGAAACAATTAACGTTTTTACACCTATCATATATGAACATATAGGGAAGAAAAAACGGCCAAGTGCGTATCGTTCCACGCACAGTGTAGGGTTCCGTAGTTGCACTTTACCGATTTATTATAGTGCCGCCTACAATGACCAACGATAATGCGTATCCAACACGCCACCAAAGAGACATGAAAACCGTTCATCTTGAGTATGTAAGACTTCTTATTTTGTTAAATTACTACTGTATCAAATCAAATGTGTTAACAGTGTATACTTAATACTACGTATAGCCTGTAAGTTTCGCTTAAGTGAATTTACTTTGTGAAACAATTAACGTTTTTACACCTATCATATATGAACATATAGGGAAGAAAAAACGGCCAAGTGCGTATCGTTCCACGCACAGTGTAGGGTTCCGTAGTTGCACTTTACCGATTTATTATAGTGCCGCCTACAATGACCAACGATAATGCGTATCCAACACGCCACCAAAGAGACATGAAAACCGTTCATCTTGAGTATGTAAGACTTCTTATTTTGTTAAATTACTACTGTATCAAATCAAATGTGTTAACAGTGTATACTTAATACTACGTATAGCCTGTAAGTTTCGCTTAAGTGAATTTACTTTGTGAAACAATTAACGTTTTTACACCTATCATATATGAACATGTAGGGGAGATACCTATCCTAATTTTTTCTTTTATTGACAGTGTGGGGAGGTGCAGCCAAAACCCATCTAATCGCCCTTGAAAGAGCACAAAGATCTCTGTTAAAGGTAATGTTTTTTAAAACTTTTCGATTTCCTACTTTTACTTTACACTCCAGCTATAGATTATATATTTAACTGTATATAGAAAACCCACCGAAAGCTACTGTTTAAACCACACAATACTTCAAAACGTAGGATGACTAATGTTTGCCAATACACGCGATGTAGGACCAAATTTAAAAAAAGACAATTTGCTTATCAATCTTCTTTCCTTTACAACAAATTTAACACAAACCATAAAATTTATGCATTGACTCGTAATGAATTGAAACGAATGAACTGAAAACTTGCTGGCCCTTGACTATGAACAAACTGAACTTTTAATTTATAACATTTCTTAAGACATATACAAACAGTCAATCACAAACACACACACACACACATACACACACACAACACACGCATGCACGCACGCACACACGCACACACAATACACAAATTGTAATTCTGATATATTTGTTGTGGTGACTGGTGAATGAGCGGGGCACCCAGTAATACGGGTCTTCCACCTAGTACAGGGGCCCTTGCTATTTTTTTTAAAGCATTAATTAGTTAATAAATAAAGATTTTTTCAATTTTCATTTTTCATTACAGACCAAAGCTGTTGTGTGATAACAAGATGTCATGATTGACTACGGACCCCTAAAACACGGAGTCGAATGTATGAGTGCATATTTTCCTTTGGTTTGTATAGACCGGGTACTTTACCTGTTTACATACCAACTCCACTCAAGCACTTCATTACTCCGAGTTTTTTTAATATCGATCGTTATTTCAAGACTAAATACTAAATTGTAAATCAACCTTGTCTATTTTGTATTTTTAATTTAATGACATCCATTCACACTCAAGAACCAGTTTCAAATGTAGATAAAATCAACGAATTAATAGCTTTAAATAAAAATAATTGCCTCTTCTTAGTCTCTACATTTTATTATTTGGCTAACAATCTGCCGCGGCTTTGTCCAGGCCTCATGTAGTAATTTACACGAAAATATTTCACGAGTGTCCTATTCAGGCATTTCATTCAGAAATTTGTAATCAATCTAATAAAAATTTTTATCAAAAAATAGAAGCGACTCAAAACGCACTAAAAAGTAAAAAATAACTGTGTCATTTAGTTGCTTTAATTTACTTAAGTATATCTATGAAGTCGGTGCCAGCCAAGTTTAGGGATCATTTATTTTACGTAGTAAAGCAGTTTGTGGGTTCTAGGTAACGTCCTTAAAGTAGAAACCTTGGCTGGCACTCCTAGATATGCTTAAGTAAATTAAAGCAACTAAATGACAGTTATTTTTTAATTTTTAGTGCGTTTTGAGTCGGTTCTATTTTTTGTTAAAAATATTTATTTCTTACTTTTTAGTGATTTATCGCCACGTAACGTACTCGTACTATACCGTCATAGTATATTATATGGCACTAGTAGCCAAAAGCTACCGATACGGAGACAAAGACCGAAATCGCTGTAAGCGTGCCTCCAAAATTTGAAGAGTTCCTTCAATTTCCCCAGGTTATCATCATCAGATCCTAACATGATGACAATGAGACCACCTCTGAATTATGCCCTTTCTAATAAAAAAAAGAATTATCAAAATCGAACAACTCTATAAAAAGTTATGCGTGGTTATCCCAAAAAAATATATACGTGTCGAATTGAGAACCTCCTCCGTTTTTTTTCGCCGGTTAAAAAGACTTTCAGAGGTTAGATAAGCACTCGTATAAAATAAAGTAAAACCCTAAAATCTTGATACTAAAAGATCAATTAAACATGGGTTTCATAAACAAGAGATTAAAATATAGAAAGCAGTTATCATAATTCTGACCATATTGTAAAAGAACTAACAAACATAAATACATACGGTATTGAAGCTATTGACAATGTTTTACCTGCTGGAACTGTCGTTGGATTACACAAGAGATTTTATCTGTTTTAAAATATACGATACTTGTTAGTCAGGATTAATTACTATAGCATGTAATTAAATTAATTAAGTAATAATTGATGGCCACTGAACGGACACAAATTTTGTAAAAATTGCTACTAATTTCTTATCACATTACTGTCTGTTCCCTTAAAGGTTTAAACCTTGGTTTAATTTTAAAAAAACATTTTGGTTTGGACCATTAAAAGCATTTTCATTGTAAATTTTTATATGTAAAAAGTGAAAATGTAAAAGCAATTAGAATTCATTAACTTGAAATTTTATCATAATGGTAATACTTGGTAATTTCAAGTTAATAAATGAAAGGTCAAAAGATCGCAGAATTATAAACGGTAAAATAGGAAACGATAAAGCAAATATAAATTAACTTAGAATTAATATTATTGAGGTAAAAGATCCTGGATTTATAGAAGGAGATAAATATGAAACGGCAGAGCAAATAGTTTACCTTAGGATCAAAACTGAAGGCGGTCTCCGGTCTCAAAGGGCAAGGCAGCCCGCACTTACAAGTGCCCGATGTTTGTAAGTATTCCCGTAGCTGCGAGAGGTTACTCAACGCCGACCCACTGGGACTGGAACAAAAAGAGTGGTTTGTGTCACGAAGCTGTTCTGTTCTCTTGATGCTACATAGATAACTTTTGCAACGGTTCAATATCACGATAAGATTTATGAATGTTTACACGCATAATACATGTGCATGACAAATTGTATAAAGTTGCTAAGGTAACTATTTAATTTTTGAAGCTCAAAAGCTTCCAAAATGCTAAGGGCTAAAGAATTACGACCTCCGTGGCGCAGTGGTGTGCGCGGTGTATATATAAGGCGGAGGTCCTGGGTTCGATTCCCGGCGGGGCAGATTGAAATTTTTCTTAATTTGTCTTGGTCTAGCTGGTGGGAGGCTTTCGCCGTGGCTAGTTACCACCCTACCGACAAAGACGTACCACCAAGCGATTTAGCGTTCCGGTACGATGTCGTGTAGAAACGGGTGTGGATTTTCATCCTTCTCCTAACAAATTAGCCCCCTTCCATCTCAGATTGCATCATCACGTGTGATAGCAGTCAAGGGCCAACTTGTAGTCATTAAAAAAAACTTTCGGCTACAAAATTCTTAAAATGAAATTCAAAACCACGTTTTCTTCATTAGCCTTAAACACTAATAAAATAAGAATTTGGAATCCGTATAGAGGCATGGTTATTTGCCATACCAATCGCATGATTCCGTAAAATTAGATAAAATCCAACCTTACAAGTATTTAGATTGGTTGTAAGACCATAAATAAGATACTTAACTGGAAACTGTAAATTATAAGATATTTTGTTTAAATGAGGTAGATTAAATAAGGTAGCGACGTCCAAGCGTGGTTCAATTAGCGACCATTTGATTAGTAGAGTATCTAATGCATGATACAGGCCTGTTAAAACTATACTGAGTGTTAATGTAGGGCGATAAAATGATAGGTATTTCTCTATAATTGATTCCGCTCAGTGACTTAATAAAAGTATAACTAATCAATAACATAATTATAAGGTCTTAGTTTAAACAAGTGAGCTATTAAAAACGTGCATATAATGAATTGTAAAAATAACATCAGGGTAAATTAAAAAAAAATATGAGCATAGAATATATTAAGGAGCACAAAGAGTAACTAATTCAAAACATACTAATTGTAATGATAAAAAAGGTTCAAGACAACATTGTATTTAGTTAGAACATAAGCGCATTAGCCATCCATCCGTAATGTAAGTATCCATCGACTTTCAAAGTAAGGACACGTTATTTATAATGGCATTGTGTTCACGATGCACTGTCTGATCAAAGTCTAGACCAAGCATACAAACAAAACAATAATCATGATGCACCGGTTGCAACTTGTTAACGGTTACTTCCTTTTTCGACGAGGTTGCAGATTGTTGGAATGACGATGATCGCTTAATATCTATCTTATGTAATATCTAATACAAATCGATAGAGATATTGAACCATTTGTATATAGACTTCAAAAAGTGCTTTTTGATTAGTCACAATCACAAATGTGTCATCATGCTTTTACAGAAGGATGATGTAGAGTCGAGAATTTTAAAATTCATTTATGAAAATCTTAAATGCTGGAATGCTCAATTAAATTAATATTTACTCAATTAAAATAATGCTCAATTAAAATAATACATTAATGTCTTATTAGTCTCAAGATAAAACAAATTATGAATATTTTACGCCGACGAGCGCTCAGAAGCCAAGGCATCTTGAAAGAGCATACGTTTAAAACATAATGATTAACATCTAAGCGAGAACGAAAGAAGTTAAATTTTCTTGCAAAACAGAAAAAATAAGCTCTTGCGCAATCGTTTTTTAATTCCAGACATGCCTGAAGTTGGTCAATCAAACAAGAGAATCAAGATTACGTGATTGCGAATGCCGGAGAGGTAATCTTTTTGCAAACTTAGTGAAAATCGTGTAACATTACATACTCCAGTCACGATAAATATTTCGAAGGAATTTAATCGGTACAACATAAAGGTTAAGTTGAAAAATACTTTTCTGGATTGCTGAATCTTGATGAAAAATACCTTACCGTGGCATTGTGTTGAGCGAATTACGAGCTTTTTGTGTGGATAGTAATTTTATTGTTTCCAATATATATCTTGGAAAATCATAAACAACATTAAAAAAATTACATCTCGCTTACCAACCTTTTAAGAGATTCATCGCATTATAATTAGTTATTAAATCGCTGAACAGATCCAATAATAAATTACTGGCGAACAGATACAAGCTTATCATATCTACATTGGATGCTTTAACCATATTTACACTTTTAACAAAGGATGGACAACAAAGAATAATGATGTATTGGGATTAAATTATATTGAAGCGAAATGTGTCCGTATAATTTTAATTACGCAACAAAAACTTGTCACTGCGGTTACAAGGATAATAAAGTGTAAATTATCAAGTTATAATAAAAAGGACGATAATAACTGACATTAAGCCAACCAGGCTTCTCCTTGCCGACACAAAAAGAACTGCTTATATTATCATAATGGAACTTGACAGTTTTATCCGGTCTGATTTTATAGCATTTTACTTTTCAAAAGCTGTCAGCGTAATTTATTTTTATGTACCAACCTTAAGAATATTTAAAGACGAGTAATTATCCTCCATTTTCGAAGATTGTGGAATAACTTACAGCATGCACTTTTATGGGTCAAAACTCTTTACCGAAGATCAAATAAAACTTGATCACCAGAAAATATGAATAACATTAGCATGTTGATCATGTTATAATGATGATATAATATAGCATAATAATGCTTATTGAATTTAATTACAATGCAGTACTGAAGTTAATTTAACCTAACATAACATCGAGTACGCAGCATTTGACGTATACGGAGTTGAAATAGTTTGTTAATTAATACAGTGTAAGCTGGCAGGGGGGCGAGGCAGTGACTCGTGTAAGCGATTGAGAGTGTATTTGCTGAAAGGGTTGAAAAGCTCCTAGTCAACCGTGCCGGTTCAGTCCTGTGATCAACTGACTGCGTGGTCGGTCAATAATACTTAATTGCTTTACATCCTTTTCGTGAACAAATTTTACAATTTTGCTTGAGTACGGAGCAATATACACATAACAAAAGATGTAAATGTAATTATGTCTCTACGAAAGAGCAATAGTTTAGTGCTTGTAACGTAAGTCTGCTTAAAATAAACGGATTCATAATTATTATTACGAGTAAGTCTTAGCCGTATGTATGATGCGATTTCGCACGCCTCAGACCAATTTGATAAACATAACATTTAAAAAATAGGCTTAGTAACTTTAATCCCTTTGTCTATACTCGTATATTGCAGATATTTTTGGTTACAAATAAGAAATTATCTACCAATTGATTAATTAAATATGTATTGGAATTTCCGCCGGCGTTCCGCCAATCTACTAGAAATGAAACAGGCAAGTGTGATGACTAACACCGGATTACCCATACATTTTGTAGTGTTTTGATATTACTACAGAAGCTTAAAAATAAAACGAGTTTATTATTCATCTATTAGGCATTACATTTTTCTCTCAATCGACTTTTTTCTGCGTGGATAGAAACTACATCTGTGTGATTTAGTGATATATAAGGAGAAATAATTATGACACTAAATTATTTCTCCTTATATCACTAAATCACACAGATGTAGTTTCTATCCACGCAGAAAAAAGTCGAAAGAAAAATAAACTACATTTCCCACGCCATAAAAAGCCATTACGTCTAATTTGCACATAACAACACAATCCCTTCAGGCTGGTGTGACTTGCTTTGTCAGTGAAAGCATCAATGCTGCCAACTCATGCTTTGCTGCTACACAATCATAGAAATAGAGTCATAATAGGGCAGGGAAAATACTTCAACAACAAAGTGAAAAAAGTGTAAA
Source organism: Mycalesis mineus (assembly GCA_034621355.1). Classification (NCBI taxonomy): domain Eukaryota; kingdom Metazoa; phylum Arthropoda; class Insecta; order Lepidoptera; family Nymphalidae; genus Mycalesis; species Mycalesis mineus. The sequence goes on from CM067892.1 coordinate 14,399,428, forward strand.
TGTTGCAACAGATTTTGATATCTTTTACCGAACTTATTGAAATTCGCTAAAACTACCATAACTCTAACGGTTCGGTTCATAACATAATACTATTACTGAAGCTACCTAAAATGGTAAACTCACGCCCAATCGGTCATTAATTAGAAAAGAAATCGCTCTCGATACCTACTTGAATGTTACGGCTAAAGACTGAAGTACGGTCACAACAAAAGCATAAAAGGTACGAAATGTAATTAGTTCAATAAGTAGGTACGTCCTTGTGTAGAAGTTGCTAAAAAGGCAAACTTAATAGAAACCTGCCATTGAAAAGGCAGGTTTCATTGATTACGTATTAAAAGTTAACAATAACACCCTGCCAGTGTTGTCAACACAGCGTAACTGACATCAGTTGGCAGCACTGATCCGTAAAGTAGTTCGTACATACTGGCATCGCTTTACAAACAGCCTCTTTCATAAACGCTTCACATGATAATTCACAGTGATTGTTCACGGTCTGGAACACGCGGCAAAGGTGAGCCGCGACCACAAAAAAGATTTTGTTTACTTTTTTGATTCTGTTTGCTTTTTATTACGGGGCCTATGCGACTTTGGGCACTACATGCGTGTTCGCGGTCGGACAGCCAGTGTGCGTGGCTTTTGCATCGCTTTTATGGCCGCCAGTTACCACCCTTAAACCAAGCTTTCATGATACATGTTGTGAGGTGTTCGCAATTCCACTTTCAAGTTGCGAGAATTTATAAAAAATACAACCGGACATTCAATCTGCAGTTGACATCTCACAATCACATTCAAAATGAAGTCAAAGTTAGAATTTATTCTAGCTTATTTCGTGTAGTCTAAAAACATTTAATAATAATATTTATAGGTCTATACGAAAGGAGATCTGAAAACAAGCCAGATAGATTTATTTAGGGATAATAAAGCACACCTGAGCACTTCAAACTATAATGGAAAATTACGTGCATAATAAAATTCAACCAAGTATGTAATTTTTAAAAACTTCACCGTGGTGTGAAGCTTTATGATACTCATAAAGGTATGTATAAGTTATGGAGCGGGAAATTATTTGAACAAGCATTGAATCCAGGTCGGATACAAAAGGTATCTTCGTACAAAGATTTCTGTGACTGACCCAGATTCACGCTCGTGAGTTTATTTAGCGTCATCTGAGAGGCGCTTGTTTAACACGTGGTAAACCACGTGCAACCTCAGCAGCAACAGCGCAGAGAACAAATGAAGTTTGTATGGCGTTCTTCAAGGGAGGTCTACTTGGCTCTTTTTGTTGTATCTTTGTATAGGTGCCATACGTAGCAACCCTAATCGCATGAAAGGTTTGGGGGGACGTGTACATAGACAGCTGCCGATAATAATTACTTAGCACGCAAACCCTTTTACACCTTGCACGCGCTGTTATACCGTTTAGTTTGCGCCGAACATCGGTCATTTTTATCTTTTCTTTTTTTTCGTTAAACATATACTCGTAAGTATGATCGATCTGTTAGGCGTTTGTGTTAACTATCGGCAATATAAAATATTACGTGCGATCTTAGACACATTTCATTTTTTTAATTGACTGAATGAATAAAATGTGTCATATAGCCCTACGAGTTGCTTAAACTAAGCTTTTTTTATCTAACTGCCGAAGGAGTGTTAACTTTTTAAACATATTTATATGAGCCTCATTCTTTGACTCCGCTATAAAACTAAAAACCATTTGGCAGTGCCATTGATTAATCTGAGCTAGAGAAGTAAAAAAGGTTAAAAGATTGCAGGTAAGTTAATTAGCTTAAATTTTGATGTGAAATTCAAAGCTTAGAAAAAGACTGATTAGTTCTTTTAAAAAAAATTACCTAATATCACACTGAAAATTAAAAGATAAGCCCGTTAAATTTTAGTAAATGCATCTTAAATGTTACCAGATTCCAAATACTATATTTTAGCAACATTACTAGATAATTATCAGTTCAATCAGTGTATTTTTCTCGACGCCGTATAAATCTCAACTTTGAACGACCTCCTGTGAAATTCAAAGCTTAGGAAAAGACTGACTAGGTCTTTTAAAATTACCTCATATCACACTGAAAATTATAAAATAGAAACAAAACTATATATAACTATCAGTTCAATGAGTTTATTTTCCTCAACACCGTAAAAATAAAACTTTAAAAAAGCGAAAACTAGTCACTACACCAAATGTGATCGATGAATCAAACAGTCGATTCGAGGAAAACGTACCCGACGACGACGCAAACAAGAAATGCTTAACCAATTACGAACATCTGTCGTCGACTGATGGCCTTGATGGTTAGATACCTAGTAACTACATGCACATTGAAATTAGACTTTGTACGTTTGGAGTTTACAGTATGTATGGTAATAGGCAGATAGTACGTTTCTCTGTTGTTAGTATTCACAACGAAATCTTTAAATTGTACGACAATGATATTAAAGGTAAGTGAAATCTATAAAGTCTTTGATTGTCTCGTTGGTCTAGAGGTTAGCCTGTGTCTTTTGTTCAAATGTCGTGGTTGTAATTCTAAGGTTTTCTTACTTCTATGAAATTTTCCATATATTCTAGGCCCGGAGTCGAGGTATGGGCGGTGTTACATCCTCGTGCTTTAGAGAGCACGTTAAAATGTCGGTCGTCAACAACTGAGAGTGATAACGAAATATTTTGCAAATCATTGAAGCAGTGCGGTGGGTCTACGCTCCATATCGCTTCTCTTAGATACATGAAAGGAGGCCGGGCCCTGTTAATATGGCTGGTAATGACGATGAAGGCTTTAAATGATGGTGGTAAACCTAGTTCAAGATTAATTGAAACTAAGTGCAAAATCTTATTTCTAATTTCAACTTGAATCTGAACAGTCTTCGCTAGATTACAGATATAACCTATTTCAAAGGATGACCAGCACAAGGCAGTACATTGTAGGGCATATACCAAACGTACGTGCGTGATGGTTGTACCAACTACTTAACAGGTGGACTACCTGCTTTCGTGTTTTAATACGTGTTATAAAAGATTTACTTTTATACAGATTTCATACACTGCTTTTGCTTACTTTATCTGGTCTTGTAGGATAAAAATAATTATGCCCGCTATTTTACCTGTCACCTCTATACAATTAAACAGAATACCATTAAATAGAAACTAAAATATTAGAGAACAGTTCATCAATATCTATTTAGTGATCAGTAAAATCTAGCTTGATTTAACATCCAGTCTAGACATGGAATACTCGACCAATATCTATTAAGTGGACAGAAACCGACAGACAACATTTCTAACATCCACGTTATAGTCCTGACCAGGAATTTCTTTTTATTTTCCTCGTAATGTTACAGAAAAAGTGGCGCCTCCATCCCCGATTTTTTATTTTCTTTGTCAAGCTATACTATAAATATAGAGTAAATATTATAATAATGGACTGGTCAATCGAATGTGATTTAATATAACCGCCTCAACCTACATTTACAGTTCAACACAACAAGATATTCTCGTAACTAATTGAAGCCGCTAACTCTAATAAAGCACTCTATTTGTTAACCAGTTTCGCGTTGATCTCACATCTGTACAATTAGCATGAATAAATTACAAGTTACGGGTGTAGGTACATCAATTCCGTGGAAAATTACTGCTCTAATACATATTTACGATCGTTACAATAATATTAACTTGTGGGTTGTAATTAATTGATGTTAACTACAATATTATAAAACTGTAATGATGTTTTGACATCTGTTTTCGGTACATAAAAGGAATTTGTGAAAATTTATTATAAGTTAAAATTTAGCTTAAGGTTGCTTTTTAACACGAAGCAGAACAAGTCTTCAAAGTAATTAATAATTTTATAGGCTTGGGCAAACTTTACTATCAGGTAAAGAACTTATTTAAGAAATGTAGAATTTTGATTAAACAGACTATAGTTTGTTCATCTTTTAAAAGAATAAACGTAAATAAAGGACCGGTATGCGAAAGCAGACAAGTATTACCTGTCCTCATCTCTCGTAAATATGCAATAGGTACTGTTGTCAGTTTTTCAAGACTAATTAATTTGTTTTCTGTCGTTTCGATGGCTCAACTATAAACAAGTACAAGTTACTGTCAATCAAAATCCTACAAAGAAACAACCTTGGTCAAAAGCAAAAGGACCTTATCATCAGAAACTAATGATCCCAATTAAATTCTAATAGTAGTTCAGACGTCAATAAAACCTGTCGAAGTCTAAACAACATAAAATATGGAGGGCCCATTTTATTTAAGGCCAACTGCAAATGAAATCAAAGCAGTTGTCGTGCGCCTAATAGACGTACATAAAATGGATGTCGAGCTACGTGCGGTGATTGATCTCATTTCCTTTGTTCCATGGGCGAGGCATAGTATAATGGCTAAAATACTTTGGCGCTAAGCCAATTCCAACTGCCATACGTGAATTGACGGCGGATCAAGAAACGATGGAATCAAACCGAGATTTAGTGTAACATACAATCCTTAACTCAATATTGAGCTAGATGACATTATGCTTGGTCTTGAAAGGTCTTTGCCAGCCATGCTTGGCATTCATAAAAATATTATTTCATGCCAATTATCAACAATTAGCGGAACAAATGTAACACAAATTAAAAATGTAACATAAATAAAGATATTTTCTTTCTATTTTCTTTCTTTCTTTCTAAATTACAATAAAAAAAACTTTAAGTAAGTTAATTAAACAAGCTTTTATTCGAAGTTAATAAAAGCTTTATTAACTCCGAATAAAAGCTGAACCTATCCATTCATACAACGTACAATTTTTAAAGACACCCAACAATATTATTATGAAAACGCCTGTGACATATTTGCTGATTGATATTCGCGGCGGTTCTTTAGACACGGGTACGAGCTCTTTGATGGGCCGGCTCGCGTCCTTTATCGAACGACCCCGACCCATATCAACATCGTCCCCTCGCATGAATAAATAAAAGCTCAATTTGTAGCTCGCGCGCCTAACCGACGCATCGATATAACTTCACCCAGACCTAAATGAGCCCCTTATTTCGATCAGTTCACTCCACTCCACGAATAAAGTCCAAGATCCTTTACGGAACAAAAGGGTCGACGACACTGGATGCGTTTCGGGAAAATTATGTAAAACCGATCGCGTTCAAAAGCTGCACGCTGTTGTTTAGTTACCCTTTATCAAACTGTGAGGGGACGCCAGTCGCTTACTTAAATATTAATGGTAATTGGTAATTCCTGCTAAATGATATCCTAACTGAGCTATTTAATTATTGTTTTATTGCGGCGGATTGAATTATTTATGGAACGGTAGCTACACAATTCGATTTAGCGATAATTCGTTTCCGCAATGTCATTACACATTCATACGACATCGATACCCGTATGATTGATACAAATGATAAAAGTATAATCGATCAGCTATTATTTATTCAATCATTTATAATTGCGTTTGGTCTAAGATATTCTAGTCGAGATAAAATAAACGACTCTGCCCACACATCTTCGAGAAATCCCGTTACAAACATTTGTTTTGTTTATAACTAGTACAATTAATTTATGGCTATTAAACATCCACTCCAGAGAATTGACGATACACTGTTATATTCAATACTAGGCGACGACCCCTACTTTGCCTGCATGAACTACTTATTTGGATAGGAAAAACTGTAGAATAACTATTGCATATTATTGAAAGAACATGTTATTTTTTTCACTGACGACATTGCTTTTATTTATCCAAAAATAATTTGTTGAATTCTAAATTTCTGTCATTTCTGACGCGCCCAATTTATAGCCTACGATTTGTCTGTTGCATTTAGTAAATATCACAATTACGTAAAAACCTGACAACATTTTTGTGAATGTTTAATTTGTATATGTAAATATATATATATAATATATATGTAAATATACCGCGTAACTAGAGTAGTAAGTAAATTTAGGATTGATAATAGGAATAACATCCTTAACCCAGACAAAGTCGCGGGCGTCCGCAACTATTTAAATTAAATTTACTTTTAATTGTAAACCTCCCTTCCCTTCTAATTATTACGGCCCTGTGCCCTCATTTGACTACAAACCAATTACACAATTGGGATAGTTAATATGAAAGTCGCGTGTTTATCTGCAAGGCGATAACACAATATATAATACATGAATAGAGTAATTATTTTAGTACGATTGCGTATCGAGTCACGAAAGGGTTTCCCGAACTGACTCACCGAGTCCCAACCGCAAACAATAATAAAATGTATAGAAACGAGTCTCACGCGACTACCCATTTACTTGTGGGTTTATTATGAGCTTCGGTGGTTTGGTGATTTCTTTACTACTGCTAATAGAGATGAAACCCCGTAACAGCGAACTTATAATAGGTAATCATATTGCTAACGACAGCTGGCATGAATACACCCACACTAATTGAGTATTAAATGCTGACTCTATGGCATCAACCATCAATGGACAGAAGGAATGGTGATGAAATAGGATGCTCCAAATCTCGTTAGGATTTAATCTTATAATTTAAGTATTGATGCTCCAGATTTTCACTGGCTTTTTGACATGAACCATAGATGCGATAGACAGAAAGAGGATAGGTGACTTTGAAATTTTGACGATTTCCGTGGCGCAGTGGTATGCGCTGTGGATTTATAAGACGGAGGTCCTGGGTTCGATTCCCGGCGGGGCAGATTGAGATTTTTCTTAACTTGTCTTGGTCTGGCTGGTGGGAGGTTTTCGCCGTGGCTAGTTACCACCCTACCGACAAAGACGTACCGCCAAGCGATTTAGCGTTCCGGTACGATGTGTAGAAACCGAAAGGGGTGTGGATTTCGTCCTACTTCTAACAAGTTAGCCCGCTTCCATCTTAGACTGCATCATCACTTAACATCAGGTGTAATAGCAGGGTCAACTTGTACTCGATATAAAAAAAAATGTGGTGCTCGAAAGTGTTGCTTCGTTTACAGACAGACAGAAGAACAAAGATTTATTTCCTGAAGAAGCTACGCGCGAGCACTAGGCTCTCAGTTATCTTTTACTAGATTCTATAGATACAATTTTGGCCATATCGCCGTCATTCCGATAACTTAGATAACTGCATAATACATAACATTCCATTAGAAAAGTAGAAGACTGTGGAAGGAAAACATAAAACAGGCGCTGCAGCCTAGATAAACCGTTCAGACAACCAAGAATGCGACCACGAAGCGATTGTAAAAAGTCTATGACTCATATCTGATAACAAAAGTATGAAAAAATTAAAAAAAATAGACTTACTAAAGGAGCTTTTATTACTTATTTAATTTTAAACGATTATTGCAATGATTCGATTAGTCCGATTCAGACCACTTGGTTCAGCTCTCATAAAAGCAATAAATTATGTTAAATCATCTACGAGTAGCCAATCATCCAGTTAGTCAAGCAAACTGTAAACGTGCGAGCTGTTAACACTTTTTACATCAACCCGTATACAGAGAGCGTGTTTATTCAGGTTTAGTCTCAGTTGCACCACCACTCCATACATCACTAATTTAAGCCTCACATCGGCGATTTGATTACCACCGCTAAGTTTTTTGTTTACGTTTCTAGCTCGTTACGACACATGTACATAATTATCACAAACGAGTTATCAAATAGAAAGTACTCGTAAGGTATTAACATTTTTTTTAAAAATCAGACTCATAACTAGTCTAGCACCTGTACCTCATATAATTTCGGATAACTTTATTTCCATACGACCGATCTTATGAAACAAAGCCTATAGCAACAAATCTACATAAAATCCATGGCTACTTGGTTTTGTTTGTATCTTCAACAAACAATCATACCATTACCAAAGAAAAACTACAAGTAACAACATAGCCGACCAAGTTATGATTTTGATTGATTATACGCTCAGTTGAAATAATTCATCATCTGATAAAGATTTTAAAAACATTAGATACGTATAGATAAAACTAAGTCCCGTTTACGACACAATAAATGACATAATTTTAGTTTCAATGTTAAAACTTAATTAATTTACAAAAAGCATTGGATAGAGCATATCAATGAATACTGAAATATTAACAAAAAAAAGTCTGAGGTAATACACGTTAAATGTGTTACAGAATGGAGTTTTCAAAATTCCGCTCTCACTCAACAAACAGGAAGCTATAGAATAAATGAGGGCAACCCGGCTACTAATGGAATAAACGTGCCAAGAGGTTTACAAGGGAGTCAATAATGGCATTTCACACGACAGACTGTCAACAATATCGATACGTAATAGGGCTACACAAATATTACGTCAATAAACAAATGATGGCACACCACAAACAGGTAATTCGACACTTTGAAACGAAGGGGGCGAGTGTAATCCAGCTCTAGGCAACAAGTTCGCTCTATGAACACACGTAACCTGCACAGTGACTGTAAATTTTTAACACTTAGTCAAATGTTAATTATTTATGATAGAATGAATGATTAAGAAGCAATCAATGATAAATAAAAGATTATTGCATTATTATTTTATCAAATAGCTTCCCCATTTGATAAAACAGGCCTTGTTAACAGTTACCGTAAAACATAGCTTTTTTAATTTAAGTGGCCTTTGTTATTTCAAATTCAAAAATATTTAATATATAAAAGACATACATCAATACAATGTTGAGAAAAAAACAACCAATAGAATTAATAGAACCAATGTAGCGGTGTCTAAGGGTGAAAGCGTAATAGGGATTGTCACTACCCATGGCAACATGAAGGAGACATGAGTATCGGAAGGTGGGAGATCTTTACAAATTGAATGCCGTCAACAAACAATTGATGTGACACCAACATAGAATCTGTTAGAGGGGGACATAATCCTATATCATTTGCTCTATTTAGGGATTATCGTATTACACTGGAAGAACGCTCTACTATACTAAAGCCAAACTCGATTGAGAATGCTTGTCAACAAATAAATTAAAAATGAAGGTAGAAATCACTAGTTTTTTAATTAACTAGTTAATAAATTAAGCTTAAAACTAATTAATATACTCAATATCTTTTAATAAGGATTTTTCAAAATATCAAAACATAATTTTAAATTTACTAGGCATAAAACGTGTTGCATTTTCTACCTTCATTTTAAATTTGTTTGTTGACAAGCATTCTCAATCGAGTTTGGCTTTAGTATAGTTTGATATTATTTGTTCTTAGAACAGAAATAAATTGGACTTTTACTATGAGGATGCATTGAAAAGATAATGTTAAGTTTATATTATTACAATGACGACCTCCGTGGCGCAGTGGTATGCGCGGTGGATTTATAAGACGGAGGTCCTGGGTTCAATTCCCGGCGGGGCAGATTGAGATTTTTCTTAATTTGTCTTGGTCTGGCTGGTGGGAGGCTTTCGTAGCTAGTTACCACCCTACCGACAAAAACGTATCGCCAAGCGATTTAGCGTTCCGGTACGATGTCGTGTAGAAACCGAATGGGGTGTGGATTTTCGTCCCACTTCTAACAAGTTAGCCCGCTTCCATCTTAGACTGCATCATCACTTAACATCAGGTGTGATAGAAGTCAAGGGCCAACTTGTAGTGGATAAAAAAATATATATATATATATATATATATACTACTCGGAGTAGGTACATTTATTTTATGATATTACTGATAATTTTAAAATAACAAATATACAATCGGTCAATTATTAAATTTTGAAAACACAACCGTTCTTCACGTTAAACCTTAATTCTTGCAAGTACAACAAACATTATTTTTGATGCTAAGCAGTTATGTTAATAACTACCTCAAGAAACATAAATTAAAATCTACTCGTAATAATTGTGAGACGCAAACTAAATAATAATACTTACTAAGAACAATGCGCTTAAAGATATAATTATAGCTAGTATTGTACTTTAAAACGCAAACAAGTCATACTAAGTTATTATGCTAATTACGAGGTGTGTTTCAGAATAATTTTGCTTAGGTATTTCATCGTTCAACTGTTAGTTAGACGTCTACTGCCAAACATGGTCATTTGAAGGTATTTCTAAAAGCCGTGGTCTTGTTTGTATTCACGTTCGTTTAAAAAATCGTTATATAAATAGAAATAGAACCGACTCAAAACGCACTAAAAAGTAAAAAATAACTGTGTCATTTAGTTGCTTTAATTTAATTTAGTATTTAGTATGCTTAAGCATATCTATGAAGTCGGTGCCTGCCAAGTTTAAGGAACATTTATTTTACGTAGTAAAGCAATTTGTGGGTTCTAGGTAACGTCCTTAAAGTAGAAACCTTGGCTGGCACCGACTCCTAGGTATGCTTAAGTAAATTAAAGCAACTACTAAAATGACACAGTTATTTTTTACTTTTTAGTGCATTTTGAGTCGGTTCTATTTTTATTTTAAAAAAATTATTTCCTACTTTTTAGTGATTTATCGCCACGTAACGTACTCGTACTATACTGTCATAGTATATTATACGGCACTTGTAGCCAAAAAGCTACCGATACCGAGACAAAAACCGAAATCGCTGTAAGCGTGCCTCCAAAATTTGAAGAGTTCCTTCAATTTCCCCAGGATATCATCATCAGATCCTAACATGATGACAATGAGACTACCTTGGAAGTATGCCCTTTCTAATAAAAAAAAGAATTATCAAAATCGGACAACTCTGTAAAAAGTTATACGTGGTCATACATAAAACGTGTCGAATTAAGAACCTCCTCCGTTTTTTTTCATCGGTTAAAAATAGCTAGCTAAGTTTTGATTTAGTAAAATTGTTTTTTATGAGTTGAAAAGAATTGTAGAGATTTGTCTAAGCCTTAATGAGAAAGTCCTACTGTCTTATTTCTGCCGTCTGCATTACTATCTGTTTTGTCAGCACTGAAATTACAAGCACATGAAACTTATAAATTTTGTACCTCAAAAGTGACGAAGTCGGGATAATAGGTATAATAATCGATTTTTTTTTATCGACTACAAGTTGGCCCTTGACTGCTATTACACTTGATGTTAAGTGATGATGCAATCTAAGATGGAAGCTGGCTAACTTGTTAGGAGTAGGATGAAATCCACACCCCTTTCGGTTTCTACACGACATCGTACCGGAACGCTAAATCGCTTGGCGGTACGTCTTTGTCGGTAGTTGGTAACTAAAGCCAAATTCGGAGAAAGCCTCTCACCAAACAAATAAAAATTAAGAGAAATCGTCATTTTACCCTTATTTTTTCTTACTGTGAATGACGAATTCAGGACAATAAATTTGATTAGTAACTTAAAACTAACGAACATATCACTGCTTCAAGGAGATTGTCAAAATAATAACAAATTCAAATTTGCCATAAAAGATGATACTTTTTTACCTCCAATGAAAATTTTTTGCACATAATATCAGATGCATTATTTACTAGATGATACAATTTAAAAAAATATTCTCCCACCGTAAACCAGTAGGTACACTAGGTGACTTTATGTGATGGTAATAGTACAAACAAAAAAAACAATTTACCCTAAATAAATCACTACAAATCTTTTATCTCCGAAAAGATAGAAAAGTGATTTTTGAAATACTTGAAGGTAACCATTCGCAGGATATCAGTAATGCAGTAATAACCGCACTAACACGGTAACGTAGCTAATAAACACGTCAGTTATCGTAGGTAAGGGTGAACGGCCGGCGTGAGGCACACGAACTATGCAAGCTAGGTGGGTTACCTGCCTCACACCGACTGCTAATTATATTACATATGATAGAGCTATTAAAACTACCTCCAGTTAAACTGAACTTGGTGAACTAAAAACAATTAAAATACGATTAAAATTACATTTAACTGTAAAGACACTACCTACTTTCTGTGAATACAGTGTTCGAAACAATCAATCATTATCAAGAGTCATTTATTAAGTCGAGGCTAAAGAATTTATTTCACCAAATTGCCACATGAAAATCGCTAAAACGATTAAGTAATGAAATATTGTAAACTATTAATATTCTAAATCTGTCATTTTACGAAGTTTTCATTATTAATCTGGGTGGCGTTACCGTACCTGCTTTTTACGTGCCGTAAAAACTGAACTAAATAACGGGGATTCTATTCAATAATTTCACAGTTTCTAATCATATACACAGCTCTATAAAATTTTTTGACGACCTCCTAAAAAGTAAAAAATAACTGGCGCTGTGGTAAGCGCGGTGCCAGCCAATTTTAAGGAACATTTATTTTACGTAGTAAAGCAGTTTGTGGGTTCTAGGTAATGTCCTTGAAAGTAGAAACCGGGGCAGATAGATATTTTTCTAAATGACACAGTTATTTTTTACTTTTTAGTGTCGGTCGTGGTCGGTTCTATTTTTTGTTAAAAATTTTATTTCTTACTTTTTAGTGATTTATCGCCACGTACTGTACTCGTACCCTACCGTCATAGTATATTATAGCCGTAGCCAAAAAGCTACCGATACCGAGTCAAAAACCGAAATCGCGTAAGCGTGCCTCTTTGAAGAGTTCCTTCAATTTCCCCAGGATTTCATCAGCAGATCCTAACATGAGGACAATGGGACCACCTGTCTATGCCCTTTCTAATAAAAAAAAATTATGAAAATCGGACAACACTGTAAAAAGTTATGCGTGGTCATACATTAAAAAAAAAAAAAAACAAATATACGTGTCGAAAGAGAACATACACAGCTCTAAAATACAAATAGCCAAGCATCTGATTTCCACAGAGAATATGGCGATACGTACTGCCTGTCGATCTATTGCAGATATCTGTCTATACAATCGAAAAGATACTTCATATTAATACTTCGTGTGTTGTGTGTTTATTATTCTAAACCGATTAAACAAGCTCCATGTTTTATACAAACAATGTACCTACCACATACTTGAGTAACAATAAAAAAATACCTTATGTTTTGCGATGAACGATACGCTTCATAATAATAATCCATTATAATTTTAATTCAAGGTCAAAGCGTCAACATTGTGTAAACAAGTTAGCTTAGCGCTGCAAAATTATAATAAACGCGCTAAGAGAACTAGAACGGCATACAAAATGTTGCCTAGTCAAGTTCAGGTCTTGAGCAAACACCTGCCGCGCTCCGGAACGCACTCGCAGGCCGGTATTGGCCATTTTTAATTCACGAACGGTTTTTGCCAGTATCAATATTGCATGCTAAAGTTACTTTGACCGCCTGGTGCCTTATAAGAACTGTACCGTTAAGGTCGGGAAGATAAATTATATTATTATAAACCTATTGTGTATTACGATTTCATAAGAAGAAGAAAGAAATGTATTTATTCATACCTTATGCCACACATCACAATTCAGTTGAGTATATTTACAATACCTGCGATTGTATTACTACTATTAGTAGTATGCTGCAAGATCTCCTAAAAGATCATGCAGCGCTGATTTTCAGCTGGATCCCTAGTCCAGGTACCGCCACGAACGCAGCCTAAAACAACCTTATGATCTATAATAAAACTAGTCAAAAAATTGGAAATGATATCTAAAACCTAACTCAATTTAAACTATAAAAAATAAAACAATTAAAATGAAAATAATAATAAAAAAAAAATTCTTCAATGTCTAAATATCAACTTAGGCTTGTGTGCATTAAGATTTCGGTTATCATAACCAACGGTTAACATAAGCTAAACGTAAAATTTACTGTTTACGACAACCCGTACACCGGTTAAGGACGTAAGCTCGGTTAAGATAACCGCCCGGTTTACGTCCTTACCGGCGTACGGGTTTATTATAAATAGTAAATTTATAGTAAAGTTATGTTAACCGTTGGTTATGATAACCGAAATCTTGGTGCACACAAGCCTAACTGTTGACAATAGCTTGGACTTAAAAGAATTCCGAACTTAAGCATTAGATTTATTGTTTTCAGCGCAACAAATACGGCTTTCTTTCCGAATTCGTTTTGAAGTTGAAAAATTCCAGTTGCAAATCAAAGCAGTCCATGGCAAAAAATAAATCATTACTTTGACCAAAGCAAATAAAAGATAAAGGACACTTTAAATAGAGATTGAAGTATGAAGACGCAAAAGCAAAGTTCAGTGGGAAAAAAGCCAGTTGAGTGATACACGTAAATACTTTTTGTTAAGATTCGCCTTGACTGGATCCTTAGCAACGTCTGTGGGAACGTTTCGTTTTGTTCTGCCCGTCTGCAGCCCATGTGATTCAAAACGCATCCGGCAAACAACTCACATTGTAGCATGACATTATCGAGTGTTTATTTATCAGCCTTTGTTACAAGCTACATGATTAATGAGGGCTACACCCGAATGCTTCATACAACATGCTTCGAAATCTTAAACAAATGTTTCCATTTGTGCGCTTCGTAATAACTTTGGACGTATCGTTCTTTCAATGGTTTGAAACAGATTACGTACTCGTATACTTTAATGTAAGAAATATCTCAAACAAAATTTGTAATTTGTACTAGTGGATTGAAGCAGGCGTTACTTTGCGGATGTTCATTCTATTATAATAGTTAATAATTTATTTATAATATAGAAGATGTTGACTTTATAATGTTCAGACATCTCAACATCAGGATATAACAAAATTATTTTTTTTAATTTTATCGACTACAAGTTGGCCCTTGACTGCTATAATACCTGATGTTAAGTGATGATGCAATCTTAGATGGAAGCGGGCTAACTTGTTAGGAGTAGGATAAAATCCACACCCCTTCGGTTTCTACACGACATCGTACCGGAACGCTAAATCGCTTGGCGGTACGTCTTTGTCGGTAAGGTGCCCTCCCACCAGTCAGACCAAGACAAATTAAGAAAAATCTCAATCTGCCCCGCCGGGAATCGAACCCAGGACCTCTGTCTTATTAATCCACCGCGCCACGGAGGTCGTCGGTTATTTAGATTAAGTAAAAAAACCATACGTATAATTTAATAGGGAGCCGCTGGGCACATGCGGCTCAGGATCGTTGTGTTTGGAAGTCCCTAAAAAAGGCCTATGTCCAGCAGTGGACTAAAAAAAACCATACGTATAATTTAATATAACTATACAAACTCTTTTAGGTGGCACGTAATAAACTATTAGCTAAAGAACTTTAAATAAACCATAACGAGAAAACCAACTAACCACAATCATAGTATAGCTATAGTATGAGAAAATAATATAGTATGTAAAAGCAATGTAGACAATACTAAATCATCGTACTCGAAAATTCTGACATTAAGGAAATTAGAAGAGTATCGGTATAATGGAATTCAAGTATCTTCAAGTGCAATCAAGAATACAGAAATGATAATGCAAAAATAAAAAAGTTTCTGTAATGAAAACAATAAAACTCGTACGATATGAGCCATATTTGCTGATTCAATCAGCACATCCGAATTTAATACCAGTGTCGATGCAAAAAGGAAAATAAAATCCCAAATAAACATTAGAGTTTAGCACTCCGTGATATCTTGGGGGACCAGTTTGGTTGATTAAAAGGCATTTTTATGAAACTTTTTGTGCGGGCTTTACGGGTAATAGAAAATATGAGATTCGGTGGAGTCAGACATAATTGGGAAAAATATAACGCCACTGGTTATATATTTACCTTAAAACTTGAGATATTAATAAATTACAGGCATGTACATATTCTGCTTTCGGAATACAGGAATTTGACAGACATGTTTATGTGTGTAACGAAAGGAGTTAATTAGCATAGCGGAATCATATTTAAATAAATGGGTGCATCCCAGTAGTACCCCCTAATTTTAGTTCTATAGAACTGTTGATACACCACATTAGTGCTTAGTGTCCCATTAGTTCTATATAGAACTAATGGGACAAAATTAAAGAAATGTCGATATCAACATCTTGTTTTTACGTTACATATAAATTACCTAGTTTTTATAAGTATAATATGAAATCACTTTTGATTGCAATAATAAATGTCCACTTAAATTTTGGAGTATCTACATAAACTGAAATGCATTATGGTGAAGTATCTAAACACACGATATCGAATACAGCTTTGCTTAAATTGCACAAAACGTCAGCAACAATTTATTTCTTTAATTGCTGAAGATTACTTTGAGAATGACGAAAGATTAAAATAAGCTTTCAAAAAACCTTTTGCCGACATGCTAAATATATATAAAAATGATTCATTTTTTTCTAAGCTGAATAGTTTGCGCGAAAGATATTTCCAAAGTGGTAAAATGTGTTCCCCCCTGTAACTTCTAAAATAAGAGAATATTTTTTAGACACGACAACTACTTGGTTTTAAAAACTTACCTTTTTTCGCAAGGGACATTTTTTTGTTAAAAACAAAATTAAATATCAATTAAAATAATATAAAGTTTATAACTTATATGCTATAAGCAAAGTCAAGAGCAAAAACTATGCTACAGTTCTAAATAGAACTATTGGGATATAATTTAACAGCCCGGAAAGTATCCCAACAGTTCTATAGAACTACGGCATGGGGTACTAATGGGATGCACCCGAAAGGAGTTAGAATAGCAGAATCATATTTAAATAAATTATTTGTCTGTAAGTTGTTGCTAAGCAATTTTCGTAGATGACACACGCCTCTCGGTGACGTTCCTTTAGTTAACCAACGCAAACACGTTTGTATTGTCACTTACCACTTACTATAGATAAGCCAAGCCGTGTTATAAAATTAGAATAACTATATTTAAACGTTTCCACAACCTATTATCATCGAAATTTTGTTTGCAATAAAGTCATTATCGTGTTAAAAATTCGTCGCAATATCTGTTGCAATTAACAGTGGAACGAATAGCCGTAACGTGGTGCCTGTATATCGTTTATTTGTTGGTCTTCAGTATCCACCCAGCGTAGGCGGTGTGCCTCATTTAATGTGGCAATAAAAAATGTTCGACTCGCTTACGTAAGCAACTAGTGATATTTCCGCATCTGAGCAACCGCGGAGGTCAATGTGCGTATGATCTTGTAACTCATCTGATCTGGTAGGATTAGCCAATGGTAAGGATTAACTAATACAAACTTGTTTTTCTATGATTGAAACGCTTGGATGAACACGGCTGATTGTAAGCAATGATTAGACTCTAGCAGAAGCCATACCACTCTTATTACTTACTAGCTTTTGCCCGCGACTTCGTCCGCGTCGAATTAGTTATTACGGCAGCCTAATTTTTCTAAGCTTTTAATGTCATATTTATTAATATCTAATCAACTGCCTAAGAAATAGGTCTTAAGCCTTAAAAATGACGACACTTTCATACAACATTTCATCCCCCCCTTTAACCTCTTACAACCCTTTTTTCGCAATTAAAGTAGCCTATGTCCTTTTTTCAGGCTCTAGACTTACTGTGTACCAAATTTCATTTAAATCGGTTCAGTAGTTGTAGAGTGAAAGCAAGACAGACAGACAGACAGACAGAGTTACTTTCGCATTTATAATATTAGTTATGATTTTACGATCGTTTCTAAAGATGAGAAGTAATGATGAAATTTTCTGGACTTTACGATTCTTTCTACCAACTCTCTTAGGTAAATATAGTTTTATACTTTTCCACCAATCATCATAATGGTACGATGATAAAGTCATGAGAATTATCAACAAACACGACTTTCCTCTACTTTCATAACTGTATAGACTGTCATAAATGGTATCCTCATTGTTTATATTTGCAAGATATCTGCATCTAATCGTATTTCCCAATTCTATTTAAATTATACATCAATTAACTATTATGAAGATGCTTCTATTTTTTTTAATTGACGGATCTCAGAAGAATAAACAACAGAACAAAAAAATACATGAATAATTCATCAGCAAATATCTTTAAAAATTAAAAGTATAACTAATAAATTAGACCTTGAAAGTGCTTAGTATTAACAGCCGCTCACAATTGCGTTGTTAACCTTGAGAGCATATTTTTTATTCTATCTTATTAAATTATGTAACAAAACTAGACACCTGCGAATAGGAATATTTATTCTATTGAACGTTTAGTCTCTCTTCAGAATCTATTCAATAAACTGAATACATTTTAGAATCAAACATTCAGAATCTATTCAATAAACTGTCTATTAATTGAATAGATTTTAGAATCAAACAGACATTAACATCAATAAACCTTCTTAGCAAGCGAGCGTATAGATTCTCTAAACTAGAAACACGGTTGTTCAATTTTCTGAAAAAATGCATGGTGGTAATAATGAAAATAT
Source organism: Mycalesis mineus (assembly GCA_034621355.1). Lineage (NCBI taxonomy): Eukaryota > Metazoa > Arthropoda > Insecta > Lepidoptera > Nymphalidae > Mycalesis > Mycalesis mineus. Next base: position 14,417,587 of record CM067892.1, read on the forward strand.
GTATTATAAAGAAACTTTTATAAGAATGGAAGTATAAAATTAAAAGATCAGTGTCATATCTTTGGTCAACACAGAGGGACAGACAATTCTTATAAAGTTGACAGTAGTTTTGACGACCTCCGTGGCGCAGTGGTAAGCGCGGTGGATTTATAAGACGGAGGTCCTGGGTTCGATTCCCGGTGGGGCAGATTGAGATTTTTCTTAATTTGCCTTGGAGGCTTTCGCCGTGGCTAGTTACCACCCTACCGACAAAGACGTACCGCCAAGCGATATAGCGTTCCGGTACATGTGGTGTAGAAACATAGGGGTTATTCATTGTACTTTAACAAGTTAGCCCGCTTTCATCTTAGATTGCATCATCACTTAACATCAGGTGTGATAGCAGTCAAGGGCCAACTTGTAGTCGATAAAAAAAAAAACAGTAATATGGACGGACAATATTGCGTTTAAGTTATTGCTTTCAAAAGAACATCATTAGCAACATTTAGTTCGCTTTGTGGATACGACAGGTGAAACCGGATCTCGTTATGATTAAAGTCTACCAAAGTCTAATAAGGTCGCATTAACAATGTATTCCAAAGGTTATTCGGCCTTTGTTTTATTGTCACGATATTGTATTTCACAATAGCCATTCATCAGGAGCCCGGACCGTAAATCTCAAATTAGGAACATTGTAAAGTTTTACTGACTTCTAACGACCTCAGGTAAGCTCATATTTCTCGGGGAAACACAATAGGCCAAAATGGTTGAGGTTTTTTTGTCTACCACGTGATTTATATCGTTTCAACTGCACAAAGTTTTACTTGCATTAAAATATATTTCACTAGTGTCATATTCACGTCTTGTATGGTTAAGGTTACTTTTGATTGTCTCATATTGGTAATACTTATAATATATACATTTTAATAAGTCATATAAACCAATTGTTGCACACCATTGTGGAAAAAGCAGACACTAAAACATCAACATTATATTAAAAAAGACGTGGCACTCGGAGACTGCCGCGGTAAAGCTATTACATAGCATTTTTCTTGTCATCTTGTGATGACCTACCGACGGCATCGAAACCGTGGCCTAGCGGTAAGGCGGTAAATAAAGTAGCGGTAAAAAAAAAATTGCGGAACCGACAAGATTCGAACCCGCATCTCTCTGGCAATCCGCGCACTTAGAGCGCTTTACCGCTAGGCCACGTTCCCCGATGACGTCGTTGCCGAAATTGTGCTTTTAATATTATGTTTTTGATATTCAGGGGATGTTAGGTTTTTTCGTTACAGAATTTCTGGATTCGGTCTCCACGCTCAAGGCCCGCGATAGAAGCTATACAAAAGCTTAATAAATATTATGTTTTATTATTATTATTACAAGTACATATACTCTAACAATTGTAACATAATTATATACATAAGAAAATATAGTAGGTAGATGAGTGTTTAATGTAACCTTCACGAGTCTTTCTAAATCCGACAGAGAAATGAATATTTAACAAATTAAAAAACTATACCTATGCAAGAATTCACAAAAGGTGAAGCAGACAAACTGAGTTTAGAACATCGTGTTTAGTAAAAAAATCACAATCGCTTACTTTGTGCAAAAAACAAAGAGCGCTGAAATTGTTCACACGACGGGTGGTGACAAATGCAATGAAATTGCCGACGCGGACCATTGTGAGTCTTATAAAGAAAGTCCGGAACGAATTGTAAATCGGATCAGAGAGCCGGGTGACGCCCAGCGCATACGTCGAAACAATCGATGCCCCGTGTGGTTATTGAATGCCGTCCAGATTGTGTGCCCTCACAAGAGATTCCGAAATTCTATAGCTCTCAACATATAAATCCTTCATTTTAAAATGATGCGACCTCCCGTTTCAGTTATACGGGCCCGTAAATCAATTGTGCAATGGAAGTCAACGAGAGAAAAGATAACCGGCAAGTATTTATCACCAGACAGCTGTTAAGAAAGACGGATTGTTGGTCAACAGGCAAGCTGAACCAAGTTTGGCCAAGTCATTTTAATTTCGAGATGGTCACAAATTCTTTACCATAAAAACATCAAAGTATAAAATACTTTCAATTCAAAAACAAAAAAATAATTGCATAAAAGTATCGTAAAACCGACATTGTAAGATAAAATATACCAATAGACTTTAAATACAACTACTAATTGATCAGCTTACATCAAACTAAACCAAATTTGGATGTTCGTCTGTCACTTAAATTTTAAAGTGATTGACACAGATTCCTTTCCATAAAAGCAAGCATCGAAAAAGCCACTAGCTTATAAAAACTCGAATCAAAAACGTGAAAGCTTACGTAAAAAGCAGAATACTGTAAAGTGGTTTGACTTTGAGGTTTATCCCTTGTTGAACCGCTATTTGGTAATTCGTGAACTTTAAACGAATCCAACGGTTTTTCGTTTGATATCAAAATAATGAACTTAAGGAGGCTCACCCACGACAAATAATGCATGCAATGCAATGCAAATAGCCTCTCTATGTAACACGATAGTGTAGAGACAAAGACCAGATTCGCACTGCTAAGTTTCGTTACAGAACCAACATACGGCGATACGCTACAGGCCTTAGGGAACTCTACATCAAGAACCTTACAAAAATTACACCAGCGAATCCGCATAAAATAACCAGTAGGATACAATAATGCACAAATTCTAATTCATGAACAATGACATTCATGAATGCGTTGTAAGCCATCTAAGCTCTCGTTTGATAACATTCAAACCATTAAATTAAACTTGAGATGCGTCAGTAACAGTATTGTTCAGTAAAGCATTGTTGCTGCCAATGACAGATAAGAGGCCCTGTAATGAGCACAGCGACCTACAATGGAATCTCACTAGCAGCGCCCAATGCTCGCCGCCAGCACTGTTCAAATAAAAACATTTAACAATGCAAACTATTAAGATTACGCTGAACGGCTGCGAGTATGTTCCACTAATTGCTGCCCTAATCATCTATTTGTAACCTGTCATGATTGGTTACCAATTGCTATTTAGTCTATCGTATGGTGTTGCTAAGCAAATACTTTATTGATTTTTTTTTACAGCTATAGTTAAAGGATCAGGATGATCTCTCTGTCTTTAATAATATGATCCTCTCGGTGTTGAAAGGAAATCAACCATTGCCTATATGTATAAAGTTAAGAATCCATCAGGACATGCACGAAACTCGACCGTATAAAGTTAAGAATCCATCAAGACATGCACGAAACTCGACCGTATAAAGTTAAGAATCCATCAGGACATACACGAAACTCGACCGTATAAAGTTAAGAATCCATCAGGACATGCACGAAACTCGACCGTATAAAGTTAAGAATCCATCAAGACATGCACGAAACTCGACCGTATAAAGTTAAGAATCCATCAAGACATGCACGAAACTCGACCGTATAAAGTTAAGAATCCATCAGGACATACACGAAACTCGTCCGTATAAAGTTGAGAATCCATCAGGACATACACGAAACTCGACCGTATAAAGTTGAGAATCCATCAGGACATGCACGAAACTTGACCTAAATCCCTGTGTCCAGCAACGTAAATGTTGAACTTCATGTGTCAGATGCGTAATCAGTTAATTATTATTGCTGTTTGAGGCGAAAATAAATATAGCGGTAGTCCTTTTTCCAACGAGCTCTATAACATCTCTATAACAAACGCGCGATATTACAATCTAAGCAACATTTGAATATTGTTCATTGTGAAATCGCCCTAAAAACAATCTTTTTATAAACCCAAATGGTACCTTTAAGGATCAAATACTATTCATATATAAATAGAAATAAACTACGCCAATATAGGTATTTTGTATTAGGAAGAATATTATAGAGTAATACTGTATTGTCGAAACCTTAAGCAAAAAGACAGACGAAAGATCAAATAAATCTGATCTATTTGGTATCACTACAAATAATAGATATCACTCCACGACACGATAAAAAAATAATGGGCTAGCGCAACCTTAAACCACCCATTTGTATTGTTAAGCGCTCAAAGACATATTTAAAAAATTATCTTTTAAACAATGGAGATTGATCGTGGACTCAAGCAATCAAGTCCAGATTTGATTTTCCAAACAACCCAAACGAGCGGACAAAATAAACCCACACAAAATGAAATAGTGGGAGGATAATCTGTTCAAATTAGCAAGTTCCTGTTGAGCGTGGAAATCGGACGAATGTTTGTATAAATGTACTCGCAGTTTCTCTTTTATAAATCAACGTGCATGTTTAAGGTGCTTGAATCATCGGCGGATAAACTTGCCAACCATGAATCTTTACAACTCAAAAGAAATACAGCTCTGGTGATAATAAGCATTGTAATTTATAAGCGCGGACGTATTGGCGGTATCGGAAATTGTACCTTCAGGTATCACTGTTGACTAATGCTAGCCAATTAATTAGAAATATTTGATTAGTTTACTAATACGTTTGGTGCTGTTATATTTCCAAATACTACAACTGATTTCCGTTCCATTAAAGTATACAGTCGGCAACAGTAGTTTAAAACTTAAATATGCGGTGTGCATACGTATACGTTGTAGAGGATTAAGTAGACTAGACTTGTCTCAATAAAGGGTAATTAAAATGCGATTCTATATGCATTCTGATCTTGAGATATAAAAGAAAACATAAGTGTTATTACGGAGACGAGTATTGCTTTATTAATGTACTTAATATTAGTATGTTAAATGCGCTAATAAAATAGTTGACGTGTACTTATTCGCTTGTTACCCGGGTTTTTAATTTCCTACACAATACTTAACAATTACTAACAATATTGACGTGATCGAAAGATAATAAACTTTAATAATAAATTACTTATTTAATAAACATCGTGCCAATTCAAAACGATGAAACACGAAAGATTCTCTAACGCTTTATCACAAAAAAGACTATTCACGTGATCTGATGAACTCTGACAAGGAATGAAGTCATTCTAGCGTAGTTACGTGCACTAAAGTATCGGTTGTCATAGCTGCGGTGAGAGCCACGTCTCTTATCACTTGCGCCAATATCAACGTCCGTACAGCTGCCCGACTGGTTTGTCCACTTGCGCCGGATTGATTTAAAGTAAACGCAACGATCTCAACCTCTTTAGTCTTCATGCTCGCCTGGTACTTCATTATCGATTTAAAAATCATCGATATTAAATACGAACGTTATGTAATACTTTTTCTTTATACAAAAATAATTAATCCTAACAACACCAATGCTTCGAAAAGGAAAATACTTAAATCTTTAGGATCGAGAACCATGGCGAGCGAATGCAGAGAAACTCTGAAGAGTCATCACAACTATTAAACAGATGATTTGAACGAACATTAATTTTTTTTTTAATGCCTACAAGTTGGCCCTTGACTGCTATCACACCTGATGTTAAGTGATGATGCAATCTACGATGGAAACGGGCTAACTTGTTAGGAGTAGGATGAAAATCCACACCCCTATCGGTTTCTACACGACATCGTACCGGAACGCTAAATTGCTTGGCGGTACGTCTTTGTCGGTAGGGTGGTAACTAGCCACGGCGAAAGCCTCCCACCAGCTAGACCAAGACAAATTAAAAAAAATCTCAATCTGCCCCGCCGGGAATCGAAACCAGGACCTCCGCCATATAAATCCACCGCGCATACCACTGCGCCACGGAGGTCGTCGAAATTTGGCATTAACGAAAATAAAAATACTGATTTTCATCCATAATAATAGCTCTTATGGGGTGTCCTGAGTTAAGCGACGAACGCGTCGCGAAGCTGCCAACGCGACAGACGTGATCTAAGTCTATTTGCTAGTGAAATATAAATTATTTTTACTAATTATAATCAATATCCAAATCTTATCTTCATTTAAAGCAAATTAATCATATAGTAAGTGTAAAGTCTAAAACATACCCCCTAATTATGGGTTCAATGAAATATCTTTTGACTCAGCTATCAAAGCACATATTCTGAGAGTACCCCCATTGTGGATTCCTATACAGAGGTAAGTTTACTGTGCACTTCTCAGATTTCTGCATGTTAGCAACTCTTGTAGCTTTAGTTTAAATTTAACAAAACCCTTGTATATATGTGACATGTAAAGAAATAATTCAAGAGCTTAATTTGGAGGAATAGATATGAAAAAGGAACAATAATAAAAATCAGTCCACAATTGGCTTTTGGAACCTCAATAGTTCCACAGTTTGTATGCTGGACTAAACCCTAAGGTCTAGAGTTTAATCCCTGCCTTTATGGCATTCGCATATGGGTTAAAATTAATAGTCATTGACCAAAAATACCAGACATGTTTAAAATATGAGTCGACATTATCGTCCCGATAATGCAATATTTGTCCCCACAGAGCAGACATAGATGGAAGGAGAACAAAGTAAAGCAATGTGCTACATGTCAAGAGTGCTAGGGTACAAGGTCATAGCTGACTACCCAAACAGCAGCAGGCTAGATGTCGCCATAACATCTATTACACAGGTTACTGTTTAAAATTTAAAAAAACATATAATAAGTTTAATATAATTTGTGCACTGGCCATTACTTCAATGAGTAATAACAATTTCTAAAACAATTTGCTTTCCACTTTCTTGAATATTACTTTAAAATTTAAAAGTAAAAACCATTGTAGAATCAATATCTAAAAACCCTTGAAGCATTAGAACCTAAGTTACTTCTATACTTTTTGTTAGTTGAAAAATAGATTTTCAACTTACCTGTAAGTGTTAATATATTGTGCTGTAACGTTAGTCTTATCATTTATTGTAAGCCAGACAATAATGCCATTTATGTGATAAACTTACCTAGACCTAGCCAATGAAATGTAAATGTAATACAGAATAAACTAAGCCAGTTAATTATGTAACAAATAAATAAAATATCTAGATGTTTCTATTTAGTGATTGAAATTAACAAAATATATCAAAATTAAACTAAGTTCTTTATAGGATGCCCTATCAAGACTGACTATTTTTGGTATATTTGTGTTTGTCTCAAATAAATCTTCAACATATCTCAATATTCATATATATATTATTACATTGAGATAAATATCTTAGCATTCCATGGATTCACCATGCAGGTGCCAGGTTCATTGTGTGGCAGAGAAAAATCTCTGAATAGAGCCCGAGACTTGTGGCCAGAGTGTAAGTTTGAAGAGCTCTTTTATGATGCGCCAACAGCCATTTTATGAAAGCACCCTGTTTTTATTTAGAATTTAACAAAATTCTTATCAGTCCTAAGTCTTTAAGCAGGTGGTAGTTTTTGCTGGTATACCTCTCACCATGGAGGTGAGATGTTTACTTTGAGGGTTACCTCAAGATACAGAGAGAGAGACGAATATCTTAGCATTCCATGGATTCACCGTGCGGGTGCCGGGTCCATCGCGTGGCTGAGAGAAAAACTCCGAACAGAGCCCGAGACTTGTGACACGGGTGTAGGTTTAAGGGTACCCTTTGTGACGCGCGTCAACACTCACCTCCTCTGTTCAAGTTATTCTCCCTGCCCAACCATATTCGGAAGGACCCTACTAGTGCAGCTTTGGACACTCGTTCCAATATGGAGCTTACTGCACTTCTAGTAAGGCCAAGGTCTTTTAGCAGGTTGTAGAGAGACTTCGCTGGTATACCCCTCGCACCCACTTCTACCGCGTATAAACTAACCACATAGCCATTTTTGGTTAGTTCATTAGTAAGGTCATAGTATTTATTCACTTTGAATACATGGTCTTTAGGGATGTTTGTTTCCCACGGCACTGTAAGCTCAACAAGTACTATACGTTTGATTTGTTTGGAAAAAAGAAATATGTCCGGTCTAGATGTCGTAATAGCTAAGTCTTCCGGGATTTTATAGTGCTTTTCATACGTGTCCATTAATATACTCCAATCAGGAGCAGAGCCCAGAATTGAATAAGGCTTGCTGGTGGAATTTGTACTTGAGCCTGCTTTAACGAAGTTAGTTTGTCTTTTATTCGTCGTCAACCCTTTTTGAGCCCTAGCTACTGAAAGGCTTATAGCTTCACGTATGATTTCTAGTACTCTGTCGTGGCGGCGTGAGTAGAGACCCCTGTCCAGGAGCACCTTGCATCCTACCAATAAGTGCCTTGCAGTGCCCACTGCCTCACCACAGGTGTAGCAAGATTTTTCCGAGGCTTTTCCCCATCTTACTAGGTTACTCTGATCTGGGAGAGTTAGTTGAAAGGCATTAAGATAAAATTTCAATAAGGCAGGAGACCAATCGTACAGCAAGGCGCGCCACTTCAGAGCCAGAGGGATGCAGAACTCGCCTAAGTTTAACCACTCGTTTTGCATTTCTAGGTTCATGGCATGCACTTTGTAGTTGTCGTCCTCATCTTGTTTGAGAAAAGATTTTATTATGTCTTGGTCTTCCTTTTTACGTCTTGCACCCAACCCGGTTCTATTTACCTGAGCCCCTGCCATAAATTGTTTGTAAAATTGAAGCCTAGAGTCAAGTTTTCCGGCACCCTCGTCTTTAGGAAGTGATGCAACTAGTTCGTCCTGGGACTTAACTAGAATGTGCGTTCTGGTAACCCTGAGGTGTTTATAGAGTTCCGATGGCCTTTTTAGTTTTAACCCAAAATTATTGTAATCTCTGAACAGAGTTGAAGGGTCAGCCGAGAGTGCTAGACCAAACCAAGACTTCAATGTTTTTATGACATTTGCATCTAGTTTTGCCAGATGGGTTCTGCCAATATCATAAACGAGGAATGGCCAAGTCAGACGTGAAGTGAGATAGTTGTCATAGACCCACGCTTTTTTTATATTGTTAATAGGCTGTTGGTCTACCTTATTGAGGTCATTTATGAAGTTATCGACGACTACCTCAAGGGATGGAGTGCGTCCTTTGTAATCAATCTTTCTACCGAGGAACTTAAAAGGCAATGCTTCAGCAATGGTGGTTACACTTTGGCCACTAATAGAGAGACCCGGATCATAAGATGTAAATTTAGTATTTCGTCTCCCCAGACATAGACAGTGACATTTGCTTGGCTTTACCCTCAGCCCACCAGTCCATGAGCAGAACTCATCCACTACATTCAATAGCTCCTGACAATGTTTTGGGTTTCGTGTCAGTAAAGCAAGGTCATCTGCAAAAGCTAAGATGGACTCTGTATATTTATTGTTAATTTTAAACCGATAGCCCCATTTCTTTTCTTGAACAATTAATTTATCTATTAGAATATTGATGACTACATTAAAAGCTATTGGGGATAAGCAGCAACCTTGAAACAGCCCCACATTGTAATGTAGGGGTTTTGAGTACTCATTGTTTACTGCTATGGTGAATTTCAATTTTGAATAGTAAGAAGTGATTAAATCAATAACTAGATCAGGAAAATTGTACCACCTCAAGGCGAAAGTCAATAGATCATGCTGGACAGAACCAAACGCATTTTCTAGGTCTATCCAGCAGATCGTAATTTGCCTTTCATATTTTCTAGCATCCTTGAGACTTTCGCCTAGAAGTGAATTGTGTTCCAGGCAACCAGAAATTCCGGGCAAAAACCCTTTCTGGTGATTAGGCCTGAAATACCTATTGTTTACCATGTGCTTTGTCATTTTTGATTGCAATATACTGAAAAATAATTTGGAAATAGTATTAGTTAGAGCTATCGGTCTAGTGTCTTTTGGATGAGTTACTTCGACTTTTTTTGGGATGAGGACAAAAATCGCTTCGCCAAATGTCGCTGGTATTTGTTGTCCTAGCCAGATCTTATTAAATATGTTTAAGAGATGTTTACGGACTGAAGCACATTTTTTGTACACAATATAGGGGATGCCATCAGGGCCTGGTGCAGATTTAGATGTTTTCTTCCTGATAGTATTGTTTATTTCCTCTATGGTGGGTGGAATACTTTGAAAGTTTGCTAGAGGATTGTTAGGCCTTAGTGTATGAGGATCTGAATATAGCCTCCCCTGTCTTGGTACCTCATATGTGCTTTTAAAGTGGTCGTAAATCTGCTCATTGGTTAGGACAAGTTTTCCCTTTTTTTCCTTGAAAATGCTTTTTGAGTACTCAAAGGGGTTTTTATCAAAATTGACTTCGTGTTTAGCCCTGTATAAGTTATCGCGGCTTTCTGATATTTGAAGAGATATTCCTTGAATGAGTTTAAGGATTGATCGTAAAGCTCTGGACAGTTGATGACTAAGATGGTTGTCGCCCATAGACTTTGCTTTACGAAGCTTCTTTATTAACTCCCTTTTCTTCCTCCGAATCCTTTTCTTCCTTTTTATAATCTTTTTTAATCGACGAAAAAAAACGGAGGAGGTTCTCAATTTGACACATATATATTTTTTTTTTATGCATGACCACACATAACTTTTTACAGAGTTGTCCGATTTTGATAATTCTTTTTTTATTATAAAGGGCACACTTCCAAGGTGGTCCCATTGTCATCATGTTAGGATCTGATAATTACCTGGGGAAATTAAAGGAACTCTTCAAATTTTGGAGGCATGCTTACAGCGATTGCGGTTTTTGGTCCCAGTATCGCTTAGCTTGTTGGCTACTAATGCCGTATTATATATGACTATGCCGTAATATACTATGACAGTATAGTAAGAGTACGTTACGTGGCGATAAGTCACTAAAAAGTAAGAAAAAAAATAGAATTGACTCAGAAGGTAGCATCCTTAAAGTTTGAACCTTAAAGTTGAAACCTTGGCCGACACCGACTTTATAGATATATGCTTAAGTAAATTAAAGCAACTAAATGACACAGTTATTTTTTACTTTTTAGTGCGTTTTGAATCGGTTCTATATTTATTTCAAAAATTTTTAAAGTTAAGTTTATGTTAGCTTAATCATAACTTTACTTATCATAAGTTTTCGTTCTCATCATCTTTTTTAACTCTCATATATTTTCTCTCTTTTACTAACTCCTTATACAATTACACTATAAAAGAAAGAGTCATGTTCATTGACTTTATTAACAAGCTTTTATTATATTTCTTTTTGTCATTGTTATTTTTTATACCTACTACATTTTGATGACTAAGCTCCTGGAATGTTCCATAACATATGTTAAATCTGACATAATAATATTGTTTTGAAGAATCATGTTGATAACATAGATAAACAAAATTTTATGGTAAACAATACTTTACTACAAAGTAGAAACTAGAACTTCTAACTGTATGAATTTGAAAAAAAATCATTGGACAATGCTCACTGCAAAAGTAAAACATTCACTATGATAGAGAATTGCAGCTACTCTAAACTTGTAGTTCATTCTGAAGTTGAACATATCAAACTGTGCAGGTACAATAGCCACATTAAGAACTATTTTGTACTAAATTAAATGTACTAAAATTTCAATTTTTAACTGACGAAAAAAAATGGTGTAGGTAGGTGCCAGCCAAGGTTTCTACTTTAAGGATGTTACCTAAAACCGACAAACTGCTTTACTACATTAAATAAATGTTCCTTAAACTTTGCCTGGCACTGACTTCATAGATATGCTTAAGTAAGTTAAAGCAACTAAATGACTTAGTTATTTTTTTCTTTTTAGTGCATTTTGAGTTTATTTGCTAAAAAGTATTATTTGGTACACTGCAAGCACCTTGTATCCAGAGCAGGCTATACTTTTAATAAGAAAAAATTTCTCAAGAATTAATTAATGGTTGCATAAACTAAAATATGTGAAAGTTAAGGAAATTCCAAGTTCAATTTTTCATTCTGCATTCAATCAAAACTGATATTTTACAAGAGAAACAAAACAAACTTTCAAATATGTTATGCTGAAGTAGAAGTTCTTCAAATATCACAAAGAGAAACTTATGTCAAATACCACAAAGAGAAACTTGTGTTCATTGATTAATAAAATCATTTTTTGAAAATAGTCACATTTACAGTTTTGATTGTCTAATGACAAGTTTCCAATTTGTTTTCCATCAGGCACAAGTACTAAATTGTCAGCTAGAGTAATTAGTTCACAACGCAAGTGCTAGGTCTACATGACCTGATACTTGTGACATGGTAAAGAGCCTGGCCTCTTTGAGAATGATACAAATATATTTGCATCCCATGGACTCGCCAGAGTGAAATGAAAGTTACTTACCTAACATACAACACAGAGGTTCCATTAACAATTCTCCTCCACCCTAATGGCACAGTTATAGTTTGTGGGAATTCACTATGCACAGTCCTCAGTTCAGCTTCTGACTGAGACAACACAGAGGGCAGTACTGCGAGCACCACACCATCGGCCGTGCGCACCAGCTGCGGCCCCTCCTCGCCTACCAGAGCGCGACTCACGCCCACCTGCTGGTTTAGGATGTTGATGCTCTGGTTCACTATGGACTGGTGCGACACGCTCTGCTCCAGCAACTGGTAGTTCACAAAACTTTTGCCCGCCACCTCCCTGTCAGCACAGTTCATATCATCACTTGGCACCGCACTCTCATTCAACTGGCTCGGATGCACCACCGGCAACATGGGCATACTATTATCTACACTCGTGGGACATCGCTGGTACCCGAATTCCCCCAGCGACAAAGGTATCCTAACATACGTATCATTACTCCACTGGGTATCACAATCCCTTTTCACACCACTCTGCCTATCCTTCTCGTCGGTCCGTATACAGTTTTCTTTTACCAACTGGGCGGGGAAGAAGTCTTCCCGCCGCCCCGCCGCGTCCGAATCGAAAGAGTTTATTTTGTGTTCCGAGTCACCGAAGGGCTTGTAGTACGCGGGCGGCTCGGGCCGGCGGCAGGGCCCCGCGGCGGCCGCCTCTAGCTGGCGCGCCTCCGCCACGTACACCAGCACGCGCGGCGCGCCTGCCCCGCCCGCTCGCGGCGCGGCCACGCTCGCCGGCTTGCCGGACATCGCGGCTCATCCCCCGCCGCATAGGCCGCGCCACTAGCTGCGCTCGGCCGAGCCCCGCCGCCGCACGGGCTGCCTCCGAGCATCGCGCGCCGCCCGCCGACCATCGCTCGAACCCCTCACTGCATGTCGAAAGCGCTGCACCATCCTCGCGCGTCTTTTTTATGCATCGATATCATCAATCACTGATTGTTTTATGGAGGGCGATGGGCCTACTTAATACTTTTATGGCGGAGCCTTTTTCGGCCCCATTGTTTAGCGAGCCAGGCCGTAAATTGTTCCGAGATCACTTTTGCACTACTAGATTTTAATTCGTTCGAATAAGATCCATATTGACATTTATGAATGTAAAAAGGTCACAGAATAAAAAATATTTTCTTCATCTTCATAGTGAAATGAGTGTCTCCGACTTTGTAATAAACCTTTTGTTTGTCGTCTTTGGTGATATTATGTAGAATGTTGTTTTTCATTAACACTAGAACCACAAAAAAATATTATCTTGTTTTCGCAATACGATGCCATCCAAATGAAACACTGAAAGAACAACGAATGAAATCACCCCGACTATGATATACGACTAACCGATAAAGGTAGTCAAAACTATTTCTTTGAGTGTTCCTCTATAAGCTTTACGATCAGTTGGGTTATAATAAAGTTATGGCTACCTCGTACGCACAAAACGACCAATAAAATCCTCTAAATATTGTCGCTGTCTTGTATCCGATTGGTCAAATTTACTGTTTCACTCAAAAGTGCCAACAATAGAGTGAAACTACCACAATATGAGAGAGAATGATAAAAGTGTTCAGTTTTGCGCCATCTACTGTCATTATTGTAATTTAAAACTTGACAACTCTTAAACTGCTTTACCGACTCTTTATAAGGCATGGATACACAAAAGGAACGTTTTGAAATAATTTAAAACGATATTTTTAAACGCAAAATTATTGTATTCATCGACGTTTCGTTAAAAAATTATATAAGACTTCTTATTTTATTCCAACCCTGTTTTTTTCAATCAAGCTGGTTTTACTGAATGAAACAGTGTTCACATTTTTTCACTCTTTTATGTCGCTCTACAATGTTGTGTTAAGACTTTTTTGAAGTTTATGATAGCAGTCTATAGTGCAAGACCATAAAAGACTTGATTCCAGACTGTTCAATAAATTAAAAAAAAACGTTTAGCTTTAATACGTGGTGGTAACTGGTATCATCTGTGGCTTAGTATTTGCTATTTTATTTGGTTGAAATTGAAAAGTTAAAAATGTTTTAATTTTTAACACATTTTGTATTCATTAATCTCAAAATATTGAGATTTTAACAAAGTTTGACTTGAAATTGTACTAAAACTTAGATTGTGGTATAAAGTACAATTTGATTATTTACACTACTGTTACCAAAACTAGTGAAGAGTACTTTTAGTATACAAGTTCATAACCTATAATAATAACCTATAATGAAACGTAAAAATACAAACTTAGATGAAGAAGAAAGCAGGTAAATTTTAAATCATTTGAATGTGTAACACAAACCGTTCCTTCACTTTTTTGGTGCAGTATTGCAACTGAGATGATTCTATAAAAACATACGTCTAACATGACTTTCTGGACCGCTTTGAACATAAACTGGTTAATTCTTTCAACATCATCATTATCAGCCGATAGATTAACTGATTTCTGCATAGCTTGCTTTGTTTACTACTAGATGATTATGAGTCTTCTTATAAACTCGTAGTTTATACTTATTCTATTTTTTATTAATATTTGAGTCTTAGTTTTTTTTTTGACTCAAATTTTCTGTTTCCTCAAAATAAATAAATGAATATAAGTTTTATTCAAACTATGATTTTGAAAAACTAAAGAATTCTTCCGATTAACCCCAAACTGGCCATTTGTAAAATTTTCACCTTTATTAATTCTGGCTTTTCTCTAAATTCCAGAGTGTCTTCACTTCTCTTCAATAAATCAAGGAAGTTTACAGAAAACATCTCAACATCCCAGGAAAATGAAAGTGAGATTGATCTAAAACCAGCATGGGTTGATGAAGATGACCACCAGTTGAGTTCAGATATAATTACCAAAGTCAAAAGCAATGGACTTTACACTCAAAAACTCAAACAAAAATATGAAGTTTTGGTTGGCACACCAAAGTGGGCCAAAATTACCAGTCAAAAAGATGACAGCAACAAATTAAGTAAAACTGTTGGACACTTAAAGAAAACTAAGTTGCGTGGCTTAAAAAAGGATTATCTTGAAGTCCATCATTTTCCAAAAATAAATTCAGCAACTGGAAATGAGGGTCCTATTATAACTGCAGTGGAGTTTCACCCAAAACTGAGTGTTGCTTTAGTGGGAGGCAAATCTGGGGTTGTATCATTATTCTCGATAGGCGGTGATGTGAACACGAAGCTACACAGCTTTGAATTAAAAGGCTGGAGAGTAAACACTGCTCAGTTTGATCCTGAAGGAAACGAGGTTTATATGTCCTCAAAAGTTCGTCACAATTATTATGTATATAATCTTGTTAAAACTGAAGCTAAGGAAGTACAATTACCACGAGCTGTCCTAAGACCTATAAGCTTCAAGTTATCTCCAAACGGGAAGCTTTTAGCTGTCTGCAACACATTTAGCGAGATATTCATAATATGTGCAAAATCTAAAGAGTTGCTAAAAGTTATTAAAACCAGCACCAATAATGAAGCTTTGGTCTTCAGTCATGATTCCGAGAAATTGTATTCCTATGGCATTACTGGGGAAATCACTATATGGGATTTAACGACATACAGAGCTGTAAACAAGTTTATGGATAGTGGATGTGTGACTGCATCACGTATAGCAATGAGTGCTTGTGGTCAGTTGCTGGCTACAGGCAGCGCTGAGGGCATAGTCAATGTATATGAAACACAAAACTTAACAACTCGTGACACTTTCCCTGTGAAGACAATATCAAACTTAACCACAAAAATAACAAGCTTGAGATTTAATCCATCCACAGAGATTCTTTGTGCAACATCAAGTTTCATAGATAATGCAGTAAAACTTGTCCATATACCCTCATACCATGTATTCTGCAATTTTCCCCAACGAAAATTTCAGCAAATAGAAACTGTCAGCTTTTCCCCAAACAGTGGTTATATGGCACTTGGAAATAATAAAGGTTCAGCTTACTTGTTCAGGTTAAAACATTACAAGAATTATTAAAAATTGTGAAAATACTAATTTAATTCTTTTATACTGTAAAGTAGTAGGAATGTGGATGAGACATGTCCCTTCCTCATCCTAATTATTTCTCCCATTTTCATCCCAACATCAAGTTTCATAGATAATGCAGTAAAACTTCTCCATATACCCTCATACCATGTATTCTGCAATTTTCCCCAATGAAAATTTCAGCAAATAGAAACTGTCAGCTTTTCCCCAAACAGTAGTTATATGGCACTTGGAAATAATAAAGGTTCAGCTTACTTGTTTAGGTTAAAACATTACAAGAATTATTAAAAAATTGTGAAAATACTAATTTAATTCTTTTATACTGTAAAGTAGTACAAATGTGGATGAGACAAGTCTTAGGTGTAATTACCTCTAATAAAACTGAAACAGATCCAATTAGAATATTTTTCAAATTTTCGTCGGAGGCACTGTATGATCCATATTAAACCCAAAAATGTAATATTATTATTTTTGGAACGAAGTTCCTTATCGCGCGTTGTGAAAGGGGGCTAGACGGAAAAAATTCGTACGAAAAGTTGTCACGACATTTCTTGATCAAAGGATCTTGCCGCCGCCTTTGATGTGTGTGCGCGTGAGCGGCGGGGGCGCCCGCGCTGTATGCTGTCTCGCGCTCTCGTGGCGCCCTCTGGTGTTTCGGTGTACAACAACAAATATTATTATTACTTAAAAAAAATTAAATTTTATTATAATTCCTTCACTAATTAATCGAAAGGAACTTCGTTCCATCCGGGTGTCCCTTGACACCTCTCAACTTTTATTTTTTTTGTCTATTTGTTTGTATGTCTGTCCATATTTTTGTCGGTTGCGAATCTCGCCGAAGCTACTGAATGAATTCAAATCAAACTTGGTACTATTAAAATATAAACGGCTGAAAGTCACGTCACGGTTGTCGGGATCCTTAGTCCTGTGCTTGCTTGTTTCATTAAAGCAAACTGAGGTTGCTTCACGCCGCGTTGAGTTGGCCGTGACGTGAGTTTCAGCCGTTTATATTTTAACTAGCTGTACCCGGCAAACATTCTTTTGCCATATAAATAATTTCCTAATTTCTAATGGCTATTTTTTCATAGCCATTAGAAATTAATAAATTAAGAATTTAATAAGGGTTGATCGTAGAAGGGTGAAAATTAAGGATTGTATGTATTTTTGTATGTTGTATCATAAAAAAATAGAAATTAAAAATTTTGTCTAAAAAATAAAAAAAAAATTTAGGGGTGGACTACCCCTAACATTTAGGGGGATGAAAAATAGGTGTTGGCCGATTCTCATAGATACCGGATAAGCACTAAAAATTTCATCAAAATCGGTCAAGCCGTTTCGGAGGAGTATGGCAACGAAAACTGTGACACGAGAATTTTATATATTAGATAACATGGATAATACTGGCGATAATTTAAATTCTAATATAAAACTTGGTACCATGTTAGTTCATATTGTTCATGTGTTCAAACAGAAGGGGTTGAAAGTTAATATGGAAATTCCTTCATTTTATTAACTGACTTCAAAAAAGGAGGTTATCAATTCGACCCGTATGTTTGTAAATGGGTACATGGACTGCAGAATAAATATAAAACTATGTGATTCAATAAGTTTAAAATTCCAGCCCTGTAGTATTGCATAGGGGTGATCATTTATATGGAAAGTGTCTTTTTTTTCAATTATTGTTTATGAAAATTGGCATGAGTACTGGATTATTTAAAAAAAAATTGAAGTATCAGTTTGTAATTTCAAATTTACAGCTTTTCACAATAAGTGAAGTTTTGAGGACCTCTGTGGCGCAGTGGTATGCGCGATGGATTCATAAGACGGAGGGCCTGGGTTCGATTCTTGGCGGGGCAGATTCAGATTTTTCTTAATTATATCGCTATCGCTGGTGGGAGGCTTTCGCCGTGGCTACTTACCACCCTACCGACAAAGACGTATCGTCAAGCGATTTAGCGTTCCGGTACGATGTCGCGTAGAAACCAAAAGGGGTGGGGATTTTGTCCTACTCCTAACAAGTTAGCCCGCTTCTATCTCAGACTGCATCATCACTTAACATCAGGTATGATACCAGTCAACGGCCAACTTGTAGTCGATAAAAAAAAGTATATAGGAGTATACTCAGTACTTACATCAACAATCAATTATAATTTATATTGGCTAATCTCTGAAATGGCTGGTCCCATTTTGCCGGGACTTTCACTCGTAGATAGCTTATGTTATAAGAAGTATCTTTTAGGCCATTTTATTTTTAGTTATTTTATTTATTTAATACCACGCGGCCGAAGTCACTTGCATGCACTAGTACAGCACATTTCATTTATCAAAAAAATCAAACTTTTTATCTATTTAGGATTTTAAAATTCATTTTCGGATGGATTTGGTGCCAAAACTTATACATCTAATTGACATAATTTTATGCCAATCTCAGTTGCCTGGATAGTAGATTGATATTATCCTATCTGTATAAAATTATTATAATATGTTTTTAAATGTACCTACTGTAAGAAAAACTACAAATTAATGTAATGTATACAGTTGCTTCTATTGTTAGTTTTAAGGATATAAATAAAATAAAAGGCGATTTTATTTTAGTATTGTTATTATTTAGTACAAAATTTTCCTTTAGCTCTATCTAAAAGTAGTTTCATAAATTTAAAAGTTATTGTTGCTATAATTTTAGGTGACTCATTGCCTATAACCCTATAGCAAAGCTACCTCTCACTGAGAAGTAGGGACACATTCAACTATTATTCTATTTAGGGCTCTCAACCTGAGGCATTTGTTTAAAGGAGGCATGTCAAAGGGGTTGACTCAGTGACAGTCAAATTGAAGGGATTGATTGATACCCTTGAACTCTGTTAATTCCAAAGCCAAAGTCACCATGGTTTGAATTCGAAGTCCTTAGTTGTTTACGTGTCCAAATATAAGGGAAATTTAACTATGGACATCAGTATTAAACTACATTCTATTTATCTATGGAAGAGAATAGAGATAGCATTAGAAATAAACAACTTTTAAAAATATACGACTTTTATACTACGACTAATACACTCTATCAACTCTCCGTTCTTATAACTTCATGCGTTATACATTTACTTCCGGATCATAAGCTTCTTACAAAGAAGTATGATTTCAAAAAATAGAAAATTTCATCAAAATCGGTTCGAAGAAAATTGTTGAGCAGGTATTATATACTACTGTATAAACAAAACGATAGCGCGGTTTTATCTACTAGTAGTGTCATCTATCAACACTTATGTAAACTGGGCTCTACCAATTACATAGAGTAGGCCAGTTGTAAAATAAAAGTGTTAACATATTATTATAAAAAATTTGAAGTGTTAAATTGAACTCTTCAACTTAATAAAGTGTTTGATTAGTGAGAAATATAAAAAATATTATAATTATTATTCTACTATTTATACTATATGACACTAGATAGCGCTTTTATTGTAAACGAATCGAGAAGTTATAGTTTTGTTCCGATGTCGTGTGATATTGTTATCATATTATTCTACTAGATGGCGATGTAAGATTCAAATAATCAGCTATGACGGTCTGTTAAAAGCGAATATTTTGTTCATTATGACTATCTATATATCATGAAAAATTATAAATAACATAAGATTAGGGATTTTAAAATCTTTCAATCATCTTTCACATTTGTTGTCACACTGTTTATCTAATTTATAACTAGATGGCGCTGTCATGACTTTTATGGCCGATCAGTGCCGGTCTCTTGACCCCTCCAGGAATCGGATGAAGGGTACGATCAAGTTCATTACCCGAGTCAGGTGTCCACGTTCGGCAGAGATAGAGATCATCACGTCCGGTAATTTTTTCGTGTTGCTATTTTCACACTATTTTTGTAGATGGCGCTATCAGATGATACAACTATCCTTTATGATCCACCGAAGCTTAACAAGTTAACAACTAACTACATAGACCAATTACTAACTGTTACTACATGGTCTATAGTCTATACTTTAATTTTATGTCTAATAATATTAAATAAGTATGTGGTTTATCAGTTATGTAAGTGCTGTTGATCCTCAGGGTAGCTGTCAGCGGTACTCGGGAAACGGGAAACGGGATGTAAGGGCTGGTGTAACATGGACTTGGCGGCCATTGCTTGGCACACGACATTGCTAAACGACTGTAACTATGGCCATGGCCAAGTCAATGTAGGTAGAACCTAGAATTTTCTTTTTAAACCCGAAATAGTATATCTGCCTGCAGGATAAAACAATCTTAATTATAAATTATAAAATAATCATTAAATAATAGTTATTATTCAATGATAAACTTGATTTTTTAAAGACCTGCTTGTATAAAATCTCAACAGATTAGAATTAGTTGAAAACTTCGAGTCTGTCGGGTAGAATAGATTATTATCTTGACCAATTTTGTCGGGTATTGATTTTAGGTAGGTATCTACTTGAGCTATTTCTAAAATCCTTGAAATGCCTTCCACAGTCCACTCACAAGTCAAAGTACGGTTACTGAATTCACGGTCAGCCCAAGTCAAGTTCATGGCAGCATACGTGCGCAAGTTCAAAAAAACAATGTATTTCTGCTTTGTATTCAAATTGCAATCTAGAATTTATTAAGTTACCTTATTAGGTATTTCTCACGATTTTATGTTTTCCGTTTCCCTCGTTATATAGGTACGTAACGTGGTTTGTTTATGAAATAATTAGTTGTGATAAATAGTTGTTGGTTGTAAATATTTGAATAACTTTGTTTTATAAAGAACTCAGTTTAAGTATATTTTAAATCTCAAACTTAGTTCAATCTCTGATGTGAGCTTTTTTCATTTTTGTTGAACTCTTACTTGCAACTTGAAGTAAAGAGATGTAGATGTCGCTTTCGATAAGTGCACTGACCTATTTTGTGTACATCAATCTAATACTTGGAATATCTTGCTTATATTGTTAGCATAAGTTCTAAGTTATGACGACCTCCGTGGCGCAGTGGCATGCGCGGTTGATTTATAAGACGGAGGTCCTGGGTTCGATTCCCGGTGAGTGAGATTTTTCTTAATTTGTCTTGGTCTGGCTGGTGGGAGGCTTTCGCCGTGGCTAGTTACCACCCTACCGACAAAGACGTACCGCCAAGCGATTTAGCGTTCCGGTACGATGTCGTGTAGAAACCGAAAGGGGTGTGGGCTTTTTCCACTCCTAACAAGTTAGCCCGCTTCCATCTTAGACAGCATCATCACTTAATATCAGGTGTGATAGCAATCAAGGGCCAACTTGTAGTCGTTAATAAAATTATTATTATAAAAACAAAAAACCCGACTGCATAGAAGTTATGAACTGAAAAGAGAAAAATAAGGATCCCTATATCTATATAAAATTTTAAATACTTTATGGTGATGCAGGCGGGGACAAACGTAGTTTTGGTAGATCTTTCTTTCCCCGCAGAAAATACAGTATTTTGTTCGTATTTTGTACCCGACTGCGTCAGAACGCAGTCGGGTACAAAAAAATTAGTTGTTAGGGTAATATAATAGACAATAGGTCCTAGGGTTACCTTTGTGCCTGGACTTACACCGACAGTGGCAAGCCAGCCGGAACACAACATTTTTACAGAAATCACATTGGTAGCACTACTATAGGTAGTTAGTTTTCATATTGCGACGTCCCCGGACGAGCTCTAACACTTACCTGTAAGAAAGCACTCTAAGGGCCGAATACTGAAACGTTAGTCAAATCTACCATTCATTTGAAGACCTCCTGTATTTTAGTATCGCTTAAATTTTATGGTTAGGCCCTGATTCAAAAAAAATAAATAAAAAATTAAACCGACTTCAAATCATACTAAAAAGTAAAAAATGATTGTGTCATTTAGTTGCTTTAATTTACTTAAGCATATGTATGAAGTTAACGGATATGTAAATATAAATTAAAGTTTGCTGTAAATTTAATATATAGGTTAAAAATGCCAAAAAAATTTCAAAGCTATCTACTCCACACCATTTATGTTGTCCTATTTTCACGAGAAGCTGTCATGTCAAAAAAAGGCTGCCATGGCAACCGTCAGTCGAAGCTAATTACTTATTGCATGCAATTAGACCGTTGCAAATTAGACTGTATAACAATACGATAAGACATACATTACAATGTTATTTTGTTTATAAAAGCATAAATACATCCTAGTATGTAGGTATAAAATATCTTGGGACACTTTTGACGTAAATTTTGCATTAGACCCGAAGTCCATAGTACTAACTATTAATATGTCAATGAGTTAATGTTATTAAATAACAATAACATTGGCAGCCGGAAGTCATTTTATGTGTGTTAATGTAGGTAGTTAAATCGTCTTATCTATAAAAGGGAAATAGGTAGTACAAGTTAATAGCGCTCCAAACATTAAAATTAGTATAGATTCAAATTTACCTTCCTATTTTAATTTAAATGAATGTTTTTATGTCTGTTTTCTACAAGTTTCTAAACCACACACGATTAGACACTTTGTAGGACGTGTTCTATTCCTTGCGACTAGGCAATTGTTTGGCAAAGGATAATAATGTTTCTTACTCTTCCTTCACTTTTGCTAACTCCATTAATAATGCTATTAAAAACACCAGTTGCTTAGTTTTAATTTCCAGTAAGGCCTCCTTTCTCCTATACAAGGATTTGTAGCTAACGTTACTAACAAACTTTCACATTTGTTATGTTGGTACCAGTTTACCTTTAAACCTTCACCGCTTCCAAAGTTGTTTATAAACAATATCCTAAACAGATAACTGTCGCTCAAAATAGTTACAAATGGACTTCCTCTAAACTTTATCAATAAAACCAAATATAACTTTTGTGTCGGTTGAGTCAATGTTCTGAACAGCCTTCGTCGGTAAATGCTTCCTAATTTCCTATAAATAGATGAACCTACCTAATAAAGTATTTTACGTTAGACTATCAGAGGCTTGTGACTTCGTCCGGTTTATTTATTTATTTATTCTTGCACTATCTATTAAATTAAATTTTTTTTTATCGACTACAAGTTAGCCCTTGACCGCTATCACACCTGATGTTAAGTGATGATGCAATCTAAGATGGAAGCGGGCTAATTTGTTAGGAGTAGGATGAAATCCACACCCCTTTCGGTTTCTACACGACATCGAACCGGAACGCTAAATCGCTTGGCGGTACGTCTTTGTCGGTAGGGTGGTAACTAGCCACGGCGAAAGCCTCCCACCAACCCAGGACCTCCGTCTTATAAATCCACCGCGCATACCACTGCGCCACGGAGGTCGTCAAAACTGCGCCACGGAGGTCGTAAATTGGTAATTATAAAAATTGTACACTTCTTAATATTTAACCGACAGCCCAATTGTCAATTTGTGTGAATTTAACTTGAGCCATGAAGGATTCACGGAATAATTTAAGGTTTTCCATTCTTCTATGAAATTATCAGAACATCCCAAGATCGAGAGAGTCGATTATTTGGTGGTGTTACACCCCCGTGCCTCAGAGAGTACGTTAAGCCGTTTAAACTTCTTAGAAAAAAGATAAACACAGAATTATTCCACAACCCAATTTTTATTAGCATTCGAACTCAGGAACTCGTAATAGAAGTCACATTAACGAACCACTAGACCAACGAGGCAATCTATTTGTAATATGTGTTAAGGTACCTAATATATATTGTAAACAAAGTAATTTTAAATGCGGATAGAGGAAAATACCTAGTTGCAATTAATTTATTACACAAGCAACCAAATTATCTTTTGCGCATCAGAAATTACAGAGAATTAACACGTAATAGCTTTTATAACAGAGTAACATTTCATAGGAAATGCTCGAAACACTAGTAGTAATCGTAATCGTAAAAATCGTAAATACCTACATGTTTTTTTTTTTTAATGACTTCAAGTTGGCCCTTGACTACTATCACACCTGATGTTAAGTGATGATGCAATCTGAGATGGAAGCGGGCTTACTTGTTAGGAGTAGGATGAAAATCCACATCCTTATCGGTTTCTACACGACATCGTACCGGAACGCTAAATCGCTTGGCGGTACGTCTTTGTCGGTAGGGTGATAACTAGCTTCGGCGAAAGCCTCCCACCAGCCAGACAAAGACAAATTAAGAAAAATCTCAATCTGCCCCGCCGGGAATCGAACCCAGGACCTCCGCCTTATATATCCACCGCGCATACCACTGCGCCACGGAGATCGTCACATGTATTAAGATCGAAGCAGATGGCCCATCTGATTTTACCTAAGTAGAAAACAATGGCCTATACCTACCTACTTAAACAGAATCAAACTTGGCAGAGCATGCCAGAATCAATTTAATATCCTCGTGTGTCAATCAGTTGCTTAGGTGTAAAGTCTCTTATGTTTGCAATTTCATCGGCTAATTTCATTTCCGTCTAAAAGGTACCTTTCGTCGGAAACACAATTATTGCTGCTTATTTGTCTTAGTACATAGCTATGCGTCTTTCTTTATGTACAGTTGTGTACTCATTTAATCTAAATGCTGGACATCGTGCCTGAACGCTAAATCGCTTTGCGGTACGTCTATGCCAGCAGGTTGGTAACTAGCAACGGCTGCAGCCTCCCACCGGCCAGATTTGAACCTATCAATAAAATCTCAATGGGCCCAGTCGGGCATCGAACGTAGAACCTCCATCTCATAATCCATCGCGCATACCATTGTGCCACAGATAGTTGTCACAACTAACTAAGCTACTTTTATGACTATAAAAATTAAAAAAAAAATAGAACCGACTCAAAACGCACTAAAAAGTAAAAAATAACAGTGTCATTTAGTTGCTTTAATTTACTTAAGCATATCTATGAAGTTCTATTTTTTGTTAAAAATTTTTATTTCATACTTTTTAGTGATTTATCGCCACGTAACATACTCGTACTTTACTGTCATAGTATATTATAGGGCACTTGTAGCCAAAAAGCTACCGATACTTACACAAAAACCGAAACCGCTGCAAATGTGCCTATACAATTTAAAGAGTTTTCCCAGGATATCATCATTATATCCTAACATGATGACAATGGGACTACCTTGGAAGTGTGCCCTTTCTAATAAAAAAAGAATTATCAAAATCGGACAACTCTGTAAAAAGTTATGCGTGGTCATATATAAAAAAAATATACGTGTCGAATTGAGAACCTCCTCCGTTTTTTTGCATCGGTTAAAAAACGGAGGATAGTAAAAATTTCACTGACGAAATCATGCTTGTTAATCATAACTAAGGCTGAACTTAAAATAGACGTTAGAACCACCTGATTGTAAAGATCTGTGTATAGGTACCAACCTATAGACATTTATACGTATAGCTGGACTACCTAGTCCAGCTGTACCTACATGAAAGTAGATAAAGTACGTCACGAATAGGTCGTGCCTACGTTGCAGTACGTATCCGGTATCTGGTATTTTTTATCTGTCATCACCTTAACCGCAAAATGACGCAGTTGCTGTTATTATATTGAGGCAAGCACAGTCGTAAACAATCCGGATGTTTCTGATCTACATCTATGGTTATTATTTCAATGATAATAACTTGATGAAATGTAATGTCGTTAAGCTATCAACGTATTTTAAAGGTCTACTACAGGCCTAGGTTTTTCTTTATTACAGGGGATATGAAAGTTCGTCTATGCTACAATACGGGTTGGAGGGCTTAGGATGATAATGTTAACTCTGTTAACGGTAATTTTCAGTAGATATAAGTGATAAAGATCGAAAAAGAAGTAATGTGCTTGTCGAAAAAAGGGGAGTAACACCACAGATTTTCAACACAAGGACTAAGGCTTGTGTGCACCAAGATTTTGGTTATCATAACCAACGGTTAACATAAGTTTACTTTAAATTTACTATTTATAATAAACCCGTACGCCGGTTAGGACATAAACCGGGCGGTTATCTTAACCGAGCTAACGTTCTTAACCGATGTACGGGTTGTCGTGAACAGTAAATTTTACGTTTAGCTTATGTTAACCGTTGGTTATGATAACCGAAATCTTGGTGCACACAGGCCTAAGCACTTTTACTGAGAATTTCTTATAAGAAAGAAAAGCTTATAACATTTTATATGCTGACCCAGTAGTCGAACCTAAGTACTCGTGATTTGAAGGCTTGCCACTTAACGAACAAATAGTTATATACCTATAAATAAATAATAAGCCAGAAGCCCAAACTTCTGGCGGAAATACAAAACACATTATTATGTGAACACAAAGGAGAGATTAAATTCAACCTCTAAGGCAGCGATAAAAGGGATGAAAGTTTCTTTGAAAATCCTTGTTAGGCTTCCGTGCGGACGAAGTTACATCTGGCAGATTATTCAGCAGGAAATCTTTTCCATTACTTAAGAGTGATTATTTCTTGAATGAATACCATCAAATAATGAGTACTGTGTTGTTATGTTAAAATTAATTTTGTAGAACAAAATGTACTTTAATCCTACGCAGTGATGAATTCTATTATAATTAATTCAGAATCCTATCATATTCCATCTTAACGGAACTTGGTAGGTATTAATTTTTTTAATTTATTACTCATGTTTGGTAAGTTTTTAAATTCGTTGAATAAGATGAGCCTGCACGAATATTCTTTTGGCGATTCCATCATACTAATTTTAATAGGTTAAGGTTATATCGTTTTTTCAATATTTACAAAAACAACCTACGACCTATTGTCATGAGCCCGAAGTAGATTTCATCCTGCACCAAACAAGGTAACCCGCTTCCATCTTAGATTGCATCATCACTTAACATCAAGTGTTATTGCAGTCAAGGTCTAACTTGTAGTGAATAAAAAAAATTAAACTCTACTAAGAAGTGTTTTTTTATTGATAATATTTTCTCGTTGTTATTAAATAATGATAATTTTTGATCTAAATATTTAATGTCTTTTATTTTTCATTAAAAAGAGGAAATCTTTTCTTATCTGTATATTATAATTATGTCAACAACAAGGTAATAAACAACATAACATCCTTATAATGTTATTGACATAGATAATTACCATGAAATTGATACGTCACATTGATCTAATTAAAAATAATGTTTACCTTTGGCCAACCTTCGAGTTACGATTAGTGGTAAATCAGTACGCATCTAACTAATCTAAGGGTCAGGACAGAATGAGCGAGACATTTCAATCGGCATTTTGATAACAAACATTTATGATTTTGGGTGAGAATCATATCTCGCAACAAAATAAAGAAGAATAGATACTGTTGTAAGTATGTTGTAATAATTATTATTATTTATTGTTCTTTCATGTATTTATTTTTTGAAGTGAAACTTCTTTATCTATATAAAAAAAACTTTAGTGTAGACAAAATAGTTTACTTACCTGGGAAAGATCTTACCAAAACACGCCATTTTGCTTTCCGCTGCAGACCATAAAGTATATATTATATATATATAGTATTTGTTTTATCATATAAATATATATTATATATTTATATATATATATATATATTTATTTATATATTTATTTTTATATTTGTATATATATATATATATATATGTACACTTTTTGACATTGCTTGTTAAAACAGTAATATAAACATGAAATGATATTTATATTTTTGAAATGGTCTTTTTACGAGCTTTCATTTGATACCCATATTGCTATGATAAAAGAAAAAAATGCACACGTCCCCCCTCTTTTCCCCATTTACAGCCGCCATTTTGAAAATTCATATAGCCTATGTCACTTCCACAATTTAGCCGAATTCAACGACACCTCGCATGTCAAAATCCGTTCAGCCGTTTAGGCTGTAGCGCGTGCCGGAGAAATGGACATACATACATACATACATACATACATACATACATACACAGACACAGGGGTTTGCCGCGGATGGCCACGGACGTGTCCTGTAGGCCGGTTTTGAATCGAACTTTTTATAATACGAAATAAACGAACTTTTATTGTGTTATAATGGTGTGTTTGCGTCCGAACTGCTGTTGATCGAATACTTTGTGTGTCTATCCTCAATAGTGTCGTTGTGTCGTCAAATACACAGTGTAACGAAAATTTTACTTAGTGTCTCGTTAACTTTTCACTTTCACGACCTAAACATGCTATTGGTGAAAGTGTACTGGTGGAATGATCATATCGCTGCTCTTCGAAAAGAATGCCTTGCCAAGAGAAGAGCTTCACAGCGAGGCCGGAACGGGCCTAACTCAGAAGAACTGCTCACAGATTACAGAATCGCGCGCCGAATGCTGAATAAAGCCATCAAAGAAAGCAAAAGACAATGCTGGACCGAACTACTCAATACGGTAGAGAGCGACCCGTGGGGTAGACCATACAAGATTGTCATGACCCACCTGAGATACCAGCCTATGTTATCACCCACATGTCCTGAGCTGCTGGAAAAAATCGTAGCTACGCTCTTTCCCAAACAACCAGCCTTTAAGATTCGGGTTGAGCAAGACGAAATAGGAAATATCCCGCTCATCACGCAAAAAGAATTGATGGGTGTGTGCTGCAAAATTGGGAATACGAAAGCACCGGGGCTGGATGGAATTCCGAACATTGCGCTAAAGGAAGCCATCAAAGCAGTGCCGCATTTGTTTTTGGACACTTACAACTCATGTCTCATAGAGGGCATTTTTCCTTTGAAATGGAAGCAACAGAGATTGGTACTTCTTCCAAAAGGAAAGCATCCGCCAGATGACCCATCCGCCTATCGGCCGCTTTGCATGCTGGATACAGCGGGTAAAATATTGGAAAGTATTATCCATGGCAGAATTGAAGCCACTGTAGAACTGCAACTCTCCAACAACCAATATGGATTCCGAAAAGGTCGCTCCACCTTGCAGGCAATTGATCTTGTTGTTAGTTTAGCCAAGGATGCGATCGCAGGAACCAGGTGGAAGGGGGGTGCGAAGAAGTACTGTTTAATAGCCACATTAGACATTAAGAACGCATTTAACTCCGCCAAGTGGGACTGTATCATGAGAGCCCTCGCTGAAATGAAAGTCCCGCAATATCTACTAAGAATGGTGGCAAGTTATTTCAGTGACAGGGTTCTGAAATACGACACTGACTCTGGCCTAAACGAATATAAAATTACTGGAGGAGTACCACAGGGTTCCGTCCTAGGCCCATTATTGTGGAACGTTATGTACGACGGGCTTCTTAAGATAGTGTTGCCAAGGGAAGTAAAACTCGTTGCGTACGCAGATGACGTCGCTTTAGTGATAGTTACAAAACACCTTGAAGAAATACATTTGGCCTTTGACACTGCATTTGAGAGAATCGGACAGTGGATGGACACGGCTGGCTTGAAACTTGCAGAGCACAAGACCGAAGCAGTTCTTGTCACAAGTAGGAAAGAACTAGAAACCATAACACTACGAGTTGGAGCACATGACATCACATCTCAACCTTTTATCCGCTACCTGGGAGTGATGATTGATGCTCGACTCAATTTCAAGCAACAGGCAGAACATGTAAGTGCCAAAGCGTCGGTGGTCAGAACGACCCTATCACGGCTGATGCCAAACATAGGAGGCCCAAAACAGAATAGGAGGATACTATTATCATCAGTGGTCACATCTGTCCTCACATATGGAATCTCCATATGGGCTGATACAGTCCGTAAACAAGCATCACGACGAAAACTAGTCCCAATATACCGACTGAGTGCCCTGAGAGTTGCCAGTGCTTTTCGCACTGTATCTGACGACGCAGCATGCGTTATTGCTGGAATGTTACCAATTGAAGTACTTGCTCTAGAACGGAGAGCCCTTTACCGGCGAAAAGATTCAAGTAGTCTGAGTTATGAGGAACTAAAAACAGCAGAACGCCGAAATAGCATGCGACGATGGCAAAAAAGGTGGGACGAGTCGGTGAATGGCCGGTGGACTTACCGCCTTATACCAAAGCTAGACGTATGGTTAAGCCGCAAACATGGAGAGGTCAATTATTATCTGACACAAATGCTGACAGGACACGGGTGTTTCCGTCAATATCTTCATAAATATAAGCATAAGACCTCACCTGAGTGTCCTTCCTGTCCCGGAGTCAACGAAGATGCTGAGCACGTATTCTTTATGTGTCCTCGCTTTAACGAAACGCGCAATGCTTGGGAGAATGTTCTTAAGCGAAGAAGCAGGCCGGAATCGGTAATAAGAGATATGACGGCATCGAAAGAGGCCTGGGAGGCAACAAACTTATTCGCGACGGAAGTCCTCCGGGAACTACGCCGGATAGAGAGGACTGAAGCCTTGAAGACTTAGATCCCTTGAAGAAGCATCAGCGCTAGACCCTCTCCCTGCGAAGTAATACTTAACGGTCGTACCGTGGGGGAAAGAGAGGCAGAAGACAGAGGATGAGGTTTTTTAGTCGGTAGTGGAAACCCGAGTCCGACTTACCAGGGCAGTACAGCTAGCTCTGAATACGTAAAAGTATTTTTCCGAAACCTCTGAAGGAAAAAAAAAAAAAAAAAAAAAAAAAACATACATACATACATACATACATACATACATACATACATACATACATACGCTCGAAAAACATTACCCTTCTTCTGACGCAGTCGGGTAAAATGTATTTTTTATTGTTCTTTCATTTATTTATTTACATTTTTTTTATTTTATTTTAGTCTTTTATAATTTTTATAAGCATTGTTCTTATAAAAATCAAGTCCGCCAGCTGCGGGGCTCGGGGGCTGAAGCAACCGGTGGTCAGGGTTCCGGAGTGAGGAACCTCCTCACAATACGCACCGTCTCAAGAATTAACGTCGTAATCCATTAACTAAGCGAAAGCTACTAACAACATACTGTTTCATTTTATAAATTAAACAATAACATCCAATGAATACCTTTACTATGGACCCAGAAAAATCCTCCAACTTTGTAGACAACCAAGCCATAGACTAGCAGAGAGAATTATATTCTTTGCCATAGACTCAATATCTATACTAACATGACATATAAGTCACATAGATACAGAAATACAAGTATACAGAATCATAGATAAGGAACAGTTATACAAATACCTAAGTAGTTATCTTTCAAATATAAATTAACATGTCTATATTTTATTTTCATTAATTATCATTTAGTTATATCTACAAGATGCTTCTCTAGGATTTTCTTAACTAACGATGCATTCTAGGACTGTTAACGCGTTAACCTTAATATAGATTTTTTATACCAATGGATTATTTTTTTAAATACACTTAAAATAAAGGCTGACGTTGTAGGTAAGGTGTGGACCGTTCTCTCATAACATTAATTACATGTACACTCAGTTATATTACGGGTTTTCCCACTGTTTGTTCGAACAGCGACAACGGAAGATTCCTCCGACCACTCATCGATGGTCAACACAAGATGGGGATTTTTACATCAAACACGCGTTTGTGAGAATGACGTTAATATTTTTCTATACTAATAGATCACACCTACATTATTATGATTTTAGATGATGATCTATGTATGTATGTATATATTATTATTATATTTTAATTTTTAATGTGTAAATGAGTTTCTGTTGCTACTTTTAATTTGTTGTTTATTTCGTGTTCTATAACTTTTTTGTTTTTTGTTTGTTTGCTTTTTATTTCGCAGAACAATAAAAACAATAAAAACACTGAATTGTATAGTCCGTATTGTTACCCATTTAAAGGTATCCCCTGAAAACCAGCGCTGCAGCTTGCTGTAGCATAATCCTGAGTGGGAAACCTTTATTTGGTCAGTATTTGTTTTACTTTATTACTTATATTGCTTGGTATAATTCAGTATAAGTCTGATCAAATAAAAATATTTTTCTTTCTTTCTTTCTATGTTTTTTCTTTCGATTTCTTACATGTCATATACGATTTTTCAAAGCTGCAGCTTGACTCTACCAAACTTGTGCTCGCCAAACCCTCGTATTTGAATTTTAAAGTTCTCTTGAGATAGGTCAGTTAGATATTGATAGCAATATAACAATATGGAAAAAGAACACAATGTCATACACAACGTTTAACTATCTAAATGCTTCTCTTCTTACTATCTAATATAATATCTTTTAAGCGAGCCATTCTTGTATATACAGGATGTTCCGTAATTAATGGATCAAATGAAAGTTGGAGATTTGTCATCTAATTATCTTATCATATTATTAATATTATGACTAGTTTTCAAAAAAACCGTATAGTGACCAAGGTATAGTACTTTTACAGATTTTTCAATTTTCTGTCCTAAATTACATTTTTCAAAGGTGGAGTTTCTGTAATTAAGATTTATAAATTATTTTTGTTTGATATTACAGATTAAATCACCAATGTGTTTTAATACCATTTTTGTGTTTTAATAGTTTTAATACCAATAATGTTTTAGTTGGCCTGTGAAAATAAATCTGTGGAGTTAAATTTTTCTTTTATTCAGGGAAACGTTTTAAAATAAATGTCCTAAAAAAAACATGACATCGAATGTGACCATAATAAACTTATTAAGATTTTTAAATAAATACAAGACTTTTGTCTTCTACTTGTGGTTACAAAGTTGCTAGCATAAATCTATGTGAATTGCTGGACTTTCAGTATGAAAAATAAAATGAAAAATATTTTCCAAAAAAAAATATCATACAAATCTCAGTTAACCTGGTAATAAGCGTTTATTAGGTACAAGTAGTATTTGTAATTTTTGTGTCGAATTCAAATTCAAAAGTCAAATTGATTTTAAGTAGGCTGTAGGTATATATATATATGTGTATAATAACTCCTAGAAAATTCATGAAGCAACCTACCAACGAAAACATAAATATCTACAAGTTCTGAAGTTATTAGTTAAATTTAACGCATGAAAAAAATTCTGTCATAGTTTCTTGAAGGTACATGTCAGTTAAAATAATGTCAATATTTTCAATTAGCACTTTCAAGATAACCAGATTTTAAGGTTATAAAAAGATTTCATGGCTATAAAAAGATTTCAACTTGTTAATTGATTAGGTCATGTGAAAACACAGGTCCAAGTACATGATGACAATATGTGATAAATATATCGGTTAAGATTTTTGGAGAATCCTATTATGGATATATAATAGAACCTCATAATTATGATGACCTTCGTCAAATATGTTGAGTCAGTGACACGTGAAGATAATTGCATAAGCAATCTTTATCAATCAAGATCGATCACGATCAAAATGATACCCACTCGTGCACATATTACCTTAATATTACCGAGTGACGCACGGCCGGGAACATAAAAGAATGAATGCATATTTACATACAACATAATTAGACCAGTGCCGATAATTTTTGAAACCAAAAAAAAATCGCAGTAGGATGAAACCCATTGCAAAAGGAAGAGAATACCATAAAAATGAAAGGAAAAATAAATTACGGGCGATTTGAGGTCGGGAAGGGGTGGGGTACAGGGGTAAAAAACGGATTTTCTCTATTTCCGGCTAAACTAAAAGTCCTATGGAAAAGAGTTATATGGAAAAGTTGTAGGTGATAAAAAGATCTAAAACTATTGTATTTGTACTTTTTCACATAACCTCAAAATGTATGTAAAAAATTAAAAAAACGTACTTTTTTTATTTTTATCTTTTCCAAATATTTTTTTATTTTCACGAAATTTGGTGAAAACCTACCTTTTTATGTCCCAAACACGCTATAATTTATTTCCTTTAAAATATTAATTTTTTCACCTAATTTTGAATGAATATCGAAAAAATAACCTAAATTTCAACCGAAAATTCAGCCGTCAAAATATCAGCTTTTTTCAAAAAACTGGTGTGTTTTCTGTTCGTTGAAATCTCTACTTTCCGATGGTGAAAAAAAATATACATGTTACCAAACCTTTTCAGTAAATCTTTTCAGAAAAGGCAAAAACTAGGCTAACGGTGTTTACAGCAGCATCGCCCGAAATTAATTTTTCCTTTCATTTTTATAATATTCTCTTCCTTTTGCAATTGGTTTCATCCTACTGCGATTTTCTTTTACTTTTTATTATTTTTAAGGCTATCTGCATTGGCCTAAATGTCTCATCTATGAAAAAGCATTGCCCAATTAGAACATTATAAGATCGTAGGAAGTCGGCAACGTTTAAGAATAATTGGTTCTAAACGTATACGACGTATACGTTTGGCACCAACCTACCTACAACTACCTACAACTCATGGTGTCATAAGCACCCCATTTCTTTTTTTTTTATTTTTTTTTATCGACTACACGTTGGCCCTTGACTGCTAATGATGTTAAGTGATGATGCAATCTAAGATGGAAGTGGGCTAACTTGTTTGGGGTAGGATGAAATCCACACCCCTATCGGTTTCT
Organism: Mycalesis mineus; assembly: GCA_034621355.1. Classification (NCBI taxonomy): domain Eukaryota; kingdom Metazoa; phylum Arthropoda; class Insecta; order Lepidoptera; family Nymphalidae; genus Mycalesis; species Mycalesis mineus. Next base: position 14,451,917 of record CM067892.1, read on the forward strand.
ACACGACATCGCACCGGAACGCTAAATCGCTTGGCGGTACGTCTTTGTCGGTAGGGTGGTAACTAGCCACGGCGAAAGCCTCCCACCAGCCAGACCAAGACAAATTAAGAAGAATCTCAATCTGCCCCGCCGGGAATCGAACCCAGGACCTCCGTCTTATAAATCCACCGCGCATACCACTGCGCCACGTTATAAGCAGCATTTTACTGAGCATTCGGTACTCTGACTATTATACCTATTCTCTATTTGTACACAACAAATTAAAAAAACATAAAAAATGCATTAAGTAGAAGTGGTACAAAAAGCGGACTTATTGCTTAACAACGATTTCTTCCGGAAAACCTAAGGCTTAGGACTGAAGACACTAGAATGCAGGTAATTAAAATACATATGCACTAATGCATAAACAATTACACAAAATACCTATACAATAATTATAATAAATATCTTATATTATAATAAAGATAGACTAATATATATTCAATGCAGCAAAAAAAAATACATTATAATAAATAAATAAATTAATCATGGGAGACAAGACGATGATAAGCTCTTCAAAATCTTTTAGATATAGATGACATGAAGATGTTACCCACAACAACAGTTGTTATATCTTTGGAATATTCCGGAATAAAAATAACATTTAATAGTTATTATATTAAAATGAAGTATTGTTGTCTTGGTAACTATTCCCATGACCGTGGTTATATAAAAACTAATTATAAAATCCTAACTAATATTATAAATGCGAAAGTAACTCTGTCTGTCTGTCTGTCTTGCTTTCACTCCACAACTACTGAACCGATTTAAATGAAATTTGGTACACAGTAAGCCTAGAGCCTGAAAAAGGACATAGGCTACTTTTAATTGCGAAAAAAGGGTTGTAAGGGGTTAAAGGGGGGATGAAATGTTGTATGAGAGTATCGTCATTTTGAAAGCTCAAGACCTATTTCTTAGGCAGTTGATTAGATATTAATAAATATGACATTCAAAGCTTAAGACCTATTTCTTAGGCAGTTGATTAGATATTAATAAATATGACATTCAAAGCTTAGAAAAATTAGGCTGGCGTAATAACTACGCGGACGAACTCGCGGGCAAAAGCTATTATAATATAAAAAAGAGTCAAGTTGCATATTTTTCTAAAAATAAGTCACGGTGACTGAGCCAGAGTTACTCAAGATTTACTTAACGATGATTAAATATTTATTATTCGTTTACAAGATGAGTGTAACAAGAACAAATACCTGCTGAGAATAAGTATTTATGTAAACAAGTGACTTAAAATAATATCTGCAATTTATTGTATGTGCACCGCTTCGCATTTATTTAAAAGCCAAAGACTAAAATAAAGTTTAGAACATAATAATGACCACAGATAATACAATACCATATAGTATCAAACACCTTATTAAATGACTGGACATACCACTGCGAGTATTTTTTTTATTTCACAAAAACAACACCACAAGAAAGGCACCAGAAGAAAGTAGCCTATGTTCTTCCTCTGGCCACCACTGAATCGAATTTCATTTAAATCGGTTCAGTAGTAAAGCGTGATTAGGTAACAAACAGACAGTTACTTTCGCATTTATAATACAATGGTATAGATTTTGACTTAATAAAATATTATTGTCTACAAGTAAAGATATATCGGCTGGTGGGATGCTTCGGACCCGTCGGCAAAGCAATTTAGCGTTCCGTTACATTGTCGTGCTGCAACCGAAAGGGCTGTGTATTTCATCCTACTCCTAAGAAGTTAGCCCGCTTTCATCTTAGACTGCCTGTCAATTTCAACCAGGCGTGATTGCAGTCAAGGGCTAACTTGTGAATAAAAAATGTTTTATCGTGACTCAGACAGCTCACTGTGCAAAAATTGATGCCTTCTTATTCTGGATACCTACCATCAACTATAAAAGCGACTCAACTGTAGACCAAAACCGACCAGTGTGGCCAGTGTAAGATTTTACCGCGTCGATATCGAGAACGGTAAACGCAAATTTTATATGACATTGATACTCACCCATTTGAGTTTTCTCTCGATACTGCCAGGGGCGCTGCTTCAATTCCATTAAAAGTTTTCGGTTTGTTTTGGTGAAAGCTCACACTAGGCACTCAGCTGACGTTATTGCGTAATAATAACCTAAACTGCAATTCAGTTTAGATCAACAGTTGAGTCGCTATATGGTACGTATGCTGTTTTTTACTTATTACAGCAGCCAGATACCTGTCTATCTTTTACTTTTAGTCGTTGAAGTCATGAGTCACTTTGAGTTACTGGCATAGCGTATCCGCCATATTAAACCGGAAACAGTTTCACTATGTTTATGAACGAAAATCCAATTAGTTTTTTTTAATATTTATGTTAGGTCATAACGTAAATCGATTTCTATGGATGATGTTTTTATTAGGATAAGTGGAGAAGTTTTAAATTAAAAAAATTAGAAATATCTTACGTTACACACCTTTCAAAAATTTCTGACGTCAACAGAATCACTATAGAAAATATCAAATGTTATATAAAATGACTTTAATATTCAGGAAATCTATTGAGTATAACTTACACGAGTGTATACTTAAGAGATTTATTATTCTGGGAATGGCTAAAAATACGGGAATCATTGAATTTATTTTTTCGTTTTTCGTATTCAGATAAGGACAGATAAGGATCAATAATAACATACTTCGGCATAGTTTTATCTAAAAGAACGAGTATAAGAAAAGCCTGAATTCTACTAAATAGGCCAAATTCCAACAGTGGCAATTTCTTATTTGATTTCATTCAGGAAAACGTACCATCATTAAAGATAGTCTATATTAATAATTTCATCAAGGCTATACCTACACATCAGCTTACCAAAAATAAAAAAAATATTTTTCAAGTTAAGAACGTAAATCGGTAAAATTTGTATTTTTGTTTAACAAAAAGTTGGCTCTTTACTGCTATCACACCGGATGTTAAGCGATGATATAGCTAAAATGGAAACGGTAAAAAATTAAATTGAGAGACAAGGCAACTCGGGAAATACACACATTAGGAATGAAAGTTTGTCTGTAAAATTTAAAGGGTACCTACGAAGGCTTCCACGCCAGACGAAGTCAAGGGAGAAAGAGCTCAATTGACGTCGGCGAACGCCAGGACCTCCGTCTTATAAATCCACCGCGCATACCACTGCGCCACGGAGGTCGTCAGTCGTCGCCAGGTCAGAATTAAGGAGAATTTCGAAGCGAACTCTAATGATACTGACAAATAAACCAAGTTTCTACCCAGACAACGCAGTCGCCACCTGATCCGCCTCGCCAATCAACATAAAATGATTTTAATATTCCGGAAACATTGAGTGAATCAGTCTTTCACGAAGTAGACATAGGTAAGAATAATTATTTGGAATGTCATCAAAAATAACGGGCAAATGATATTAAAAATACGGGCGACTGCTACTTAGTAATTAATAAAACATACCTTGCATCAACATATAAACATATAAGTATCAGCAAAAGTTATAATAAAAACACACAGACAAGAGTAGAGACTTAACCTGCAAGCAAAAAAATATCCTTGTCAAAAAAATTCCAAATAATTTATTAGTTATTCAAAATGAACGGTTACATTCATACAGCCTTGGTCTTAACTGCGTAAAAAGTTATGGATCAGTCATTCCCATGTTGTCACAAATTGCTTTTCGGTATTTATGTGGACATTCCCGCATTGGAGAGATGAATGATTCATGTACCGTCCTACGTAAATACATACGGAATGAATAGCACACCCTACTTGCCTTCGATTTAATGGGTTTCGAGGAATCTCTCAAGCAAGGTTACGAGTATATCAATGTCAATCATCTCTTATTTTATTATATAGCTCGATGATGCGATCTATGGCGGAAGTGGTTTGTGAATTGAGCTCAAACGCGACTTAAATCTTAATTTTATGGGTTTGAGACTTGAGTCAGGTGTAATATATACTCGTAATACTGTGCTTTCTTTCTTTTTAGTTAATTAAAGTTAGAAAGTTGGTGGTGTTAGTGCTTCGAGGCACGTTAGGCCGTTAGTCTCGGATTTTTTCTTCAATGTCGTTAAATAGTCCATCCATCCATCATTACCATCGTAAGCCCGCCGAACTATATTGGAGCAGCGTGGTGGGTCGAAGCTCACTATAAGGAAGGAGCCTGATCTTGTTATGGGCTGTTAATAGTCTGTCGATGATCTTCATTTTATGAAGGTGGTAGAGCAATTAAAAACGGGAGGGATATTCCTGATATTAATTTAACAGTAGGTTATGTGAAAGTGTTGCTTATTTTTAACTGACGAAAAAAAACGGAGGAGGTACTCAATTCGATACGTATATATATTTTTTTATGTATGACCACGCATAACTTTATACAGAGTTGTCCGAATTTGATAATTCTTTTTTTTATTGGAAAGGGCACACTTACAAGGTAGTCCCATTGTCATCATGTTAGGATCTGATGATGATATCCTGGGAAAATTTAAGTATCGGTAGCTTTTCTGCTACAAGTACCGTATACTATGACAGCATAGTACGAGTACGGTACGTGGCGATAAATCACTAAAAAGTAACAAATTAATTTTTTTAACAAAAATAGAACCGACTCAAAGTGCACTAAAAAGTAAAAAATAACTGTGTCATTCAATTGCTTTAATTTACTTAAGAATATCTAGGAGTCAGTGCCAGCCAACGTTTCTACTTTAAGAACATTACCTAGAACCCACAAACTTCTTTACTACGTTAAATAAATGTTCCTCAAACTTGCTGGCACCGATATGCTTAAGTAAATTAAAGCATCATAGATATGCTTAAGTAAATTAAAGCAACTAAGTAAATGACACAGTTATTTTTTACTTTTTAGTGCGTTTTGAGTCGGTTCTATTTTTGTTAAATTTTTTTAAAGCCAAGCGGGTGGCTGTGTTTCTGTTGAAGAACTATTTTTAATTAAAGTGTGTTGCTCAGTGAATAGCTCTGGATCTCATGAAACAGAAATAGATATTTGCTTCGGTTTGAATATCCAGTAATCTAACCTTATGGTATTAGGTGAAACTATATTTTTTTTAATTTCAGGACCTTCGGCTCCTTAATTATAGAGCTATTGAGTTGTCCACGAAAATATTAGTTTCCTATGATTTCAATTTATTTTTAATAAACTAAAGTAAACCATTCTATTCTACATTAATACCAGAATTGTTTGTAGAAAGTATTCAGTAAAAAATAAACCTAAACTAACATGTCTGATGGAAAATCTCATTAAAATCTGAATTTTCCATGCCATAAACCTTAACAATATCGAGACACTAAATAACAAAGGATTTGTATTAAGTTAAAGGAAAATGAAATAAGAGTCACTGAATTATGCAGTCTGGAAGTGAGGGTCTTTGATCTTTGTAATACAGCGTACCTAAAGAAAGGCTAAAATAAAAGAATTAAGAAAAGAAAGATTTACTCCTATATCGAAGGTACTGTAGCAGAAAGAGAAACTTAATTTATTGAAGAACTTATCGTTATCAGGTTTCTTGTAATGGCCTACAAAATGAAAAGGTTTCTTAGACTAGATTTGATTTTCTTTTATGAGAGTTTTTGTAATGATCAGTAACTGTTAAATGTTGAGAGCCGCTAGATGCAGGTAGGTGGCTCTAGACCGTTGTGTCGGTTTTTATTTCTAACTATTGAACCTCAGGACATTTTTTTAAAATAAAATACAACTAAACTAAACCCTAGGTACAAATCACCAATAATGTAGCATTTTCTGTGAAAAATCATTTTTAATAAAAAGGCAACGAGTGAAATCTCTATCGAAAATATTAATAAGACTATTTTTGTAAGATATGGATACAGTAGATATTGTATTAAGGTTCCTACTTTAGACGACAAACGGAACACTAAAAACTATAATTAAAACCATGCCACTCACAGTGCTCTTTGACTCATTTCTTGGAAAATTGTGTTGAGGACCATTTTAAGTAAACTTTTAAAGACAAAAGGAGTTGTTTAAAATTATTTTTTTAAAATAAGACTTTATCAGCAATTATACCAGATGGTTGTGAAATCTCAAGATGCGGCTGTCAAGAAGTTTTGTAATAAAATTTGTATTTAACATTACTAATTTACTACTATAATTAAGTGACTGGGAAATCCGACACTTGGCCGCTAACTCAAAAAAATGCTTAGAGTCAGTCAGCGGGTGGTTAATTAAGTTACGCTTGGTAGTCTCTATGTCATCGACTAAGAAGAAAGGAGATCCGAATTATAACCAAAAAAAACCTCTTTTACAAAAATTATTTAATTTGCCTTCTTAACGGTTTAATTATAAATTATCAATTGATTAACATTTAATCTTTTGTTCTTGTATTTACTTATTTAATTAGGAGGGGAAGAAATTATTAAATATCAAAGTATTTTTTATTTCAATCAATCAAATAAAAAATACTTTGATATTTAATTGAGAAGTAATAATAATTTATATTTAACATCGTTTGTTGGTTATAACAATTATAATTAAAGCTTGACAAATGGCGTAATTAAAACTAAGACAACACATAAATTCTTATTTTTGCTAAACAATAAATAATTATTTACAAGTAGCGAATTATCCTAACTACTTAACTTAATATATTTAACAGTATTTTTGGGATGGATTTTTGTTGCTCTTTCAAGCAAAATCTACTTAATGAATTTTGATGAAACTTCGTAGTCATATTTCTTTCTCTACATTTTATTCCAAAATTCCCATGGGAATGAAGACTACGCGAGTGAAACCGCGGGCGTCCCCTAGAGTAACTATATACAATACTACCTACTTTGTACTACTACAGTACAGTTTAAATAACTTCGATTCAGAATTTATGCAAAAAATATAAAGGTAATTTTCAAAACTATTATTTAAAAAAAAACATAAATAATTATGTAGTTTATGTTGTAACATATCCGTTTTAGATATCATCAAAAGGAGTTCGGATTGCAAAAGATTAATTAAGATTGCCGAGCGCATAATTTTAACTTTCAACTTTGTACAAAAATCGTAGCAGATACTGATTCAGTCCGTCCCTGGTTATACACAGATAACATGAAACAACCTCGAAATAAACTAAATTGTACCTAAGATATATTTTATCTATTTCGTGAAAATCGTATGCAATTTTATTTTGAATGATCATTATTTTATTTTTCAGTAAAGTCGTGTTTCAGGCTACATCTTACCATTGGTTGAAATTTAAAGCCTGACCAGAGAAATAAAAATCGTCATCATGTTTCTATAACACATTTTTTCTATAACCATACCATGCACAGACTGCTAAAAAGTAGGTTGTGCCCCCAATTCTGGTATTTAATTTTTTATGTAAGGCATCAAATAAATCAGTAGTATGATTTATCGTGCGTTGGCCTAATACCTACAAGGATTTATATTTATTTTCTAAAATAAAAATAGCAGACGCCCACGACTTCGCCGGCGAGCTAAATAATGTACCAAAAACTTTATTTTCAATGAAAGCTTCTAGGAGGTGCGATTCTTCCAACAATTATCGTCAATATTTGAGTCAAACAAAAAACACAAATTAATTAAAACTTTCCTCAGGCTTTCCTTCATTCGGTTAGTACTAGTCTATATGAGATGATTAGTATTAAACTCGAACTAATATTCATTTTATAAAGAAATTATAAAATGATGGCTTTTCAGTTATTCACAAACAATTGTGAAAATGAAATAAAATATAAAAAATAAATACTTTACTGAAATTAAAGTGACAGATTTGAATATTCATATTTTATTATTATAAAATAACATAAAATACTTTAATTATTTTATGTTATTTTATTTCTCTACACGTAAAATGATCTAGCTTTATACAAATTTTGATCTACTTTATAACTAAAGATTCATGTATTTAGGATAATTTGTATAATTTTCATGAATGGCCGACATTACTTTGATTGTTACACATAATAACATAATTATTGCACAAGATTCCTTCACAGATAAACAATTATTCATGATCTTGAAATACGTAACAACAGTTTTTATGTAACAATTATATAGTTATTTACTAGGAAATTGTAGCAGTTATAAGTTACACGTGCAAAATTATAGGTATATGTAGCGGCCTCTACTGTGAAAACCAATTAAAAAACTATATAATGCACGAATAGGTATAATTATTTACAGAAAAACTAATAATTAAATTTTTAATTACAATAATGCAGTAGTTTAAGAAGACTGAATGCAGGTTATTGTTTCGTGCTTTTCGTTTTAATCTTAGTGACTTTAGTTTGACTACTTTACATCTGTATAACATGTCATACCTACTTACGTTTTATTAAAATGTTAATTTTTAATATTTAATATGCAATAACATAAATAATTCCAAAATCCCTTTCAATCAAAAACTAACATTTATGCCATATAATATCTTTGGGTATTAATTATCTAATTAAAACAATTACAATCAATAGGTTTAATTTTTTATATACCCACTTGTGAATATATCCAATTCATTTCAACCTGTCTTGTCTACCCTACTTGTTTAGAACAATACAGATTACAAGAATCTGTATTTAACTTAATTGTAATTAATCCAAAAATATAGATTGAAAATAACAGACAATGAGCGAAACAATATAGTATATTATGAATTATAATTAACGAAAAAATCTATAGTCAGTTGATTATATTTGAAATAGGTATTTACAATATTCTTAAGCGAAGTGCAAATACTATATGAACGGCCGAGTGGCGCAGTGGGTGGTGACCCTGCTTCTGCGTCCTAGGCCGTGGTTCGATTCCCACATCTGGAAAACGTTCGTGTGATGAGCATGGATGTTTTCCAGTGTCTGGTTGTTTATGTATATATTATAGGTATTTATGTATAATATATATAAAATATTCATCACTTATCATAGCACCCATAACACAAGCTACTTGAGCTTACTTTGGGGCTATATAGCGATGTGTGTAATTGTCCTATAATATTTATTTATATAGAACGATTCACTCTAAATCAGCTCACATGAAAATTTCTATAACCAAGGTCGACCGGGAATTATTCTGGAGGTTCCTTGAGCAGCTGCCGTTTCCATGTACCTGCAAGTGAAAAGGAAGAGTTCAGTCATCGTAATTATCGGCCTAATAAGTGCCAACGCCAGCGCCAAACGATTTAGCGTTCCGGTACGATGTCGCGTAGAAACCGAAAGAGGTGTGTCCTAACAAGTTAGCCCACTTCCATCTTAGATTGCATCTTTACTTAACATTAAGTGTGATAGCAGTCAAGGGCCATATGGTAGTTGATAAAAAAAACTACAGGGCCAGGTCTCCTCCTTTATAATGGAGACAAGATATGCAGCTTAGACCCACCAAGCTGCTCCAATGCGGGTTGGCGGTTTAAGAATGTTAACATTTTTAAATAATTAACAGTCACTATCAGATAAAGCTGATAGTCACCGCGATTGACTTTAACCTGATCGCCGCAACACGGAGGTGTAACACCGCCAACTTCCCGACTCTGGGATTAGAATTTAACTGAAAAGTGTAAGTAACAAACTGCACCAGAGAGGTCAAAATCATTTTATATTCTACAAGATATTTCAGTACTCAATTGTCTAAAGTGGTTGAAAATACATTCAATAAAAGATTACGTCATAAAAAATCACTAAAAAGACTGCGGTGGTTGGAAGCCAGCCAGCCTTCTAACCTAATTTAGGTTTAGAGCGTAAAATGTTGGGCATAAAATTATTTACAACTACACTAAAACATAAATTTGATAAATAAATTAAATAGTAAACATTGTATAATTTTATCCTTTATAATCCAATACTCTGTGTAAAATTCGAGAATCCAATCATTTCAACAACAATGTAACAAAACAACGGGAAGCAGAATTGGACCAATCGTGACTATATAACAAGTACAAATACGAAAACTATAAGTACACGTTATACGAGAAAAATCTCATAAATAACTATTTAATCTTCGCCCTAACGCTCTTTCTCTATAACTGCATAATCCAATCTCATGTTACATGAAAATTTTTAACAAAAAATAGAACCAACTCAAAACGCACTAAAAAGCAAAAAATAACTGTGTCATTCAGTTGCTTTAATTTACTTAAGCATATCTATGAAGTCGGTGGCAGCAAGTTTAAGGAACATTTATTTAACGTAGTAAAGCAGTTTGTGGGTTCTAGGTAACATTCTTAAAGTAGAAACCATGGCTGGCACCGACTCCTAGATATGCTTAAGTAAATTAAAGCAACTAAATGACACAGTTATTTTTTTGCTTTTTATCGGTTCTATTTTTTGTTAAAAAGTTGGATTTCTTACTTTTTATTGATTTATCGCCACATAACGTATCGGATATGTGTCAAGTCGAGTATTATCGCACTTGTAGCCAAAAAGCTATTGATTTTTACACTAAGACCGAAATCGTGCAATCTTTTTGAAGAGTTGTTCAATTTTCCAGGATAAATCATTATATTAAAAAGGAATCACTTGGAAGTATGCCCATTGTCATATAAAAAGAATTATCGAAATCGGACAACTCTGTAAAAAGTTATGATGGTATCATAAGGAAATGTGAATTGAGAACTCTTCGGTTAAAAATTTATGGAATCCTCCTCTAGAGTATTAGTCTTCGAATTCAAAAACATTTTTTTAATTGATTTACTACGAGTCAGACCGAATATTTGGAATGAACTGACTCTACAGTTGCTGTTTTTTTTTTAGTTTAAGTATTTAACTTAGTCAATATATCTTAATTTTAGTAGTACACGTTTTTCTTCTTTTTTGAAAAATATGTTTGCGATGTAATTAGCTAATAAAACACCTACCTTGACGATTTTTTTATTTTAAGTAACACATAAATATAAATGAAATAATAAATAACATAAAAGACGATCCAACTGCCTCTAAACCTCTTTGCAATTAAGTTAAATTAAGTTTAATTTTCAAATCGTCACCAGAAGTAACATAAAACAACACCGTATCGTTGACTGTTTCAAATTTAGCAATAACATCTAAATTATTACGTCGAAATCGCGCATCAATCGTTATATTTGAAACTGTTACGTGCCAAGGGCGAGCGTCCACAGCGAGCGGCTGTGAACGAAACATGTATGAGAAAGTGCCGTTTCGACAGCCGAAGCCGAAGCTGATTGCATATGAAATTTACAGACCAGTTTTCGATGCAATGTTTAGGTTTATTGAGTTCAATGGCCGTGCATTTTCATTGTCTCTAGACCATGTACAAAATATATACCTGACATCGAACTTTTCAGCAATATCGTTAGAGGATTTTCGAGTAAAACTACTGTTATTATTTCTGCCGACAGGAATTATTGCTACGTTTTATTTAAAAAGAATAATCTTAATCTTACTTTACATTTATTTAATAACGAACAATTTATGTAACAATAAACAAAAAAGTGTGGAAACACCAAAAATAAGTATTTTTAAATTACAATACTTGAATATATGATTATTCTAATGAAAACTATTGCTTGTAATAGAGCTAAGGAATACTTTTTTTTTTGTTATTTTTTTTTTCAGTTATACAAGTTTCAGTTATACAAGTTGACCCTTGACTGCTATCACACCTGGTGTTAAGTGATGATGCAGTCTAAGATGGAAGCGGGCTAACTTGTTGGGAGTGGGACGAAAATCCACACCCCTGTCGGTTTCTACACAACATCGTATCGGAACGCTAAATACGTCTTTGTCGGTAGGGTGGTAATTAGTCACGGCGAAAGCCTCCCACCAGCCAGACCAAGACAAATTAAGAAAAATCTCAATCTGCCCCGCCGGGAATCGAACCCAGGACCTCCGTCTAATAAATCCACCGCGCATACCACTGCGCCACGTCAAACATTGCAGCTTCAGAATTTTACCGGTAAAACAGACGGGAACAAAGTATTGCTGCCTGTAGAAATAAGTATAGCGGTTGTTCTTAACTTGTCAGGCTAGTCTCAAAGAGTTTTATTACATTTACAACTGAAAAATATAACGCATACGTAAACGCGTATTTATGCGTCTAATATGGATGCAGGAAACGCACTATTTCGACAGCTTGGTTGAGGCAACAATGATACGTGAATATTTCCAGAACATTTGATACCATTCTTGACTTACATTTATAGTGCAGTGTAGAAATATGTTTTTTAATTTATTCGACTGCGTCGTTAACGTTGTCTCAACCGATGGACTTTCACTGCTGGGTATATACTCTCGAAATTCATGAGTTTATAAGGGAATTTCACTTAACATCTCACTGTAAGGCGAATTATATCGTAAAGTCTCAATGATCAGTGAGGAGTTGTTATAGAATTTTGAAATCTGTCACCGAGATGGCCGTTATATAATCTTGTTAATTTCTTTAACAAGTATAAGTTTATAAGAATTTTTATAAGTTTTTACATTACAGTATACGTTTATTAAAATTTATGTTAACAAGTGTAATTTGGTTTCAATCTTACATCTCATTTTTTGAGTTCAGTTTTTAATAAGTTTACTTTTAATCAGTTGAGTTTTCATTTATTAAAATTAATTTAATATTATGTGTACATTCAATATTTTGTGTGTGTGTCATCATCATCATTATCAGCCTATTAAAGGCCCACTACAGGGCCAGGCCTCCCTCCTTATAGGAGAGGGGATATGGAGCATACACCCACCACGCTGCTCCAATGCGGGTTGGCGGGCTTAGGGTGATATTAATGTTTCATTTATTAACGATCACTATCAGATGTTGATGATAGTGACCGGTACCGAGGGCTTAACGTGCTCTTCGAGGCACGGGGTTGTAGCACCGCCAACTTCTAGACTCTGGGCTTGGAAAGTATCGAACATTTCATAGAAGAATGAAAAAGCTCAGAATTATTCCGTGACCCGACTCAGGAATCGAACCCAGGACCTCGTGATCGAAGCCACATAGGCTAACCACTAGAACAGTCAAATTCAATCTACGAGTACTTACAACAATAACCTTAACTTAACCATGTTCGAACGTGTTTGTTACATAGTCTCCATTTCATTTACCATTAACCCAAATCCTTCGTCAATAAAACACCTATAAAGGGGATTTTTATCTACTTTGCAGCTGCTAAAAATCATTAAGTGCAGTCGGTGATACACTCCCGTGCCTCAGAGAATCGAGAAGCCGTCGACCCCGGTCACTATCACCAACATCTGATAGTGATCGTTAATGAATATTATCAACCTTGGCCCGTTAACCAACATTGGAACAGCGTGACGGGCTCCATTATCCCCTTTTCTACAGGGAGGGAGGCTTGGCCCTGAGGTGGGCCGTAAATAGGCTGATATTAATAATGGTACATTAGATTCAACCTAGACCGTGCGAAATTGCAATAGCTATGAACTATTATGAATTATGAATGAACGTAAAACTTGAATTACCACTTATTCTGTAGATGCGTTATATTTTATTTATATGCTACAAGGATGAGGTATTTCGATATATCAGGTAAAACAAGTTTTTGTTATTGTCAATTTATGATCTATAGAACCTTCATTTAAATGATGTACTACTGAATTTTAAGTTATTATGTTAAGAGTTTTTTCAATACAATACATACAAATGTTAAGTTTTTTAACCGACGAAAAAAAACGGAGTAGGTTCTCAATTCGACACGTACATATATCTTTTTTTATGTATGACCACGCATAACTTTTTACAGAGTTGTCCGATTTTGATAATTCTTTTTTTTTATTAGAAAGGGCATACTTCCAAGGTGGTCTCATTGTCATCATGTTAGGATCTGATGATGATATCCTGGGGAAATTGAAGGAACTCTTCAAATTTTGGAGGCACATTTGCAGCGATTTCGGTTTTTGTCTAAGTATCGGTAGCTTCTTGGCTACTAGTTCCGTATAATATACTATTACAGTATAGTACGAGTACGTTACGTGGCGGTAAATCACTAAAAATTAAGAAATAAAAGTTTTTAACAAAAAATAGAACCGACTCAAAACGCACTACAAATAAAAATAACTGTGTCATTTCGTTGCTTTAATTTACTTAAGCATATCTAGGAGTCGGTGCCAGCTAAGTTTTCTACTTTGGAAGGAAGGACGTTACATAAAACTTGGAGAGACCGCAACATCCACACACTGCTTTATTTTTAATTAAAATAAATGTTCCTTTAGACTTGGCTGGAGGAAACCGACTTGCATTTCGGACCAACGCATCTATAAGCTTAATATTAAATCAAGGCTCTCCACTAAATTATCTCAACTTGTGACAGTTATTTTTACTGGCAAATTGGGCGTACCGTGCGTTTTGACCAGATCCGCACCACACTCGACTCCTCGCTGTATGACGCTTTTAAGATTTTAAAAGGTGGTCACGACCCTCAAACATGAGGAAAACGACTCGAGGAGTATCGTATACATATTGTGAAAGTCAGTTGAGCTTTGGTTATTTTTAACTAGGTTTACCCCGCGGCGTTACTTTACTTAATATCAGTCTGCTTACTTGTACGAGAATAATCTACCCTACTCTACATTTAAACTGAAATGATCTTCGGGAGGGATTTTTTTATTACAATATACCCCTGTCAGTTTCTACACGACATCGTACCGGAACGCTAAATCGGTTAGCAAGGTGTACTGTAGTATAAATAGGCGTTAGCCATTGCATTAGAATGCATTCCGTAAACAGAGGAGAAAAATGTGTATTTTGCACATTTTGCTATAACGCGCAAAAATCACCTCGCTTGCAGCTAAGAGCTCGAGGACTAAAAACTCGGAACAAATTGACTAGACAAATTACTTAATGACTGTCTAGCCAGTATTTATACATACTGTATAAATTTTACCTCATTTTATACCGGCAGTAGAGTCGTAATTAGCAGACGGTCTTGGATTAATCCTGTGAGGGTATGCGAGTAAGTAATTAATCTTTATAAAATTTTTAATCGATGATAAATTAGAGAAAGCGATCTACTGAAGATGTAGAGGGAATCACATTTCTCTAGCTTTCCTTTAATCTATCTTTAATTCGTCGATCAGTTTAGCAACAGTTTATCTTGAGTGGTTTTTTATCTTATCCCAAGCAACAGTAAATTAAATAAAAATTGACTTCAAAAGTAACTTTGATGGCGATCAACATAAGTAAACGCGTCATTAGTTACTTTAAATAAAGTTAAGTCGGTGCCATCCAAGTTTAAGGAAGGTTTGTTTAAGAAAGTGAGAAACCACTTTGTGGGTTTTGGGTAACTAACATATTTAATGTACGACGCTAAGAAAGAATAAAAGCGTCGGTTAAAAAAGTTTCTAAGCAACGTTTAACGAAATTGCCGTCTAATAAAGTCCTGTCTTCTACAATACGATTTTAATGTTGAATCCCACCACGCTAAAGCAATACAGATTATGTTGATGTAATGATTAGGTTCTGTGTAGTGATGATCACGATCGGGTGAATTAAAGTGTGATCCGAGGCCTTGTTGTTGTATGACTTGACCCGGGATTCGATCCTAGGTCCGTATAACTTAATGCCACGCAAGTTAACCATTGGACCGACGAGGTATGAATCTAATCACATTCGCTCATACCTAAGTAGGTAAGCAAATGCCGTTCTTACAAAATCGTTGCGAGCCGCGTTGAAATACGAGAGCCGAGTTTTACTTGAAAAATCATTGGTAAATTTAAACAAGATAATTTCGCAAGATCCACACGAGCTAATGTAAACGTGACATGATGTACAAGTTTAATAAGT
Organism: Mycalesis mineus; assembly: GCA_034621355.1. Lineage (NCBI taxonomy): Eukaryota > Metazoa > Arthropoda > Insecta > Lepidoptera > Nymphalidae > Mycalesis > Mycalesis mineus. The sequence goes on from CM067892.1 coordinate 14,467,651, forward strand.
GATAACTAGCTGATCATCCCGGCTTTGTGCGGGTTGGCATTATCAAGATTAAAAAAAGTTTAATAATATTTTTATAATCTGTATTGTTTATTTTTTACAACGTCTTAAAAATAAAAGATGAACGCCGGCAAGCTTGCAAGCGCTAGCGCGGAACAAGCAATAGAGGAGCATAATAGGTTTAACAAATAACTAAAACTGTTGTGTTTCTTGCCGGCTCTTCTCAGCAGATTTATCCTAATGGACCAATAATAGAGTCACTGCAAATAGATGAAATAGACGTTTCAAAGCTGCTTCTAGATTAAGTCTATTTGTAAGTATTGTATCTAAGTCATGTGATAAAAATGATTTTTATTTATAGCTGACTTCAAAAAGGAGGCTCTCAATAGGATGTATGTTTGTCAGCGAATTTGTCGCATTCGGCTGAATTGGTTTTGATGTGGTCTTCAGAAAAGTATTTATTGCACTTAGAAGAAAGTTTTTTAATTATTGAAAATAAGAAGGTTATTAAATATAATACTCAATAGAAGTAACAATATAGAACACATTGTTAAGTTCTGAATTCATTAATTAATTAATAAGACGTGTCTTATAATTTTCCAGAGTAGACAACTTTATGAGGGGCTTTACTAGGTACTGTACTGGGGCGATGATCCTAGTCTAGCTTACAGACATATTCTATAACAGTATCTGTTACATATTTGTATGTATGTTGCTAAGCAACTTAATGATAGATTATTATATAGGGTGTTATATAACTAATGACTTACGTAACCAAGTGGAAGTATAATAATTATTTATTATTATCTTTATATATTATAAAATTAGTTGCTGCAAAACCTAGAAAATTATTACCTCGATTTTCCTATTGTTTATGTCTTGTCCACCTTAATATTATGAATTTAGGGAAAAAATATACCAAAATCTCAAAGAAACAGTTAAAAAAAAAGAAAACCTGAGCTTGTTTCTTTACCAAGATAATACTCGCCGTGTTTTTTTATATTTGAAAAAAGAACTGAGATCCAGTCACAAATGAAGATCGAAACACCGCACTCACCAAGTTTTCGGGTACCGGATAGCGTAACAGCGTTAAGTGACGACGAAACGATTCGACGTAGCTCATTCACGAGCGTATAGCAAAGCTGAAGAAGCCCCGGCTGACTGACGACGAACTCGAACACGACGTGCCGGATGAGCATGACGAACCCGACGAGTTGCTACACTTACTGTCTTTCCGCGACAACATATTCCTGCGCGCACTTTTCCTACTTTCCAAAAATCTGTCGAACACTTGTCTTATCCTCGAATGCTTCCTGTCGAACGGATTTGGGAACATTGCGTGCACTTTTCAACACTTATTCACTTTGGATTACTTTCGTGCGAGCTGTGCCGCGTTGCTGAAGTGAGTGGTGGCGTGATCGGTCGATAGCTCATAGAGGGGACGGCTTGCAAAATGGTAAGGTCAAGTTCATGATCGATTGCTACACTGTTGCGTTACCTCATAGTCCGAAACGTTGGGGTACACAAAGAACGCTAAACTATGTACCTATGAAATACAGAGGTTAATAGAGATGTCGCATCAAGAGTGCTAGTATACATAGATGGATATATTCCGCTGACGGGTGTAATTTTCGTATTCGGGTTTAAAGGACATTTACGTCTCAATACTTAAACGCAAATTATATTTAATGTCTCCAGTCGACTTACTTTGATAGTTTGTTATAGAAATCTGTCATAAATTTTTTTAACAAAAAATAGAACCGACTCAAACCGCACTAAGAAGTAAAAAATAATTGTGTCATTTAGTTGCTTTAATTTACTTAAGCATATCTACGAAGTCGGTGCCAGTCAAGTTTAAGGAACATATTTTATTTTACGTAGTAAAGCAGTTTGTGAGTTCTAGGTAACGTCCTTAAAGTAGAAACCTTGGCTGGCACCGACTCCTAGATATTTTTTATAAATATTTTTTGTTAAAAAATTTTATTTCTTACTTTTATACGTGTCGAATTGGAAACCTCCTCGGTTTTTTTTCGTCGGTTAAAAATAAATTGACTCGATACATTCTTAAATTTGATTTGCGTTAGAGTAGGTATTCAAGTCGGGTTGGTGGTTAGATTGCCAACATCTGCTGAGTTTATTATTGGTTCTTGGTCATAGAATAGAATCTGATTTCGGATCCACTTGATAAAGCTATCAAAACAATCAAAAGTGACGTTTTAAAAGTGTTTAACAAAGCCTACTTGAAATGAACGATGTTTTTACCCGATTGCGTCAGAAGGAGGGTTATGTTTTTCGAGCGTATGTATGTATGTATGTCCATTTCTTCGGCACGCGCTACAGCCTAAACGGCTAAACGGATTTTGACATGTGAGGTGTCGTTGAATTTGTCAAAATTGTGGTAGTGACATAGGCTATATAAATTTTCAAAATGGCGGCTGTAAATGGGGGAAAAAAGGGGGGATGTGTGTATTTTTTTCTCTTATCTTAGCAATATGGATATCAATTGAAAGGTCGTAAAAAGACCATTTCAAAAATATAAATATCATATCATATTCATATTACTTTTTAAACAAAAAATGGCAAAAAGCGTACCATGTACCAAGTGTACCATCTCATTTCTATACCATAAACTATAACTAAAAAGTCTCAAATAAAAGTTTTGGTAGATCTTTCTTTCCCCGCAGGTTAAAGTATTTTGTCCCTGTTTGCAGCACCATAAAGTATTTAGAATTTTATACAGATATAGTGATCCTTGTTTTTCTCTTTTCAGTTCATAACTTTTAAGCAGTCGGGTTTTTTGTTTTTATAATAATAATTTTATTTCAATTTTGAAAGTCAACTGAAGATGAGATTGAAGTCAACTGATATTCTTCCTTGTGGAGTACAGAAAATCATATTTTTTTATTAAAGGATTAGCATTGGAAAAAGATTTAAGTAAATAAACGCATTGACATGCCTAGGCACAATTAACCATAGCAATGATAATAATCTAAACTTCTAAATGGGAAAAAAATTGCAATTATTTCCACGATGTGTGAAAGAATTTTTTGCGTATAAAGTCGATTGTTTGTTCAATCAATCAGTAAAACAATGCAATGTCAGGGCGTCAGTTAGTCCTTCCAATTATTATCTCGTCGACGACCAAAATTTACATCTTGACTATTTTTGTTATTTTAAACTGATGTTATGAATTAACTAACATTTTGACGGCCTCTGTGGCGCAGTGGTATGCGTGGTGGATTTATAAGACGGAGGTACTGGGTTCGATTCCTGGCAGGGCAGATTGAGATTTTTCTTGATTTGTCTTGGTCTGGCTGGTGGGAGGCTTTCGCCGTGGCTAGTTACCACCCTACCGACAAAGACGTATCGCCAAGTGATTTAGCTTTCCGGTACGATGTGTAGAAACCGAAAGAAGGGGTGTGGATTTTCATTCTACTCCTAACAAGTTAGCCTGCTTCCATCTTAGATTGCATCATCATTTATCATCAGGTGTGATAGCAGTCAAGGGCCAACTTGTTATAGATAAAAAAAAACTAGAGGACGTCAGCGGTTTCTCGTAGTTCTCAATCTCGTGGGAATTTTGGTATAAAATGTGACCTATATGTAAGCTATATTATTGTAAAGTTTCATTAAAATCCATTCTGTACTTTTTGCGTAAAAAAGTAACAAACTTCCATCGATACATACAAACTTTCGCCTCTATAATATTAGTGAGGATACTAGCACACACAATATTTTATATTTTCTTGGATTAACATAAATGTCAGTCTTTTTTAATGGTCTATTTCCAAAATTCCTAAGGATAAGTTCTCCTTTTGCTGGTTTCGAGGTGAAAATACGTAGTAGATTTTTAACCGACGAAAAAAAACGGAGGAGGTTCTCAATTCGATACGTATATATAATATATATATATACGTAGGTATATATAATTATATGTTTAAGTAAATTAAAGCAACTAAATGAGTTACACAGTTATTTTTTAATTTTTTAGTGTGTTTTGAGTCGGTTCTATTTTTTGTTATAAAATTTTTGTGTAGTCTGGTTCAAGGCGCTTGGATTAAATTATTTTGTAGCAAAATATGATGCTATAAATTTATTATTCGTCTTTTTGTATTTATTTGTAATTACAAGTTACCGAAACTGAAACCTAGCTACAACTCTCGTAAAACATCAATTAGGTTAACGTGGCATTGTATAAATAAGCTCATGGTTAGGAACCCCATTTGGGTTTGAAACTAATCGTCAAATTCAGACAAATCACGTGAGTTTAACACGTTTTTATATTTAAATATTACGGAACACATTTAAGTCATCATTTCAAATCAATTAAATGTTTATCTATTACATTACTTAGATTTACAACTGCATTTTTATCTAAATCCGTAAGATTAATAATGTTCTTAATCGAGAATATTGTGTCAATTATTTGCTAGATTGTTCTATAGATAACGACGCGGTCAATTATTATTATTATTATTATTTGTAGATAAACAAATGTGGTTTTAAACTGGTTTTATAATTTTTTCACCTATTAATTATTATTTACCTGCGTCAAAACTATTTAGGTATCATAAGGTTAATAATTGCCATATTAAAAATCTATATTAATATTGTAAAATTGAAAATGTATTTAATGGTTCGCAGTCGTCAATATATTTTTATTAAAGATGTAATATTGCCAAGGTACGATTTAACTTTATCTATACAACTAGCCAGCCAACGCGCATTGGAGCAGCGTGGTGGGTGTACGCTCCATATCCCCTCTCCTATAAGGAGGGAGGCCTGGCCCTGTAGAGGGCCGTTAATAGGCTGATAATGATAATGATGATACAAATAAATTAAAATTGAAATGTCTATTTCTAATTTCAAATTAACAGCCTTACACTGAATGCATATTAAACCAAGTACGGTACTTACATTGAACAGCCTTTTTTTTAATTTTGGCTGTCTGTCTGTGTTTGTTCTGATTATTCTGTAAAATTACGAGGCAGATAGAAAAATATCGCAACAATTAAGTTGATTATTTCTTTTAAAAATTTTTTTTACTTTTTTCACATGTATTTTTTTTTATTTTATTTTTTTATCTTTTACAACAATTCTTTTTGTATGATCTTTGACATTTATTATTTGATATATATATTTTTTTATCTTCTTAAATTCTCTTTGACATTTTATTAGTTTTTTTTATTGTTTTAATTATTTCATGTACTTTAACATTTGCATGCCTGTTATCGGCGAGACATTGTATCTTTTTAACATAACAAGACCTATGTATATCGTACTGTAATGTTTCAAGCAAATAAATAATTCTGATTCTGATTCTGTTTGTATAAACGTACTTATCTGTTAAGTATAAACTAAGTATATTCGAAATATCTTCAGTTCAATTATTGTTAATTCAGTTAGGTACTTTGATATAATTGTTAAGTCAGTCAGGATTAGTAAATCCTGATCCGTTAGCTAAAATCAGTTATCAGTTAGTCAGTCAGTCAGGATTAGTAAATAAGTTACAATTATTATGGTTATAATACCCGGAAAACGAAATTGACCAGTGAGAAGACGTTAAGAAAAAATATATATTTATTTAGCTATTTTAAGACCAAAGCTTATTAAAAAAATCGTTGGTAAAAAACGATTTTAATCTTCGACGTTTTTATTAATTGATATTCTGCAAATACCTTACACATAATGGCACCACTTAAGGTAAAAAAGATTTGTTACACCAGTTCAATAACTTTTAAAATATATAGATAGCTATATATTTTAAAAGTATGTATAACATAATTGCCTCGTGTATCGTGAAGGTACTAGTGATGTAACGAATATTCGCATTCGCAATTGCATTCGCGAATACTTGCATATTTTTGACATTCGCATTCGCATCCGCAAGAAACGATGCGAATAAAATGCGAATGAGAAATGGCATATAATTATTGTTTTAGACCTCCTATTGGCCTTTTTGGAACTGTGATATGTGCAGTGGATTTATAAGACGGAAGTCCTGTGTTGAATTAAATTTTCTTAATTGATTTTAGTCTGACTGGAGGGTAGGTTCAGTCGTGGTTACCACCCTGCCGACAAATACGTGCTTCCAAATGATTTATCATGTCATGTAGTATCCGAAAAAGGTGTGGATATCTTCCTACTCCTAATAAGTTAGCCCGCTTCCATCTCAGATCGCATTCTCACTTACCACCAGTTTTGTCATTGCAGTCAAGGACCAACTTGTATCGAATAAAAAAATATTTTAAGCTATTGCATAGCTTCTATCGCGGGCCTTGAGCGTGGAGACCGAATTCAAAAATTCCGTAACGAAAAAACCTAACACCCGCTGGATATCAAAAACATAATATAAAAAGCATAATTTCGGCGCCGACGTCATTGGGAGCGTAGCCTAGCGGTAAGGCACTCTAAGTGTCCGAATTGTCAGAGAAACGCGGGTTTGAATCCCGCCGGTTCTGCAATTATTTTTTTTTGATATTTCAAAAAGTAATTTTTATCTATAGATGGAAAAACTAAACGGTTACTTTTTAGTTTTTCCCTCTATGGATAAATACCAGAAATTTTAATGACTTTTTGAAATATCACGCTTGTAAAAAATCCGGGCACTTAGAGCGCCTTACCGCTCGGCCACGGTCCCGAGTACTTCGGAAAGTAAACATAAGTTGATAAAAAATGCTATGCAATTTTGCATAGCTATGCAATAGCTTTGCCGCGGCAGTCTCCGAGTGCCACATGTCTTTTTTTTTACTTTATAGGTACTTTATATACCAAGTGCTAGACTTGGCTACGATCACGCCTGATGGCAAGCAAAGAAGCAGCCTACGGTGAAACGTGCTTGCCTAGAAGGTGCCTATTCGCCAATGTAGAATATTTAATCATGATCCATTGGTACATCTTATAAGACGCGGAGGGTCGCGCTGGGTTTTAGTGGGTATTTTATCCGTTTCTCGGCCAGCGAGTCCCACATACCCCCCGGGAGCCTCACAGTCGCTGTACTGCCTCCGGAGGGATGCGTAAATGCATTTCCCAGCGATAAAAAAAGAAGGTGCCTATTCACACTTGACTTGATAATACATACATTGTAGGTAGTAGGGAAAACGAGAGCTGAAAGAGCATTCCATAATTTCGCAGTTCGAATCAGGAACCAAAACATTTTGTTCGCGTCTACGGGATATCGGCTACGTATGGGTGCAGACTACTACGATGCCTGAAACTACGACGAATATTAAATAGTTGCACGTGTTTAAACTTTACTTTTCTATAATTAGGTTTGACTTTGTTATTTATCTCGTATTATGCTTATCAAGTACATATTCGTAGATATCTTTCAGAAAACAAGCAAGTGAGTTGTAATTCAAGCGTTCTATTTGACTTACTTATAATGATAGCCCTCGGCGCCAGGTGGCAAATATATAGACGGAGAGAATACTCTCTTAATTGGGAAGGTTCAATTATATGGGTGGAAAATTGTCAGTTTTCGAATATGTATTGAGTTCGCCGTCGATTTCTTGATACTCTCACGGGAACGGGGTCTATATAACGACATTAAATATTGTAAAAGCGGACGGCCGCGTGGAATGAAAATGAAAATCTTAAATATAAGTAGCCTAAGTTAATTCTTATAATTATAATAGTACTAGCTTTTGCCCGCGACTTCGTCCGCGTGGAATTAGTTATTACGGCAGCCTAATTATTCTAAGCTTTGAATGTCATATTTATTAATATCTAATCAACTGCCTAAGAAATAGGTCTTAAGCTTTCAAAATGACGCTACTTTCATACAACATTTCATCCCCCCTTTAACCCCTTACAACCCTTTTTTCGCAATTAAAAGTAGCCTATGTCTTTTCTCAGGCTCTAGACTTACTGTGTACCAAATTTCATTTAAACCGGTTCAGTAGTTGTAGAGTGAAAGCAAGACAGACAGACAGACAGAGTTACTTTCGCATTTATAATATTAGTTAGGATAATTAGCTACGTGTAAGTGAAAGTCCCGTCAAAATAAGTCCAGCCGTTTCAGAGATTAGCTGAAACAAACAGACAGACAAAAATATTAAAGATTAATTTTTTGATTTAAGTACTGCATACATATACTACTACTATACATTTTATATGTATTTGGTGAAAAGCTATTATATATATGGGAGGGACGAGCGGGATAGTCGGAGAGTTTGGTTCATCTTCGTCCGCCATCTTGGGTAGTGTGGGTGATGTTTCTTCGGAATAAACTCGCAGATTGATCACAAATAACCTCTTTAATTGATTTACTTAGTAATTTACACGAAATATGGTAACTCTAATGCGATGTAGACGGATCGCAATACGAAACGTGGAGAGTTCTGCGCTTGCGTCCGTTCCGTCCCGCGGCTGGCGTTAGAATGCCATTTTAAACCAAGCACAGACCAATCCCAAGCGATGACAGCTGTCAATGTCATAGCCTGACATTTCGCACGATCGAAGCGCCACCTCGGCGACAACGTTTTGCACGATCGCAGCGCCACCTCGCCGACACGGCCATCCTGCCGCATCACACGTCCTCGTGTGTGTCTGAAAGAAAAGCACACTATCAGTAATCTCGTCATCGCTCGGTCATCTCTGACCAATAAAAACACAGTTACATAACCATCACATTTATTACAACTCTACATAGAAACTCTTGAACCGACTGACCTCATATGCCATGGACACTAATCACATACTATGTACATTGATCACAAACTAGGTACACTGATAACATACCAGGTACACTGGACACATACTGCCTTAGTAAATCAACCTCGAAGGATATCTGAAGTTCGGACTTTTAAATCAAATTTAACACTAATCAGTACACAACTGAACACATATCGTGATTCTATGCAGTACCATAGAATACACACACCAGACACATAACACCTCCCTCGAGCATTATGTTCTCTTTGTGCCTTTAACAACACAAGCAAAACGCCTCCCTCGAGCGTTATGCTATCAATGCCTCCATCGAGCATTATGACAACGTGCCTCCATCGAGCACATAAGCAGACAATGCCTCCATCGAGCATTGTGACAACGTGCCTCCATCGAGCACATAAGCAGACAATGCCTCCATCGAGCATTGTGACAACGTGCCTCCATCGAGCACATAAGCAGACAATGCCTCCATCGAGCATTGTGACAACGTGCCTCCATCGAGCACATAAGCAGACAATGCCTCCATCGAGCATTGTGACAACGTGCCTCCATCGAGCACATAAGCAGACAATGCCTCCATCGAGCATTATGACAACGTGCCTCCATCGAGCACATAAGCAGACAATGCCTCCATCGAGCATTGTGACAACGTGCCTCCATCGAGCACATAAGCAGACAATGCCTCCATCGAGCATTGTGACAACGTGCCTCCATCGAGCACATAAGCAGACAATGCCTCCATCGAGCATTGTGACAACGTGCCTCCATCGAGCACATAAGCAGACAATGCCTCCATCGAGCATTGTGACAACGTGCCTCCATCGAGCACATAAGCAGACAATGCCTCCATCGAGCATTATGACAACGTGCCTCCATCGAGCACATAAGCAGACAATGCCTCCATCGAGCATTGTGACAACGTGCCTCCATCGAGCACATAAGCAGACAATGCCTCCATCGAGCATTGTGACAACGTGCCTCCATCGAGCACATAAGCGGACAATGCCTCCGTCGAGCAATGTCTCCGCGAGCACCTCCATCGAGCACTCAGGTAGCACCTCCATCGAGTGTTACCGAACTTAATCACGCGATGTGCCAGGAACTTCAGATACATGATCATCACTTTGATCAACCAACTCTTCTACAGCCAACTGACCTTCAGGCATCCTTCTCAGTCTATCATGGGCATACTTGTATGTCCTCTTAGAGTCTAACGCCTTTAACAAGTAACAATCACCATCTAGCAACTCAATTACTTTAAACGGTCCCTTGTATTTCGGATCTAACCTCGTCTGGTTACGCTCCTCATATTGTATCAAAACAAAACTCTATATGTGTACAGAATAACCAACAACTAACTTTAAGCTTGTAAATTGGATGCTTAGCCTAGAAAATAGTTTCATTATGTTGGATTTGTCCTATACGATTACTTGTAGTCACTCAGACAAAACAAACTATTTTTCTATCCCAATCAATCACGCGTGATACTTTCTTTAACTAAGAAATAATCAAACAAAATGAAAACTGCTCACCAAATTCAGTGCCAAGACGGTGACATACTACGCTTGCTCTCTCTACGCAGGTATCGCGCCGCCACTCAGAACTTGCCACGTCTAAGCATCTCGAAGCCCAGTGGCTTCAACTCAACTGGTTACAGGAGGCTTCGATGTAGTCACCACCACACGACCACACACAGCATGAAAGACTGTAAAATGCAATACAGAACATTAGAGAACCATTTTCTTTTTTTTTTGATAAACGCAGCGTTCATAAAAGCAATCGCGTTTTACAAACAAAACAACAACAAGTTTAATTTCTAATAAAACCATGTACATACTGGCTAGTATATGCAGCGAAACATTCGCCATCCTGCGGTTTTCAAGTAGACATTTTAAAATTGTCACTTCTCACACACCTAGCGTATATCATAACCAAAGAAAAATTAAAGTAATTATGATAGATTCTACCCACTTAATTTCAGCAATAGCAAGCTACTTTCCGGACGAACTTATACTTAGCATAAAAATAACTACGTCCCTGTAATATCAGCAGTCGCTAGCCAGACTCGTGTGCCCGTGTCCTCGTCTTCTAGCTGGAACGAGGGCAGCACTGCCTTCATCTTTGACACAGCCTGTAGTTTGTTAAGTGCACGCCTCCACGAGCAGTCCCACACTCCTTTCCTGTGACTCAAATAAAACGCGATACATAAACGTGCAATTTGATCTGTTATAATAGGTACCTAAAGGAAAGCGATCGGGAATAGTGTTAAACGAATCTTAAGTTCTCCGGTAGTGATCTTTGAACACGGTTTACCGCGTTAACAAAAGCATCTGAATGCTAACCAAAGACAACAGTTGCGGTCTATCCTCATAATTAAAACTAATATGAGAATTAGAAACACAACATTCATCGACAATTTTGCTGTTAACGCTTGAATTCCAAATTCCGTAATATTATTGATTTTATTAAAACGTGTCAGGTAAACGTTTATTCACAACAGATTCTTTAACAAGAGAGCATTCGGCACCAAAATCATAACATAATGAAAACGACTGACCTGACTGATTTAATTAACCTGTAAACGAGCGAAACTCGCACGTGTCCACTCGCCACTGCTCGACCGGCCTGGTCCCGCTGCTTACAGCGTCGCGCGCTCTGCCATCGACGTTGCTAGCGCCGTCGTTGGTCGATGAAATGCATTTCCGAAGATGAAGGTAGTTCGTTGTCGGTAGTTTCTTTTTTTCCGGCAGTAGTTTCCAGGCACGCAATACTTGCGATGAAAAGTTCCTTGAACTCCGTCCATATCATACCCGGATAAGTTACTTCAGATTACCACGCTGATGCTGCTCCTTTTAGTGCCTTGCTAATAGTAACGAACAACTGACCTCCTTCCACGGGGTTATCGGTAAAACACAGATCCGATGTTGCGCACCACGAACGTGTGTTACCGTCAGTCTCATCAGGATAAAACTCTGGAAGGTTCACAGTTTGAGTAGAACGCTTTGATTTGCCAAGTGCTTCAACCAACGCTCTCATATTAGAATTTTGCATTTCGAACAATAGGCGCCAATTATTATCACTGTTACCGCCATTTTCTTCACCTGGTTTAATTACACTATGCGGTCCGTCTGTTTGATCGGATCCCCCGACGTGGTAGGAAGCGGCTTCGACTTGCACTGGGACGCTTTATGTCCGGGTTTTCCACAGTTGAAGCATTTTCCTAGGCTGGGTGTGGTTGAAGGCTTGAATCGCTTAGTATCAGGTCCATCATGTTCGTTCGGCTTCCTCTTTAGGAACGATACAGCAGACAGTTCTTGTTGAAGCCTCGATGATCGCCAAAAAGTTCTGATTTTGTTGCTCCAACAGATTGCGCCACATGTCGTCGTCGTTTCCAAGTGGGAGATGACGAGCAGATCCCACTTCTGATATGGGAGGGACGAGCGGGATAGTCGGAGAGTTTGGTTCATCTTCGTCCGCCATCTTGGGTAGTGTGGGTGATGTTGCTTCGGAATAAACTCGCAGATTGATCACAAATAACCTCTTTAATCGATTTACTTAGTAATTTACACGAAATATGGTAACTCTAATGCGATGTAGACGGATCGCAATACGAGACGTGGAGAGTTCTGCGCTTGCGTCCGTTCCGTCCCGCGGCTGGCGTTAGAATGCCATTTTAAACCAAGCACAGACCAATCCCAAGCGATGACAGCTGGCAATGTCATAGCCTGACGTTTTGCACGATCGAAGTGCCACCTCGGCGACAACGTTTTGCACGATCGCAGCGCCACCTCGCCGACATATATATATAGTTAACCCTCTATGCATACAAAGCCATTTTTGGCTGGTAAATTTTGGTAATTTTTTTCTTCCAAAATTTTAAACAAAATTTATAAAATTTTAATAAAGTAATATTAAAGAGTTTAAAGTGAAACAACGCAATTTTTAATTTCTATGGCTAAGGTCACATATAATTTTAAACTTCACTTTTCTCCGCACTTTTCTTTCGCACTAAAAAGTAAAAAAATAACTGTGTCATTTAGCTGCTTTTATTTACTTAAGCATATCTAGGAGCCGGTTCCAGCCAACTTTAAGGACATTACCTCGAACCCACAAACTGCTTTACTAAGTTAATGAAATAAGTGTTCCTTAAACTTGCTGGCACCGACTTCATAGATATGCTTAAGTAAATTAAAGCAACTAAATGAAACAGTTATTTTTTACTTTACGGCGTGTACGCAAAGTCGTTGTTAATGAAATTTACTGCAGCTTTGTTCGTGAAAACTAAATAGAAAAGAAAAGAAAATTAATTAATAAAAAAATTCAATATTCTTCTTCAAAGCCTCTGTTTTCGGTTCTTATTATAGTTTATTCAAAATATTTGGTCCTTATACTTAATTTTCACTATTTTCTACGAAAGCCATTTTTGGCTTTGTATGCAATTACGATGAAGTAAGGTGGCGTCTAAAATGGCTTCGCATGCATTCAGAGTTTTTTCTATTTTTCCAGAATGCTACCTGGTGCTTTTACGGCACCAGGTCATGACAAACTATTTAAAAATTCGGCCACTTATAGATAAATTAAGAGAACGTTTAATTTTGATACACAGAGAACAATATTCACATCACCAAAAAGTATAATCCAGCTGAACAAACGGTACAAAAATCAAGTGTTGGATGGTGTATATGGAAAGCTTCACTTAGGAAAATGTGGTTCTGATTGAGCAACATTTTTCTAAGTAATAAAAATATTTTTTTTCTTATCAATTTAATAACTCATGCAATAGAGGGTTAATTTGAAATTACAAACAGACACTTCGATTTTATTTATTTATGTAGATCAATCGGCTAATGCTTTTTTCGTTTTTATATAGTCAGAAAAATCTTTCTATCAAAAGCAACATGAATAGTCTGACCGAATTTGATAATATTTTATTTTTGAGTGGATCTCAGCTGTGTAGTCGACCGACGGCTATACTAGATCTAACTCTATTTAAGTATCACATATAAATTTTAATTTCAAATAAATTATTTCAAGCCCACATCCCATAAATAAACTAATGCACTCTTCATGACGACGACGACATGAGCTAAGCAATATCTTTCAATTTACAAAAATATTTAATAAAGTCACATTTCATTTGAACATTTTTAAAGAGGGGAACGTTTAGAAGAGCGGGTTTTTGTACAATGAACGTATAGGAGTTCTTGAAGATAATATTACCCTACCTAATAAGAAGGACGACCTTCGCATCGTCTGTGTGTCTCTCTGTCTGTTTGCGATAACCTCAAAAGCTAGTGAACGGTTTTTGATGCGAGAGTGCTTTACCTGTAATGTAAATTGTGTGTAAATTGACAGTAAAATTATGATGATTTGTTTAAAGTGCCGGTAAAACTGCCGGTGCTGGAAAAGCATAAAGACGGAAGACCGCCTTTATTCTTTTAGAAAATTTATACATTAAGAAGATCACCTACTAAAGCCGCAAAGAAATTTTGTCAAAATCGCTTTGAGATAGAACAAAACATAATAGGAATACGTCCTTTTCTGCTAAAAAGGAATATGATTCTTATTTTTGATACTTTTGAGACTACTACAGACTTATTACTATTTTTTTTACTATCATTTATTTATTTACATTTTTTTTAAATTTTCAACCAAGCTTATAAAAAGATATAAAAAGCACTATTAAAAATTTATAATAAAAAATTCAATCCTGCTGGGCTCGAAGCCGAAACAACCGGTAGTCAGGGCTCCAGAGTGAGGAACCTCCTCACAATACGCACCGTCTCAAGAATCCTTCTGTATCTGACCCTTGATCCAAGTTATGTCAAGAAAATATGGTTATGTGTTTTTCTTTCTTGTTGTTGTTGGAAATACTGATTTTATCGTGAGCGTACGCTGGTCATAAATAACTCTGCTTAAGAGATATTTTAATAAATTAATATTGACTCTGTTAGTGTGCAAACAGAACAGTTTGTGGGCTACTGAGCCAGTAACGTATTGCCTCGGGGCTATTTGATCATCAACTGGCCGGAAAGATGTGTTATTTCCTATGTCCAAATAACAGCTATTTAGACATAGGAAATAACGGATATTATAGTGTCTCGGGGCTTATATGATCAAAATATCTGACCTACCTAACCAAAGCTTCGAAGTGCTGCGTCTGAATGATGAATTAATATGGTAATCGTTAAGGTATAAAGTTGTATAATTTCAACATGGGAAATTAAAAATGTAGCGACGCGCGGTTAGTTCCATTTTAATGTTCAAGTTTGTACTTTAGTGATTTTTAATGAAAAAATAAAACCAATTTCCAATGCACTAAAAGTAATAAATAACTTCGTTATTTTGTTACTATAATTTATTTAAATATGTCTATGAAGTTGGTGCCATCCAAGGTTGAGGAATGTTTATTTAGAGTACAAAGCTTGGATTGTACCAACTTCATGGGCAAGTTTAGATAAATGAAAGTAAGAAAATAAGTAATCTATTATTTTTAATGCATTTTGTGCACTCACGAGTCATAAGTGTGCTTATAAAATTAGGATAGTTCCCTCAATTTTCTTGGACATTTTGATATACAGATTTCAAACAGACTAACTTAATTCCACCAAAACTTTCTCATGTTCTTTAGAAGTTATCTAATGCAATGCTGTAGCTATAAGATATTATTTAGAACAAAGCTCTTAAGTCGCCCTTGCCTAAGATTCTTTCACTCTATAATTGCGTATAATGTTTTAGGCAAATCCCTCTCTCTAAGTTTTCTACAAACCTTACACCTGTGTCAAAAGTATGGCTTCTTCTTCTTCTTCTTTCTTCCCGGGCTTTTTCCGCACTTGGCCACGATGTTGGCCGTTGTGCGTGATTCCTCCGGTGTAGGTCCCCTCTGTTTTATTCCAACCAGCCGAACTCGCTCCAGAAGCTTAGGAGGCCGCCCAGGTCGCCGATCGCTTCATGGAGTGTCGCTGAGGAACCAATGTAGGTAGCTCGTTGCTCCGACACGCTGCTGCATCTAAGCATAACATGCCTCGTTTTCCTCCATGCAGGCTCTGCATAGAGGACTGTCAATCATACCGAAAATTGAAAGGTGTTTGTTTAACATGCAGTGGCCTGTTATAAGCCCTACTACTGTTCTCAACTTCATACGAGTCAAGCGCAAGAGTTTTTTCGTTAAGTTTGGATTTAAGTTTGGTAGTGCTTCCTTTGTGTGGTTGCACTCTGTTGTGTTGTCCCATAGCTCAAAAGTATGGCTTATTTTCGTAAGTTATCAGTGGCACACGCGGGGTGCGGGAGATTCAGTTAAGCATACCATAGCAGCCGTATGTGGGAACCGTTTTCATTAGTCGTTGGCGCTCGCATGCAACGTCTAAATGCTCTCAAGACAGTTCTCGCATTATTTGTGCCAACCAATAAATTTTATTAGCCATTTTCGCCGGTAAAGGAATAACCGTATGCGGTGTAAAGACTTGTTGATTTTCATTGGTTATTAACCTGCATACGGGGATCCTCGTACGCTGCTTTTCGACCGAGTTAACGGCTAGTGAAAATGAGCCATTAAGTTTTGCTTGCTGCTTGGTGTTTCAGATACTCTTACTTAATCTTAATTAATTCTTAAAATTATAATCTGATAATTAAAACCATTCTTAGTTGCACGATCATGTAATAAAGGGCATACCTATTATCCACAGGTTAAATACCGGTCGACTTCTGTAGACTAGACAATCTGCCATATTAGGATCCTCATTACTAGAATTTCCTTTTAAAACATGGTTGCAACCTTCTTTTTGTCCTAGCATTACTTACTTAAAGGCGACAAGGTCTGTTAATTGATCCCAAATAAGGATAAAGCGATTTTTAACGGTTAGATAATATAATAACATGAGATTGAATCTTTGTACCATTTTATTCTATAATAAATTAAAAAAATATTATCTGTATATTTACGGTACACAACTATTACCTGCATAGTTTGTAAAGAATTGAGCGAATGGTTAAAATATAAAACAATGAAAAATTTCCATTCAAAACACAATTATATTCATATTTAAAACACATTATGATCAATGTTGATTTGTTGATGAGTGTCAACAGAATTAGTTTAGTTAATTCGATCAAAACATTGACTAACAACAAATCATTTATGAAATCGTGATGACCTCTTTGGCATAAATGGGTACCACGGCATAGTCTTTGTAGATACTATCTATAAAAATTAATAATATTGAAGTATCTGTTTTAAACCGACGAATAAAACGGTTTTCGGTTTCTGTCTAAGCATCGGTAGCTTTTTGGCTACCGATATATATAATGTACTATAATAGTATAGTACAAGTAGGTTACGTGTCGATGAATTACTAAAAAGTAAGAAATAAAAATTTTTAGCAAAAAAATTGAACCTCAAAAGATAGACAGAGACTCAAAACGTAAAAAATAACCGCGTCATTAAATTGCTGTAATTTACTTAAGCATATCTATGAAGTCGGTGCCAGCCAAGGTTTCTACTTTAAGGACGTTACTTAGAACCCACAAACTGCTTTATTTAAGGTAGTACGTTAAATAAGTGCTCCTTAAACTTGGTTGGCACCGACTTCATAGATATGCTTAAGTAAATTATAGCTACTAAATGATGCAGTTATTTTTTACTTTTTAGTGCGTTTTGAGTCGGTTAAATTTTTTTGCCAAAATTTTTTTATCTTTAAATTAACAGCTTTTCACATGCATATGAAGTATATAAGGTACTTATATACAAAAAATACATTTTTAAATTTTTGTCTTTCTGTTGGTTTGTTCGGGATAATTTTTGAAACTACCAGCTGGATTGTAAAAATTCTTTTTCTGTTCCCACAAGAACGAGAAATATGCGCGTTAAGCCACGGGCATCCACTAGTAATATAACTAACTAGAGGTCGCCCGCGGTTTCACCCGCGTTGATCTCGTTTCCGTGTAAGCTATATTATTGTGTTAGCATTTTAAAATATTACAATTTGTTACCATAGACAATACTGTACGATATTGTCTATGGTAACGTGGACTAGATTCCAGGCCGTATAAGAAAATGTTAAATGGATATGTTAGAATAGTCGAGTTGTGTATTTTACTGTTCTTTTGATTGTTACACAGTATGCATATTTTTAGTGTAATATTAATTATTGTAATTGAGTGGTTTTGTAATTCATGTAAAAAGAGCATGTGTTGAGTTTTTCTGGCCGCGTCTTTTCTCGTCACGGACTGCATTTTCCGACGCGGCGATAGTTTACAAAAGAATAAACAATTTTAAAGACATCGGAATATTATTTCTACGCCCCACGTTAATAATTGTGAGGTTTAATAGAAATCCATTTAGTAGTTTTTGCGTGAAAGAGTACACAAGCAAACATCCCTCAATCCATACAAACTTTCGCATTTATAATAATAGTAACGATGACTAACTAGTGGACGCTCGCGGTTTTACTCTCGTAGTTCCCGTCCCCGTAGGGATATCAGTCTGGGTAAATCTAGCATTACATACATACAGCCTGCCTACGCTTAATTCCCATAGGGGTAGAGAGCGACCATGTCCTTCCATTTGCCACGATCATTGCATATCTGTTCCGCTTCTTCCAATTTCATTAAACTTTTCATACATGAACGTCGATTTTAAGGGTGCTTTTTACCTGGCTTTTAATGAGAATGTCCTCGATTTGTTCCAGGAACATTTGACGACCTCCGTGGCGAAGTGGTATGCGCGGTGGATTTATAAGACGGAGGTCCTGGGTTCGATTCTCGGTGGGGCAGATTGAGATTTTTCTTAATTTGTCTTGGTCTGGCTTCCACCCTAGTTACCACCATACCGACAAAGTCGTACCGTCAAGTGATTTAGCGTTCCGGTACGATGTCGTGTAGAAACCGATAGATAGGGGTTTGGATTACATCCTACTCCTAACAAGTTAGCCCGCTTCCATCTTAGATTGCATCATCACTTAACATCAGGTGTGATCGCAGTCAAGGGCCAACTTGTAGTCGATAAAAAAAGGCCTTAGTTTTTCCCTTTCAACATTCCCATTCACTCTTGGCTTAGAAATTCCTTTCGTAAGTATGCTTTCATTCATTCTCTCTATAAGACCAAACCATCTCATCATACCTATCTCGATTTTAGTCACTACATCTTCTCTCTCTCTTATCACATTATTCATAATTATGTCACTTAGTTTAAAAATAAATAAATACAATTTTAAATCTAGAATGTTCTTTACTATTAGTTTAATACAAATACTACATTGGTATCAAACTTCGAATCAAAAGATAATAATGTAATCAAGATAAAAAGAGCGTTGTGATAATGTATGTATTTACTTAACAATTTCTTCTATCTCAGCCTGGTACTTTGTTGAATGAGATAAGTTTCAAGATTAAGGTAAGAGAACGGGCCACAAAGTCAGACGTGAGGTACTTGGTTATTACGCAGTACTTTCGCATTTATCTTTTATAAGTAGGTATCTTTTTGAGTAAGATTTCAAGATTATAAAGTTTTTGTACTAGTGATTCGGCAGAAATTCAGGGATTTCCTTACTTATGTTTTTGTGTAAATTATCAACAATTAAAGTTGCTTCTGTTATCTTATATTGTGAAGTGATTATTTCTTGTGTCCTTTTTTATGTGTTTACTTGTTTATTCATTGTTTTACTTTTTATCAAAGTCACCCTCAAACCAATTTGAATATTTAATTACACAGTCTAATTATCATTCAATTAATGAAAATCTAATATATAAAATTTCCCTGTCACAATGTTAGTTACCGTACTCCTCCGAAACGGCTTTACCGATTTTTACCAAATTTTGTATGCGTATTCAGCAAGTCTGAGAATCGGCTACTATCTAATTTTCATCTAATTTTTTTTATAATTTTTAATGCAAAACAATGTTTGCCGGGTCAGCTAGTATTAATATAATAATAATTGCTGCTTGTACCGCTGTTGGTCTACTAGTTTTCTTATCCGGCTACGGATAATGAACTCCTTGGTCGTAACTTGGATCAAGCGATGAAATAAGATTACCTTTAACTTTTTTATTCACTGAATATTAGAGTTGTGAAGTCGTGTATCCCCATGATTCATAAACCGTATTTTGAATATGGTGACAAGGAGCTTTATAGAGTCAAACACTTTGACCCCCCTAACACGCTTCATCCAAGCATGCTGGGTCTAAGCTCCGATATTCAATAAAATATTCAGAAACTTAAAATACGAGTAAATTGTATAATACACAACCTCCGTGGCGCAGTGGTATGCGCGGTGGATTTATACGACGGAGGTCCTGGATTCCCGGCGGGGCAGATTGAGATTTTTCTTAATTTGTCTTGGTCTGGTTGGTGGGAGGCTTTCGCCGTGGCTAGTTACCACCCTACCGACAAATAAGTACCGCCAAGCGATTTAGCATTCCGATACGATGTCGTGTAGAAACCGAAGGAAGGGGTGTGGATTTACATCCTACTCCTAACAAGTTAGCCCGCTTCCATCTTAGATTGCATCATCACTTAACATCAGGTGTGATAGCAGTCAAGGGCCAACTTGTAGTTGATAAAAAAAAATACACTTTAAAGCTTTATAGCCGTCTTTTTAGGATGATTTTTAGGTTTTAGGTGAGAGAATTAAGATACTTATATAAAGAAAGGAGATGTCCCAAAACTGCCGCAGGGTGGTTTTATATAAAAAACACCTAGAGACCTAACAAAATAAACGAAATAAAATAGCTTTGTAATTATAATCTTGAAATATATAAATAGAAATATTAGAACTAGCGGGGTTTTAAAATAAACCTATAAAACGTATTATTTTTAATTCCTACTGAGTCGTAGATGATATCGATAGTTGCATACAAAATGTATAGTGAAATGACTTTTCTTCATAACATTATGTTTTCGGTAGTTAAGATAACACTAAATATGACATAATAAAACAATACATAATAAAACAATAAAACAACACTTTGTGTTCGTTAAATTACCTATAACAATATTTTTTACTAAAATAACCTTTTAGGCAGGTATTTTAGTAAGAGTTTATGGTACTGATGATGCAATAACCCTATCTAGGGCCAAATATACTATTTATAAGTAAAAGTTTCATTGAGACGTATAAACATTTAATTTTCCTGGGGCAAACAATTTTTGGGCGGTAGGCCATCTTTGACGGCCTCAGTGGCGTAGTAGTATGTGCAATGGATTTATTATACGGGGTCCCGTAGTTAGGGCTAACTTGTAATGAATAAAAAAAAATTATGTGCTCTTTGACGTGTCCGTCAAAGGCGACACTTTGGTTTTCGCGCCTGGAGTACGCTCGGATGTGACTGCTGAAACTAAACAATGTAGTCCAGTAGAATGGCCCCCAAAACAACTGACCACACGTTATACTGAGAGGTATAAGAAAATATACAATAGGATTAACTGCGAAACACAATCCTTATTCTACCCGTAGTCTTATTAAATTAAAAAGTAAATTGTAATCGACGATTTTAAGGATGCGAAATAAGAGAGAATTAATTATTCTAATATAGACAGTAATTAGTTAATTAGCAATGTGGCGGGTCCGTGCAAGTCAATCAAATTTTATAATTGACTTAAATGTGATTTGCAAGTTAATTGCATTTTCATAATTTCTAAAGTAATAAAATATTTTAGAATAAAATCCAATGCAATTAAAAGACACTGCATGCCTTATATGTATAAGGTTAAAAACTCTTAATAGTTTGTAAATTATTTGACTGTTTTTTCAGTAAACTTATTATTTCTCTTTTAACTAATAAAAGTGATTATTTAGTAAATGATGAAGTATAATATAAGCTATGTCATCATAACATCTGAACGTATCTAACATTGACAGCTATAGATTATATTGATGATAGATGACATACGTCATTTAGCTCCAGTCGATGCTAATTCATCAATATAGTCTAGATAAATGATACAGCTTTTTTATTATCATGATAATTTTGTTATTATTATCTTATTATGACGGCCTACTACAGGATCAAGTCTTACATATTATAGGAGCTAAAATTTTTAATAAGTTTTTCGCTTTTATTTCATTACATTTATACTAACAACTATCAATTGAGTTATAAATACTTTGCTGTAGAGATTACTGAACAGACTATTACATAAGCTAAACATAATCTAGCAAAAATAAAAAATAATAATGAGATTATTTTAAAGACTTGATGATAAATGAAACAAAAAATTATCAAACTATAATTTTATTTAATAACTTCAGCTCTATCATAGCATTTTTTACAGCACGCCGACTAATAACACCGATATGAATAGATGTGGAACTACTCTTGGCATTGACGTCACGTAACCTGTTCAAATGACCCGACTCGACCTGAGGACAAGAGAAAAAAGAGGTTTAGAATGTGCAGTTATAAATATTAACAACGTACTCGTGAGACTCGACATCGTCGACAACAGTTTGAAAAGTCAAAGTATCTTTATTCAATTAAATCTTTAAGATTATTTTAAATGGTCAATAAGTATTTTTAGATTATTTGAAATTAATGACTTTGATAGTAAATAAGAATGCAGTTTAAGAAGATAAAGTAATAATCAAAAAGATCAGTTCGATAGCAATGTTATTTTGTCGATAGTATAAATATATATTAAACAATTATGGTAAATTATTAATGAGGTTTTTAAAATATGTATTACATTAAAATTAAAAGCGTTGAAATTGCTCGACATTGACCCCACAATCGAAAAAAGAGTTTGAATAAATCCGAGCATGTTTATCGTATATTGTATGCAAATGTGTGTTAAATACAGGATTATTTATACGCCAACGAATATTCTCATCCAGTTTCGTATGTAAAAAATATACATTCTATTTTATTTGATCTGAGAACATTTTAAACCTTAAATACAATATTCTCTTAGTTCGCCTTTGAGACCTATTTACAAGGTAATAAATTGTTTGATGCTTTAGATTAGCTTTATGAACTTTAATACAGCTTGATATCTTTTTATGATATCGAATAAAAAACAGCAATGTCATGTTTAACACATGCACCTTAAGTTATAATTGTTTTGTAGCAAGATCAGTCAATCAAAGTTTTGACATTGGCGAACTGTATTGCGATTTGCTCTATGAAAATTAAAAAAAAAAGACGAAGAAGAAAGCTTTCAGTTTTCCTTTCAGTAGTCAAATGATAAAAAATAATCAATTATCGATCGTGATCATTGTTACTTTCAACAAAGTTTAAACATTGAAATATAATTTTAATAGGGCTATAAAACTGTTTTGTAAAACGCACATGGTTACTAAATTCTGTGTGCAAATTTAATTCATTGATGTTATCAATAACACTATTAAAAATAATGATATCTAATAGGACCGTTGCAACAATATGTATGGTCTATTTGCAGTATGTGTGATAGTGTGTATACTATTTCATCATACATTTGTCAATATTGATTGACCTGACCTAAAATGCCTCGTGTTTTACGATGTCTTCAATAGTTTAATCATTGGTGTAAGAAGATATTTAAAGATACGCCCAAATCTACTTAAAATGATTATTGGGATAAATGAAATTAGAAAATCTTTGGAGGTTAAACGAAGATAGATCAAAGGGAATGTTCTAATTACAAATTATGTTAATTAAGAAGAGCAGTCATTTCCAGTTTTAACATTGCTAATATAAAATAATTATATTTGTATAGTATTGATTAAATTATTCCTAGTTTTAATAGAATTAGCTAAAAACTTTGAAAAACTTGATATTTAGAACGCTTTGGGATACTAAATAGCTTAAATCAGATACCAACCTTTTTCTTGAGCGGACCATGGCAAATTATCACAGACACTGAACCACACAATTTTCATCGTTTTCCAAAAAACTTGAACACACTATCGTTGCTGCTTGAAGAAGACATTGATGAATTGCTGCTGATGCTTTTCGAAAGCTTACTCTTCTTAGTAAAGCTGAGTCTTGTCCCTCCTCTTATAAATTTGTCTAAAGTTTGCCTCAAAGCGGAATGCTTCCTTTCAAACGGGTTGGAGAACATCTTTATAGATATTAATTGTTGTTTTGTTATTTCGACGCGCGTGCGTTCTCTCTGAGCGATAGAAACAGTATAACGATAGCCGGTACCTCCCACTCCTTAAATACACCCACGTGTGCGCATACGCAGGTCAACATGTCTGTGTACGTCATTATTTTTTGTCCGTCCATACCTACCTGTTGTAAATCGGTGTCAATTCTTATTATTGATGTGTTTTTTCTTGATCCTATACGTGAATAACTTTCGAGATTTCTTACTAACTTTAGACTTAACTGAGGTTAAATCTATTCACGTCTTAAAACAGGAAAATATGCTAAAAGCGTTTGTTGTTTACGCGATTTGTAAGCGTTTGTATATGTATAAGATATGAGTAATCAATCGGTATCTCTAAAGCTTAGTAAGATAATCATTTAATTGAATTAAGTCCCATTTTATTTACAACCAGTTTCAATTACGAACTCAAAACAATTTTCTATACTTTCTTAATTCTTATCTTTGCAAGGGTGGGTCGAGCACAACAGATCCAAAAGGGTCGAAATGCATCCGTTATTTCGGGCCTCACCTAACTAATGGGTGTCTTCTAAGCAAAATCTGGCTTTTAAACTTGACTAGCAACTACTCCTTGTAAGTTCCTTTTTTAAAGGAAAACTAATAATTTCCAAAAAAAATACCACTTCTATGACCGAGCTTTGCGCGGTATTTTTATTTCAATCCACTAACCAGGTAATAACTATTTAAAAATTTACGATAGAAATATTTGAACTAAATGTGCTCTCTTCTTGGCTCTTCTAGGTAGAATCTGCCTTTTAAACTTATGGATTAAGAATGTTACTTTTTAACCGACGAAAAAAACGGAGGAGGTTCTCAATTCGTATATATATTTTTTTTATGTATGACCACGCATAACTTTTTACAGTGTTGTCCGATTTTAATAATTCTTTTTTTATTAGAAAGGGCACACTTTCAAGGTGGTCCCATTGTCATCATGTTAGGATCTGATGATGATATCCTGGGAAAATTGAAGGAACTCTTCAAATTGTACAGGCACACTTGCAGCGATTTCGGTTTTTGTGTAAGTATCGGTAGCTTTTTGGCTACAAGTGCCGTATAATATACTATGACAGTATAGTACGAGTACGTTACGTGGTGATAAATCACTAAAAAGTAAGAAATAAAAATTTTTAACAAAAAATAGAACCGACTCAAAACGCACAAAAAGTAAAAAATAACTGTGTCATTTAGTTGCTTTAATTTACTTAAGCATATCTAGGAGTCGGTGCCAGCCGAGGTTTGTACTTTAAGTACGTTACCTAGAACACACAAACTGCTTTACTACGTTAAATAAATGTTCCTTAAACTAATAAATAAAAATATGCTTAAGTAAATTAAAGCAACTAAATGACACAGTCATTTTTTACTTTTTAGTGCGTTTTGAGTCGGTTCAATATTTTGTTATAAAAGTAAGTATTTGAATAAAATATAGGTAATATTTAAAATTTGTTACTACCTTACTAATTTATGAAACAGTAAATATTTAAAAGTAAAATATTTTATCTATCTGTTAAACGACACTAACTGAGATAGTATTTATCAGTTTCCGACAAGGATGGGCCAATGATAATTACTGAAGTGCAACGACCTATGCTCATGAAGTCGTTTGTAGTACGACTAGGTCGATGAAGTACGAGTATCCACAGTATAGAACCAGTAAAGTCTAGTTAAAAGTTTATATAAAGTGTTTTAAAGAAGGGTTATTTCGTGAACCATAACACTAGTAGAGCTTTCTCTGATAGAGCTCGTCCGGAAAAATACTGCCACCATGCTTATTTCCACCGGCAAATATCATTGCTGTATTCCGGTCAAGAAGGTATATGAGGTTTAACATATACGTCTGATATAGATTGACATATGCGTTCGTTGCATGCCTTACAAAGTGTTGCTTGCGCGAGAGATAGAGCCGTAGAGCTTTTCGTGACAGAGTTTGTCCAGGGAAATACTACAACCATGCTCAATTCTACCGTCAAACAGTATTGTTGTTAACAGTCTGAATGGTATGGTTGCCGGTGTAATTACAGGGAAATGAGGCTCAGCACCCACAACCCAGTGTGGCACTTTGTAGGACGTGTTCCTTGTGATGTGTGGCTCTATTGGGTATATGCGATGGTTTTCCCCTTAACATCTGGTGGGCCATCTACTAGGTAGGACAATTATATTAGTGTAAAAACACGTTAGAACGTAATTTCATAAGTAAAAAATTAAGAATGAATAATAAGTAATGAATAATAATATTATAATTATTTTTAATTTTAGCTGTGTTAGCATTTTTTTATTTTTTATATATCGTTACAGCTTTTCCAAAAATTAGGTATCTTCTAATTATGATAATCTTTTCTTGTATCTTCGATGCATTTTTTTTATCGACTACAAGATGGCCCTTGACTGCTAACACACCTGGTGTTAAGTGATGATGCAATCTAACATGGAAGCGGGCTAACTTGTTAGGAGTAGGATGAATAACCACACCCCTTTCGGTTTCTACACGACATCGTACCGGAACGCTTAATCGCTTGGCGATACGTCTTGGTCGGTTTTTTAATTAAAAAAATAGTACGTATTTAAACTTATAGATAAGTACTAATTTTTGAATGAGATACTAGATGATAATATATCTAATAATAATAGAGATTTTTTAATTAGACATATAATTAGAGTTTGTAGTTTTGTTATATTTAAGTACTGACTTAAATGCAACAAAAGTACAAAGTCTTAATTAGTATCCTCAATTATAATAACAAAAAGTTCATTTAAAAACATTAGTCTAATTTTGATATACTTAATTACGATAAATTAGTTAGCTAATATCAATATTTGAATAATTAATTATCTTTAAGAATACGTACAAAGTTGAATAAAAATAACCTTTTTTAGTTACTTCGTGAATATTGTCACGTAGTTAATACTATATACAGACAAATGATTCGCCGGGAAATTCGATCTGGTGTTAGGAAAATACTTTTACCTTTGATTGGACATAAATTAATTTCGACGACCTCCGTGGCGCAGTGGTGTGTGCGGCGGTGGTTTATGAGACGGAGGTCCTGGGTTCGATTCCCGGCGGGGCAGATTGAGATTTTTCTTAATTTGTCTTGGTCTGGCTGGTGGGAGGCTTTCGCCGTGACTAGTTACCACCCTATCGACAAAGACGTATCGCCAAGCGATTTAGCGTTCCGGTACGATGTCGTGTAGAAACCGAAAGGGGTGTGGATTTTTGTCTCACTCCTAACAAGTTAGCCCGCTTCCATCTTAGACTGCATCATCACTTAACATCAGGTGTTAACAAAAAAAAAACGTTACGTATTGACTCATATTACTATTTTACCTTGTATTACATTATAGAAATTGGATTTAATTTGTTCTAGCTTATAACTGACCAACTGGTTGACTTTTAGAGATTACTTAAAATTGAATATACTCGTAGATTAGATACGCTTTCTACATTTGTATAGGGAACGGATTTATGCAAATTTTAACTTGACCAAAAAAGCCAACCGACTTCGAAAATACTACACTGAAAATCGTAAAATAACACATCGGTAAGAGCAAACTCTTACTCTATCCAAGCCCGTGGTATGATAATTTGCAAGCGTAAAAATAATTGCATCTAATGTTGATTCAACAATGATTGTTCCTATAGTCGTTTCAGTCAACGGTCTTATAGCGAAAAGCTTTGACGAACATCTTAAAAAGCTTTCGCTTAGTTGTTAGATCAAGGGTCGGATACAGAAGGCAGTAATTCTTGAAACGGCGCGTATTGTGAGGAGGTTCCTCACTCTGGAGCCCTGACCACCGGTTGCTTGGACCCCCGGGCCCTGCAGCAGGCGGAATGGATTTTTTTATAAATTTTTAATAGTGTTTTTTTTTTATAATTTTATATAAATAATTGAGAGAAAAATTGCATCTTAGGTTTGGGGAGGCATTAAGGTCAGTTGAGGTAGGTCTCAACTCCCTATCTCCTCTCATAAAAGGAGTGAGGCCTGGCCCTGTAGTAGGCCGTTAATAAGCTGATAATGGTATTTATTTATATCGTTTGTATGTTCAGTGACTTGGCATCGCTCGGTCAAAATCGAAGGCCTGAATGGTCAGGGATAAAGTCAGGGTTTGCAGATAACCTGACCCATATTATCGAGTTTCACAGCTAATATGATTATTATTTAGGTTATGTATAATTACCGTTTGCCTAGTTTCTGTGCGCTTTTTTACATTAGGTTTCATTTTTGGAAGGGAACATACTGATAATTATGTCTGCGATGACGATAGTTTATTGATATTCTCAAATTGGAATTACATATAACCTAAAAATTAAAAAATAAAAATAGCTGCCGACAAGATTGAAGAATTATTTTGTGTTTTTATAAAGTAAATACAACAAATTATTACCAGTTTTTTAATTGCTTTAATGGATGTATGCTTTTATGTTTTCGATGTGGTTTTATATTGGGAAGCCAGTTTCCTGATTCTTAGCTATGTTTAATGAAAATCGTTGAAAATGGAATTGAAGTCTAAAATTAAGTCATTTAATTAAGTTTTGTAAATTTTAGTAATTGTATCATAGTTAGTTGATACCGCATATACCTACTACATGAAATGGGTATCTACTAGTAGATATACCTATATAAACCACTAAAAATAAATTACACGATCGATCACAAACAAAATTTTCTTATCACGGGAAGTATTTTATCATTTTAAAAATAAACAAAATAAATTACACAATATTATTAGACATATGATAAAAAATTGCACGGGATAAGAAACTTCATAACCCTATCTTTAGATTTGAAAAAATATTAGCTAAGTTATTTGACACTGTATTTCCACTAATAGAATGTAGATAGTAATATTAAAAAATTAAAAAAAATAATTTAATCTGGGTCTTCCATTTAACATTGATTAAAAAAGCTATTTGAGAATTTTTAAATTTCTATATTAATAATTTCGTCAAGGGGTACGGTAGACTCGATCGAAACCTTAGATGAATAACAAAACATGAAAAATATTGATTTCGAGGCGACAACATATAGCCGTAAAATTCGTTATATTCTAATGATACTGACAAATAAATCGTAGTTGTTACTCAAACAAACTGCAGTCGCCATCTAAATACGCCTCGCCAATCAACACGTTAAACATCATGATTGTGTCAAACGAAACGTCTTGCCGGACACATTGTGTGAATCCAGTGTTGTGAGAAGCAGACAGAGAGAGGAATAGGTAAGAATATTTGTATGAAAGTTTGTTATAGTAAAGTAGAAGGGCAAGTGGTTTTAACACGGATGAAGTCGCGGCCGACTTCTAGTATTTACATAATGCAGTGATATGTATCTGCTGTTAGTACCGACAAACAAAGTGTTAAATTAAATAAATTATAATGTAAAATATTAAATTAATTATATGTATGTATATTTAGTACCAATCTTTTGTTGATGATATTTTTTTGTAGATAAAAGTATTCATGTTATTATAACAGATTCAGATCGTTTACCTTGGTACCGGAAACGCGCCTCATTTTTGATAATACATCCATCAAATCTATAGATAGTTTATAGAGAAATGGATGTGGAAAAAAGTACTTGTAGATAAAGCGATTACAAGATCCTCATCCGTTTCATTGATATGAATGATTTTGATTAAAAATATCACTTCCTTTTTAAAATGCGCTATTGGATTCATCAACTATATTGTTTCTATAAGGATCGGTAGGCTTGTGTAGATTCAAGTTTCTATACTAAAGCCAAACTCGATTGAGAATGCTTGTCAACAAACAAATTTAAAACGAAGGTAGAAAATGCAACACGGTTTATGCCTAATGAATTTAAAATTATATTTTGTTTCCGTATAAAATCCTATTGAATATATTAATTAGTTTTAAGCTTACTAATCTAATTTATTGTCATGAATTCGTCATTAACTAGTTAATTAAAAAGAATAAGTGTAAAATGACTAGTGAATTCTATCTTCCTTTTGAATTTGTTTGTTGACAAGCATTCTCAATGGAATTTGGCTTTAGTATAGTAAAATAATATTTTTTACAACTTATAATTTGTTGTTAGAGATACACTAAAGAATGATTTTTATAAAGATTTCATTTTATCTCTTTGTCGGTGGGTAATATAGGAATATAACTATGAATATAACAATTAACAGTTTTTTAGTTCCAATAATGTCTTAGCTTCGTTACTAACAACTTTATCAAACTAAAATTGTAACAGAATTTGTATGAAATTTTGTTACATGTTATAGGTTGGTCAACTTTAACCCTGTTCTCAATGATGTCACATACAGACACACGGACAAATAAACAAACATATTCAACCAATAACATCTCTTTATTTACGTCGGAGGTTAATATTAGTAGCCAAAGAGGCAAGCTTCCAAAAAGCCAAACTGTTGTTCACGTCAAACAACTTTAGTAATTCAACACTTCAGCGATTTCCTGAGTGACGCACACTGTTTGCGGTGGAAAGCCTGTAAACAACGGTTTTCACGAGGAAACTAACAAAAGGAAAATATATTAAAACCTCGGAAGCAAAAACAGCTAAACCAGATATATTAAATTGTAACGGACGTTTATTTGTATAAAAAGTGTAAAAAGCATATCAAGATTTTTCCGACCTGGGTAGGCTAAGAAAATGCCAATAATTCATGACCACTTCCAGAAAAGTACTAGTAAAAACAAATAGGCTCTATACTTGGACGATTTTAGGTTTAGACTTTTGCTACCTACTGTCTATAAAAGCCAACATTACTCAATCCGTATTTGATTATGGTACCTATTACTATACCTATAAATTTGTATAAAAAATGTAAAATTATAAGGTATGAATGTTATATGACGCGTTTTTTTCATTTGAAAGCTGAAATAATTAAATGATACGTAGCAATATACCAGGTGCAAGAGTCATGTTAACGAAAATTTAAGCCAACATTAGGTACACTGAACTTCTCCGGTTGGAATGTCGTTCTTTTTATGATTTTGATATTTTTACAGTAATTTTAATCTGATTACAGCATAAAAATTATTCGCATAGTTCATCTCATTACGACTTCAAATTAAATATCACCAATTTATTATTTTTAACGAAAACTAGCAATGTCATAAAAAACAACTCGATCTATAGGCGTTAAGATCAACAGGTCAACCACGTGACCAACAAAGTAGAATAAAATTGCAAAAGACTAATTACTGAGATAACCTGCGACTGCGCATGCACATAGGTCATAAATCCGCACGTAAACACAAATACAATTATTGCCATTATGTTATTTGCGTTGATAACAATGTTTATAATGTGTTTACACCTGTTCGCGTACATTTGATCCGTTTGACGTTAGCGGAGATCTAGGATCAGCAAGGTCGAGATTAGCATCTCTTTGGCCTTTGCCCGTATCTATTAGCGAGCGTTCACACATAACGGAAAGACATTCGTGGGCTGTAAGTACACTTTAATATAGTTTAAGTGTCAGAAGCAGGTTAAGGGTCCGGTCAGATCAAGGGGTGATAAGCTCGATCCAAAAATATGGAAAAAATATTCAAAGAAACTATTTTCCTCGAAAAGTAATAGAAAAAATAATATTATAATGAAATATAAATAAATTTAATTAGTACTGACTTTCCGGCATCGATAAACGATCCGATAATTAAATCCTATATAACTCCTGTGTAAAGTACATACATAGTGTTTTGATAACATTGATATAGGATGAGAAATATAACTGAGTACTTAAATATTGTCGGAGTATGTCCATACATAGACATAGACACAATAGAAAGAATACATAAACAAAACATAAACAATAAAAAATAGTAAAAAAATACAGATTAAAAATATTAATTATCTAATGCCAAAATCGGACTAAAAGTTGGCGTTGACAAATATTATAATGAAATATAAATAATTTGAGCTTATTCATTGCAACGCCTATATAACTCCTGTGTAAAGTACATAGTGTTTTGATAACATTGATATAGGATGAGAAATATAACTGATTACTTAAGTATTGTCGGAGTACGTGAACTAATCAGTACGTCGATACGCAGCGTGAACTACTCCTAAACTGGAGAGCAAATTATCCTAGTTCCACGTCAGGTCAGTATTAAAGTCGATACACGTCGGTTGCAAAGCGGGTGTAACAGAAATCCAATGACATTTGGTCGTATTGTACTGACAGTTTATTAAATATAATTATTAAATATATTAATTTTAAATTAAAAATTAATATATTTATAAATTAATATATTTATTATATGAATTTAAAATATAAATTTATAAAATCAAAATCAATTATTTTATTAATTTAAATTAATATTTATAAAAATATACTTAAATTATAATTTTTAATAACCAATGAACTGCGACGATTCCATCAGTATTTTCGTAAGACTTTGTCAGTTCAATTTTAATTAACAATTAAAGAATCGACATACAGATTCACGTTCATTTTAAACTAATAACTTGAGTTTAGTCACATTTTTCAGAATCACAAAAGGAGCTTCTATATTTTTTTTCTATTTCATTATTATATTATTAAAATCGTTAAGTAATATATTTCTTTGCATAATAACATGTTGTTAATGTTAATCTTATGGCTAGCCCATAAGTTTCCTCGTTTATTTTCATTGTTGTCCATAAAGTAGTGGCAATTTGAAGGGGAATCACTCACCACAAATGCCATGTTACGTCATGTAAGACTCTACGTTTGTTTTCGGTTTCGTCTGCATATTTTATTAAAATTTTTTAGCTTGAGACAACAATCAAACGTACATTTTCAGTTTTGTTAAAAAAATAGATTAGGTACCTTAGGTAAAGCCCAAATGTTAGACTAAAAATGCTTTTAGCAGTTGTCTGAAACCAAACGGTAAACTATGTTTAATTTAATTCAAATCACTTTTACTCCAGTTATTTGGCCCAAAAACGGGTTTGCAGAAAATATTTCATTTCGTAGATTCTCCAGGAAAACTATCTAGTTTCCCGGGAAAATTTACCAAATGACAATGCAAATTCAAATTCATATATTCCATGTAAGCTGTTGTAAAAGCGCTTTTGTAACGTTAAGTCTGTCTGTATGTATTGACTCTACCACCGGTTCGGAAGGCAAATCAGGCGAAGGTATCCATTACTACTATGCTATATAGTATATGGGTATCTACACTAATATTATATAAATTTTTTTAACAAAAAATAGAACCGACTCAAAACGCACTAAAAAGTAAAAAATAACTGTATCATTTAGTTGCTTTAATTTACTTAAACATATCTATGAAGTCGGTGCCAGCCAAGTTTAAGGAACATTTATTTTACGTAGTAAAGCAGTTGTGGGTCTAGGTAACGTCCTTGAAAGTAGAAACCTTGGCTGGCACCGACTCCTAGATATGCTTAAGTAAATTAAAGCAACTAAATGACACAGTTATTTTTTACTT
Organism: Mycalesis mineus; assembly: GCA_034621355.1. NCBI lineage: Eukaryota > Metazoa > Arthropoda > Insecta > Lepidoptera > Nymphalidae > Mycalesis > Mycalesis mineus. The sequence continues at coordinate 14,500,830 of CM067892.1, forward strand.
TTTAGTGCGTTTTGAGTCGGTTCTATTTTTTGTTAAAAAAATTTATTTCTTACTTTTTAGTGATTTATCGCCACGTACCGTACTCGTACTACACTGTCATAGTATATTATATGGCACTAGTAGCCAAAAAGCTACCGATACAGAGTCAAAAACCGAAATCGCTGTAAGCGTACCTCCAAAATTTGAAGAGTTCCTTCAATTTCCCCAGGATATCAAGTATGCCCTTTCTAATAAAAAAAGAATTATCAAAATCGGACAACACTGTAAAAAGTTATGCGTGGTCATACATAAAAAAAATAAAAAAAAAAAACAAATATACGTGTCGAATTGAGAACCTCCTCCGTTTTTTTTCGTCGGTTAAAAAAGGAAAGATTTTTATTTTTGTATGTAACGAATAAACTCAAAAAGTACTGGACCGATTTTAATAATTCTTTTTTTATTAGAAAGTTACATTAACACTGAGTAACATAGGCTATATTTTATATTTGTATTGTGTATATTACCCGAGTTATCACAGTTTTTGTCGCGCGAGCCGGACCGTGAAATTTATTAAATCGGCGTAAATCGCGTGCGCTGTCTTACCTATTGGATATAATTGAAAACATTGTATGAAAACTTTATGCATCTTAAAAAGTTCTACAAAAAAGTCTGCAATAGCATATATCTATCTTTTATATTTTGGCAGATATATAACTTTTTGTGTTTTAAAAAATCTTTTAATTCATATGCTTACGTTTACGTCATTATTTATACAACTAAACTCAAATCCTTATCAAAATAAATTATTTAATAATCACAAGAATATTATAGAGATAAGATTTGCCTTTTACAGTAGGTATGTTTATTAGTTATATAGTTTCGGAGATATTACAAAATTTCTAAAAAGTGCGACTCTGTAATCAAACATTTTATTATGAAGGTAGACTCAAAAGTGATCATTTATAAATTTTTATCCAAATAAATAATTTAATATTCAAGTCTGTCTCAATACCTGATGATTATTGAAATCAGACATTCCATTCAAAAGATATCATGAAATTGTAGTACTGTTTCGTATTTCCCGGCCATCCAGGAAAAGTTTAAAGAAGATCCAATATTTTTCCTTATAAAGAAAATCTTGGAACGTTGATTCATGGTCGTTTTAATTAGCATGCTTATAACTTAAATATCTGTACCTATTTACCCGTGCGAAGCCGGGACGGGCCGCTAGTATACTACATGTTTATCAACACCTAACATCAAAAACGTGCCATCACAGACGCACACAAACTTTAATCTTTGTATTAAGAATGTACAGACACTCAGTTTCCACTTGTTCATTGTACGTACTCGTATGTATAGATTGAAATGGCGGAAAGTGTCAATCAATCAATTATTGTTATGAATGGTCTTTTAGGTAGAGGTTCTTTACAGTTTCAGAGTCTGTTTATTGGTTTGATCCAATGACTGAGAGATACTGGGTTTAGCCACAGATGTGTAACCACATTGTTTTTTAGATATATGAGTTTTAAACGCTAGGTTTGTGGGGTACATTGCGATGATGTAATTTTTATGAATACTTCTATCAACCTATTAATGGTCACACCTTCGCCTTGTAGGAGAGGCGGAGCGTAGATTCACCACGCTGATACAATGCGGTTTGGTGATGATGTTTTGTCCATTAACGATCACTATCAGATGTTGATGATAGTGACCGGGACATACGTCTTTACGTGTTGTCCGAGGCACGGGGGGTAAAAACCACCAACTTCCCGACTCCGGGCTTTGAATATAACTACTGAAAATTTCTTAGAGGAATCAATAACTCAGAACTGTTCCACGACTCGACCGAGGATTCAAACACAGGACCTCGTGATCGAAGCCAGATAGGCTAACAGCTAGATCAACGAGATAGTCGCAACAACATGAACACTTTATTACAGAATATTTATACATTATATAATACTAATATTTTTAAAGCGAAAGTTCGTTTGTGTGTGTGTTTGTTACTATACTTCACGTTGCAACTATTAATCTGAGTTGGGTGAAGTTTGGAACGAAAATAGATTATACATTGTATTAAACATAGGCTTCTTTTTAGCTCGATGTTCCCACAGAAAGTAGGAATACAGGGGGAGTCTGCGGGTAGATCTAACAATATCTAAACCTTACTTTTAGTAAGTGAAAGATGAGTGATTAATGAGTGAAAATTGTATAGTTTTTTTTTTATGGACTACAAGTTAGTCCTTAACTGCCATCACACCTGATGTTAAGTGATGATGCAATCTAAGATGAAAGCGGGCTAACTTGTTAGGAGTAGGATGAAATCCACACCTCTTTCGGTTTCTACACGACATCGTACCGGAACGCTAAATCGTTAGGCGGTACGTCTTTGTCGGTAGGGTGGTAACTAGCCACGGCGAAAGCCTTCCACCAGCCAGACCAAGACAAATTAAGAAAAATCTCAATCTGCCCCGCCGGGAATCGAACCCAGGACCTCCGACTTATAAATCCACCGCGCATACCACTGCGCCACGGAGGTCGTCAAAAAATAGTGATGTATGTTTGTTTGTGGCCTTTGAGTCTTTAATTCGTCTAGCTCGGTCTACAGACTGCAGGCTAGTATTTGGCGCATAGTCCAGGGTTTCTGACCTAGTTAAGCAATATAAGTCATCAAAAGCTGCCCAAGAAGACAAATAGATGTAAGAGATTAGATACAAGTTATCATTCAAGTCAACTGATAGTAGGAAAGTACTGGTCTATCATTCGATACACGATTGATTGCAGGGAATTACTGAAAATAAGTTTCGGTAGGTATATGCGAAAAATTATATCGCTTCCGTTTTTTTATCATAAGATAAAGTAGACAAGGTAAAAGCATTATAATAAAATATGATACGTTTTCTTATTCACTAGCAGATGTCCGCGACTTCGTCCAAGTAAAATTCCTGACACTTTATGCACCTACAAAGTTTCAGTCAGTTATGACATACATGTCAGAGACGAATATCTTAGCATTCCATGTATTCACCGTGCGGGTGCCGGGCCCATCGCGTGGCTGAGAGAAAAACTCCGAACAGAGACCAAGACTTGTGACACGGGTGTAGGTTTAAGGGTACCTAAGTGACGCGCGTCAACACTCACCTCTTCTGTTCAAGTTATTCTCCCTGCCCAGCCAAATTCGGAAGGACCCTACTAGAGCAGCTTTGGACACTCGTTCCAATATGGAGCTTACTGCACTTCTAGTAAGGCCAAGGTCTTTTAGCAGGTTGTAGAGAGACTTCGCTGGTATACCTCTCGCACCCACATCTACAGTGTATAAACTAACCACATAGCTATTTTTGGTTAGTTCATTAGTAAGGTCATAATATTTATTCACTTTGAATACATGGTCTTTAGGGATGTTTGTTATTTTTAGGCAAATATGTATAATTTGTTATATATTTAGATTATGTGTAATAGAAATTATCGAAAATGCAATTTTTTAAATGGACTATAGGAACAGGGAATAAATCATTTCCGTTTTTAGGTATGACCAGGTATTTTATTTTTGTAAAGTATTTAGAGATACACTAAAACAGTTAAACCTTTAATTAGGTGACAGATACACATACAAAAAGTTGAATATATATAAAGATATACAGGCGAGAATCACGTGAAATCTTTGATACAGTTGTCACAAGACTGAACATTATATACTAATCTAGAATGTGAAATATAGAGGTTATAATGATTAAGTTTTTCGCTGATAAATTAATGCTTTATATAAAGTGTACTTGTTGCTGTTATAAATGTGTACCAAAAAAACGGCGTTTAGCCATGGTCCTGGGTTCAAATCCAGGGTGGAGTTGTTGCATAATTCTGAGATTTCCTTTTAAAAATTCTTTGTAAGTTCTATAGCCTGGGGTCAGGAAATTGGTGGTGGTACACTCCCGTGCTACGGAGAGCACGTTATGGCGGTGCCGACGAATATTATATACGAATATCTAGTCTAAACGAGTATCTAGAATAGTGATCGTTAAATAGCGTGGTGGGTCTATGCTCCATATATAAGGAGAGAGATCGGCAGGGTAGAAAATCTAAATCGGCCCAGCTGTGAATCGAACCCAGGTCTATCACTTTCATTACTACTACGCTACGTAGGCCGTAAAACATATCGTAGGTAATCATATTTAGGCCTGTGTGCACCAAGTTTTCGGTTATCATAATCAACGGTTAACATAACTTTACTATAAATTTACTATTTATAATAAACCCGTACGCCGGTTAAGGACGTAAACCGGGTGGTTATCTTAACCGTGCTTACGTCCTTAACAGGTTGTCGTGAACAGTAAATTTTACGTTTAGCTTATGTTAACCGTTGGTTATGTTAAACGAAATCTTGGTGCACAGCTTCATTCATAAATAATTGTATTGAATTGTAGTAGTATAAGCATCCTTTATCAATACGTTTGGGGATGTACCCAGTCCTGTTACATTACTACATATAGTAAGGCGAGCGCTCACTCTACTCATTTCTAACGACGTAATTGGAGACTTGTGTTCTGAGTTTTCAAGATGGCTGCCGCGCCTATTGTTCTTTGCCTTGTGGCAGTTACCGTCAGTCAGTTCCGATTTACTGGTATGTTTATTTTCCTTATTACATAAAGTTTACATAATAATATTTTGCCGCTGACTATTTCATAATAATTTTTATTTGGGTTAGTTTTTGGGTAGAACTGCGTCCGCGTGTAAAATTCTAAATCATGATATTAATTTTTAATAATAAATCATCTAATTTTAAAATTCCAGTCTTTAAAAAACCATACTGTTCACCACCCAGTTCCATAATGTAAATATCAGGAAAAACGTGATAATTATTATAATCAGCTTAATTAAACAGCCCACTATGGCTTCCCTCTTTAAAGCGTACGGGTGCATCGCAGTAGTACCCCCTAATTTTAGTTCTATAGAACTGTTGACACACCATATTAGAGTTTAGTGTCCCATTAGTTCTATATAGAAGGGACAAAATTAAAGAAATGTCGATATCAACTGAGAACTGGAAATCAAATTTTTTTTTCATTAAACCCATACGTGTGGGGTATTTAGAGATAGGTCTTTGAAAATTATATTAAGGTTTCTAATATCATTTTTTTCTAAACTGAATAGTTTGCGCGAAAGATACTGTGTTAACAAACAGCCAGAAGGGAATACAACTTAAAAAACCAAAAGACAAACCTAATAACAATTTATTTATAAAGACATCAAATATGATCAAAATGAAACATTATTACAGTAATTACTTAATTAAACATTAGAGTTTAGTGTCTAGTAGTGTGAAATTAAAGAAATGTCGATATCAACTGAAAACTGGAAATAATTTTTTTTCATTAAACCCATACGTGTGGGGTATTTATAGATAGGTCTTTGAAAATGATATTAAGGTTTCTAATATCATTTTTTTCTAAACTGAATAGTTTGTGCGAAAGATAATGTTTGCGTAAAATGTGTCCCCCCTGTAGCTTCTAAGAGAATATTTTTTTAGACACGACTACTTCTTGGTTTTAACAACTTAGCTTTTGTTGCAAGGGATATTTTTTTGTTAAATACAAAATGAAATATCGATTGAAATAATATAAAGTTTATAACTTATATGCTATAAGTAAAGACAAGTGTAAAAACAATACTACAGTTCTATATAGAACTATTGGGATATAATTTGACAGCCCGGAAAGTATCCCAACAGTTCTATAGAACTACGGTATGGGGTACTACTGGGATGCACCCAAGCGAACGAATGGAGATTAGGCCCACCGTGTAGATCTAATGCGTGTAGGCGGGCTCAGAATGTTTGACTTTTGAAGATATACCTACCTACCTACCAGGTGTTATTTTAGTCGGATTCGACAGCTTAACATCTTCTCCTGGTAGGACGATGTAATGCCAATCTATATTAATTAACACAGCCGAATTTCTTCGAAGTAGGAAATGCTCAATATCTTATAGTCCGACTCAAGATTCGAACCTAGGCCTCGTCCCACATGCGTCTCAATTGGCTAAGTTATCCGATTTGTCGGTATTGCACAAGATTTCACATTTCGGAGTCCTTGGAAATTGCTTGATCTCGTTTATCCTTCGCCGTTATATCGTAGGACTACGAGCTATCGTAACGATGACCCTTACAGTAGATATCCCCATTATCCAAAAGACGCTCAATAAGCGGTTTCATTCCTCATTCCCTATATACACTGTAGCGCTTTTTTATAGTCAATAGACATTTATTCATAAATATTATACGTCAAACAAAAATAAAAATAATTTTTAGATAAAGAAAAAACACATTATTCTGGAATAATAAATTACAGTTTCATAAAACAATTACAATTAGTAATAATTTCATTTCAATGTCATACTATTTCAATATCATGCCGAAATCACGATATATTATTTTATATGAACTCATTATAGCTGTAGAAAGCCCTCTCGACAAGCCACATTTTGAGCTTTTTCTTAAATGTATTTATATTTGACCGACTTCTTATACTCTCAGGGATTCTGTTAAAAACTTCTGGACCCATATATGTTATTGTTTTTGAGGTTTTTTTCAGTCTGTGACATTTTGCAAGTAATCTACAGGGGTACCTTAGGTTATAGTGGCACCTTTTGGGAAACTGGTTTTGGTTTATATTAGATGTTATAAAACTCAAAAGACGTACAATTTGTCTCTCTCTTTCAATATAACACCATATTCTAGACTGAGATCATCGAATTCAAAACGTTACAGAATGATGCTACTGGAACGATCGCCATATTATGTAACAACTTTAATGACACTCGACGGTGTGCAATTCAAATTCGTATATGTGACTCTCTATCTAAAAAGATTTTATAGATGGAGAGAGACTGAGACAGATTTAAAACGTACATTGTAGTGTCATTACACAATTTGGGTATTTGACTCAATTTAGTTTATTACTTTATTATAAACTAGGATAAAAATAATAACGTACGCTGCAAAAATTATAAAAATCCGATAAAGATCTGCAAAGTTATAGGCACTTATATGTTTGGAGTAGGAATCTTCTGTCCTTTTCTCGCAAAACGAATGTTTGTACTAAGCCACTATGGCGATACTTTAGTGTGACGTCACATCACAGTATGGCTGTCTCCGTCGTAATCAGAAATGTTTAAATGCTTATAACTTTTTATTTATTCGATCGATTTTGACGACCTCCATGGCGCAGTGGTATGCGCGGTGGATTTATAAGACGGAGGTCCTGGGTTTGATTCCCAGCGGGGCAGATTGAGATTTTTCTTAATTTACCACCCTACCGACAAAGACGTACCGCCAAGCGATTTAGCGTTCCGGTACGATGTCGTGTAGAAACCGAAAGGGGTGTGGATTTCATCCTACTCCTAACAAGTTCGCCCGCTTCCATCTTAGACTGCATCATCACTTAACATCAGGTGTGATAGCAGTCAAGGGCTAACATGTAGTCGATAAAAAAAAATCAATTTAATTCCTTTTATCATATTTTATTTGTTATACAATCAAGTTTTAAAAAATAAATTCACCCTCTAATATTTTGATAAGTGTTAAATACCCAATTGCCCTACTGAAATAACATTCAGCTTTCGTTAACATACCATTTATTTATTTATCTATTGTTATACTGTATTAAACTTAAAATAACTTGGAAATCTTTAAATCTACAGTAAATATGAATTTGCATTTGCACACGTGTTTTATCTACGTGTTTGTAATATTATGTATTATACGCTTATGCTAGATCATTTCTCACCAATAGACATAACTGCACCCAAACGTTAGTATATCAAAAAATAAAAATATAAGTATGCTAAACCTGTCTTCGATAACAGGTTTACCTTGGTTTTAGCTCACTTAGCGGCAACGACAGCAAAATATGAAATAAAAATAAATCTCCAAATAAAAGTATTTGCTTTTACCGCTAAAGAAAACATACGAAATCCATTATGAGGAAATTTTGCAATAACTCGAAAGAAATACGAGATTACAAGAAATCAGCAAATCGTGTTTGATGGAGAGGTATATTCCATATATATATTCGTTAATAACCAAAATACTCGAAGGTACATAATTTTAGCTGAATGTACGAACGTTAATCATATACGTTGTACACGTGACTTCGCCCCGACATATAGGACATTGATAGATAGATAGATAGATAGATAAATTCTTTATTGCACATTTTAAAAGATACAGAGACACAAAAGCAGAACAAAAATAAAAATAAAATGTACAAAGGCGGTCTTATCGCTAAAAGCGATCTCCTCCAGACAACCCTCATTGAAGTACTCTAAGTTATGGAAAACGGATAGTGCAATAATGTATATATATTAAAAAAAATAAAATATACCTACATATACATTGGGCCTACACAATAAAAATACACAAATAGTTTAAACATATAAATATATATACATACTATATTATATAAATATACATACATATACAGCTACTTATATAATAAAAATTAAAGTATATTTGATAAGTAGTAGTTTTTCAACCGATCTTTAAAGATGTTTAACGATACAGACTGTCGTATGTCTCTTGGCAAATCGTTCCATAGTGCCACGGTTTTTACAGTAAATGAATTTTTATACGCTGTATGACTGACAGGAAATCGCAATCGGTTATCATCCTTGGCACGCAAATAGCACTCTACATTGCTACCCAAGAAGTGGAATCGCTCTTTCAAGTATGGTGGTGTTTTAGGATTATATAAAATGGAATAAAGAAGATATTGATAGGTCAATTGATGTTTGAAAAATCGGTAGTTACTTTATAAAGATAAGATATATGTAGGTATATTATAGACATCATAACATTTCCTTTTGGGCGCCTCCCAGTAGCACCGCTTAATTTTAGTTCTATAGAACTGTTGATATACCATATTAGTGCTTAGTGATATAAAATATCTATAGTTTTTGTAAGTTTTATTTGGAATCTCTTTTGATTGCAATAATAAATGTCCACTTAAATTTGAGAGTATCTATATACATGCTATATCGAATACAGCTTTGCTTAAATTGCACAAAACGTCTTTAAAATGGTATTGAGGTTTTTAATATAATTTTTTTCTAAACTGAATAGTTTGCGCGAAATATACTTCCGAAGTGGTAAAATGTCCCCCCCCTGTAACTTCTAAAATAAGAGAATATTTTTTTAGACACAACTACTACTTGGTTTTAATAACTTAGCTTTTGTCGCAAGGGACATTTTTTTTGTTAAAAACAAAATGAAATATCAATCAAAATAATATAAAGTTTATGACTTATACGGTATAAGTAAAGTCAAGAGCAAAAACTGTACTACAGTTCTATATAGAACTATTGGGATATAATTTGACAGCACGGAAAATATCCCAACAGTTCTATAGAACTACGGTATGGGGTACTACTGGGATGCACCCTTCCTTTTAGATCTAGACAATTGCAAAGTAAACTAAGTCCAAAAATAGAGTCGTTATTAATGACTCATTTTGCGTTTCCGATTCACAAGTTTTAAACATTCTTCGTCTCTTCCGTTAATCAACATTGGTGTAGCGTGGTCGTCCAAGATTCCCATCCTTTCTATAACGAGGAAGGTCAGGCACTGTAGTGGGTCGTTAAAATGAGCTTTTATTTACGACAATTAAATAATTTCAAAATAGTTTTTCATATTAATATTAATTATATTTGGAGTCGCAGTGCCAAAAAATTCTTTCGTAACATTTCACCGCGCCTAATTGCCTCATTTTTTGCGCAAAGGATTAGCCTGGCTATCCAACGCGGAAATGCAGCCAGTATTCTTGCCACCATTCCACGTGGGCATGATTTGTATAGTTATTAGGATAAGTTAGCTTAAGTTCCTTATTGTATTCTTTCTCAATAAAAAAAAAAGTAAAAAAAAATTATATATATATTTGTAAAATACTATTAGATTTAATTTAATTAGATTAAATTTAAATTGAATTACATAATAATCTTCTTTACAGTCGCTGAATGTGATACAGTGCCAATAGAGAAATGGGGCGGCAGTCCTTTAAACAGATCAAAGGATCTGGCGCGACCAGTAAAGGTAGCAGTCATACAGCATACAGTTACTCCAGAATGTTCTACGGATGCTGAATGCGAGGAAGGAGTTAGAGAGATTAGAAAGATGCAAATCAAAATAGGCTTCGACGATATTGCACAATCGTAAGTAGTTAATTAGTAGTAGCAATGCTTAAAGATAGAAAAGTGCTAAGAAAATCATAGGTCCTTAGTTTCGACTTATTATTTTCTTAACAGCTTTTTTATGTTAATAACACATTTAGTTTATCTCAACATCGATTACATAACTAATGTTGTTTTCTATTGACTATTCACTGACAACTGTCATAATATTCTTATTTCATTCATAGTTGACAGCGCTGGCCATAAATACTAATTCTTATAACCTTAACCTAAGCCTAAAGCCTAACTCTAAATAACATAGATTAAAAACAACTAGATGGAGCCCATAGCGTGTCCACTCGTGAGACAGCAAGATAGCCTTGTTGACATGACATGTCAACATTTAAAGGACATCATGAAACGTTATGTTTTAAAATATCGTAAAATACGCAATATTACTAATCTATCTTATATAATTAATATATAAGATACATGACATTTGCTAAAAAACAACATATCTAGGCTTTAAAACATCAATCAATGAAGTTTATGCCTACTTACTTATGAAACGTAATTCCTTCGATTTTCCGTTCGCTGCGACTTTTGCAGCCGAAAATACTACAACCCACACTACAACCCTGGTGGATTGTAGTATCGTTTTCGTGCTATGGTTACGCACGATAACGTTTAAATTAATATCGTAACCGCAAAGTTATATTATTTATCAGCAAATTTAATAAAAAGCTAATAATTCCTTTGTTTGTCACAAACTCCACTCTTGACAAACAATAAAAACGAACACGCTGAAAGGGACAAAAAATAGTCTTGTATCACTTTCTAATAAAGGCCGAATTAAATAAGTCTGTCACGCTCTTGAACCTACAGTGTTATGACTCCATCTAGTTGTCTTTAATCTATGTTAAATAAGAATATTGTGAGAGTTGTCAATTAGATTACATAATATTATAATAATAATAATAATAATAATCTTTATTTATCAATCAAAATATTAAAAACAAGTTATTACTGTATTACAGAACGCTCCCCCATATCAATGATACAATGTTATGCTGATAAACCAAAACAATATAAAAAGTGAAAAAAAAAATTTAAACGTTTTAAAATTTAAATTAAAAAGTTTTATTAAAAACAAGTAAACGCTCCCCCTATGTAGCGCCAAACCAATCTATTGAAGATTAAACATGGATTTTTTTTGATTTTATATGCTTCACTTACTTTTAATATAAAAATAGAGTTCAATGATTTGCTTGTTTTATATTGTTGTCTAACACACTTTTGTCGATATTGCGAACTCAATTCTATCGTTTCATATTATCGTTTTCATATAGATGTGGTTTAACAAATCGGTGGTTTCCACAGTTTCGTAGTTGGCGGTAATGGGAAGGTGTATGAGGGTGCCGGTTGGAAAGTTGGTGCCCACACTTTAAGGTGGAATGAAAAATCGATTGGAATCTCTTTTATTGGCGATTTCAGAGGTAAATAATATCCCTTTTAATTCATTATGTCGTTTAAACGTGACGAATGGCTTGTAGGTAGGTTCTTTAGTACGATATAATTCAACAGATAGAGGCCGAACCCTAGATATCCCAGATTTGAATCATTGATCCCCTTTGCTATAAGGAAAGCTCCCTCCTTATAGGAAAGGGTAGTCTACTACTCCTATAGTGGGCCGTTAATAAATATAAATAAAATAAATCAATATTATAGGACAATTACACACATCGCTATATTTTTTTTATCGACTACAAGTTGGCCCTTGACTACTATCATACCTGATGTTAAGTGATGATGCAATCTAAGATGGAAGTGGGTTAACTTGTTAGGAGTAGGACGAAAATCCACACCCCTTTCGGTTTCTACACGACATCGTACCGGAACGCTGAATTGCTTGGCGGTACGTCTTTGTCGGTAGGGTGGTAACTAGCCACGGCGAAAGCCTCCCACCAGCCAGACCAAGACAAATTAAGAAAAATCTCAATTTGCCCCGCCGGGAAGCGAACCCAGGACCTCCGTCTTATAAATCCACCGCGCATCCCACTGCGCCATGGAGGTCGTCGAATCGTCGTATATAGTCCTAAAGTAAGCGTACTCGAAGTAGCTTGTGTTATGGGTGCTATGATAACTGATGAATATTTTTATATATATTATACATAAATACTTATAATATATAGATATACACCCAGACACTAGAAGACATCCATGCTCATCACACAAACCAGATGTGGGAATCGAACCCACAGCTTAGGACGCAGAAGCAGGGTCACTACCCACTGCGCCACTCGGCTGTCAATAGGCTGATAATGATGATGAGCAAATACCTAATGCTTGATGTGGGTACAACAGAAATCTAATGGACGGGAATTAAAGTCCAGGCTATTCGGATTTTAGTTCAACCTCATATATTATTAAATAATTAAAGTTTAGAAATACGAAATAATCTATAATAATCATGAAAATTTAAGACTTTATGAAATAAAAATATAGATAAGATACTAGTAAATACGAGTATCTTATCTGTCTGATTTACAATTGGTGCATTTAACTAATACTATTTACTTTAACAAATTCAAACTTGAATTCAAATCTTTAATCAAATGTGTGAGAATGTGACTCTGAAGCTTCATTCTAAGATAACATATCAATTTTAAGTAGCAGTTCGTGAAACTTTTAGTAGTCTACTCCCTGATTATGAGTTTGGAAATTCAAATAATACTTCTAGATTATGTATTGCCTGGTGGTGAATTAGTTAGTAGGGCCTACTAAAAGAAATAAAAAAAATGTGTGCGTGTACTAGCGTACACTCGTAAGAAGTGAAACTGACTAACTTATCAACATTCAAGTATTAGAAAAAAATGATACCATAATTACACCCACGTGTTAGTGTATTGAAAAATACAATCAAAAACTGTGGTTATTTTTTTTAACGTGAAAAAATAAATACCATAATTACACCTAAGTATTAGAAAAATAGATGTAATTACTTACTTTTTTTAGAAATTCACTGGAATTAGAATTAAAATAAACCCTTTGATTTGATTTTGCTGATCACTTCAATATAACATATATATATATATTTATCACGTCACTTCCATAAGTCAAAGATGGCGCGTAACGGAATAATGTGACGCGTAACGAAAAAATGTTACACTAAATTTTTTTCCAACCCCGATAAAGAAGTTTCACTTCAATAAGAAAAATCTTTTTATTCATACATTATGCCACACATTCATTACAATGACCCTTGACTGCCATCATACCTGATGGAAGAGATGAAGCAATCAATGATGGAAGCGGGCTTATTAGGGCTAGGATAAAATCCCCTTTCGGGTTTCTACATGACATCGTACTGAAATCAAAAATCGCTTGGCGGTACGTCTTTGTCGGTAGGGTGATAACTAGCTACCATCAGCTACCCCAATCTCAATTGGCCCTGCTGAGAATCAAACCCAAGACTTCAAGACGTCAAAATTAGGTATGGATTTCCCACACAGACAGATGGGGCGGGGAGTCGACGCGACAGTGACGCGACGTGAGCCTTCGCGATGTACTAATTAATATAGTAATCGAGAGACTTGCTGCAATGACTAATTTGTGAGTTGTTTTACAATTAAACAACTCATGGGCATTGCATCGACGTCACATCCCATCTATTGTGAAGCGGAACCTAAAAGTGGACCTACAAAGAGCTTCTAACGAGCACTGTCCTCCAACGCCTTTATGTTCGCCAAACAAGCGAAATAAATCAAAAAGCACAGTCGAGCATTAGCCACCCGACGCGTGCTCGTTCGGGGCCTTTAGGTCAGTCCACAACATGAATTGTGTTTGGCTTGTGCACGTAGCTTTATACAAGTATATAGAAAAGAATTTGTGGGCGTCATTTTAATGCTTAACTCAGACTGGAAGCGACCAGTTAAAATTATAATAGTCTTCTACATTTCTAAATCGTTAACATAAAAATTGTGTTATTCAAATATGGAATACAAATTGTGTTGATGTTTGATTTCATTCTTGTAAAATACATTTTTGTGCTTTAGTAATGAGAAAATAGAGAGAGAGAGAATTTGTTGGTCAAAAATGATATCGCGTCGCTTCGATTTGCTTCAGCGCCAGTCTGAGTTAAGCCGAACCGATGGACTGGCCTCGATCACTAAGAATAACGATATATTATTCTTTCAGAAAAATTGCCGACACCTCAAGCTCTGAAAGCCGCGCAAGATTTCCTTGAGTGTTCAGTTGGAAACAAGAATTTAGATGACAAATACCACTTAGTCGGCCACCTGCAACTCACAGCTACTCTTAGTCCTGGGGCCACACTTCAGACTCATATCGAAACTTGGCCCCATTGGCTGAGTGACGTCAGCATATTGAATTAACACACCTATATTTATATAATTAATATACCTTCATTTTTAATTTGTTTGTTGACAAGCATTCTCAATCGAGGTTGGCTTAAGTATAGTGACATTGGATAGAATAGAATCTTAATCGTTACATGATAATGCCCGCCGTTAACATTGATCAAAATTACTAAAAGTGTGTTAAAATACGTAAAGCTTAGATATTTTAACCTACGCAGCTTTTAATGTGGTTTTCATCTAAAGTTAGGTATTTAAATGTTTATTTTCTAATGGGTATGCTTTTAGATTGGTCCTACAAAATTAAAAAAAATCGGTTCATGGTTTTTATTTTAAAATAACTCAAAAACCCATGTATGTGGTTCTTATGGTCAGTAGTCATAATGAATTTTATTATCATTGATGATGATATCAGCAGGTAGGCTGGGCATTTTATGGTGATTTTGTTAGTGAAGTGTCTAAGTCACACTAAAAACGGAAAATTAAACTCTTTTAAATAAAAAACAAACCGAATTTCATAACGTAATACTGTAAACAACGAACATTATATCGTACCTATGTGCTATTTAATAAATCGGTTTAAAGGCGAAGCTAAATAACAAAAAAAAACCGACTCAAAACGCACTAAAAAGTAAAAAATAACTGTGTCATTTAGTTGCTTTAATTTACTTAAGCATATCTATGAAGTCGGTGCCAGCAAGTTTAAAGAACATTTATTTTACGTAGTAAAGCAGTTTGTGGGTTCTAGGTAACGTGCTTAAAGTAGAAACCTTGTCTGGCACCGACTCCTAGATATGCTTAAGTAAATTAAAGTAGATACATGACACAGTTATTTTTTACTTTTTAGTGCGTTTTGAGTCGGTTCTATTTTTTGTTAAAAAAATTTATTTCTTACTTTTTAGTGATTTATCGCCACGTAACGTACTCGTACTATACTGTCATAGTATATTATACGACACTAGTAGCCAAAAACCTACCGATACCAAAACAAATACCGATATCGCTGTAAGCGTGCCTCCAAAATTTGAAGAGTTCCTTCAATTTCCCGAAGATATCATCATCAAATCCTAACATGATGACAATGGGACCACCTTGGATGTATGCCCTTTCTAATAAAAAAAGAATTATCAAAATCGGACAACTCTGTAAAAAGTTATGCGTGGTCATACATAAAAAAAAAATATATACGTGTCGAATTGGGAACCTCCTCCGTTTTTTTCGTCGGTTAAAAATAGCAAAACAACTAAAATTCGTTTGAAGTCGGTTTGATTTTACCTAAGAGTTATTTGAAGTCGTGTAAACTTGAACTGCAATATATTTTTCAACGTTTCAGAGGTCATTGTTTAGTTATTTCTAGAACAATAGCCAATTAAACGTCGATTCGCTATTGTTTAATTATAATTAAAAAATCTCAAATAATAAACCAAAAATAAATCTTTGTATTGCCTTTCTCTTTTATTGGTGTTAATAATAGAGACGAATAATTAGTGGATATTATTAAAATAGAAACGGCTGAGACTTACGTCACTTTTGTCGGAGTATATCCGACAAGTTGCGAAACCTTACGGAGCCACGGCTTTGCTTAAATTCGTTTAGATAAGTCGTCCGTGTGCCGTTTTGGTAAGGTTAGATACGGCAAGCAATAGAAAGTAGCCGTCACCCAAATTTTGATCGTGATTAAGGATGGGTGCTCCCTTCAGAAACGACTTCTACATACAAAGCCGTAGACGACAAACCTGGAGCACGACGCAGTCAGTTCGGCTTACATTCTAGAAGTCGGGACTACTGATGATGATTTACCTACCGTCGGGGAGTGTAGCGGCACCTACGCTCCCCCCACTTCAGCCTCCCTTTTAAAGCGCGTTAAGCGACTCGCAGTTTGATTTACACCACGTTGCATGAAAAAGCGAGCTCATAACTAAGGGTCCTCTATGAGTTCGAAACTAGTAGGGCATATGTAAAACACTCGCGATAGTTAAAATTGTAATTAGTGGATAAATCACATTGATTATTATTATTTAATACTTTTAAATATTTTTACGACCTCCGTGGCGCAGTGGTATGCGCGGTGGATTTATAAGACGGAGGTCCTGGGTTCGATTCCCGGCGGGGCTGATTGAGATTTTTCTTAATTTGTCTCGATCTGGCTGGTGGGAGGCTTTCGCTGTGGCTAGTTACCACCCTACCGACAAAGACGTATCGCCAAGCGATTTAGCGTTCCGGTACGATGTCGTGTAGAAATCGAAAGGGGTGTGGATTTTCGTCCCACTCTTAACAAGTTAGCCCGCTTCCATCTTAGATTGCGTCATCACTTAACATCAGGTATGATAGCAGTCAAGGGCCACTTTGTAGTCGATAAAAAAAAATGTCAATATTTTCGTAACGCTGTGTAGATAAGGCGCGACAAAATACTTTCAACTCTTTCACTTAGACACTGCCGAATATTTAAAATTGTTATTTATTGTTTAGTAATAATTTACATTTATGTCATAATTTACATTTATTTCGTTCTGAAGTTTATGGTTGCTAGTGAGATTACGTATAACATTACAAGAGGATTAAGGCTCTTGTGATATTAGTTCAGGTCGGCAGGCGTATTGTAACAACATTTCACGGCGTATTTTAATGATATTTTGTTTTAGATTTTGTTTTTAACTTAACATTAGTTCCATTTGCATAATTATTTAAATTTATTAAAAGTATTGTTAACATTAATTTATTTTCAGTAAATGTAAAACAATGTATTCTTTTTTTATATTTATGTGAATTTAGAATTTATTACCTAGGGAGGTATAAAATAGCCTCCGACCTACCAAATACATTTTCGTTTTTTTTTATATGATAAAATTTCTAGTCGTAAGTTAATGAACGTGAGAAACAAAGCATTTTTATATTTTCGACTATAACTTCACAAGTAAATAAAATTTATAAAGCATTTTACTCTTTATTTTAATTACTCCTACGAACTTTTAACTTTATATTGCTTACCCGTACATAAAACAATTTAGTAAATATTTACATTTTAGTGAATTTGGAAAGTGGTAGTATTTTTACTCGACTGTGCGAGATGGAGGGTCTCGCTTGATGCCGTCAGTCCAAATAAGGGTGCTACTGTCGCTCAACATGCTATGTGACGGGTAGATCAATACATGAGTTCAGTACATTCAGTAAATTATAAATTAATATTCAATACAAGACTTAATTAAGAAATATGAAATGAGAACGAGGAAATAACAAAGCTTTGTTGTTTCGCGGTTTGACGCTACGCTTTGGTTAGGAAAGGTAAGTTAAGAAAATAAATTTAACTCTCTTGAAATGCCACAACACACATTTTCTCTCTGTTTCGCCTATAAAATATAATAAATACCTTTTTTTTATCGAATTCAAGTTGGCCCTTGACTGCTATCATACCTGATGTTAAGTGATGATGCAGTCGAAGATGGAAGCGGGCTAACTTGTTAGGAGTGGGACGAAAATCCACACCCCTTTCGGTTTCTACACGACATCGTACCGGAACGCTAAATCGCTTGGCGATACGTCTTTGTCGGTAGGGTGGTAACTTGCCACGGCGAAAACCTCCCACCACGTTGTTCACGCACAACGGCCAACATCGTGGCTCAAGACAAATTAAGAAAAATCTTAATCTGCCCCGCCGGGAATCGAACCCAGGACCTCCGTCTTATAAATCCACCGCGCATACCACAGCGCCACGAAGGTCGTCAAATATACCTATAGTTGAATTGTGTAATAATTTTTTTCATGATTATCTTAAGTCAGGGATGCTAGCTGCAATGAGAAATTATAGCAAGAAGTAAGAACTGTAGAAAGAAGGCTCAATATATATCGATCCACTTCTAATCCTGGGTCACACTTTGCCGTACCGTTGAGGATCTTAGAAATTACCAGTAGAACATTGAAGCAGTTACTCAGTTACTTATTGGAGAAAAAAAATCAATCTCAAAATTCAAAATATGTAGCTTATTTCAAGATGGGTAGCAGTAGTAGTTTTAAAAAATCTGTTTATGGTAACTCTACCATCGGGTCTGTAGGCCGACTTCTATTGAGAAGTTCCGGCAAATAACAGATACCTACTCTTTTATTACAATGTACAGAATCTATCATTAATTACATCCTGTGTGATCAAAACTGATGGCTTATACATGCGAACTTCTATTGTTAATTATATCAACGTTCAAAAGTTTATTTTTTACTGCTAGACCTGTGAACAGTGAGTTCAATGACATTATAGCACTTTAAAATAATACTATAAGAAGTTTGAGTTATAGAATGTTTGATGATAATGATATGTCATTATCAACAGACAGTTCTCCTTGCATTTGGAGTTTAGACCCACTATGATATTTCAATATGGGTTGGCGGATTTAAGGGAGTCGAGGTCAAATAACTATTGAATTAAACACTAGGCATTCGAAGAACGTACCTATTTATTCAATAAGATGCTATCAGTGCATCTAGACTAGGTAAGTAACCCTTTTGTTACTAGGTAAGTATTATAATTATTGGATTTATTTATAGCAGACAATAATTAATTTGAATAATTATAAATAATTATTGGAAAGATCAAAGATTAACTTACATTGTATGGTAATTCAGAGACTTGTTTTTTTTACATTGTCTAATTTTTTATTTACTGCTTAGAAACGATTCAGTTTTTTCAAAAGGAAGGTACGTAATAAAGTTAGGTTCGTAAGTAATAATCTAGAAATGATTTTGGGAGTTTTTACATCAAAAGCACAAACGCAATCCTACGTTGTCCGTCCGTTTTTCCTACCGCCTGACTATCAAGATCCTTTTATTAGGATTTCTTATAAGTTTTATTGCAGTAAATAAGACAAAGTAAATCAAACTTAATTCATTCGTCTTTAATGTTTATGAAGCGAAATACGTAACGTCGCTTTTGCTCTAGTCAGCAAGTTCAAAAACTTGAAAAATAGAGATAAAGGTCCTAAAAATATTAGCGATCCCCCCTAGAAAAATGTTTTGGAAGGAAGAAAGAATAAAAGTTTATTAATTTGTTAATTATGATTTTTTAAAACTATTGAAAAATTACAAATCTTCAATTTTTCAATAGTTTTAAAAAATCATAATTAACATATTAATAAGTTTTTATGAAAATTTACTGCAGGATCTTATAAAATACATATATCAAAAGGCCTCCACGAAGTTTAAAATCTTTAGACGAATTATTTATGCCTTTTATTCCATTGTTTAGGCCAATGGAGATTGGGAAAAAATTTGTTAGTTAACAATTGAACAACTTTTTGAAAAATGATGATTAAACTTTTTTTTCTATAGGGCTCGATTCTTTCAAGTGTTAAGAAGATACTAGAGATTTTTAAAATCACATTTTATGTTATAAAAAATAGCGGCGGCACACGAATGCCGTGACAGCCGCGCGGAGCGCTATTTTCAACATCTAATTAAAATTATAAATAAGGGAGATAGAGTTCCGGGAGTTAAGACGTTTTTATTGGAAATTTCCTCCTCTTTAAGGAGCTTTTTTCAAAATTGTTTAAATGTTAATATTTTTTAAGTTATTAACAAAAAGCGAAATATCATTTTTTTTCATCTTATTTTGTTAATAACAATTATAATTTTTAACCTGCACCAAAATCCTTCAAAAACATTTTTCAAATTTTATTAAAAATTGACTGAATTTGACTGACTGATAACTTTTTCCGTTAATTCATAGAAAATATACAAGCAAAATCTGTGTATTATGTGTATCTGTATATATTATTATATGATATTATGTATTCATTATATTTGGAGACCCTTAGGACTTAAAGTCGCAGTGCCAAAAAATTCATACGTAATATTTCACCGCGCCTAATTCTCTTAGCAGGTGACAGCGGCTGGATTTTTTGCGCAAAGGATAATAATTGCCTGGCTATACACCGCGGAAATGCAGCCAGTATTCTTGCCACCTTCCTACGTGGGCATGATTTGTATAGTTACTAGGATAAGTTACTTTAAGTCCTTTATTGTATTCATTATGTTTTTAGGTATATATTTTGAATATATTTTTTTAAATATAAAAATATTAGTCTTCTCAATGTTCAAGTAATTTGCGTGTGTGGTTTCAGATAACGAAGTTCTAGATACGTCCTACATTGGGCTATAAAATACTGAGCTTTAAAGCTTAAAAAAAGATCGGAAACTTGATATTGTTATATCCCCGTTCTTTGATTAGCACGCTAGGCCGCCGGCCCCAGTCAATAATATTTGCTGTTGATCATTACAGAGATAAACATTTTCACTCTAAGCCCGCCAATCCATATTCGAGCAGCGTGGTGGGTATAAGCTATATGTCCCCCTGCCGTACAAGGTGGGAGGCCTAGCCCTGGAGTGAGCACAATAATGGGCTGATCGAGTTCAGCACCCTCCGATGCACTCATAGAGTCACGCAACCCAATTTCTTGTACATTACGTAACCGCCTAATGAGTATGCTGAACTTGCGCTGATTCAAATGTTAGTGGACTGTATTAATTAGGGTTAGTCGGGATTTTGCAATTAAAAGCTCTTTAAATCACTTATTTGTTTATACATAACAAAACGTTAGACACAACTAAAGATAAAAGTTAGAGGTTATGGGGTCCGTTCGGGTATAAAGTCGAGTCGCGTTGTATGCAACGTGACTCTATCCAGTACTTGAGTTACAATATTCGAAAAATAAACCGTATGTTAGTGACAATTAGACTTATTTTTGTTTAACTTTGGCTAAGTATAGCAAATTGGCTATAATTATAAGTTCTTACCATCGTTTTTAAGTGGTAGGTATGTGCATTATCAGAGTCGAAATATTTATTACTATTTTTTGTCTGCCCTGTTACTATGTATGTTGCCCTTGTTTGACCCGGTAAATAAAATTATATTATCGATGTAAATTAGCTATTGTATAATTTTTGCATATGTATGTTAAATTTAATGTAAATCTCGAAATTGTATAGTAATATATATATATCTCAATTTTAAGAAATGAACAAAATATTAATAAAAACATTCATACTTACAGCCGAATATAGAACCTCATCCTTTTTTAACCGACGAAAAAAAACGGAGGAGGTTCTCAATTCGACACGTATATTTTTTTTTTTATGTATGACCACGCATAACTTTTTACAGTGTTGTCCGATTTTGATAATTCTTTTTTTATTAGAAAGGGCATACATCCAAGGTGGTCCCATTGTCCGCATGTTAGGATCTGATGACGATATCCTGGGGAAATTGAAGGAACTCTTCAAATTTTGGAGGCACGCTTACAGCGATTTCGGTTTTTGTCTCGGTATCGGCAGCTTTTTGGCTACTAGTGCCGTATAATATACTATGACAGTATAACACGAGTACGTTACGTGGCGATAAATCACTAAAAAGTAAGAAATAAAATTTTTTAACAAAAAATAGAACCGACTCAAAACGCACTAAAAAGTAAAAAATAACTGTGTCATTTAGTTGCTTTAATTTACTTAAGCATATCTAGGAGTCGGTGCCAGCCAAGGTTTCTACTTTCAAGGACGTTACCTAGAACCCACAAACTTCTTTACTACGTAAAATAAATGTTCCTTAAACTTGCTGGCACCGACTTCATAGATATGCTTAAGTAAATTAAAGCAACTAAATGACACAGTTATTTTTTACTTTTTAGTGCGTTTTGAGTCGGTTCTATTTTTGTTAAAAAATTTTTTGGAAGTCAATTAAAAATTGCAGAACTGATGGGATTCAAATTTAGCTATTAACCGGCCACAACAGCTCGTTGCTTCAATAGTATTGTATTCGTCGGACTACCAAAAATTTTTTAAATTTTATTTTATTATTGAACATTGAGACCCACACCGAAGTATAATTTCTTAATAGCGGTAAATGATGCGCTTTTTTTTAAAAAATATTGTATGACGAATTTGCTATGAGTAAAAACGATGACGGAACGCGTCCCTACGCCTTTGCACTAATCTGTGTCCGTCAGAGGTCGGTGACGTAAATAAACAACTACTTCCTTGAAATTAAACTATTTTCTTGGCATATCTGGCAACTACAAGGCCCTAGGACCTAGCTATAGAGCCATGCAAAAACTATGGGCTCTGCTGAGCATAAAACCTTGTATGAATTGAATAAGTGAATCTCATTACAATTAGACCAGGGGCACACCGTCCCTTTTGTCTCGTGGTTAGTCCGCCACTGCATACTGGTACTGGAGTAGTATCACAGAAAATAAATAATACAAGATATAATAGCAAATACAGGATTTACATGTAGTACCTACATTCAAATTCAAATTCAAAAATTTAAATTCAAATTCAAAATCATTTATTTCAAGTAGGCTTATTACAAGCACTTTTGAAACGTCAAATTGGACTATTTGTAGTGACTCTACCACCGGCTCGGAAGGCAGGCCCTGTTGAGAAGAGCCGGCAAGAAACTCAACAGTTGCTCTTTTTATAATATTATCAATTTTACAATATTAAGTGTGTTGTTACATAAAGTTATTTATTTTATTTCCTGTGTGAAGTTGAAAGCCTATCCAATTGGATTTGAACATCTTTGTCATTTAAAAATTCATCGATAGTATAATAACCCTGACTCAGTAAGTGAGTTTTAATACATTGTTTAAACTTATGCAATGGCAGATCTAAAACTGAATTGGGCATCTTGTTGTAGAAGAGTACACCCAATCCTACGAAAGATTTTTGTACTTTTCGGAGGCCATAAGCTGATATGACTAACTTATGTCCGTTTCTAGGAAGACGGTCGTTTAAATCCTTTTTCTGTTTATACATATTTAAATTTTGTTTAACATAAACTAGGTTATTGAATATGTATTGACAGGCTACTGTAAGAATTCCTATTTCTTTAAATTTTACTCAAAGGGACTCGCGTGGTTTAAGTTTATAAATCGACCGAATTGCTCGTTTCTGAAGTATAAAGACAGAATTTATGTCAGCAGCCTTTCCCCACAACAAGATGCCATAAGACATCACACTGTGGAAGTAAGCAAAATAAACCAGTCTAGCTGTTTCTACATCGGTAAACTGTCTTATTTTTCTCACTGCAAATGCTGCTGAGCTAAGTTTAGCTGTCAGTGACTCTATATGAGCGCTCCACTGAAGTTTACAGTCCAAGGTCACTCCTAGAAAGACTGTAGAACTCTCCATTCTTAGCGTTTCACCATTTCATCATTAAAGACTTATTTATTTTTTTTACATTCGGTAAAGAAAACTCAACACATTTAGTTTTCTTTGCATTTAATAGTAAATTATTAGCAGTAAACCAATGCGACACATGCGATACAGCACGGTTTACATCGTCAAAGTCACTTTTATTTCTATCAGTTTTAAAAATTAAAGATGTGTGAGATTGATGAGATTCAACAAGGTAATACGACTAATTCGTATTTGGAATTTTTTTTTAACAAATAATAGAACCGACCGAAAACGCACTAAAAAGTTAAAAAATAACTGTGTCATTTAGTTGCTTTAATTTACTTAAGCATATCTATGAAGTCGCATAAGTAAATTAAAGCAACTAAATGACATAATTATTTTTTACTTTTTAGTGCGTTTTAAGTCGGTTCTATTTTTTGTTAAAAATTTTTATTTCTTACTTTTTAGTGATTTATCGCCACGTAACTTATTTGTACTATGCTGTCATAGTATATTATACGGCACTTGTAGCCAAAAAGCTACCGATACTTACACAAAAACCGAAATCACTGCAAGTGTGCCTACAAAGTTTGAAGAATTCCTTCAATTTTCCCAGGTTATCATGATCAGATCTTAACATGAGGACAATGGAACCACCTTGAAAGTGTGCCCTTTCTAATAAAAAAAGAATTATCAAAATCGGACATTTCTGTAAAAAGTTATGCGTAGTCATACATAAAAAAAAAATTAAAAAATATACGTGTCACAAGACCGTGCAAAGCTTTCATTCCACAAGCGGCATTTTTCTGTTTCAGTACCTATTGGTGTGCATTTCACCTTCTTTGTGTCTTTGATCGCTTTGAGGTTTTGTAAAAGAAAATGTTTGTTTGTCTATACCTATTGTCGTTAAGTTTACTGACTTGTGTGTGATGTGATGTTGAGTGAAGTGGTTTTTGTATAACTTCTTTAGAGCGTCTTTTCCTCTCGTTTGAAATTTTACCAGATTTCAGTAACTCATTAACTAAATAGCAAAGAAAAAATATCAGCTGGCTGTAGAGGGAGAATGCTGGTCAACTGGTAACATAAAGATGGCGCCATATCTTTTTTTTGTATGAATGAAAAATATGTTTTTGTGTACATGTTTGAGTTTCTACTTTTTTTACCACTCTCGGAATCGAAGCTTTAGGTTAGGCTGTATAAAAGTACTGCTCACCAAATCTGTTGCTGGCTTAGGGTTATAATATTTTAACCCAAATAATATTTTCTTTCCGCTCCAGACTCCGTGGCGCAGTGGTATGCGCGGTGGATTTATAAGATGGAGGTCCTGGGTTCGATTCCCGGCGGGGCAGATTGAGATTTTTCTTAATTTGTCTTGGTCTGGCTGGTGGGAGGCTTTCGCCGTGGCTAGTGTGGTAACTAGCCACGGCGAAAGCCTCCCACCTACCTACAAAGACGTACCGCCAAGCGATTTAGCGTTCCGGTACGATGTCGTGTAGAAAATTAGAAACCGAAGGGGTGTGGATTTCATCCTACTCCTCACAAGTTAGCCCGCTTCCACCTTAGATTGTATCATCACATAACATCAGGTGTGATAGCAGTCAAGGGCCAACTTGTAGTCGATAAAAAAAAAAGACTTTTTCGTTTAGTGCTTAAAACAATATTAAGTAGTCTACTTAAACTTTAACATGTGTGGGTGGTATTTAACATGTCTCGCATTTGAGTCCATCCTCTGAATTTTGAAGCTATGGAAGCTAAAATGTCTGAAAATAGTTATTAACTAGCTAACATGTTCTGCTGATAAATTGCTATTAAAATATTTGTAGCGAAGTGTTAGATTTAATTCAGGCGCACCGAATATTTGATACATTAATTAATGTGGAATATTAACAGTAACTAAATTAGAATTAGTAATCACGGCGTTATTTCTGTGTTTATTGTGATTATTTGATTTATGTACTAGTGGATGCCAGCGACTTCGTTGGCGTGGAATTAAAATAAATAAAATAAAAATAGCCTAAGTTACTCCTTGCGACACTCCGCTTACGATACACATTTCCTATCAATAGGTTGCCTGTAAGAGATTGCTTCTAGCAATAAGGCTGCCTTTGCATTTATTATAATACTTTTTTTTCTCATGTATCTGTTATCTTTATTTTTATGTGCAATAAAGTGTTTCTTCTTCTTCTTCTCCTTATAACTTATTATTTTAGCCTTTAAATAAGTTTAATTTTCCCCATTTTTTCCACATATTCCACTGATTCTGGGCTCCTATTGGTTGCCGCGTGATGTTATAGCCTAAAGATTTCCTAGATCAATGGACTATCCAACACAGAAATGATTTTTCAATTAGAACCAGTAGTTCCTGAGATTAGCGCGTTCAAACAAACAAATTCTTCAGCTATATAATATTACTAGCAGTCGTCCGCGACTTCGTTCACGTGAAACCTCTTAGGTACCCTTTTAATTTTAAAGACAAACTTTCATATAAAATGTCTTTCCCCGCTACCCACACATGTTAATTTTTTTATAGTTTCCCGTCAACCAATATCATCCGTCTCGTCCCCTGTACTAAAGAGAGAGACGAATATCTTAGCATTCCATGGATTCACCGTGCGGGTGCCGGGTCCATTTACAGCCGCCATTTTGAAAATGTATCTAGTCTATGTAGTACCCAATTTTGACCGCTTCAACACTCACCTCCTCTGTTCAAGTTATTCTCCCTGCCCAACCATATTCGGAAGGACCCTACTAGTGCAGCTTTGGACACTCGTTCCAATATGGAGCTTACTGCGCTTCTAGTAAGGCCAAGGTCTTTTAGCAGGTTGTAGAGAGACTTCGCTGGTATACCCCTCGCACCCACTTCTACATTTTTGTTAAACATTGTACGATATTACAGTACATTTACATTAACAATATACATATATTTATAACTCTTAACAAATGCATTAATTTCGACCAAATTTGATTACAATAAAACGGTTCTAGTGAGTTAATCTTAAAAGATAGACATATACTGTCGTAGATATTTTTTTAGCCTAAAGATAATTCTTTCTACATACTTACATAATTTGGACTTTCCAACACAGGAAAGGAATCCCTCAAGGATGAATAATTTTCCTGTTCTTTCACATATTTCCTATACCATTATAAGCTAGCTAATACTATACCATTATACTCTTCAGTTTCATAATATTAGTACAGATTATAGATTACTAGCGGTACGCCCGCGGTTTCTCCCGTGTAGTTCCTATTCAGACAGAAAATAGACAGACAAAATTATTTAATTTGTATAGTAAGTGCTATATTATTATTTAGCATTACACCCTGGATTAACCCGCCACATTTCATCTGAAAATTCCCACGGGAACCAGAACTAGGCAGGTGAAACTACAGGCGTCCTCTAGTGACTAATATTATGCAACCGTTTCGCAATATACTCTTAAAGTAGTGGCGAGCAGTGGACCGTTATTTAGATCAGTACGTATTTATAATAAAATACCAAAACACATCACTGACAAAGAAAATAAGTTAAAAACTTATACAAAATTGTTTTTATAAAATCGTTGAGTTGCTACAACTCTAAAACAAATCTTATCTTGACTCTAGACTTAAATTGCACCTTGACATTGTATTCATATCTAAAGTTTAATATTCAATAATTGAAAACCTATCTAGGATATTATTCCCCCACTAACTTTACTAAATTATAATTATGACATTCTCTTTATACATTACTTGACATTATACTTTTCTTGACATTAACTATATTCAGTGACCTAATATTAAACATATAATTTAATTTAATGTATTGTAATTATTGATAATTTATAAATGTGTTAATGTATGCGATGATATATATCTTTATTAATAATAATAATGTAAATAATGTTAGCGACGCCCTAACAGGGCCTCATGTGTCACATTTATATGTACATGAATGCTACAATAAATGAATAAGTAAATAAATAAATAAAATATGAATACTATTTTTGCTCTAAAGCCTTACATATAGGTCATGTGATCGTCTAAAAAAGGTAATAAGCCTAAAATGCTTATGTGGTGAATTAAAAATATTTATCAGAATTCGGTTAAAAGAATCAATTCTAGTGAAGTTATTAATATTTTTTATATCTGAATAATTATAAAAGATATATAAGGAATTGTTGAGATAAAAAAAATAATAAAACACGGCAGGTTCTTTCCCTGTGCGCTATCTAAATATTTTTCGTTGCCGTCTGTCTGTCTGCCGTTATTAATATTTTTCCTTAAAATATATTCCAGAATTCTACATGAATATATTTTTAATTATATCTCTTTACTGAGCCCGTGTTTGTTTACATTTTGTTTACGCTATGTTTTCTTTGATGTTAGAATTTCGTTATTCGTAAAAAACTAGTCATGAGAAACAGTTATAAATGTGTAATACTGGTATAGTAGATTACTACTAAAATTTGTTGATGTTGACGTCAACAAATCATTTAGGTAAGTAACGAAATGTTAGTAGAATTCTACTTCACAAAGTCGCAGAACACAGTAAGTATTGTTTGTTATGTTCAATGACTCACAATTAACACCAAAATAAGACATCATGACGTCTTAAGATCAGGTCGTCTCTTTCTTATCACTTATAAATAAGGAAGACGGAATGAGGATTCGCAGAGGTCTTTGCTATGATAAGACCCAGGTTATTAACTTGACCGATCAGTCTCATTTCCGAAGTTGAGGACTCCAATAGTGCATAATGATTTTAGTGTTTTATATAGTTTTAGGTTTAGTGCAGTGGAGCTATGTGGAAGCCGGTATGTATATTTTGTATTTATCTAGCTTAGGTTTAAGCTTTATTATTGATTTTTTTAGGCATTTGAAAGGAAAATTAATTAATCAATTGATAATTTTTATTTCTCTTCTCAAAGAACTTTTTGTGGGGGAATGTATTAACAAAAATTTTAATAAAATCCATTCTAATCCATCCATGAAAGTACCATTTAAATTTTTTTGTACACCTAAATATAAAATATAGAGCTCGATGCCACGGTTAGAAATTCGAAAATAGGACTAGAAATTGCCACGAGGCTCCATTATCCATCGTAATTCGTAATGAATGTAAAGGATAGAAATAAGACCACAAGGACATACTCATAGTTATTATAAAAATCTTTGAGTAATTAGAAGTAACCTAGATGACTCATAATGTTAAATACATCTTCATTCTTTGGATGAATATATTAGAATGGGTTTCTTGCCGGCTCTTCTCAATAGGACCTGCCTTCCGAGCCGGTGGTAGAGTCACTACAAATAGTCTAATTTGACGTTTCAAAAGTGCTTATAATTGGCCCACTTGAAATAAATGATTTTGAATTTGAATTTGAATACATATTTAGTGCCCAAGTAGGCATCTGGGTATAGTTTGCAAAAGTGCATGATAAATATTTACTTAGTGACTGAACAAGTTTGTACTGTGGTCTTTAACTTTATTCAAACCTGTTTATAAAACTAAATTCCAAAAGGTCTTGCTTTTCTTTTTATTCTTTTCTATTAGTAACCAAGTTTACAAGTTTAAACAATTCATGGATACGCTTTTATTATCAAAGATTCAAACTTACTTTATTAATGCACATTCATAAACTTCTGTGTCCAGTCTCTCTATGACTTTCATTAGAAGGTCATGACTAGGTTACACCTAAGAAACTATAATAACCGATACCAGATCTGAGTCCATTTTATAAAGAGCTTAGACTGAAAGTTAGCCAACCCAATCTCCTACCCTGGGTAAATATGGAAGACAGCATATGGTAGGTTTTAAAGATTCAAAGCCTAGAGGCTAATTTTTCGTTACCGCGCTCAAAACAAACATGCGTACATTTTAGAGAAAAGACACCTATATGTTGAAATTATGATAAAATTGTAAAAGATGTTGTTAGTTTATTGTAGGTTTATTTCTGTCATATATCCAAATTAATGGAAAAGTTATTTTGATGATTTTAATTTCAATTCAATATGATTTATAATTGACTGCATAGAGCATTCATTTGCGATACTGTATTTCTAATTATGCACTTACCAAAGGCAATAATCATATCGTGGTACGTTGGATAAGAAGGTTAATGTTGAGTTACAGATTAATTATATCATTTATATATAATGTTTATTACGTTGTTGGTGTTTCTGTCAGACTTGATCTAACATTCTAATGTTAAAAAAAAACGATTGTAGCTATACTTACATCGTTTTTTCGCGGAAAATAACATAACATGATAATTGGCAGTAGGCAACTACAGAGTCGAATCGATCTTAAAAACTTACCAATAATTGTCTACGACCAAACTCCGATTCCTCTAACTACCAAGACTAAGAATCTTGGATTAACGATGGACTGTCATTTATCATGGTCTAGCCACATAAATGAAGTCAGCAGGCGGTTACACCACTCTCTTCATGCACTAAAGCGTTTCCAGAACCTTCTTCCCTTGCGTACAAAGTCCTTACTAGCACAGTCCCTTTTGCTTCCTATCCTCGACTATGCCGACGTCTGTTATTTAGATGCAACAGAGGAGCTACTCGACAAATTGGATCGCCTTCAGAATTTGTACATCCGTTTTATTTATCTGAACTGAAGTGGCTCCCAATTCGTTTTCGCCGGAATATTCATATACTCACGACACTTTTTAAAATTTTAAATACGCATTCTCCTTTTTACCTCCGCGAGCGCTTTCAGGAAGCTCCGCGTTGCCTGAGACCAGTGCGTTCGTGTGTCCATTTAAATTCCCTATCTGTGCCTCCATATAACACTATCTTTTATGCTAAATCGTTTTCGGTGATGGCAGTGCGCCTATGGAACTCGCTCCCAGACAACATTTTTGAAAATAACCCTTCTGTCATCAGTTTTAAAAATCGTCTTCATAAATATTACCTATCATTACAATCATAAATATTTTTTAATTTTATTTATATTATTTATATATAGTATTTTATTTATATATATATGGTTGGGCTGGGCTCCACATGAGGTTAAATATACTCTCATGCTAGAGCGAGTACAAAATAAATTTATTAGGTTTTTATATATGAAGCTATATGGGGTGTACCCGTACTATCCGTTGATGTATCCAACATTGTTTGTATTAGGAATGGTCGGGAACACCGAATTGCGGGTTAGGAGGGATCTGGCACTTGTTTTATACGTATTTAAAGTAATGAGAGGCAAAATATTTAATGCGGATGTATTAAAACAAGTAGGTCTCAGAGTCCCGGACCGATACGTGTTCCGGAGACGCAAGCCGCAGTTGCTGGCGGTACCGAGCGGACGCACCAACCTGCTGAACAAGGCTCCGTTGACGCGCGCCCTTCGCACTCTCAACTTAGTAGTTGAGAAGATCGATTTATTTTGCTGTACTTTGAGTGAACTCACAAAGGTTGCTCAGTGGTGTATGTGTTATGATAGTTTTAGTTGATTATTGTTAAATTTAAATGTCATGTTTTTTGTA
The DNA here is from genome assembly GCA_034621355.1 of Mycalesis mineus. Classification (NCBI taxonomy): domain Eukaryota; kingdom Metazoa; phylum Arthropoda; class Insecta; order Lepidoptera; family Nymphalidae; genus Mycalesis; species Mycalesis mineus. The sequence goes on from CM067892.1 coordinate 14,531,989, forward strand.
AGTTTTTAGTACCTAGATATTTATTATATTATAAGTTTATAAATATGCTACGATAGCGTATTGGGAATATCCTGTTAAGCTAGACGTAAGTTGTTATAAATAAATAAATAAATAAATATAGTATTTGTATATATATTTAATAGTTATATTTATTTTACCAATATTAGTATTTATGTATTAATTATTTTATTAGTAGTATAGCGTTTTTTTTTAGCGTTAGTAATAAGGTTTCCTTCTTTTATTTCTTGTACCTACTCGTCTTTCTGTAGTCTTCTCCCACTGCTAAGGGGCACTGGTAGAGATCTCTTAAAGAGATAAGTGTCTCCTTGTACAATTTAATTTTCTGATTCTTTCTTGTAATTTGTAGCTTTAAATGTTTTTGGTACAAAATGAATAAATAAAATAAAAAAAAGAATAATAAATAAATAATGAACTATTTAAAAGCACTCTTTTACGCCGCAACTGTTAACCCGATTTGGCTGAAATTTAGAAAGAAAATAGTCTATACCCTGAAATAAAACCAAGGCTACTTTTTATACCGATGTTCCCACGGGTAAGAGAACCTCGCGGGTGAAATTGAAGGCGTCCGCTAGTTATAACTAAATTTATTATTATTGGATGAAATTCAAAATTTTCAATTTTACGTGTTTCAGCATGCGACATCGTAACTAAAAAGCAATGGGACGGTCTGAAACCTCTTCACGTGGAGTACCTTCCACGACCAGTGAATATCGTCATCATACAACACACTGCTACTCCTAGCTGCAGCACTGACGCTGGCTGTGAAGAGCTGGTCCGCAATATCCAGGACAACCATATGGAACAGCTGAACTTCTGGGACATTGGGATGTCGTAAGTATTAATAAACTGTGGTCCAGTTAAGGATTGTAAACTGGATTTGATTTCTAGGTCAGGCAAACATTGTCAATTCTCTTCTATGCCGAAGTACGCTTACAAGTCAAAATCAGTGGTTATTAAACACCATGGAGTCCTGGGTTCAAGTACTGGGTTAGGCTAAACGTAGTGGCATTTATTTCTTATAAATCAATTCTCAACGAAATTAAAAGGAATTCTCAACGGCAGCTAGGAATCAGGAAGTTGGTGTTACTACTATATTTCTGTGCCTGGATAACTATTATTAACATATTGTGTGACTGTTACAGAACCATTATCATTCTGCACCCGCCAACCCGTATTGAAGCAGGGTGGTGGGTCTAGTCCCTACATCTTCTATTCTATAAATAGAGATACCTAGCTTCATAGTGAACCAGTAATATAATACTACTGAAATATGATGATGATATTTTGAGTTCAAAGAACAATTTACTTTTTAAATAAATAAACAAACAAATTAACACAACACGTACGAATCGTCTAGTTTTAGAATTATCATTCGTTGTGTAAAACAAATATTATGTGGGCTTAGAGCACCTGCCAATAAAGTATCAGGCACATGAGAATTAATACATCGAAATTCAAAACTAATTTATTTTAAGTAGGCTCAATTTACAAACAATTTTAAACGCCAAATTAATCTGTTTGTAGTGACTCTACCACCGCTTCTAATACTGGTCAATAGCATTTACACTTTACATCGATGAAGAGAATTGTAAAATCTAGAATGTTCTATAGTTCATGTTCTTTTAAGTAGTTCTTGGACCTTTGACCACAATGTTAAAAGCTTTAAAATACAATTAAGATACTTTGTCTCGGGGCTATATTGTTTTCCATTACGATATCGCTGCTTTTAATAAAGATAAAAATTTATAATGAAATTGTTTATCCAGTTATAGTACTCCTATGAACAACTAAACGATATTATCTTAAACACGCTTGTAGTCCAGTGTCCTGAAGTTAAACTAATCTTTATTCTTAGCTGATTGCTTTTTACCTACTGATTGGTGGAACAAAACAATGCCCTTTATTGAGGAGATCTCGTTTCTCGTGACGTCAGAGTCAGCACAGTATCGCATGATATTTCATCGTGCTGACTGCCTATAAGTGTATTCTCTTGTTCTTTTCTCTTTCTTCCTCCTTCAAGGTTACCAGAACCTAGTAGCAGTAATAAAAATATCTCCTGCTTTCACTAATAATTTTTTGACGTGACAACGTCTTGTAATTCGATAGAGCCGGCTGTCATGCCTCGTTACCTCGCTTTGAGGCGTTCCATGTAAGGCTTGAAGTGCAAGCGAGAGCGCGGAACGAGCGACAAAGAAGAACAATCGGCCTTTGCGTTCGGCAGCATTCAACATCCGTCTATTAAATATAATTATTAAATATATTAATTTTAAATTAAAAATTAATATATTTATTATAAATTTAAAATATAGATTTATAAAATCAAAGTCAGTTATTTTATTAATTTAAATTAATATTTATAAAAATATACTTCAATTAAAAATTTTAATAACCAATTAAATGCTACCATTCCATCAGTATTTTCTTAAGACATTGTCACGTTCAACTATCGTCAGTAAACCGACTTTACAGACAACCAATTTTTTTTCTTATTTCTTTCCAGGTTTCTGATAGGTGGTAATGCTAAAGTGTATGAGGGCAGCGGTTGGCTACACGTAGGCGCTCACACCATTGGCTTTAACAGAAGATCTATTGGCATATCCTTTATTGGGAATTACAATAGTGAGTATTTTATCATCATTCTTATTTGACAGCCTCCGTGGCGCAGCGGTATCCGCGGTAAATTTCTAAGTCAGAGGTCCAGGGTTCAATTTCTATTCTGGATCTGTTGAAATTTTCTTAACTGGTCCAGGACTGACTGATGGGAGACTGCATACATAGTTACTACCTTGCCGGCAATGATACTGATAAGAGATTTTGCGTTTCAATACGATGTAGTGTAGAAACCTAAAGGGGTGTGGAATTCATCCTTTTGCTCTTAACAAGTTAGCCCGCTTCCATCACCACTTACCATCAGGTGAGATTGCAGTCAAGGACTAACTTGTAGTAAATAAAAAATAATAACTATACTGTTCTTTGCTGGACATATGCCTCGTGTAAGGACTTCCACCAAAGCCTTGAGCCGCCTGCATCTAGCGGCTTCCTACACATCGGTTAAAGACGTCAGTCCACTATGCAGCACCATGACACCCCAATGTATATAAGCTCTTCGAACAGTGTGTGCCGCGTATTGGCACATCAGCTTTGCCACGTTGAAAAACGCCAGTTGCTTTGGTTCTTCTGGGGATCTCTTCGTTTTACTCATTAAGTGTGTAATCGGTAATCCAATTTATGTAACCAACGTTGTTTATAGGATTTAACTAGGATACACGACATTGATTTTAAGTTACATTTCATGTTAATGTACTAATATTGGCTTACATTGGCATTTTTAAGTGCTTTATAATGGGTTAATAAGCTGGTTATGATGAGTGATCATTATTGAAATATTATCACCCTTACCCGATCAGCCAGCATCGGAGTACGTGACCTGGCCCTAATACCGTTAATTAATAGGCATAGGTTGTTGGTCCAAAACCGATTTTAATGATAGACGGATGCGGATTAATTAATCACTGACGCCGACAAACTATAATGTACTCGTATGTACATTGGAATGAACTAACTATTTTACATAATCTGTATTAAATTTGCAAACATCCTCAAATTATTAGATTTAAAGTAGGTAGTAAAAGCTTTATTCCACTTTAAATATAATAAAGATGTCAGAAATGAAGACAGAAATTAATAATATTAAAAATTATGAAGCGCTGTTAAATAATTAGAGAGCTTTTAATGTTAAGAATGTCGTAAAATTTAATCTTTGCTACGGTTTACTTTATAGCAGAATGACAAAATATTATGAGGCTAAGGTGAGTGTTCACCTAGTATTTTGTTTTCGTAATTTAATTTAAGCCCTATAGCTTGACAGTTAAGAGTCTTAAATAAGCTAAAATGGGTTCGATTCGTTCGACTGCCCAGAGGATTATTGTCGTAGCAACATAGCCAAAGACATATGGCTTACATTTTCGTCAATTGGGTGATTACAGATATTTTTCATAATAAAATTCCTTGCTTTTTCATTTTAATTTGCACCTATACTAAAGCCAAACTCGATTGAGAATGCTTGTCAACAAAAAAAAAATGAAGGTAGAAATTACTAATCATTTTACACCTATTTTTTTAAATTTAAGTAGTTAATAACGAATTCATAACAATAAATTAGATTAGTAAGCTGAAAACTAATTAATATATTCAATATCTTTTAAATAAGATTTTTTAAAATAACAAAACAATTTTAAATTTATTAGGAATAAAATGTGTTGCATTTTCTACCTTCATTTTAAATTTGTTTGTTGACAAGCATTCTCAATCGAGTTTGGCTTTAGTATAGTCTTTTGTGTTCCAATTCCCAGAGAAACTAAGGAAATAAAGTGAAGCGTGTCTTATTCATGTCAGCTAAGCTAAGCCAGAGCAACTTGTCGATAATGTAATTTTCCAATGAAGTTTTGAAATCTGATAGACGTATCAGGTTCGGTATTTTCCGTCTATTTTCCTATTCCCCGCGAATACTGGGAAATAAGATGCAATATTTAAACCAGAATAAACTGATGATGCTTGACAGTAGTAGGTTATGGATTTGCTAAGATTTAATGTTTATTTTGATTTCTCTATACAAAATGATGTGGTTTTTTTTTATCGACTACAAGTTGGTCCTTGACTGCTATTAAACCTGATGTTAAGTGATGATGCAGTCTAAGATGGAAGCGGGCTAACTTGTTAGGAGTGGGACGAAAATCCACACCCGTTTCGGTTTCTACACGACATCGTACCGGAACGCTAAATCGCTTGGTGATACGTCTTTGTCGGTAGGGTGGTAACTAGCCACGGCGAAAGCCTCCCACCAGCCAGACCAAGACAAATTAAGAAAAATCTCAATCTGCCCCGCCGGGAATCGAACCCAGGACCTCCGTCGTATAAATATATATGTGGTCTTCAACAAATGTGTTTTTTTAATAAAGACGACCTATGAGTGAAATTATAATAACAATATGATTGGCGCATTGCCTACTTGATAGTAAGTGGTTAATCATCGTCTATAAATAGAGCAATACTTCGCACGGTATGCGCAGAACACGTCCTACACAGGGTCGCCCTGTGCCTATCAACTTTAGGAGTAGTTACTATAAACTCTAAGTCAGTCACCTGAAAATATGCGATTTATATAAGTTCAAAATCTAAATATCTCATTATCTATTTAAGCTGTATTTATGATAGTTGGTATTCTAATTAACCTAATAGAACTTAATAAGTTGACAAAATTTCACATGTTTTAATTAAATAGTTTTTGAGTTATTAAAATTTTTTGACATATTGAAAAGTGATTTTCATGGCCTCGTATAAATACACTTGCAACTACACCAGTTTACTTTTTTGTTGACCTTGGCTGGTTACGCTGCTACTTGTCATGATTTCATTGGCAATAATGTTCTATAGATTAAAACATCGCAATGCTGTTTGGTGGCAGATATAAATCCGTGGACTAGTCTGGTACAAAAAGTCTAGTAGTAAATGATTAAATACTAAAAAATGCTAATTAGACTATGGAATTAACATAAAATTAGTAATGTAGGATATTTGAGGCTGGTAAATAAGTAACACAATCTGGATAGAAACCCGCAAGGGAAATTGAAGTGAGATCGTCCCCAATATGAGGTCACAAAGGTGGAAATGTGCTCACGTGAAATGAGGTTATCAAGGTTCAAATCCTCCTCTATTAAACTCTAAATTATATTCTCTGTAACTTTTGTTTTCTGAATTGTCCATTGTTCCTGCGGTCTTGTTACTGGGGTTCAGGGAAATAAGGTAGTAGGTTAAATTACAAGCGTGGATAATTTGGCTGGCTTACTTTTTAAAGGCAACGCTCTATCTAAGTTAAACCTTTAAACTGTCAACACCTGTGTTACACGTGTCATTTACTATACAGACGCACCAAAATTTAGTATAATATAATAAAAATAATGATATTTTACCCAAAAGTAAGAAATAAAAATTTTTAAATAAAAATAGAACCGACTCAAAACGCACTAATAAGTAAAAAATAACTGTCATTTAGTTGCTTTAATTTACTTAAGCATATCTAGGAGTCGGTGCCAGCCAACTTATTAGTGCGTTTTGAGTCATACAATTGCATGACTATTTTATTTCATACAAGCAGTCGCATGCGACTTTGTCTGCGTGATAACCACTTGCCTTTCTATTTTTCTACGACAGACTTTTATACAAATCTTACCTATTGCTCTCTCTATGTCTGACAACACTGGATTCACTCCGTTTCCGGCAAGACGTTTCGTTTATGATGACGACACATAATGTTTGATTTGTTGATTGGCGAGGCGTATCTAAGACGGCGACTGCAGCTTGTTAGGATAGCAGCTACGGTTTATTTGTCAGTATCATTAGAATTTAACGAAATTCTCTTTAATCCAAATTTTACGTATATTTATGTTGTCGACTCGAAATCAATGTTTTTTTTATGTTTTGTTAATCATCTAAGGTTTCGATCGAATCTACCGTACCCCTTGACGAAATTATTAATATAGAACATCTTTGACAATTAAGTATCTCATGATAATTGACGACGACCACCGTGGCGAGTGGCGCAGTGGATTATGACCCTGCGTTCTGCGTCCTAGGCTGTGTTACCACCTTACCGACAAAGACGTATCGCCAAGCAATTTAGCGTTCCGGTACGATGTACCTCATGTGAACCTATTTTATCTAGTCTATTGCATCATCACTTAACAACCTAGATATTCAAATTAAAAATTATTTATTTGATGTAGGCTTAATTTTGAAGCGATTTTTGAAACCTTTTGAAACCTTACGTTCGCGTTTTTTAGTGACTCTACCATCGGTTCGAAAATTTCTGTATCAAAATAATGATCATTATCAATCATCAATTATTAATTAGATCACAATTATAATTTACGAATTATTATTTTACTATTCCCTTTGAGAAAAATTAGCCGGTTTGATTTCCTTCAAGTAACTTTGTTATTAAGAGAAAATTATTTGTTACTTTAGTAAGTTAATGTTCGTTAGTACAATAATACAAAATTATTGTTAAGAGATCAAACATGAAACCAATGGCTTTACTTCTAGGCAACTGTAGCAGTACAAAACAGTATACAGACAATATAATTTAGATTTAAAATTACCATCTAAAGGAGGTACATAGTCAACACTATTGCAACATACGATTGTGTGCGGGCAGCCTAAGGCTCAAATAAGAGTGGAAGCTAAGTTCGTTTACTTCAAATTATAACATTATTCATAGTATATAAGGTGGGTTTGAATTATCTACCAGCGTTGTAACTGGAGCAAGTCTTATGCATATAGATTACAATAGAAAAAAAAATTTATTCCCAGAATCAAAAAATAAAAAATTATAACGCATTACAAAATATCTATTCACTTACGACAGTACACATAACGCCATCCAATACATCCATAAATTACCCCAAAGCCAGCCAGCCATTAACCCTAAGGCAGTTATGTACCTATGTACACACTAGAATTGATCAAAATAACAAACGTAACAGCTAATCGACGACCAAGGTCAATGAACTTTCCATTAATAGATTAAAACTTAGTTTGAAATGCCAGCAGCAAGCGTACAAACAGGCGCGGCGCGATTGTCAGCCTTTTAAAATACCGACAACGGCACCGCTCTTTCTGAACGCTACCGCAACAAGGGACGCCAACAAACATGCACATTTAAACATTTGCCGCCTTCGTTTTACAGTAGGTAATTTAACAGGAAAGTTTATTGAACTTGGCACAGATATCAGCTGATTCAGTTCTAAGTGCTTTTTTAAAAGTTTATTTCGCTCTTCATTTATTTATTTTTTACCAGTTCTAAAGACATATCTACCTACTCCTTTACTAAGTCCTTTGAAGGTTCCGTGTTCGATTTCTGACAGCCGATTGTTATTATTTTTCATTAGTTCAGGTCTGGTCTAGTGCAAGATTTTGGTGGTTTGGCTTTTCTTTCCGTATTTCATTTGTAGACTATACTAAAGCCAAACTCGATTGAGAATGCTTGTCAACAAACAAAATAAAAATGAAGGTAGAAATCACTAGTCATTTTACATCTATTTTTTAATTAAAATTAGTTAATGACAAATTCATGACAGTAAATTAGATTAGTAAGCTTAAAACTAATTATTATATTCAACATCTTTGAACTAAGATTTTTTAAAATAACAAAACATAATTTTAAATTTATTAGGCATAAAATGTGTTGCATTTTCTACCTTCATTTTAAATTTGTTTGTTGACAAGCATTCTCAATCGAGTTTGGCTTTTAGTATAGTGTATATAATTTTTAAAACCAAATAAAATCGTAATAGGATGAAACCCATTGAAAAAGGAGGATAATATCATAAAAATGAAAGGAAAAATAAATTACGGGCGAACTGAGGTTGGTAAGGGGTAGAAAAACGGATTTTCTCGATTTCCGGCAAAACTAAAAGTCCTACGGAAATAGTTGAATGGCAAAGTTGTAGGTAATAAAAAAATCTAAATCTTATGTTTTTACACTTTTTTCACATAACCACAAAACTTATGTCGTCGACGCTTGATTTCATTATACTACGTGATATGACACAGATGCCCGTAACGTTGTGTCTCGCCGCAGACTTACATAGGATAGGCCGCAAGTGAGGAAAACCATTGTTTTGATCGTGTTTCTCGCGTTAGCAGCCACGCGTCGCATCACGTTCAGTGCTTACGCAAGACACCCTATAAGTTAGGCCTTAGTGACGTATGTTGATTTACCAATTTAGTGTTTATTTATCAAATTACGCAACGTAATGTAATTGAAAATGACAGATTTATATTAACTTAGACATCTCTAACTTGAAAACCCACACAAGGGGCACCTAAAGTTTTACATAACTACGGCATAACAATTGAAATCTCAAAACCGAAAACCCAAAGGTACGCACGTGCCTAAGTGACAAAATTCTATCTAGTTGGTATTTGAGTCGTAGACTAAATAGTGTTAACGAAAGGCATACCTTACATTGTCTCTTAAGGCTACAATATTGAAGAGTAGGTGAATATCAGATAATATAAAATGAAACCTTGAACTATAATTCCTTTACATTTTGACAGGAGAGGTTGATTGTGAGATTTGTCTATTTTTGCGGTTTTAATATCTTGGAAATTATTATTTAACTAATTAAAATAAGTAACTTTGCTACAAAATTTGTAACACGTTGAATGGTTGTTTTGGCAAGTTTCGCCCCAAAACTACTATGAATAAGCTAATTAACCATTAGAAAAACTATTTCATTTACAAATATATAGGTAGATTGATAATTTTTTTCTTTATTAACTAAAGTTTACTATAGTATTTATTTATATACAATTATTTCAGAGAATTTAGCTACTTAAAGTTAACCTTTCTTCGTCACAGAGCAAACAGCATTTTAGATTTTCGCGATTCACCTTTAGCAATCAATCCCCTTATAGGTTTCGAGCATGATTTGACATTAACAATTTTAGGACTAGATATGAACATAATAAATAATAAATATCCCTTTCGTAATATAATATTAATAAAATAATGGAGTGGATGGTAATAGTATTGTTTGTGGCTATTGTGCACCAACTACTTCTTCTTAATCATATTTCTCCTTATGCAGGACGGTTGCCTGAAAGAGATCACATGTAGCGATAAGACCGTCGTCGATCAATAATAATTATTATTTGTGGTTTGACCTTTTTTGTTCAATGGTACAAAATCTCTTTATAACACACTCTTAATTAGCCGCTTTACTCTCTTCTCTCTCCATTCCTTTAAGGAGAGAGGGCTTGTCTTCTTACAGGAAGAGGAAGGAAGGTGGGCTTAGAAAAGCTACTCGCCTTTTCTGATGATACTAAACATTGAATAATTTACAGATGATGAACCAACGGCCGAGCAGCTGGAAGCGCTGAAGAATCTCATACAATGTGGTGTTGAAAAGGGTCATGTATCACCTAACTATCACCTGCTGGCACATAAACAATTGATCAGCACGGAGAGTCCTGGAAGGAAATTATACAGGGAAATAAGAACTTGGCCTCATTACTTGGAAGATGCATCTTCTGTCATGAATAAAAACTAATAGTTCATACAGTTGATCTTTTTTTTGAAATAATACATTTACCCCCGATTACCTAAACGCAAATCAAATAATTTACTTCTCGAGTCTGAGAGAACTGCTAAAATAAGTGGACTTGAGTCGTAATAATTTTGTATGTTGATAGATTTTGTATACTGAAGTTCATTTAGGTTACCTAATACATATTTATGCTTCTAAATTCTAAATTTAACTTAGTTGAAGCAAATAAAATAACGGTTATAACGTGGGCTGGTCGCATTAATATTTAGTTGGCTTTTGAAGGCTACGTTTAAGAAATGAATTTTCATGATTTCGCCTTAGCTAAGATAAAAAGGTGTGTAATTAAAACTTCCCAAAGTCAAAAGACTGGCGCTTGTAACACTATGTAAAATTAGTTCAAATACGAAATTATTATTTTTAAATATTCAAATAATCTCACCTGATATTCAGTAGATTATTCAAAAGCTTTGTTGACTTTTGATGTGAGATTATTCTTCCTTTGTTCTGAACTCTGAAAATCTAGACATCTTTGTGTAAGTTAATTTTTATATTTTAATTATTGTGATTATTTTGTGAGTTTTAAATAAACTTTTAAATAATAAAATAAAATAGATTTTTAAAAAATCAAAAATAATATGAAATGTTAGAGTTTCACAGTTACCATTTCGTTTATTTTATGTAGGCTTATTTTACAATCAGGAAACGTCAAATTCATGAGTTACAAAGTCATCATCATCAGTCAACAGTCATCTGATGAGAAGAGCGGAGCAAAGAGCCGACTAGATACTTTACAGTTGCTCTTTTTAACCGACAAAAAAAAACGGAGGAGGTTCTCAATTCTACGCGTATATATATATATTTATGTATGACCACGCATAACTTTTTACAGAGTCATTCGACTTTGATAATTCTTGTTTTATTAGAAAGGGCACACTTCCAAAATAAATAGTCCAATGGTCATCATTCATGGTCCAAGGATCTGATGATGATATCCTGGGAAAATCGAAGGAACACTTCAAATTTTATAGGCATACTTGCAGCGATTTCGTTTTTTGTGTAAGTGTCGACAGCTTTTTGGCTACAAGTGCCATATAATGTACTATATAGTATAGTACGATTAGGTTACGTGTCGATAACTCACTAAAAATAGGAAATAAAACTATTTAGCCAAAAAATTTAACCGACTCAAAGCGCACTAAAAATTTAAAAATGACTGCGTCATTTAGTTGCTTTAATTTATTTAAGCATATCTATGAAGTTGGTGCCAGCCAAGGTTTCTAGTTTAAGGACCTTACCTAGAACCCACAAACTGCTTTACTACGAGTACGTTAAATAAGTGTTCCTTAAACTTGGCTTGTACCAGCTTTTAGTCATCACGAAGTTAATAACAATTTATATGCATATTTTAAAATTCTCTTAAAATCTACTCTCTCTTAAACTCCTAATTCAAAATTCCTTTTAAATCACCTCACATTCCATATTTAAATTATTACTCGCAGCAGCATAGATTAAAGACAACTAGATAGAGCCCATAGCGTGTCCACTCGTGAGACAGCAAATCAGCCTTATTGACATGACATGTCAACATTTAAAGTACATCATAAAACGTTATGTTTTAAAATATCGTAAAATACGAAATATTACTTTATATAAGATAGTTTAGTAAACGCATAATACATGAAATTTGCTAAAAAATAACATATCTAAGCTTTAAATCATCAATCAATGAAGTTTATGCCTACTTACGTATGAAACGTAATTCCTTCGATTTTCTGTTCGCTGCGACTGTTGCAGCCGAAAATATTACAACCCACCATAGCACGATAACGTTTAAATTAATATCGTAACCGCAAAGTTATATTATTTATCAGCAAATTTAATAAAAAGCTAATAATTGCTCAGATATGTCCCTTGTCTGTCACAAACTCCACTCTTGACAAAGAATAAGAACGAACACGCTGAAAGGGACAAAAAATAATCTTGTGTCACTTTCTAATAAAGGTCGAATGAAATAAGTCTGTCACGCTCTTGAACCTACAGCCGCGTTATGACTCCATCTAGTAGTCTTTAATCTATGCGCAGCAGTGAAAGTTATCTGTATCTGTTATCTGTACCACAGAACTGACTTTTGTATTCACAAAAAAGCTTATAAGTTATGAAACTGATAAAGTAACTTTTGACTTTACATTTTTATGAATGGCGAATATAGATCAAAAGCGGTGTTAGGTGTCGACCGCTGACAGCCTAATATAAGGGGACGTCACAAAAATATTTTACAAGTTACCTGTAACAAACACTTTTGCTATTTGGAATTATCTTGGTACGTACACGTCAGTCTTGTCTAGTATTTATCTAGGGTCAACACAGAGTTGTATAGATTTTTGATTAAAATCTATGTTGTTTATTTTTAATATTTCTAGACGGTAAGTCCAATATATAATATAACGCATTATTCACTAATATTTCGTGATTGGGCAACTAAGGGACCTCAAATATTGCTAAAGTCCCAGTTTAGTCTAGTGCCGCTTTTGGTAAAAATAAATAATAATATTTGAAAAAAATTGTAATAATTAAATCTCCTAACAAAATAAAACATAGCTTTTGTAAAATGGGTTTATTAAAATACGCTGAATTATATTATTTAATTTTTACTGTACATAACATTTCTTTTTGTAAAATATCAATGACTATTATTTATACTCAATTTGAACAGAACAGCCGTATTTCATTATATGATTTATTATGTGTCTCGGAACAGGTGCGAAATTACAATTGACGAATTGTATAAGATCAGTGTACCTAATGGGTGTAATTTAACATTTGAAGTAATTGTTGATCATGCAGAAATTTAGAGGTTGTTAAGTAACATTCATACAATGTTAAGATATAGTTATTTTATTTCCAGAAAAAAGTCTGGCTTTGAAAGAAGTAAGGTATCAGCAGCTCGTTTGTTTGTGTAAACTTAAGTACTATCAGCGTATAAGAAATGTATTATTATTCAGTGATTTAGGGATGGTATGGTTTCTAAAACATCTTTACTTATCAACCATTTATAGAAAAATGATGATTTTTGAATATCAACTTAGCTGACACTTCTTCATTTTCACATACAAATGTCTGCACACCTTGCTATTATAATAAAAATGAAATCTTCTGCCGAAGCACATCTTCTAGCATTAAATATTGCTAACAGTACAAATTACTATTTGCGATAGAAACAGATGACTGTTCGTCGTCGTCCTGCAATTGAAGTCGCACTTCGTAATGAGCCCTGTACCAAATCCACCAGCCCAGTGCGTGACGAGTCAGAGCTGATACTATCCAACAGTAGTAACACACCTGTACAAGATGAAATTTACTCTTAGAAGTTGATTAGGAGATATGTATAAAAAATATATATATATATTATTGGAGGTAGGGAAAAATTGAGTTTTTTCTATTCTTAGTTACTGCTAAGAATGTCTTGGAAGCCGCCGAGATGCCGAGGTGTAAAGCAAATTTACATCCTCTGTACATAAGCTGTCAATCTCGGTCATTATTATGAACATCTGATGGTTACATCGACCCTTAAGCTTACGGCCTATTGAAGCGGGCATAAGTTCCAAATTTTTTTTTATACTATCTCACCTGATAGTAAGTGTAGAAGTGATTTAAGGTGGGACGTGATTGCTTAGGAAATGTCTATTTACTCTTGTTTCAAAATACCCAAATTGTAAGAATCCATGACTTAGCTATGCACATGCTTACGAGTCCTGGGAACTTTAACGACCTAGGGATGAAATCCCACAGAGTGCCTTGCAGAGCGATGATGAAAAGATGAGGTAAGAGGTCAAATAACTACTGAAAGTACTGTTCGCAATAAAAAAATATTCTCCCAAAAAGTCATGACCCTGTCTAGTCCGTAAAAAGGCAGATAATATTTATGGTTTACCAGTGTCATGCAAGCCAGTACAAAAGTGGAAGCCAAAGGCCACGGTGTCAGCTGAGTCTGTTCCATAAGACCAGCGAACGTCCGCCCCGTGAGTCCAGCGGCGACGACAGCGATCGGCGTCATTATCATTATACCAAAGAAGTCTACGATCATCTAAAAAAATATAAGTTAAAACAAAGATTTTGAAAATATCTCGATCATGAATATAATAAGAATAATGCCAATTTACCAGATTATTATTTAAAAAATTTTTCATCTTTGAATTGATCTATTAAAATATTTTTTCCAAAATAATAATGGTTGTAAAGATTTTTTAAAAAATATTTTAAGATTTGTTCTTACCACGTATAATAAATACATATTAATATTACAGTTTTTAATATATAATGTATGAATGATACTAACATGCTTTGAATTATTACTAAGAATCCACATGGCGAGCGCTTTTAGAATACCAAATTTATGCACGCGCTTTGTGACGTACTTAGTTCCACATAGTTCACATCGAGACTTCCCGGATTCTGTCAACCATCTCTCCAAACATTTTACATGTACTCTCCCAACCGTGCCTCTACAGGAACAAGCTGATATCAATCGACCCAACTCTATTGAAGTTGCTTCCCCACTGTGACAGATACGACACATACACGTATCTTCCATCGAATGACTGCTTAGCCTTTCTTCATCTTCAGTATTCTCAGCTACATCTGTAACTTGCGTAGCTGTTACTTCTACTTCAGTTTCTACTATCGCGTCATCCTCACAGTCTATTGCATCTATGCCTATGCTTTTTTTCTTACAAATATTTTTGTCAATTACTAGTTTTCGTTTTGGACTTCTCACTTTAATGCGGTGAGAATGTCTATCTCTTCGGGAACTTCTTTCTGTTTTAACATTGTTACGATCCATGTCTTTACTTTCTATCGGTTTGGTATACACTTCGTCGTGATTTCCGACATTTTCCTTTGAAGTACAAACAATTATCGAATCATTATTGTTTTTCAACAAGGATAATTCATTATTGTTCGAGTTTGCAGTTGTTTCTTTGCATATTGTTCCCGATGATGTACTACTTTCTACAATTGATGATAGCTTAGAAGTGTTAGGATACACTTTAGTTTTGGATTTTGTGCACCTAACGATTACATTTTTCGCATAGTTTATCTCACCTAGATCAGGATCTGGAAAACTAAATAAACATAATATTTTGTTATTATACTATAATGCGCTCAGTGAAAAATTGCACTATTTATTATATATTATAAGGCTACATAGAAAGAAGAATCAAGGGTGGATGGAAAAAGTATTGGAGTCTTAAGGAAATTCTGAAAAGTGATATGCCAATGAAATTAAAGACTAAAGTATTGGACACTTGTGTGCTGCCTTCGTTAACATATGCTTGCCAAACGTGGAAGTACAGCTCTCGTATAAGAAATAAAATTAAAACCTGCCAAAGAAGTATGGAGAGAAGCGTAACCAAAATTAAAAAAAATCAAAAGATACGACATTCTATAATTCGTCAAAAAACAAAGGTTACAGATGCTCTCCAATACTCTCTAAGGCAAAAATGGCGATGGGCAGGCCATGTAGCAAGAATGAGCGACGATCGTTGGACCTCAACATTGACATCGTGGCTCGGCCCTACAGGAGGAAGACCATTCGGCAGGTGGTCGGACGACATATCGAAAATCGCTGGCAAGAAGTGGCTACATCTAGCCAAAGATCGAAACAGATGGGCTGCTTTGGAGGAGGCCTTCACCCTCAACTAGAGGGGTTCTTGTTTAAATTAAAAATTAAAATCATTTATAGTATTTTTATATTAGTTATATGTTAAACCAATTATGTAAAAACAAGAAATAAAAGGCTTTTTTATTTTTTATTTATTTATAAGGCTACATATTTGCTATATGTTGACTTATATACTATACTAGAGGACGCCCGCGGTTTCACCCGCGTAGTTCTCGTTCCCGTGGGAATTTCGGTATAAAATGTAGCCTATGTGTTATTCTGATATGTAACCTATATTATTGTGAAGTTTCATCAAAATCCATTCAGTAGTTTTTGCGTGAAAAAGTAACAAACATCCATACATCCATACATACAAACTTTCCCCTTTATAATATTAGTAAGGATAATAATTTATTGTGTTCTTATTCTAATATTTTCTCTTGATATTATACAAATTCATAGAAATGTTATACATAAAAATTAAACTACATACTTGAAATCTACTATTGAGTGGTTTCAAAAGTTAAGAAAATGTATGTTTTACTGTTAGAGTACATCAGATACAAACAGTATAAAAAAATTTTAACAAAAAATAAAAACGCCTTCAAAACGCACTAAAAAGTAAAAAATAACTACGTCATTTACTTACTTTAATTTACTTAACCACATCTATGAAGTCGGTGCCATCCAAGTTTAGGTAAAGACTTTAAAGTAGAAAGCTCGGACTTCATAGACGTGATTAAGAAATTAAAGTAAGTAAATGACGTAGTTATTTTTTACTTTTTAGTGCGTTTTGAAGTTTTTATTTTTTGAAAATTTTTTTCTTTGCATACTTTAGTCATCAACAACGAACATTAAGTACCAATATTCACTACACTTGATAATGACGCTCAAAAGTGAATATAAAGTTTAAAGGGTTTAGTTTTGGATCATGCTGTAAACATTAAACTAACTGGAAACTATAACCTTTCAAACTTCGCATTGAGAATAAATCAATCACCCAAACACAAGGTAGCTACTGTAAACCGTAAAGACTCCCTCAGCTGTTCTTCATCGCCAGACCCTTAATGACAGTCACAGCCATCTAAATAAAAAGAATGACACAATTAATCGACCCCAAACACAAGGTAGCTACTGTAATAAGGCTACATATTTGCTATATGTTGACTTATATACTATATAATAATTTTTTGTGTTCTTATTCTTATATTTTCTCTTGATATTATACAAATTTATAGAAATGTTATACATAAAAATTAAACTACATACTTGAAATCTACTATTGAGTGGTTTCAAAAGTTGGGAAAATGTATGTTTTACTGTTAGAGTACATCAGGTACAAACAATAAAATGAATTTTCATTGGTTGTTACATAGACTCGTAGCTTGAATGAAATTAAACATTACAAGTAGCTAGGATATATTCTGTCTTAAAGCAAATTAATTCAATACTGTTTTAGAAATGTACCGCTTAGACATGAAATCGCGTAACTTGTAGAACAAATTTCTTTCCCACAAGAGTAAAAAGGTAATTTATACAAAAACAAATTCAGCACCTTTTCCGCGGCGGCTTTTTCAAGTAAACTGGAAATACCTCCTGTATATACAAAAAGAATCGCTACTAAATTTGAATAATTCAACACTTACTTAATTTGTGTTTCATTTTGCTTTTTTGGTTGTGGTCTGTTTACTATTTCATTTTGTACATTGAAGCGCCGTCGTCGCGTCGGCATTTTACAGAGAATTTTAGATTTTTATAAATTTTTATAAAATAATATAAGCGCCAATATGATGTTTACATTTTTATTTACAAAATGTCATGTATCTATGACAACAAAGTGATGATTTTTTACGAAATTATTTTGAAATAAAAAAGGTTTTAATCGTTACTAAAATTGTAAAGGCAAAAGTTTGTATGTATAGATGGATATTTGTTACTCAAAAACTACCGAATGGATCAAATTTCACAAAAATATAGCTTTCATATAAGACTAACACAAATGCCACATTTTATTCACGGGAGTGAGAACAACGTGGGTGAAACCGCGGGCGTTCTCTAAGAGAGAGAGAAGAAAGCTTTTAAAGAAGAAGAAGAAGAAATTTTAAGAAAAGTTTATTTAACGAACTAGCACTATCACTAACACTTTGTGAGTTTTTAGTAACGTTTTTAAAGTAGAAGGCTTGGGAGCATCGTCTTCACATTTATGATTAAGTAAATTAAATTAACTAAATCTCAATTATTTTAAAGCCTCAATATTTTTTTAGTTTGGTTTTATTTGTTAATTAATTTTTTTTCATGCTTTTTATGATTTATCGTAAGTAAATTATAAGAGTACAATTAATCGGCACTTTTTCTCTAACTACATTTTTTAGGTTGGCATCAACCCTTTGATATTTTACTATAGGTACTTTCCGTTCAGAAAAATGTTCGTTTTAAATTTTCGTTAAAATAGAGAACTCGATAAAGGTAGGGTAGAGATTTTAGACTATAATTACAGTACCTTAGTAATAACATAGATGAGGGTTTTATACGGCATATCATTTTGTCGTTTTATAATATTAAAAGGGTGCGTTACCTCAGAGTCTATGAATAGCTTACGTTTCGGTTTTGCGGCCAACTAGGCTAGTCCTTCTAACATAGTCACGCTTTAAAATTTTGTTCTCAAAATACGTTAATTTCAAAGTAACTTGGTAACTTGACCAATATGTTTGATCCTATTTATAGATAGGTCTACAGATTTGAGGTATTACGAAGTTGGTTTAGGGGCTTATCATAGTAACCCTCTCGTTCCTACTTAACTATAAATTGTTAAGTACAAGAGGGTTACTTTACCAATACAATTATTGACTTAACGGTATTGGCATTCGGGCTGTCTTCGGTCTAGTGGACAATCTGTTAACGATTATTTTATATTATTTAATGGTTTTTAGAGCTTCAAAATTTATATTTATTTTTAAGTTTCATCATCATTATCATCATTACCAGCTGTAGACGTCCACTGTTGGACATAGGCCTTTTTTAGGGTCTTCCAAACACAACGATCCCGAGCCGCCTGTTGCCAACGGCTCCCTGCGACACGTTTGATGTCGTCAGTCCACATGGTTGGGGGTCGACTAACGCTGCGCTTTTCGGTGCGGGGTCGCCAATCTACCACCTTGGGCCCCCAACGTCCATCAGCTGTTCGAACTACGTGCCCCGCCCATTGCCACTTCAGTTCTGCAACTCGCTGAGCTATGTCGGTTACTTTGGTTCTTCTGCGGATCTCCTCATTTCTGATTCGATCACGCAGAGATACTCCGAGCATTGCTCTTTCAATCACCCGCTGAGTGACTCTGAGCCTTCTTATGAAGCCCGCAGTCAGCGACCAAGATTCGGAACCGTAAGTCATCACTGGCAACACGCACTGTTCGAAGACTCTTGTCTTCAGGCACTGAGGAATTTTGGACAAAAAGATGTCACGGAGTTTCCCGAACGCTGCCCAGCCGAGTTGGATTCGGCGGTTCACCTCTTTCTCGAAATTGGACCTACCTAATTGGACCATATGCCCTAGGTACATATACTCGTCTACAATTTCGAGTGCAGAATTTTCAACAATTACTGGGTGGAACGAAACTTGAGCATTACACATGATCTTTGTTTTGCTCAAGTTCATTTTAAGGCCCACCTGTTGAGGTGGCAGGTGGGCCTTTTAAGTTTGCTTAGCTGCAAATTATGAATCCGAAGTTTGAATTATGAAATTATTTTTTTATAATAATTTTATAGTACCAGTTTGGATTTTGGAAAATGATAGATTTTCACTTCCCCGGAGATTGCATCGTATCAGAGTCGAATATTTTTACCTTCAGCTAAAGTGTCGCCAGGCATCAATAGAATTATCGTAAATATTGGACGGATATGTGAAAGCGGACGTGCATTATTATTTAGCCAAAAATTTTGTCAGTTTTTAAAGAATGATTTATTTGTTTTCTTTCGTTTCGATGGTTCAACTATAGTTGATATTTATTAGGGTAAAGTAGTGGGTCAAAGCTCAGACTTTTCTTTTTCTAAGAAGAGGAAGAGACTTTAGTCCTGAAGTATGCTATTAAAACAAGGCTATTGATTATTTATGACGATGTCGCTAACCCTTGTCCACACGGACTCATAAAATAGAACTCTAGTAAGGTTTACAAGTGTGTATTGTATAAATGTAACATTGTGGTAATAAAATTGTAATCGGAGACCTAGAACCTTTGGTTTTTATTGGATATTAGTTTATAATATCGTCAAAATTATAATATAATCACTTTTTCTTAGATTTCATCAATGTGGTCGCTCACGGAAATAGATAATTTAAAAAACAAACATGGTTTAAGTGCTTTTTAACCGACGAAAAAAAACGGAGAAGGTTCTCAATTCGACACATATATATTTTTTTATGTATGACCACGCATAACTTTTTACAGAGTTGTCCGATTTTGATTATTCTTTTTTTATTAGAAATGGCTCACTTCCAAGGTGGTCTCATTGTCATCATGTCCCATGAGGATATCCTGGGATAATTGAAGGAACTCTTCAAATAGTATAGGCACACTTGCAGCGATTTCGGTTTTTGTGTAAGTATCGGTAGCTTTTTGGCTACAACTGTCGTATGATAATACTATGACAGTATAGTACAAGTTTGTTAAGTGGCGATAAATCACTAAAAAGCAAGAAATAAAAATTTTTAACAAAAAATAGAACCGACTCAACACGCACTAAACAGTAAAAAATAATTGTCTCATTTAGTTGCTTTAATTTACTTAAGCATATCTAGGAGTCGGTGCAAGCCAAGGTTTCTACTTTAAAGACATTACCTAGAACCCACAAACTGCTTTACTACGTTAAATAAAATGTTCCTTAAACTTGCTGACACCGACTTCGTAGATACACAGTTATTTTTTACTTTTTAGTGCGTTTTGAGTCGGTTCTATTTTTTGTTAAAATTTTTTTATTAACCCAACTTAGGAATGACGCGATACTTTAATTATTTAACCCAATTATTTACGCAGGCATTATAACACGTATACAAAATCATAAATTATAACGTTCCCGAAAAGTCCCCAAATTAATTCGATTACACCCTGGCGTGTCGTTTTCAGTCATTCCGTCGTTCGCTTCTAGCTTCTACCGGCAGTTCATGTGATAAGCTCGGCGAAGTCGGTCCTTCGTACAGGCTTTCTCAAAGTTTGGTGCGCGAACTTGTGTGGACCAAATACATTTAAATCGAAAAGTTTAAAAATCATGATTGTGTGTTTGTTAGTGATGTTTGTAAAGTTTTAAGGAGAGTCTAATATTTGTTACGTGAGTTGATAACATTGATCTATTTTAATTATTATCAAAAATTTTCATTTATTACTAGCTGTGTTCCACGTTTAGATGCCGTTTTTTATCAGAATAAAAAGTTATTAATGTGCTGTTAAAAACCGCAATCAACTTTCGAGCTAATCTTTTTAAGGGTTAACCTGACCGGTCTTCATTTAATATTTCAAAATTATTTTTAAAAATAACACGCAACAACAAACAGCACAAGACACTCAAAAAGTTAATAGTTTTAAAATTTAAATATTTTGTCATTGAAACGATCGAGCATAATTTTGAATTCCTAAAATTAGGGAAGAGCTTTCTTGATTTGCCTTTCAAGTACGCATTTGGCATTAAAATTAAACTTATTAGGAAAGTTTAAAGACTACTATCATTGAAGAATACCCTTGTATAAAGGCAACCATCACAATAGCATTTAATTATTTAGTCTTTTCATTGTTTTGTACACCATAACTGAAGAAGCGATGTACTTACCGTACAAAATTTTAAATTTCTGAGTTTAAAGAAAAGCTTTGCAATTGAACATCGTACAGTCAAGATATCCCGAGAATGCTACGGTTTCGTAGTCGAACGTACGTTGAGGATTTTTTTAAGGAACTGGTTGACTTTATCGCTTGGGTTTCTTGGTTTTCGCGGAAATATAACAAAATAATTAATTTATGAACTAGGTTCCAAAGCTTTCAAAATTTGAGACATACACATACGAGTACATTTACTTGATAGAGCAAGTTGAATAAATCTAATAATTGTCAATAAAACGATATTTATGTTAATTTTTAACTATTGGAATGAACTTTTTTTTATTTAAGGACAAAACAAACAATCTGTGTATAATGCAAATATTTAAGTAATTTATAACGATTTATAAACTATAATAATATTATTCAGAAACACTCATATTTTCCATTGTTAGGGACAATAATTATAAGTTACCGCTGTTGAAATTCAATCGTTATTCATTAAATATAAATTGATAGTTTGTACAAAATTGAGCTTAAGTTTTGTCTAGCTGCACCTGAATATTTTAACTACTTTAGTAGTATTATTTCGTCAACAGTAGGGACTACTGACTAAAAAATAAAGGTTTATTCGAGCGATTTGATGGTACAAAGCCTTAGTGGAAGAAAAAAGGTCCAAAGATCTTCAATTCGATGGACACAGCTAGTGAAGACTGAGATAACCATAGCTCAAAGTTAACGCAACGCAACTAACTGACTAAAGTGGAGAAAATCGTAGTAACAACGACCACTCTACCTACCAATTTCATTCTAATTATCATTGTTCTTTAACGGGCCGCTACAGAGCCAATATCTCCTATAGGGGATTTTTAGCTTAGCTTAGACACGTTCGAAAATGGGTTAGGGGCCTAAGGTTTGTTTTATTCTGTACCGATCACTATCAAATATTAATAGTAATAAGTGAAATCTACGACTTAACGTAATGTTCGATGCACGAGGGAGTAACATCACCAACTACCTAACTTCAAATTTTTATTATGATTTTTAGGTAGCTCGACGACAGAATCGTAACGGATCCTCTTGATTCGAAGTTGCACCAGTTGCACCAGTATTTTTTGACGTGACAACGTCTTATAATTCGATAGAGCCGGCTGCACGCACGAAAAAACATGACTCATGCGGCGTTACCTCGCTTTGAGGCGTTCCATGTTTTTGAAGTGCAAGCGAAAGCGCGGAATGAGCGACAAAGAAGCACAATCGGCCTTTGCGTTCGGCAGTGTTCGACATCCGTCTATTAAATATAATTATTAAATTTAATTTTAAATTAAAAATTAATGTATTGATAAATTAATATATTTATTATAAATTTAAAATATAAATTTATAAAATCAAAATCAATTATTTTATTAATTTAAATTAATATTTATAAGAATATACTTAAATTAAAAATTTTAATAACCAATTAAATGCTACCATTCCATCAGTTCTTAAGACGCTGTCACGTTCAACTATCGTCAGTAAACCGACTTTACAGACAACCAATTTTTTTGTTCTACTTCGTTATATAACATTGCTTATTAGCGATAAGGCCGCCTATTATATCTGCATATTTAAACTCTTGTAGCTATTTTTGTATATTTCTTCAGCTTTATCAGATAACCTACAATTATCATTAATAAAACATAGGGTGTTATATACCAAACAAATATAAACTGATAGTGAATGCATTGAAAGTGCTGATATACCTATACGCCTTGGATTACGAAATACCTACTTGGATAACTCATAAGTCACAACAAATTCAATTTAAAAATAAAAAAGTAAGGTGGCACTGACCAGAAATGTATACTGATATTATAAAGAGCTAAAGTTTGTAAGTTTGTAAATGGGGCATCTGTTGAGGCTAATCTTCGGAACTACTGATCCGATTAAAAAAAATCTTTCACCAGTAGAATGCTACACTATCGGGGAGAGTCATAGACTATATTTTATATTTGTATTATATATATTAGTCGAGTTATCACAGTTTTTGTCGCGCAAGTCAGACCGTGAAATTTATTAAATCGGCTTTATGCGCGTGCGCTGTTTAGCTATTGGATATAATTGAAAACATTGTATGAAAACTTTATGTATCTTTAAAAGTTCTACAAAAAAGTCCGCAATAGCATATATCTATCTTTTATATTTAGGCAGATATAGAACTTTTGTGTTTTAAAATATCATTTGATTCATAATATTATGCTTACGTTTACGTCATTATTTATACAATTAACTTAGATCCTAATCAAAATAAATTATTTAATAATCACAAGAATATTACATAGATAAGATTTGCCTTTTACCCTATGTTAATTAGTTATATAGTTTCGGAGAATTTACAAATGAACTTACCTAAAGATAAATAAGCAAGGTGCCATGTCTATGTTATATAGTAGGTATTCACATGCCTTTGACATTTGTTTATCACTATGGGCCTGTTTTTAATGTTTCAAGGGATTTAGAGGGTTGGAGCTTAGCCCATCGGACTTTGTAGATAATGATGATGGCCGGGATCAAAGGCTTGGCGTGCTCTCCGATTTCCGAAATCCTGACTGATAATAAGATTTTTATAGCCTGACCTAGCCTGAGATACACACGGAATAGATTATGTCGTATAGAGAACGAGAAACTTCATCCAATAGCGCGCAATTAAAATATCGCTCTCTCTTTCGTTTCTTTAAGGGGCGAAAGAGAGATATTTGTTGTTTTCTCTTCACGATACAAGTATATCTTAAGTTTCCGGATTCAAAACTGAAATCATTATGTTCCGAAAAGGTTTATCACTGGACCAATAAAAAAAATCGTTTAATTCAAACGTGTAATGCAATGCGTGTTTATAGTATCTGATGATGATGTCTCGACTACTTGGTCTTGACAAAGCATTCAAACACAACTGAGTTATGTCTAGCAAAACCTTGAAAAAGGTAGGGGTTCTGCATTGTAAATGTTGGAGTACAGAGTTGATTTTTAGCAAGTACAAAGCAGTTTTTTACAAAAAACATGCACATAAGACATTTATATCTATTTTTTCCAATGAATATACTATTATTTTGTTATTAAGATTTATAAGTAGGGTAAAAATTCCTTGGGCATGATAAACACTGACTCGGGGTAAAGGGTATTGCCTGCTAAGCTTAAAAGTTTTAAGTTACAGTGTTGTTATTTAAATTTGAGTATTATTAATGGCGCTTCCGTGTAGGGTATTCATTAATTGAGCTCTACCCAAATTTGTCTAGAATCTTAACATACCTAATTAGTACAAAATAAAGTCTATTTACGCAACCTGTACACTTAGATCTTTAAAATTGTGTATAGGCTTTTAATGCAGGAAATAAATAAAAATTCACATTAATTATATAGAATGATCGAGTAAAAGCGTAGGGCATAAAAAACATTTTTTTCTATAACCTTTAATATATTTGTTTTTAAAGTTAGTTTTTACCATTTAACTACTTACTATTTTCATATAAATTTTGTGAAACACTGTAAATTTGCAATTATAAATTATACTCAAAAAAAATATTATGTTAGTTGACTTTTTGTGAACAAAATAATCCAATCACGGTATAGGGTCCCAATTTACGAGGCAATAGTAAAGCATACCGTGGTTAAGGGCTAGTATTTTATATCGGTCCAATGAACATAAACCAATTACCTGTTATGACAAAGATAATATTTCATAAGTTCTATCTCATTTCGGTGAAATAATACTCAACCACGAATCAAGTTAATTCTTGTTGTTTTAATGTTGTTTGAGTTTTAGATTGTTTTACTTTTATTTTTCGTTTTGCAGGTAATTTTATTTCATACCTGTAATAAAATATTATATCTGTATAAAATTCTAAATACTTTATGGTGCTGCAAACTACGTTTGTTCCCGCCTGCAGCACCATAAAGTATTCAGAATTTTATACAGATATAGTGATCCTTGTTTTTCTCTTTTCAGTTCATAACAAAAAACCCGACTGCTTAGTCGGGTTTTTTGTTTTTATAATAATAATTTTATTTGAGACTTTTTAGTTTTAGTTTATGGTATAGAAATGAGACGGTACACTTAGTACACTTTTTGCCATTTTTTGTTAAAAAAGTAATATGAACATGATATGATATTTATATTTTTGAAATGGTCTTTTTACGACCTTTCAATTGGTACCCATATTGCTAAGATAAGAGAAAAAATACACACATCCCCCCTTTTTTCCCCATTTACAGCCACCATTTTGAAAATTTATATAGCCTATGTCACTACCACAATTTTGAAAAATTCAACGACACCACACATGTCAAAATCCGTTCAGCCGTTTAGGCTGTAGCGCGTGAAGAAGAAATGGACATACATACATACATACAAAGATACATACATACATACATATATATGCTCGAAAAACATAACCCTCCTTCTGACGCAGTCGGGTAAAAATAAAACTCCCAGTTTTATTACTGTGGTCGAAAGAGAGCTATATTTCTGATTTCGCCACTATTGGGCGGCGATTTGGCGTTTTCTCTACACAAAACAAAATTGTCTCCGTGTGTATCTTAGAACTCAAAAAAACGCACTATAGGGAACTATTTCATAAAACCTATTTCCGACCCACGAGGCTTAGCGCTATTCAACGTGCCTGTTCGATGCTGCGGCACGTTCGGTAAAAAGTAATTTCAAATTCCGATGGAGGAAGGAGCTTTATGCTACATACTCGTGACAAATATTTCCCGCGGAATGTTACTAAAATAGAATACAGTTTGATAGAAATCTGTAATAATTTTCATGTTACCTGAACTGCTACACGCACTCTTCGAACAGTAAGTACGTGTTGCCAGTGATGACCTACGGATCCGAGTCTTGGTCGCTGACAGCGGGCTTCATAAGAAGGTCAGAGTCACTCAGCGGGCGATGGAAAGAGCAATGCTCTGAGTATCTTTGCGTGATCGAATCAGAAATGAGGAGATCCGCAGAAGAACCAAAGTAATCGACATAGTTTAGCGAGTCGCAGAATTGAAGTGGCAATTGGCGGGGCACGTGGTTCGAACAGCTGATGGACGTTGGGGGACCAAGGTGGTAGATTGGCGTCCCCGATGACATCAAACGTGTCGCATGGAGCCGCTGGCAACAGGCTGCTCGGGATGTCCAACAGTGGACGTCTACAGGCTGGTAGTGATGATGATATGATGATGATAATGAACAGCTAACTGTCAACGTTGATGGAATTTAAATTACCTGCAGCTAGGGTTGCCAAAATTTGTTCTAACGCTAAATTTAATAAGCTCTAATTAGCAAGGAAAGACAAACAGTCGAATTCAACTTGTTCGATAAACTGGGTAAGACATTACAGTACCTTTGAGATCATAGAGAGCGATTAATCCCTTTGTTAGAAACGTATAAACAAAGCTTTCTGATACAAAGACCATTGATTCATACTAAATATATATTTTTCAAAGTTCACATCTCATTACAACAATATTATTTTTAATAATTGTTTTTGAATATCGTTATAACTGTGCTAAAACTAGGATGCGTTGCATATGATATTAAATGATTACCGTCATATAGCTATTAATAACGACAATCAAGAGGCACTGGTTACGCATTGCCGATATGATGAAGTTTAATATTAATGGTAATAAATAACATTAGCCTAATACTAAAGATTGCAATCGCGATAAATTTAAGATAAAATTTTTTAACAAAAAATAGAACCGACTCAAAATGCACTAAAAAGTAAAAAATAACTGTGTCATTTGTTTGCTTTAATTTACTTAAGCATATCTATGAAGTCGGTGGCAGCCAAGTTTAAGGAACATTAATTTTACGTAGTAAACTAATGTTCCTAAAGTAGAAACCTTGGCTGACACCGACTTCATAGATATGCTTAAGTAAATTAAAGCAACTAAATGACACAGTTATTTTTTTACTTTTTAGTGTGTCTTGAGTCGGTTCTATTTTTTGTTAAAAATTTTTATTTTCTTACTTTGTACTATATTGTCATAGTATATTATACGGCACAAGTAGCAAAACGGTACGAGTAGCCAAAAAGCTACAAGCAAATATCGCTGTAAGCGTGCCTCCAAAATTTGAAGAGTTCCTTCAATTTCCCTAAGATATCATCATCCGATCCTAACATGATGACAATGAGACCACCTTGAAAGTATGCACTTTCTAATAAAAAAAGAATTATCAAAATCGGACAACTCTTTAAAAAGTTATGCGTGGTCATACATAAAAAAAAAAAGAAATATACGTGTCGAATTGAGAACCTCCTCCGTTTTTTTTCGTCGGTTAAAAAATATTAGCTGGTTGTAAGAAGAAGTATTAGTAGTTCACCTACTTTACGAATTTGTTGATGTTAACGTGATTAATTTTAAAATTACCCTTTTTTATTAATTTTAAAAGTTACCTTTAGCAAAATGCTTAGAAACACTCCTTTCAAATAAAACTCAATTATGACAACTTTACAGGTCTTTAAACTAAAGTATGCTTATCTAAGAAACATTATTTAACCCAAACTTTAAAAGTAAATTATGTTAAAACCAGAAAACTTAGCTCTATTACGTTTAAAAACTTTTACATACCTCCAAAATATAAGTTCATTTAATTTATTTGAACGATCTCGAGCTTAACTAAACTAATTCCAACATGCTGAATCTGTTTGCAAAGCAAAATGGCACCTCCAACGGAGTTAAAAGTTATTATTAACGAGCGCGAGGTAATTCCGACTGTATTTCGACGAGACGATGTTTAATTTGTGCACAAAATTACAAGGCTAAAGTTGCACTTTGACATGGTCGCGTTGGTCGAGCTTAATGTTGGTTTACGTAAGTCGGTCCTCTAGGATTACTCGTAGAACAGAAAATAAATACAACTTACTGTATTTATTTTGTGAGATTATAATTTGTGTGATTATAATTATACAGGTAGAACTTACTCGTATGGATTGTATGTCTGCGTATCTATTAATATTATAATATTAGCGGATGAGTTTGTTTGTTTGTTTCGACTCGGTACAAGGACTAATGAAATTGTTTTGTGAAAACTTTTTATTATCATCATCATCATCATCATTACCAGCCTGTAGACGTCCACTGTTGGACATAGGCCTTTTTTAGGGACTTCCAAACACAACGATCCCGAGCCGCCTGTTGCCAGCGGCTCCCTGCGACACGTTTAATGTCATCAGTCCACCTGGTTGGGGGTCGACCAACACTGCGCTTTCCGGTGCGGGGTCGCCAATCTTCTTTTAATCTTTTTATTATATTCTAGGTATATTAATGAAAGATTGTGTAAAGAGATGTCTACTCCACTTGTTAAATCATATACACTATATATCTATTAATTAATTGATTTGTTGGTCCAGTTTCCCTATGTCGCATAGGATCGCAAAGTATCTGGTCGAGTCTTAGATTAGGCTAGGGAAATTGAGTTTTATAAGAAGTTCTCATTAAAAAATCGTAGCACGGAATTTAGCAGTTGTTACACTTCCATATCTCGAACAGCACAACAAGTCGGAGCGGTCCACCAGGATCCCCTAAATGGGGAGCCTCGTTCATCGATCCTCGAGGAATCCGTTTGGGGGATCCTGGTGGACCGCTCCATCAAGTCAACGGTCCAGATCTTAACTATATCTGACAGTGATCGTTACAAAATCAAACATTTTTTTTTGTAAAAATGTTGAGCAATCGAGCAAGCGGATCACCTGATGTTAAGTGATTGCCACCGCCCATGAACAACTGCGACACCAGAGGCGCCACTGATGCGTTGCCGGCCTTTGAGGTGTTTATTTACTCTCCCCCTACATTATCACCCTAAATCCACAAACTCGTGCTCAGCGTGGTGGGTATATGCCTCGTGTCCTCTCCTATAAGAAGGAAGACTGACATAAGATTGACATTTTTGACAGTTCAGATTATTTTAGGACAGTGTCTAAATCAGAGTAGCGTCAAGTCAATTTCAGTACTCTCCGACAATATTTAATAGGTTTAAGCTTTCATTCCGAACCCAATTAGCAAGTCCTGGCGAACGTAGCGTTGCAAAAAGGCGGCGGGAGTAAAAAATATATCAAGTTCAATATAATATTACACTATTTTGAGAGGTTTTTTAGAACAGTATTACCCATAAGTAGCTCAGTAACAGGACCCTGAAATATGATGACTAGCAAAATGCCACATAAAAAAGGTCTTTTAAGACCTTTTCTCCTTTGATTGGTTTCCGGATACAACTGCCTGAAAGCCTTTTTCGATATTCGCTTTTTGTGATCTTTGGACAAAAATTATATTGCGTTCATAGTAGATAGGTACCTATTACCAACATTCATATGCCTTGGTGGTTTAGTAGATAGCTTCATTGACGTCAGATCAAGAAGGCCAACGTTTAACATCGACAAGTTAAATCATGACTGCGATATCAGCTAATTTTAAGTGACAATATAATCTAAAATGGTATCGAATCTGGTTGTTATATGGATCATACTAGTACGCTCAAAACTTGTTAAAATTTAAAGCTAGGTATTTGCTCACTTAGTTTTAACGAGTCATAGCCGAATTATCCGTTCAAATTAGACTTGGAGCCTATTTAGAAAATTTATAATAAATTGACTCGAACTGTACATAACATTCAGAACCTCTCTACTGTAAATCCAAATTCCAATTGAGTTAGTCAAAATAGATCCAAAGTTTAAACTAAATTTTAAATTTTATTATTTCAGGTACATACTGCTGAACTTAAGAATATATCACCATTTCTAACGAGACAACGGACAAAGAACTTAAAGCTAACTAATAGTCTTTGTGTTCATTCTCATTCTCATTTAACTGTCGTTAAAAATAAGAACGGTTTCAATTTTCCAATATCTTTTTCGAGTGTCGATTTAATAAAATGTTAGGATATTTTCTTAAACTGTAGTGAACTTGTGGGAGTGTTATAAAGTTTTAATAATAATGGAGAATGTAAGGACACAATGGATTCGATGTCCAATATAACTTTGCTACGGAAAAAGTTTTACGCCTCCAACGGTTTCAAGAACATGTCTAACATGAGCGCTGTTGAGGTGAGTAAGCTCATTATTTTCCTGGTTTTCTTTCTTTTTCTATTTATTAGAGTTCCGTAGGTTTAAATAAAAAAAGAAACCCTCATAAGATCACTTTTTGCGAATCTAGTTTAAATTCAAAGGACATTGCCAAAAATTGTATGGTAGTGTATCCCAGACTGCCCAGTAATGATATAATTATTTATGTCATTAAATAGTGCAGATTTTCTATTTACAGAAAAACAAAGTTGTATGTAGCTATGCAGTCGCAGGAAAAAGTTATGAAGGTTGAAAAAGCTGACTTTTCATACTACGACGACGGTCACGTGATCGATTGAAATTTTTATTTTTTTGATATATTTTCAAGTGATTGCTACGAAACATGTGTAGTTGTTTAAAATTCATTGTGTATTTTAATAAAACAGTTAAATATGAGGATACGTTTGGACAGCCTGGGGCAAATTTTGGCAATGTCCTTTAATATTATAGATTCCGCTAATTTAAAATAGTAGTAGTATCATAATCACCATTATCAGCCTACAAAAGGTTTACTACAGGGTCAGGTCAGGCCTTCTTTTTGGAGAAGACATGATATGGAACTTAGACCCACCACGCTGCTCCAGTGCGGGTTGGCTTAGGATAATGATGTTTAATTGATTAACGATTAACGAGGAAGTTAATAATCGTTTCCAGTCCGTGGCACGGCGGATTTACCCAAATTTCAAAAATAGGACCACGTGATCGAAGTACATAAGTTAATCACTAGACCCACAATGCTGTCGTATTCCTCTCAATCTAATATATACCTCATTTTGGAGGACCCTTCCTTGATCAAATAAAGATCTACTTTAATATTTTGCTTTCCGAGAAAAAGAATTTAATTCAGGTATCATTTTGTGCGGTATTTAATTTACGAATTACTAAGGGACGCCGGCGTCTTCGTCTGCGTGCTTCGGTTTTTTCAAAATCTAAAAATAACGAAGTCTATAATGTTTTATTGTAATGTTTACTTAATTAATTAATCAAATTAGATGAAAAAGGCTTCAGTATATTATTTTTTTACCCACTACAAGTTGGCCCTTGACTGCTATCACACCTGATGTTAAGTGATGATGCAATCTAAGATGGATTATTATTAATCTAATATTATTCAGTTAGTTTAAAAATTTTTTGTGCGCCATTATAAAGCGAGACTGTCATGGACATTATTTTCCTGTATTAGTTAATCTGGTGTTTTCAAAGTTCTTAATTTTTATTATTATTCAATGTACAAATACCTTGGTTTCAACTCTTCTATAGTACAGATTCTTTCAGCATATCTTTAACCTTTTGCTTACCTTTAACCAAACGAACATCTGATGGTTTTTCTCCTTTGCGACTGCTATATTAAGTGGGGATTTGTAAATGGTAATTTCAGTGCTTAAGTAAATAAATAAACTCCGTGGAGCTATAAGGGTTTTGAAGTACGTATTAAGTATATTACATATTGCCATTCATGTACTGCCTACTATGAGGTTTATATTAATTAAAATTTAAAAGATTGGACTAACTTACCTAGTGACGTCCAATCCCCAATTGTGTGAAGTGATCTCGTCCTCACTTTTGTATACTAAGTAGTTTGTACTCTTGTACTACTGCGCTGTCACAATATTCAAATATTAGAAAAATAAATTTTACTTTTACTCTATGACAACAAACCTATTCTGTGGTTTGTCGATCCGCCATCTTTGCTTGTCACCTGCTAATGTCATTGTTCTTTTTTGTGCGATTGCGTTGTCACTGAATATTTTTTAATTTTCTATTTTTCATGTTATTTTCAAGTTTATAATTAAAAATACATATTTTTTGCTGATTCTTGCCGCTTCACGGAATAGCTGGGGATTAGCTTGTAATGATATTAAAAATCATGGACATTAATCTACGGATGAGAAACTTTTTCATAAAAATTACTGTAAACTGTTAACAACATTTTTAAGTTTTAAAAATATCGCATCATTCTAGAAACACAATGAAGTTTTGGTAAAAATCAACAATATAACCAGCATACCACATAACCTTTGCGACTGCTATATTAAGTGGAAATTTGTAAATAGTAATTGCAGTGCTTAAGTAAATAAATAAACTCCGTGGAGCTAGGGTTTTGAAGTACGTATTTAGTATATTACATATTGGCATTCATGTACTGCCTACTATGAGGTTTAAATTAATTAAAATCATTATTATTTGGCCCGCCATCCATGAAAAAAATCAAACAAGTAACCTCTTAAAACTAAGAAAATGTATGTGTATAAATATTCACTAAATAGAGAAAATTTTTAGTCTTATAAAAGGAGAAAACAGTTGGAATATCCAATTCAAATTATTCCGAGTTCGTTAAAAAATGTACGCTTCCTGCTCCACAACGTTAACATTAACACTAGAAGTGCCGAAACTCATGACCCCCTGGAACCTCCGCTGTTACAATTTTGTCCCTTATATTTTTTACAACTGTCATTAGCTTAAAAGTATGAAATTATAATTAAAATAATGTATAAGTTATTTATTTATTTTTTAAACACGTTAACCGTGTGTTATAAACGTACCGTGTATTTCAAAGACAGAAAATGTCTCGCTTTGTTTGAAGCTTTATTGATTCGAAGTTACAATTTATGTTTTTCACTTTTTTTACGCATTTTGTCCGTTACTAACTTCGTTAAAGCAGGCTTAAGTACAAATTCCACCAGCAAGCCTTATTCAATTCTGGGCTCTGCTCCTGATTGGACTATATTACTGGACACGTATGAAAAACATTATAAAATTCCTGAAGACTTAGCTATTTCGATATCTAGACCGGACATATTTCTTTTTTCCAAACAAATCAAACGTATAGTACTTGTTGAGCTTACAGTACCGTGGGAAACAAACATCTCTAAAGACCATGTATTCAAAATGAATAAATATTATGACCTTACTAATGAACTAACCAAAAATGGCTATGTGGTTAGTTTATACGCGGTAGAAGTGGGTGCGAGGGGCATACCAGCTAAGTTTCTCTATAACCTGCTAAAAGACCTTGGCCTTACTAGAAGTGCAGTAAGCTCCATATTGGAACGAGTGTCCAAAGCTGCTCTATTAGGGTCTTTCCGAATTTGGTTGGGCAGGGAGAATAACTTGAACAGAGGAGGTGAGTGTTGACGCGCGTCACTAAGGGTACCCTTAAACCTATACCCGTGTCACAAGTCTCGGGCTCTGTTCGGAGTTTTTCTCTCAGCCACGCGATGGACCCGGCACCCGCACGGTGAATCCAAGGAATGCTAAGATATTCGTCTCTCTCTAGTCTAGGAACCGAAGAACAATTTTACACTGTTCTTATTAAAATGCTTATTTTGCGTAAGACTGCTACTTCTTGGTGAGCTTTTTGTTTGATTGCTCAATTAATGAATAAATTGTGGTAGCTAATGGAAATATTTCAGCGCATAACCATTAACATTAACCAAAGAATTTCAATGACAATGTGGCTGTTAAATTATCATCATGATTATCAGCCTACTAACGGCCTGCTACAGAACCAGGCCTCCGTCCTTTTAGGTGAGGGGATAAACTGTTAAGTTATATAAGTATCAGAGGGGCAAGTGTGAGTTTTTCACCGAGCGACTGCGTAAAAACGTAGTCACTAATAATGTCAAATTATATACTTAGCAAAAAAAGCATTCTGACACTCGCCCATTTGAGGTTTTTCAGTTCCATATAAAATTTGCCCTTAACGCGAATGTGAAGTTTTGGATTTGTTTTGGTGAAGGCTCACACTAGGCACACAGTTGTGCAAAAGTAAAATAACAGCCAGTTAATAACAAATTTTAATAAAATAAAATAATTCACCATTGCTTATCTGCTATGCTGATTTTCCTTTAGTTTACACACGTTTGTGCTGTCAAAATATTACTACGACTAACGCCTATGTATTCAACAGTCAAACAGCTGTCTCCCTAAGGAAGTTCTTTTTTAATTTCGGAAGAAGGTTATATATTAATTTTGTTTATTATAATCATAGCCTAATCTATTAGCAGCGGGACATAAATTATTCTTAGATTTTGATACAATTATTTATCAAAATTATTGTATGACTAGCTTTTGCCCGCGACTTCGTCTGCGTGGAATTAGTTATTACGGCAGCCTAATTTTTCTAAGCTTTGAATGTCATATTTATTAATATCTAATCAACTGCCTAAGAAATAGGTCTTAAGCTTTCAAAATGACGATACTTTCATACAACATTTCATCCCCCCTTTAACCCTTTACAACCCTTTTTTCGCAATGAAAAGTAATCTATGTCCTTTTTGAGGCTCTAGCTTACTGTGTACTAAATTTCATTTAAATCGGTTCAGTAGTTGTAGAGTGAAAGCAAGACAGACAGACAGGCAGACAGAGTTACTTTCGCATTTATAATATTAGTTAGGATCATGAGAAGTTATATACCTCGTCTAGCGTAGACACGCCTTAAGAAAGCAATTTATTACTTCACTTCTTGTTAAACTAAAGAAAGTTAGCGGTTTTCTCTTGTTGCAGTTTGTATTAGTTTAAAAACATCATTTTACAAAGCACGTACTGTACGCGAGCAAATAATATTTATTTTATTACTTTCTGAGCGGTTTTAAAGAACTTTACAATACTGAAATTAAATTATTGCGTGGCCTTCTTGCAGCTTTGCGGCTTTCAATTTTTTTTACTTACTAGTTGACAACATATTAATGGCCCGAGAATGGATTATTTGGTTTTCTACTTGATTATTTTTAGCCTTTTTAACGGGCCACTACATAATACTCATCCGGAACTCTTTCCGTATATGGTGGGCTAGAGATGATTTTGTTGACTGTATTCTCAAAGTATAAGTCAAAGTTTTTCCTTCTCGACAACCCGCATTGAAGCTGCGTGGTGGGATAACGTTCCTGGCCCTGGCCAGGCCACCCTCAGGAATATGTTACTAATGATGTCCCTTTATGCGCGTTTGCGCTGGATACTTACCACTTAATATATGCAGATATGGGGATCGATATATTTACCAAACAGTGACAATATAATACCTACTGTTTAGCAAACAAGTCCAATTAATCTAGATTGTTCTAACCAACCGTATTCCAGGCCAGGCCTAGCGACGAGGTACACAAATTAGTACAATTTCGACGTAAACTCCTTTAGCCTTTGGCGTATCGACGAACTCTATGTGTAGTTTAATTAAATTTGTTTTTGATGTTAGTTCATGCTTTTTAGCGATAATCTGACTTTATCGAGGTTCCGTTGTAATGAATTTGCAAAAACAATTTTATTGGGTTTAATCAAGTAATTGTAGATATATATTATATTATACCATAAGACGAGCATAGCCAGGTTTTAATTTCAGTGAGAGGTTACAGATACTCCCGTAATTAAATAAATTAAAAGAAGAAAAGCCCCGTTTTGCGATGTTCGAGTACGCGTTGAACTCGCATGAAGAGGACTCTTATGACCCCATAATCCTCTCCCGGGCTACGCCCATGTGTACCTAGTATACTGGATTTAGTAATCATAAACGACCCAACGACTTACACACGTCACACATCGATTGTCAAAAATGTTTAGCATTTGAAAAATACTGATATCATTGGATTTGTTTAGGTAGCTTAATGTCGATCTCACGTTGACCTAAATACTCGGTGGATTTATAACTTACAATCATGGTACCGACAAAGACGATCGCCACAATTTAGCTTGCATGTCGACTCCTAACAAGTAAGCCCGCTTCCATCTTAGACTGCATCATCACTTAACATCAGGTGTGATAGCAGTCAAGGGCCAACTTGTAATCAATAAAAAAAAAACTTGCATTCGAACAACCCGCATCGTAATTGATCCATTGGTTTAAAAGTTCAGACACCTTTAATTAAACTTATTACACCTTTTTCACGTAGGAGGTTAAAAAGAGAAGTAACTACCAGAATATAGTAGTTACTTTGATACAAAGTTCATTTGTGGAAATAGCACGAGCAAGAGCGCTGCTTTTTGTTTTGTGGTATTACCGAAGAAAGACCGAAAGTCGAAACCTAACAACCCTTTTTTCGGGCAAAGTCGCGTAAAACTGTATTTTATATATTTTTAAAAATTATATTTTGTGAATAGGCGTTCTTGTCTGGAAGTGAACTAAGCCTACTTGAAATAATTGAGTTTATATTTGTGCCTATTTGAAATCTTGGCTGAGCATCACTAAGTATTCACTGAAGATAACAGAGCATTGCCCGCTTGTCAGTCTTTTGAATTTGGTTTTCGTTGAAATATTTAAGTGTACTGTAGAGTTTTAAGATTAAAATAACTCTGTGGTCCACTGCTTTGAATTGTGAGGTCGTATGAAATATTTATTTTCTCCAAGATATTCTCAGCGAGAGTAGATTGCACTTTATTTTTTAAGCCATATTATCTGGATATTATGATTGACAAACACAATGAAAAATACATTTTTTTTATCGACTACAAGTTGGCCCTTGACTGCTATCACACCTGATCTTAAGTGATGATGCAGTCTAAGATAGAAGCGGGTTAACTTGTTAGGAGTGGGACGAAAATCCACACCCCTTTCGGTTTCTACACGACATCGTACCGGAACGCTAAATCGCTTGGCGATACGTCTTTGTCGGTAGGGTGGTAACTAGCCACGGCGAAAGCCTCCCACCAGCCAGACCAAGACAAATTAAGAAAAATCTCAATCTGCCCCGCCGGGAATCGAACCCAGGATCTCCGTCTTATAAATCCACCGCGCATACCACTGCGCCACGGAGGTCGTCAATATGAAAGTTAATCGTGATAGAGGTTAAACATTATAAGCTAAATCCCGTTAATT
The DNA here is from genome assembly GCA_034621355.1 of Mycalesis mineus. Classification (NCBI taxonomy): domain Eukaryota; kingdom Metazoa; phylum Arthropoda; class Insecta; order Lepidoptera; family Nymphalidae; genus Mycalesis; species Mycalesis mineus. The sequence goes on from CM067892.1 coordinate 14,569,479, forward strand.
CGCATTGAATTAAAGTAGTGGTAGTAGTGGCTCTCTATAGGTAGGGTGTAGAGAGTCGTTTATTTTTTAATTCCAGACACAGGGTATTTAAAATTTCATAATGATCGCTGACGAGTTCGAGTTTGAAAGTGTAACAGACAATTCACTTTTATATTATTACTATGTCGCGTGTCGGAAGCAATAGTTTTCCATGGAACAAATCAACGAAAATGTACGGCATCGTAAAATAAATTGTCGTCGTAATATCGCGTCGCGTTTATTCTGTTCAATCACAACATTTACTTAATGCCACAGATTGCTGTTATAGATGTTACACAGATTTTGTTTGCTTAGGGCTTTATTGTTTTTGTTTTATAACTTTGCAGACAGCGTGCAGTTAGCATTGACTAATTTTATTTACTTTCTTTCGTTTAATTTTACCCTCAATTACGATGTAAAATTAATATTGCATTTATTTAAAAAATAAATTAAAGTAATAGTTTTCTTAAGACACTTTTTTTGTAAAGTCCCAGAATAATAGTTTATTGCGAATCATAACATTTACTTAATACCACAGATTGCTTTTATAGATATTACACTGATTTTGGTTTTTTGGGCTTTATTGTTTTTGTTTCCTAAGAAACATATCTCGACTACGTAGACAGGGGAGTAGCTAGAATTAATTGATTTAATTTATGTATCTCAAATATAATGTGTCTAGTCATAATTGCACATGTTATAAATAAACAATAAATAAATAAATATTATAGGACAATTACACACATCGCTATATAGCTCCAAAGTAAGCGTACTCGTAAGTAGCTTGTGTTATGGGTGCTATGATAACTGATCAATATTTTTATATATATTATATATAAATACTTATAATATATAGATAAACACCCAGACACTGGAAAACATCCATGCTCATCGCACAAACATTTTTCCAGACGTGGGAATCGAACCCACAGCCTAGGACGCAGAAGCCGGGTCACTACCCACTGCGCCACTCGGCCGTCAAATGTTTCGGCATGTGTAAATACAAATTACTTTTATGGAGTTGAGTCATGATCAGGAAATCAAATCTTTTAATTATTGTAGTATGTAGTGTCTGCATCGAATTTAAGAACCTCTACCATACTCTACTGTTATATATAAAACTATTTGTCAAAATTAAACACCCGGAAACTATATGTCTGGGCAATCCCTCAGACATATATTTTCCGGGTGTTCTCATCTTGCTAATGGCGAATACTTGCACAGACATAATCAAGTAGCCAAGATAATCCACCAACAACTTGCTCTTCAGTATGACCTTGTCGATTTTGAGGTGCCTTACTATAGGTACGACCCAGCGTCAGTTCTTGAAAATAGCAGTGCATTGCTCTACTGGGATCGAACAATTATCACTATATATTTATATTCATTATATATTAATAGGTATATTGTAGCCAATAGACCTGATATAGTGATAATTGATCGATTAACGCGCCGTGCAATGATTGTTGATATTACTGTTCCACATGACGATAATCTGGTGAAAGCTGAAAAGGAAAAAGTATCAAAATACTTGGATTGCCTGAGATTACTGCGAACATGTGGAATGTTGATTCAACAATGATTGTTCCTATAGTCGTTTCAGTCAACGGTCTTATAGCGAAAAGCTTTGACGAACATCTTAAAAAGCTTTCGCTTAGTTGTTGGATCAAGGGTCGGATACAGAAGGCAGTAATTCTTGAAACGGCGCGTATTGTGAGGAGGTTCCTCACTCTGGAGCCCTGACCACCGGTTGCTTGGACCCCCGGGCCCCGCAGCAGGCGGAATGATTTTTTTATAAATTTTTAATAGTGTTTTTATAATTGTTTTATAAGCATTGTTGAAAATTTAAAAAGAAATATAATAAATAAATGATAGAAAATATATGCTACAAGGTTGTATATATAAATAACCTCATATTCATGAAGTTGTCTAGATGAATAACTTATAAAGTCTAGCTTTTTCTATTTTTGTCCTATTGGACATTTTTGTCGTTCAGGAAAAATGTAATAAAAATATTAAGTAATCCAAATAAAGTTCTCTCTCTATCTGTAGGCACATATATAGGGTTAAGCTATTTATCAAATTAGACACCGAATTCGTTGTGCCACTTCTCTTGTGACGCTTAACTTCGTTGGCAAGAATCCAACAATAAAACTCGTCGTGTCACTGTTTTTGTTTGTATTTCCTTGCAATAACAATGTATTGTCCTTCCTTATGTTTTTACTCTGGGCGTTTATCTCGAGGTTTTATGTGACAAGAGCTTATTAGAACTGTTAGTTTGTTTTTACAGCGATGTGCGGATATTCTGTATTTTTTTAGTGGCGGTCGGGGAAATCCTACAACCACAGATTAGTTGGGACTGTATACGTAGCATATTATATTCGCGCTACATATTGTTGATGTAGATAATCTAGATAATCTGTGGTTAAAAGGTCTATTGCTAATCTGTGGTTTTTCAACTATGCAATAGACGATATATTCTTAGAAAAGGCTCTATTTGTAAGAGTAGGTTATTTTTATTATTTAGTACAAGTTAGTCCTCGACTGAATCTTGCCTGGTGATATGTAATGATGCCATCTAAGATGAAAGCGAGGTTAACTTCATACCCCTTTTGATTTCTACGCGACATCGTACCGGAATGCTAAATCGCTTGATAGTACGTCTTTGCCGGCAGGGTGGTACACCACGGACTCTCACCTGCCAGACCAATAAACAAAATCTCAACCGAACAAGGATTATTCATATAAAATTTTTTAAAAAAAAATAGAACCGACTCAAAACGCACTAAAAAGTAAAAAAATAACTGTGTCATTTAGTTGCTTTAATTTACTTAAGCATATCTATGTAGTCGGTGCTAGCAAGTTTAAGGAACATTTATTTTACGTAGTAAAGCAGTTTGTGGATTCTAGGTAACATCCTTAAAGTAGAAACCTTGTCTGGCACCAACTCCTAGTATATTTACACAGTATTTTTTGTTAAAAATATTTATTTCTAACTTTTTAGTGATTTATCGCCACGTAACATACTCGTACTATACTGTCATAGTATATTATACGGCACTAGTAGTCTAAAAGCTACCGATACCGAGACAAAAACCGAAATCGCTGTAAGCGTGCCTCCAAAATTTGATGAGTTTCTTCAAATTCCCCAGGATATCATCATCAGATCCTAACATGATGACATTGGGACCACCTTGGAAGTATGCCCTTTCTAATAAGAAAATAATTTTCAAAATCGGACAACTCTGTAAAAAGTTATGCATGGTCATACATAAAAAAATATACGTGTCGAATTGAGAACCTTCTCCGTTTTTTTTCGTCGGTTAAAAAGGGGCTCCGATGTGTAAATAATTAAGTAGTGCGTTTTTGCTGCTTACGTTCCTTAACTTAACACACACAAACGCGCTTGTGTTGTCACTTTTCTATTACATGCAAAAGCTAAAGCTTTCCAAAATAGATTATTTAAAATAATGTAGCAGTTACTAAACTGGGTTGCTGTAACTATTAAGTTTCTAAGCACTTCTAGAAATGTCATTTTGTTACCTGTAATTGTATTGAAAATAATTTCAACAAGTTTTCAGACAGGTGCTTTGTCCTATTCTAAAAGGCTCTACTCTATTTATGTCAGAAACTGCTAAAACCATTTATATGACTAGTATTGGTTAGTATTGATTTTGACAGTTTCGATAATAACTTTTCTGTTTGATCTAGAACTCTCTTAAGTATCTTGACACGTTTTTAAATCTAATATATCTTATCGTCGTAGTAGTAGTATAGTCGGTTGCTTTCGTTTACAATATGTACAGTTCAACTGACCTGTTCGTGCAGTACTATGTGTGTGTGTGTGCGATTGTAATGCTGCAGTATACTATAATTTTGCAAGGACGCATCAACTGTCGTCCAAGCGAAGAAGTGTCGCACGCAAAGATGAGTTGTAAGTTTTTTTAAATAATACTGCAATGGCCAGAACAATCACTTTATTTCCTCCTTCTATTACTATTTTTACAATACAGTTACTATCTTTTCACAATACAGCTCTCATGTTATGCTAATATTCTAGAATCTACTTTTTTCAACACCCAGGACAATTTTTCTATTTTGACCTCCTAATTTTTCTATTTACATTTCGACACCGATTCATTCATTAAAAATCGTTCTTGGAGGGAATCGTTCCTATTGGTTTAACAATAAGTGGCGTGATCCGCCATAACGAATCACACGCGACCAGTCATTATGTTTTCACAGATTAATTATTTTCATAGACTAACATGCCATAGAGTAAATACTTCGAGTACTTTTTTAAAAAATCATGACATTACTATATACAGAAATATCCTGAAAAAATATATAAAGTAACTCTTTATTCTTTGAAATCAAGACGCAAAATAATACACTTTACCTGTTACCTGCGATAGCCTGCCTAGACTACCTAACAGTTCTACTATTTGACATGAGCTGACGTACTTTTAGCTTTTATGAAATGACGAACGAAGGTTTTAGACATGTTTACACGGTTATATGAACGGCATATATCTAATGTAGTATGAGCTTTCAAAGTGATATATAGTTTCTTAGCACTAAGCAGCTACGGTATGCGTGGTGTATTTTTAAAAGTTCTGGGTTTGATTCTCGTTAGGCTAATCAGGATTTTGTTAATAGCTGGCTGGTGGGAGACTTCAGTCCTCACTAGTTTTTACTTTATCGGCAAAAATGTTCCGTCAAGCGAGCGATTTAGCGTTCTAGTACGATGTTGTGTAGAAACAATAGGGTTTCAGATTTCATTTTACTCCTAACAAGTTAGCCCGCTTTCATCTTAGATTTTATCACAACTTGCCATTATGTGTTATTTCAGTCTGAGGGTAACTTGTAGTGAATAAAAACTAAAAAAAATATTTTCATAAAAAAATGTCCCCACCTGCAGCACTATAAAGTATTTAGATATAGTGATCCTTGTGTTGTTGTGATCCCTTTTCAGTTCATAACTTCTAAGCAGTCTGGTTTTTGTTTTTATAATAATAATTTTGTTTGAGACTTTTTAGTTTTAATTTGTGGTATAGAAATGAGACGGTACACTTGGTACAATTTTCGGCATTTTTTGTTAAAACAGTAATATAAACATGATATTATATTTATATTTTTGAAATGGTCTTTTAACGACCTTTTATTTGATATCCATATTGATAAGGTAAGGGAAAAAATACACAAATCGTCTCTATTTTCCCCCGTTTAAAGCCGCCATTTTGAAAATGTATATAGTCATATGTCACCTTATATGTCAAAATCCGTTTAGCCGTTTAGGCTGTAGCGCGTGCCGAAGACATGGACATACATACATACGCTCGAAAACCATTACCCTCCTTCTTGCGCAGTCGAGTAAAAAAGTAACATTATAGCTCTATTTCAAATAGCTCTACTACTGGTGCAATTAGTTCACGCGTCATACACCTGTATACATTGCTACGTTTAACTCATGTACAGTTACGCTTACGTAGCACCAGGAACGTAATTAGCCTTTTGTGCGCCCCGCGCTAGCTTTAAACTGCCTTGCCTGCCTTTATCAGCCTTGTTTAGATTTCCTAAGGAGTATCGGTTAAGTAGTAGGTAAATTGGATATTATGTGGTGGTATCGACATTTATCCTCTGTTATTAAGCTTTTTTATTTATTGAGATATAATACAATAAGGAACTTAAGCTAACTCGTCATAATAACTATAATATACGTGGTATGGTCGCAATATTACTGGCTGCATTTTTTTTTATCAACTTTAAATTGACCCTTGACTGCTATCACACCTAATGTAAAATGATGATGCAGTCTAAGATGGAAGCGGGCTAACTTGTTTGGTGTAGGATGAAATGTACACCCCTTTCAGTTTCCACATGACATCGTAACGGAACGCTAAATCGCTTGGCGGTACGTCTTTGTTGGTAGGGTGGTAACTAGCCACGGCGAAAGCCTCCCACTAGCCAGACCAAAATAAATTAAGAAAAATCTCAATCTGCCCCGCCAGGAATCGAACCCAGGACCTCTGTCTTATAAAACCACTGCGTATGCCACTGCTACATAGAGGCGGGTGAAGAAAAGCCAGGCTTATTATTGTGCGCAAAAAACGAGCCTGCTTATCTGTCACCAGTTGAGACAGCGCAATATAAACATAAGTTATTATTACATTAAGTAGTGATAACTGACTCTATGACTATGAGCTAAGCTACTGGACAGCACTGGCATTGCTCAAGTTAAGGCACTGCGTAGCACTCGAAATACAACTTGCACTGCATCGCACGATTTTTAATAACAAACATTCTAGTACATCAGTGCGATCTTAGACTATTATATTTGTTATAAGTTAATTAACAAGATTTCTAGGTATTACCACGTATTACGTTTAGAACTATGTTAACACTCTAGATGTTTACAAAGTATTTTGGTTTAAGCTTATCGCACAATATTTGATGTGGAATATATAATTTCTTGGAACATAAGTTGTTATTATTAAAGTTTGTGACGTAGGTGGGTATTTGTGTATATTATAATAGACATTCAAGCTGCAAGGTCATTGTAAACAATTTAATATTAAGACGTTGGGTTAGCTTTTTATGTTAAATATTAAGTAAAAGTGAATTTTTTTGCCGACACAAAAATTAAAAAAAACATTATGTACATGTCGGAGAATCACCGGTCTTCTTGACGTCACCTTTAGTGGGCGTTTTTTGGGGTATGTAAGCACAAAACAAAGTATTTGTCTTCACAAACAGGTTTATTGTAAGTACACGAAATAAATATTCCACTATTATAGTCTGATTGCTGTAAGAAAGTGCGGCTGACAGTTGTCAGTATGACGTTGACGTCAGTGACTAGGGATGTGACGCTTAGAAATTCTTGTTTATCGCTGACGATACTCGCAGCAAAAGCTCTTTTTAATGTTGTAAAAAAATTTGCTTAAAAGGCAAATTATTATTTGATCGTTATTTATGAGGAGACTTTGTTATCGCGGTTATACTAATGCATAGTTTCTAGGGATTAAACTTTTATTGACTATAGTCTCTGTGATAATTTTTTTAACAACTACAAGTTGGCAATTGACTGCTATCACACCTGATGTGTGATGTAGTCTGGATGCGGGCTAACTTGTTAGGTGTAGAATGAAACAACATCGTACCGGAACACTAAATCGCTTGGCGGTACGTCTTTGTCGGTAGGGTGGTAACTAGCCACGGCGATAGCCTTCCTCCAGCCAGACCAAGACAAATTAAGAAAATCTCAATCTGCCCCGCATTACCATTTGGTACAGGTTAATAAACCCCAAACCAATCCAACCGCTACAGCGAGTTGATGAACTGGAAAACGGAGTAGATATAAAAATGTTAAAGTTGGAGCTTATTGCCTTAGTCGGCGTCAAAAGGCACCAACTCCTACCTATGCTCTAGAAGAGATGACAATAGGTCTGACCTTGGTCCTAATGTTATTGGGCCCAAATAACATGTATGCTTTTAATTTCAATTCCTATTTTGAAGCTTTATAAAATCAGCATTTATAATATCAGCGTTGCAAACGCAGCATTACCTATGAAATAATTGATTATTTGATTGAATGATTTGATTGATTGAATTTAAATACTTTTTTCTATATTCCCATTTAATTTTCAGTCACGCCGCAAAAATTAATACCTACTTCACCGCCATTAACGGCAAATAACATGTTGACACTGTTACAAGAGGCCATCAACAAAGATTAACCTGAAGGCTGGTCGAAGATCGTGAATAAAACAAAAAGGAATATTATGTCTGATTGGGATCGTGACGTCCATATTAACAACATAATTAATTCATCTATACATATAAATAAAATTGCAGTGTCTGTTTGTGCATATATGCATACCGTACATACACCAAAATAACATTTTTTTTCAATTATTGTCTGTCTGTCTGTTTATTTGTTCTGGCTAATCTCTGAAACTACATCAGTCATCAGTCGGATTATAAAAAATCCTTTTGTATATGATAGCTCGACTCATGAGGGCTGACATAAGGTAATTTGTATCCAGATATTACCACGGGACCAGGAACTACGCGGGTGAAATACCGGGAGACGTAGTGTTAATAATATTCGTCATAGATTCAGATGATGAATTTAGTGACAAATCAAATGTTCCTAATTCTGATATAAGTTTAGACGAATAAAATATATTTCTTCTTTGCAACCTTTTGAGTAACCTTTCCCTGATGTTCTGTTGTTGTATAAAATTATAGACTTTTTAAAAATAAAAATTGTACTACAATATACGTTTATTATTAAAAAAAATATCGACTATTCATCGTAGAAGTACGTCCCATCACTAGACACGTCTATGGCGTTACGTTATACGTTACAACACTTTGCTTAATTTTTCTTTCAATTTGATTTTATTTGTAGACTAGAACATTCTGGCTGGGTTTAACGGTTTTAAATTTAAGTTACTACAGCTATTAACGATTTAATATATTACGAATTTGGAACAGCTGAAATACTAAGTCATAATTTGTAAATCGCTTCAACGTTAAGAGTGAAACGGAAAGTTAATGACATATTCAGGCACCATGTATTATTAAGACTCAGAGCAGTGGGTTATCGACTCCAATCTTACTTTACAACACTTTTACACTGGTCCAACTCGACCAAATATCGTCACCGCACTCTAGACTAAAAATGTCAACTCAATTCCTTTGTTCCACTCAAGATGGTGTCCATACTCTCCTAGAGCTTTGCCACCCTACTTTGATTGGATGTCAACTTAATCAAAGAAGAGACTTTCATCTCACATCAGATCATGTGATGAGATATTTCGCAATATTTACATGTTATGAATCAAATTGAATTTAACTAACTTAACAACTTTTTAGGTAAGCACCAATCTTATATCTCCCATTAAATGATTAACAATTAGTACTATTTAGATTACTTCCATAGACAACTCATTACATATCATAAACAATAATGCTTCCATAGACAAAAACACTAGTGACGTCTATCACAATATTACAACAATCTACTCTAAGGCGTTATATTACTTCCTCCGACATACATAACAAGTGAAAATTAACACCTAATGTGATATTTACCAACTGAATGGTTTATTGGCGGTGTCACACCAGAGGCTCATTAATTAAAGCTGTATTGTAAAGAACCACAAGACAGAGCTTTCTAAAAAGCCTAATTATGATATAACTGGATTTAATTTTGATAGCCTCCGTGGCGCAGTGGTATGCGCGGTGGATTTTACCGACAAAGACGTACCGCCAAACGATTAAGCGCAGAGTTCCTGGTTTCATCCTACTCCTAACAAGTTAACCCACTTCCATTTTAGATTGCATCATCACATAATACCTATCAGGTGTGATTTTCGGCGAGGCAGAATAAAAAAGTGAAATGATTTGTCTAAAAGTAGGATTAATTTCATTCTACGTGCAACAAGTTATCACAGGTGTGATAGCATCTGCTTGGCGGGACGCTTTTGCTGTGGTCAGTTACCACTATACCGACAAAGACGTACCGCCAAACGATTTAGCGTTCCTGTACGATGTCGTGTAGAAACCGAAAGGGGTGTTGATTTCATCCTACTCCTAACAAGTTAGCCCGCTTCCATTTTAGATTGCATCATCACATAATACCTATCAGGTGTGACAAGTCGCGGTCAAGGGCCACCTTGTAGTCAATAAAAAAATGAATAGATGCATCTTGGTGCGATGTCGTGTACAAACTGAAAGTAGGGTTAATTTCATCCTACGTCTAACAAGTTATAGCAGGTGTGATAGCAGGGTTTGTCCATAAGATATTGTTTTGTAGGTCTAACTTGTCATGAATAAAAAAGGAAAGAAGTGGGTTAAAAAGGGTAGCATCTGGCTCGGAGGAGACTAGGGAAGGTTGTAGGACCGGTAAACCGCACGTTATTACATTTTACCTCAATCCAATTTGTCGCATACACTAAAGTTATGTTAACTTTGGTACGAGTATTTTCTTGCGGGATTATCCTTTGATACGGGTTTATTTTGTTTTTTTGGTGGTCGGCAAAAATCTTTAGCTTTTAATTCTGTTTTGTTGTTCATTTATATTGCCTGTATCTTCTCAAAATTATATTATTATTATTAATATAAAGAAAAATTTCAGTGGCTTACATATTTTATAGAAAAATTCTCTATTTCAATGTTTTAAAGTGGTCTCGGTAGTAGGATATTTCATACTTTTTATTACAATGGAGAATATTTTTTACGTATTTTTGATTTAATTTTCCCATTATAATTTTCACTTAAAACTAGCAATTCAAGGAAACATAAAAGAAATGATTTTGAGTAGGGAAAGTGGGGTATATGGGAACACCTAACCTAATAAAAGAAAGTCATAAGTGTAATCTACTTTTATTGCAACATGAACGTTATTAATCTAGCTACAAACAAATCAACTCAAAACTCTTGGAATTAAACTTTGTAATAAAGAAAATAGAGAAAATCAAAAACATTGCCGTTCGCATTTACCCGATATCGTGTGGGGTAATTGAGATCAGTCCGCGGGGGAAATACGAACGATATGGGGTAATTGCGAACGACATACTTAAGTCTTAATAAAGTAATATAATTATTTAGTTTGGCATAAATCACAGACGTAACCCCTACTGTATTGGCCGCTGGTACATTGATCATGTGTCCAGTTGTTGCAAATGACTCACATGATCCGATCTTCTGTGGGTAGAGATTCATATCTTTCATTGCAAATTATGCAGAAATACTCCTTTTCATTTTCATTTCCTTCGAATACCTTCTTTGAATTTCTGACCTCTTTCCGCTTTAGTTGTGGCTTCTTTTTTGCAGTTTTAGTATTCTTTTTCGTTACAAACTTCTGTTTTTTAATTTTCCTTTCGATTTGTCTTTTCTCTTTTTCCTCTAGTTGATATTTTATAGGTGTGCTGGACAAAATTTGCGAATGTTTTTTATTTTGTCTTTTGGAATGAATGGTTGTTGTTGAAATGACAGGTACATTTGTTATTTCAGAAAATAGTACAGGAACTGATGGAGGAGTAGTATCAAGGGTCATATCCATAACAGATTGATTTATAAGATCAGAAGCAGCGGTATTTTGACTCTAATTGTCAATAGTTTCAGTCCAGCTTTGCTCAGCTAGAGATTTACGCATGAAAATACTTGAGTCTAAAGTTCGACTGATGTTATGTTCGTCTGATAACATATTTTCAAAACATTCTTTAAACTTGTCGTTGTCTATAGGATGGATTCCAGATACTTTAAATCCACTTACAGCTTTGCTAATGTTGGCTTTTTTATTATATGCATTTGTGAAAAGCTCTCCCACTTCGTATTGGGTGATTCGTTTGCCAGGATGGTTTGCCATGTAAAGTTCACACTCCCGATTATAGGCCATCTTCAGTGAACTAAAGAAAGTCAAGTCCAAAGGCTGCATTTTGTGAGATACGTGAGGTGGCAAAGAAAGAACGTGCAAGTTATTTTCTCGATAAAGTTTGTATGCTCCCAAGCTAATGTGACTCTCGTGATTATCTAGTATTACTAAGACTGGTTCTTTTTTAGTAGGTTTTACATAAGAAATAAAGTGTTGCAGATAATCAACAAATATGGACTCGTTTATCCAACCTGAATCAGAAACGGTAGCAATCATATCGCTATTACAGCCTTTCAGCAACAGTTCACTCATTCTTTTTCTTTCAAAGATGAACATTGGAGGTACATATATTCCATTAGCACTGACAGCACAAACAACAGTTGTGGTGACACCTCGTTCTCCACTTGTCGCTTTTGCTACTTGTTTTAAGCCTCTTGGCGCTAAAACTTTGGAATTTTTTTGAACAGTACTTATACCTGTTTCATCAATATTAAAGATACGATTACTGGAAAAATTATGTTTTGTTTGGAGGCTTTCCAGTTGATCAAAAAACATTTTGACTTCGGTGGAGTTAAAAGCTGTAATTCGGTTAATTGAAGTAGCTTCTGGAGTGCGTAGACTGATGGAGGGATGTCTAGCCATGAAAGAATAGTACCAGTCTTTACCTGCTAACTGCAAATCTTTGTTGAAAGTATGTTTCAATTTGTTAGCTTCAGCAAACGTAAAAGCAATTTTTCGCAATGACTTTGGTGTTATGCCATAAAATGATTCACAGCAATCGAGAATATATTTTTCTAACTGGTCTTCCTGATTTTTATTAAAAACAGTGTAACGACCTTTTTTTGGCTTCTTAAAAACTTCTTGCTTAACTTGTTTAAATAATGTTGTTTTTGGTACTGAATATTTGATGGCTGCTTTACCCAAAGTAAGCAGTTTACTTCTAACATCTTCTATTGCACGGTGAAGATTTTCAATTTCGTATCTAGGTGTGGTTTTTCTTTCATAATGTCTAGGCATCTAAAACAATTTCAAATATTAGAAAATTTTACATCATCAATTAACTATTGGGGGTAATTAGGAACGTTCACATTTACCCTCGTGATGCCGTTCTTAATTACCCGAACTTGGAAAGTCGAAACAAAATGACCGTTATTCGCGATATTATCGACTTTATAAATAGATAGTACATGTAAGATGGCAACAAAATATGTTGTCATTAGCATCAAAAATATACTTTTTTACGCTGATTTTAACTTACGACAAAAATTGTAACAAAATTATGTCAAAGGTTGTTTGACTCACCGTGACGAAATGCGTGCGTCGTCTCACTCACGCTTTTGCGAGCATACTAAGGGACGGCAAGCGCATCGGATTAGATGTGTGCGAGCGGTGTAGTACGGGGGGTGTATTTGATATTCAACTGTTCTCAATTACCCGCCGTTCTCAATTACCCCACCTTCCCCTATGCCTTAGACAATATTGGACTACAAAAGGACTAGCTCGTGTTTTGTGCAAAATATAAGCCTGCCTGTCCAACGCCAAAATGCAGACTGTAAGTAGGTAGGTTACAATTTCACGGGGACATGATTTATATACAATAAGTTAGATTATGTTCAATATCTTTCAAAGAAATAATTACATTTCACACTCGGACCAAAATGGGCTTTTGAATCTACTTTCTCTTAAAGCCATCGTTCAAACTATATTTACTTATTTAGAGTAGGCTGACAAACTTTTTGCTTTTGCCGAAAGTCACGCTTTATAAACTGAATTTAAATTACAGTTGCTTTGTTCCACTGACATTGCATGTTAAATTAAAGCCTGCAATAAAAAGTGACTCGAAAGCGCTCCGTGTTTTAATTTTGAAGCTCTAAATCAACCAAAATACAATAAAAACTTTACGTAACTCCGTGTAATATCAAGCTTTTGCGTGACCTCAGCCTCATAAACGTCCATAGTACGAGACTTAGATACGAGCGTACCTACAGTAAATAGGCACATTGAGAGAGTTAACAAATGCAAAATGAAATTTGTATATTTAAAGCAGGCTTTTAAAACGTCAAGCTTTCATTTTTCCTAAACTCTAATATTACTTGCAGACACTAATGTATTCTGTTATACCTACTACATAGTAAAACTGCTGCTACACTTTTTTACCACTCCTAAATTTTGGCACAGACAATAACAAAGGTTTTTAATAAATTGTAAATAAGAAATAAGTGCACTGAAGCTAACTACTTCGTTGTTGTAGTAGTTAACCTTCGCGGCTTCGGATCACGAGTCTTGGATTCGTGTTTTAAGATGTTGATATTTTATTTTTTCAATAAACCAACAGTAAAAAATTAGGCCTTGAATGTAATCTCCCTTGATGGTAAGTAATTATACAGTCTAAAATGGAAACGAATTAACTTTATTAGGAGTAGAATAAAATCCTCACCTCTTTCGGTTTTTACACGACATCGTACTGAAATACTAAATCGGCTGAAGCCTTCCACGAGTCAGACCTGGACCAATTACGAAATTTTAATCAGCCCAGCCGGGAATCGAACCTAGGACCTACGTCTTATAAATCAAGGTCATTAAAATGATAATGATAACTAAACCCTCTGCGTAAACACTGATATCGTCGGGCATACCGAGTGACACAGCGGTATGTCATAGCTCCTCCAAGGGCGAAGATTACTACTTCGGTCTGAAGACGCTAAATCAATGTCATCTCAAACCAAAGATTAAGTGCCTTCTGCTTTTCATTCGAGGCTTTTGTGGTTTAAAATATCTTCGATCATTATGTCACTTGCCAGTCTTTTAGCAGGTTCTTGAAATTAATTTGTTTAATTCTGATAGAAATTGATTTTGAATTTCTACTTCATATTAAATTAATAATTTATTTTAATCTAGAAGACGGAGCTTCGTTAAATAGTTTTTGTGTTATAGGTTATACAAATTAAAATTAAAATTTGTTCTTTGATACCGCGATTAATGAAAAAATCATTATCTAAAAAGAATAAGTATATTTTTTTTAATCTTAGGACATTAAAAGGATGAATGCATATTTCATATTTACCAAAAAAGGGATACACGATTTAGGAATGAACAGAGATCGAACATACAATTTTAATACCGATAAGCCACTTAAACTGGAATACATTATTCACCTAAAGCCATTCCATAAACCACAAAATCATAATTTATATCATTGTACCCATGAAATGTGACAATAATTTAAATTGTCTCTAATTTTGTGCATTAATATTCATTACCACAAAGCGTGCCTAATCTCTTCCCTGTGGTGTCGGTGTTACACTTTATACTAAATGTGCATTTTAGACCGTCACACTCACTGTCCGATCAGAAAAATCGCCGAATTATAGTTAATGGGACTTAATTATACAACTTATGTAATTTCATATTTGTCTAATGTATTTATATTTATATTTGCATGTGATGGACGGATCTTAAAAGTAATCTTTAAAGGTGCCCATCGAAGTCCACTTGGCGACTGAGGATATGATTCCTTATATTGTGTCAAAGAAAATACAAAATATGTATAACAATAAAAACTCTGATAAATCCTGACTCCCTGACTCTTAATCATTCTAATATATATAGCAGGATGTATATATCTATACTAACATTAAAAAGAGGTATAGTTTGTAAGTTTGTAAATAAAGTTCTGTCGGGGCTAATCTTCGAAACTACTGATCCGATTTTAAAAATACTTTCACCTGTAGAATGCTACGTTATCGGTGAGTGTCATAGGCTATATTTTATATTTGTATTGTATATATTCTACCACAGTTTTTGTCGCGCGAGTCGGACCGTGAAATTTATTAAATCGGCATTATTTCGCGTTCGCTGCCTTAAAACTATTGGATATGATTAAAAATATTGTAAGAAAACTTTTTGCATCTTAAAAAGTTCTACAAAAAAGTCTGCGATAGCATTTACCTATATTTTAAATTTTGGCAGATATATAACTTTTTGTGTTTTAAAAAATCATTTGATTCATATGCTTACGTTTACGTCATTATTTATACTTCCAAAATTATATCCTTATCAAAATAAATTATTTAATAATCACAAGGATATTATAGAGATAAGATTTGCCTTTTACAGAATGTTAATTAGTTATATAGTTTCGGAGATATTACAAAATTTCTATAAAGTGCGACTCTGTAATAGATCATTTAATTCATGTGCTTAATTTTACGTTATCATTACATAGTATAAAACAAAGTCGCTTTCTTCTGTCTGTCCCTATGTATGCTTAAATCTTTAAAACTACGCAACCGATTTTCATGCGGTCTTTTTTATCAAATAGAGTGATTCAAGAGGAAGGTTTGTGTGTATAATACATGCACAATGTAATAGAGAAACAATGATAATTTTAGAGGTTTCTGATGTGATGTCGCAAAATAACGCATTTTTGCGCTTACATTGCAAACGCTGGGTAAACCCTATGAGATATATCAAAATAATGTACTACAGTATTGCACATCATAAAAAGGTCAACAAAAAGTACGCGGTGGTATGTGTCTTATCTGTCTATCTCTTAGGGATAACCAACAATAACCATTTATTATCTTTTACTTTCAACCAATAGCTAATGGCTTATTTACAAAGCAATTTTGAGCAATACTATATACAATACAATATCAATACATCCTTATCCAATTAAGTATCTTAAACACTTGGGGGGGTGTTGACGGGGTGGGTCGCTAGTTATTTATACAACTAAACTTAAATCCTTATCAAAATGAATTATTTAATAATTACAAGGATATTATAGAGGTACGATTTGCCTTTTAGGTACAGTATGTTAATTATATAGTTTCGGAGATATTACAAAATTTCTAAAAAACAACATTGTCGCTATATTGTCCAAATTAAGTGTTATGTTACACGTATTGAATAGGGGTCAACATTTTGGAACTGTTATTCATTGAGAATTCGATATTTTCTTTCAATTTATTTGGCATGGCAGACAATATTTAAATAATATACGAAAAAGTTTATTCGTTTGTTTAAACGGGCTAATCTCTAGATTTGCGTGTCGAATTGTAAATTATTTTGTCTGTCTTTAAAATTAAAAGGGTACCTAAGAGATTTCACGTGGACGAAGTCGCGGGCGACGGCTAGTATTTTACAATTATGAAGAGTCAGGGTTATTATGCTTTGAGAAATAGCAACTATCTATGGTTAACAGCTCATAACTGCCTACCGTAGTAGTTACCAATTGCAGTATGGGTTAAAAATATCAGCTTTTATAAAATGCCAAGGTTTGGCTATTCAGTATTTTGCTCTATAAAGTGTCAGTAAAAAAGTTATTTCAAATTTATGAAAATAAATCCGGTCTCCCCGTTGCGCTTAAGAGCTCATCGCAGCCGTTGTCAGCATTTTGTGAGGAACCTCCTTTCCTCTCTATGTATATAATCGTGTTTGTTAATTAGGTATTTGTATCCCAAAAGATTTACGGCTAAAAGGTTTACTTAATACCGCGTGGCACTCCGCTGGTAGAACTATTGCGATACTCACTCTAAATAAAGTTTGCTCTAATTAGATGGGAAGGGAAATAGTGGTCATATTTGCTAATAAGAGTAGTGTTGTAGTATCTACATATAAGAGATAAATATTAGCATTACTCAACAGGTGATATACACATGGGAAATGGACTTCAACCGAAGCGTCCTGGCTGCGGCGACGGTGCTGGTGCCCAAGAAACCAACGCCTTCGCCCGCAGCGCCCATGATGCCGGTGTGGGCGCACAACTCGTGGGTGTGTCTGTTTGCTGCCATGCTGACCGTTGCTATTGGTGGCAACGCTATCGTTATTTGGATCGTTACAGGTGACACAGGATCATAATCAAACTATTTTTTCATTATAATGGGTCTCCTGAGAGAAATTTTTGCGGTTAGATTTTCTATTAGTAGACTAGGTACGACGATCGATGGACTTAAGAGTGTCGGAAGTGTTGCTTTTGAAAATTCGTTCGTCTGAAACTTAAGACATGAACTTAGTATTTGCAGACAAATAAGCTATCCAAACAGCCTAACTGGTATCCACTACAATCATTATTCTCTAGGTAGTAATATTTCATAGACTGCCCCAAGGGCAAGGACACAAACTCAAGATTTTTAGACAAATAGGTTAACCAAACAAACTGGGTGGCTTAGTTTCATTTGAAGAAATATTTATTTAAGAGTACGTGTCGTATTTCATATGTTCTTGTTACTTTACGTTATAAAGTATTGAAATATGACCTACTTACATCGATGATAATGTTTTATTTTTAATGCACATTAAACTTATCTTTACCACAGTGTTACTATTATTTAGAGATTTACGAGAAGTCTTCGTTGATTTTTGCTTCAGATGAACGAAGTGTAATGAATTTTTTATTCGTAAATAAAAAAATAACAACACAACGCCTTTTTCGTCTTGAATTAATTAGTCTTGATATTAATTGAAATTAAAATTTAAAGTAAGGTTTGTAAGACTTTATAGTGGGTGAAATCAGTAATTTAAAGTGTTGACTGATTAAAACCTAAACCTTGCATTTTCATTCTGCTTTCTCACAGTGTTTTTCATTCAAAATAGAATGTTGTTTCTGCAAAATATTTTCAACCTATGCTTGCTTTTAAAATTTTCATGAAAAATTCGTTTAATTAAATATATTTTTTATGGTAAACAAAGTATATGGTGAGGATTACGTGCGCATGCTGTCCCGCCTTTTTTTATTTAAGGTAAGCAAAGATATAAAAATGAAAATTTAGTTTGCTATGTTAAATATTATTTAATAAAAAAAATATATAAAAGGAAGAAAACGAGCGGGGCACAAAATTTATATATTTCGTGGGTACGATTCCGCTGTTCGTACTCATCTGTTGTCATCAGTGGTCCGACCCAGCGGTGAGTAAATGGTTGACTCAGCAGGCCGTGGGCGTGCGACTTGTAAGTAGGTAGGTGCCGGGAAATGCAACTCCGCCAAGGCGCAACGTAAATGTAAGTTCGTTCCTGGAAACATCATCATCATCACTTGTATTAGGATAGATTTGTACGAACATAGCTACCAGGATTGCCGATGGGTGGGAAGAACGGTAACTACAGTAGGTAGGTAGTAAAATTAATCGTGATGTTAAAACATGAGGCAATACAATAAAACCTTAAGAAACTATAATAACAAAAATGCTGCAGCAGAAATATTGAATGAATGAAGAACATAATATTATTATTAAGATTTAAAAATAATTAATTGATGTTTTTATGAAATGATGTGAAGTAGCTATGTGAGCCCAAATTACATATAAATAGTGTTTTATGTGCCATTCAAAACTTACCCTAGAGCGGGAAAATAATTAACATAACACCATATAGAAAGATAACACAATAGAAAATATTATCCGATTTAGAAAGAAAAACGCTATAATAATTAAAGTAAATGAGACAATTTGGCAATTTAATATATTAATATCCATACTATTAAATTGTATTTAATTAAATAAAATAATAGAATAAAATTATGTAACGTTTCGTTACAATGCTTATATTAAAAAAAATCATCCCAACAAGCCAACCAATATAGTTTTATGCAGCGCCTATAATTAAAAACTTAAAAAGTTGTAAGACGCTGACAGCTATATGTCTCTATGAGATTAGATTATAAAAATTGCTTCTACGCTTACTGGCTAAGTGGGGAAAACCCAGGAAGAAAGAAGAAGAAGAAGCTTCTACGCCTACGAGCTACAACTGTATTTTTAAAGACGGTTTATTTAGGTCGTGTCAATCAAAACTTAATATTTTTCCAAAATTAATATTTTTCGCGACAGGGAAAATTGTTAATCGGGTTATATTGAAATTTTATCAAAATTTAATTACGGTTAACGTTGAAGTGCAGCCTATTTTTGTAATGCGCTCCGGAAGCTTCAGTCCAAATATAAACTCACAACCTTCAACCTACCTCAAATAGCAACATTCAATTTGCCTAAAAAGCTACGTTGAATTTTTAATTCAATATGAGGTCTAATAGAAATATTTATAGTTCGTTTCTAGCTTAAAAAGTAAGTCACTATAGTGTATCAAAACGGGGATAAAATAACATATTCATCTCGATGATAGTCTGGATGTCGTGTCTATCTCTCTCCATCCAATATGATACTACAGATAGTGAAATGTACAGACAAAGTCGTGAGACGCACTATGGAGTTTCCTTACAGAATCGACATGCTATAACCCTAAGAAATGCACGAAAAACGACTACGGCTTGTGTAGAGTAAATAACTCGCCTAATATCGGCGAAATCTGAAGTATAGCTAAAGAGAGAGCTTTATTTTTGATTGCGCGATATCAATTTAAAAGAAAAAGCTAAAGTTACATTAGCAAGTTAAATCAAAAGAGAAATAGGGGTAGTATCAGCTCATTTTTGAAAAGCTGGTCCAAAATAATTTTGGGACATTCCGTTATAAGCATTCCTGAATTATTAAAACAACCATATATTGTTATATAAAAAAAAATTAAAGTAAAAAATAACTGTGTCATTTAGTTGCTTTAATTTACTTAAGAATGTCTATGAAGTCGGTGCCAGCATGTTTAAGGAACATTTATTTAACGTAGTAAAGTACTTTGTGGGTTGTGGGCTAGTCATGTCCTTAAAGTAGAAACCTTGGCAGGCGCCGACTCCTAGATATGCTTAAGTAAATTAAAGCAACTAAATGACACAATTATTTTTTACTTTTTAGTGCGTTTTGAGTTGTTTCTATTTTTTGTTAAAAAATTTCATTTCTTACTTTTAAGCTATTGCATAGCTTCTATCGCGGGCCTTGAGCGTGGAGACCGAATCCAGAAATACCGTAACGAAAAAACCTAATACCCCCTGAATATCAAAAACATAATATCAAAAGCACAATTTCGGCACCGACGTCATCGGGATCATGGCCTACCGGTAAGGCGCTCTAAGTGCCCGGATTGCCAGAGGAACGCGGGTTCGAATCTTGTCGGTTCCGCCATTTCACACGTAGTAAAGCAGTTTGTGGGTTCAAGGTAATGTCCTTAAAGTAGACACCTTGGCTGGCATCGACTGATTTATCGCCACGTTTAACGTACTCGTACTATACTGTCATAGTATATTATACGGCACTTGTAACAGAAATGAAGAGTTCCTTAAATTTTCCCAGGATATCATCATCAGATCCTAACATGATAACAATGGGACATCCTTGGAAGTGTGCCCTTTCTAATAAAAAAAAGAATTATCAAAATCGGACAACTCTGTAAAAAGATATGCGTGGTCATACATAAAAAAAATATATATACTTGTCGAATTAAGAACCTCCTCCGTTTTTTTTCGTCGGTTAAAAATAATAGAACAACGCCAAAAAGCTCGATAGTCTAAAAATATTTCGCTGATAAACTCTTTGTGGGATTTGGTAAATTCGACTGAATATAGTGGCTTGACGTTGCACAATAAATTTGAAACGTTTCAGCTGAATAATGTTTGAAACAAAACTTAGGAATGTAAAGTCTGAAAAATTACTTAATTACCTAATTAATTAATGCAATACGGAAGGTGTATTTAACTTTTATCTGTTTTTTCTATAGCGCATCGACGAATGCGGACGGTGACGAACTATTTCCTGGTGAACCTGTCCTTCGCTGACCTGATGATGGCCTCCCTCAACTGCTTGTTCAACTTCATCTACATGCTGCACAGGTGTGTACACTTATTAGATTAATTTATGTTTTACTACCTTTTTGTTGAAAAAGGAAAACACTGAAGGATAGTTTCTAAGTTTTTTAAAACCCATGTTTACCTTGTACCAATTATCAAGACCCCTTTGAAGTTGCAACTAGCCGAACTGCGTAGATTTCATGGCGGCGTTGGTAGCAATTTTGTACTACAAATTGTTTATACAGTGCGGAGGCATACGCCTCGTGTTCTTAATGATTGGTACGAGGTACACCGTACCGTGTTGAATGTTAACGACAAAAACGCCTGACTAATAACTCATTTATTTATTGAATAACTTCTTTTGTTTTTGGGCTCTATTGACATTATATCGTAATAAAACTTGTAGTACAAAAATACTAGACCACAACGTAAATTGTTTTTTAATACAATTTATAATTAAAATTTGCAACAGTGCTATCTACTCATGTGACCTATAGGTGAGCAGAATTGCGCTTTTTGTCGTTGAACGTCCTTTTGCTTTTGTATAGCTCGATAGATTGCAATGCAATTTGAATTCTTCCCTGCCGTTTGGAATGTTCTAACCTCTCGGATTTCTACACGAGAGCTTACTACTGTTCACAAATGACCGACTTTGTCGACAACCAAGTGTTTTGACGGTCTCCATGGCGCAGTGATATGCGCGGTGGATTTATAAGACGGAGGTCTTGGGTTCGATTTCCGGCGGGGCAGATTGAGATTTTTCTTAATTTGTCTTGGTCTGGCTGGTGGGAGGCTTTTGCCATGGCTAGTTACCACCCTACCGACAAAGGCGTACCGCCAAGCGATTTGGCGTTCCGGGTAAAAACTGAAGGGGGTGTGGATTTCATCCTACTCCTAACAAGTTAGCCCGCTTCCTTCTTAGATTGCATCATCACTTAACATCAGGTGTGATAGCAGTCAAGGGCCAAGTTGTAGTAGATAAAAAAAATTGCAGTTTGTTAGCCGATTGCGACTTATGTCTATGTATGGAGAAATCAGTTTTCCAGTAGCAATGATAAGTTTGTCTCTCAATCTGGATACGGAGATACATAAAAATTAAAATTGTGTTTAAAATAAATTCAAATCTACTTATAAACAAAACAGCAGAGTTCATTGTTTATGTATGTTTGAACGAGCTATTCTCTGGAACTTTCTTATTCCACAAATTCTTGCTCTACCTAATAATAATAAATAAAAAACGTTGACTTGGTAATGTTGTCTCCTTTAAATCTCAGGCAAAAATGTAAATACATGTGCACGAAGTCACTGGCATCAGCTAGTTGCTTTTATTACACTAGCTCGTACTCTTAAACTGCTGGACCAATATTAACCAAAAATTGCTAAGAACTACCGTAAGGAAACTGGCTTTCAAATGAAAAAAAACCGCATCAAAATCGGTCTATCCTCATACAGAGACAGACGGACAGACATTTATTACTTATAACTCCGTCTTTTTGACATCGGGGATAATCCGAGGAAGGATGTCATGAAATTCAAGGAAACGTTGATTACAGAAGTACTTCATGTGTCTAGATTTCAGAGATCGACACACTTTCTTCATACCAGAAATATAAAAGCCGTTAGGCAGCGTGTTCCTTCAACGGAAATTTCCAACAATTTCCAGTCTATATTTGTCTGACGTCACCACCGAAACATTTGAAGTAAATGGTGCGTGTGATAATATTTTCTGACGTGTTCAAAATTGTAAAGAGGTCATTCATCTTCTCCGATAGGAGCTCGAACCTGGCTTATGCTTTTAAGGCTTAAATCAGACTGACGCGGAGATAAAACGTTCAGTCACGGCATAACTTTTGCCTATACATTTTAGGCATTCTTCAGCCAGCGTAGGTACATATAATAAAAGTATAAAACTGTTAACCAAGTAGAGAATATGTTATATCCAACTATATTGATTTTTTACATAAAATGTGTAAATGTGATCATAAATTGCCTAATTTTTTTATATTCTAAAGTTATTTTTATTTATTAAGATGTTGCTAATCACATCTTGGAAGATAAATAAAAAGAGCTTGGGTCTTTGTCTTAACAAAAACATAGCTCTATTGTTATTAAAGCTCTTATAAAAAGCTCCTTGTTTGAAATATATTTTCTAGTATTAATTAATTTATATTGAAGTTACTGAATTAAATGACAATAAAAATAATGTTCTCATAAGCGTAAAAACAATTAGAATATTAATATAACTAAAAGGTTTCAATCACAATACTATCGTTTCTTTTGTAAATAAATTGCTTGTAAAATAATGAAAATGAATTCTCTTTGCTTCGAATAAAGATAATAATTTTTGTCTTTATTTATTCATTATTTGCAATGTGAATGAAGATTACTTTTCGCTTTCTTCTAATTATGTTACCCAATTATTTTCTTATATATAAGAATAAGAACCTAAGGGTAAAGTGTTTAAGGAGTCAAAACACTTTTGGTAAATGAAATCCTGACTTCACTGGTTGGGTGACTTAAGTTTGAACGATCTGACAGTTAGCATAATTGAATTATATCTGGACCTACCCTCTTGACACGTATGAATAATAAAATGGAATAGCGAAAAGCAGATGAAGTGATACCCCTGCATAGCCAGGTCTTCACTATTTTATAAAAGCTATCAGCTAATAATATCTCTAACATGGTAGGCCGTCTATGAATTTGGAACCATGGTAGCTTTGGGAAGAAGAAGACCTTAATTGACCTTAAATCGTCCAAGTATGGAGCATATATATTTGTGGGATTTACTGAGAAATGTACATAGTTGCAAGGAAGGTTTCAAGACATTAACCTTTGCAGCAACTCTTCGCCAGAGACCTTTGGAATTTAATGTTTAACAGTGTTTTCGAAGGGTACGGTCGTAGCTATAACTTTCTTAAGGGGGGGTCCATGGACCCAAAAGTGGTCTATAGTTTTCGACAGGAGGCGGAGATCCCCATGGTTCCACAAATGATAAATTAATTGGCTTTTACCTTGGACTTTGCAGTAAAATCACGAAAGTTTGGCCATCATAGGCTCACATTTTGTATAAAAATACATCTATTGCTTCAGTATTGTCGTATAGACGACCTAGTTTTTATTGATTGATAAAATATATCTATAGTTATAAATACAAGCATCGACATTGATTACCTCATACTCATCATACATCACAAGAAAATTTCTCTTGGCTCTTGCGATCCAACTGACAATAATTATTTTCTTTCTGTATGGTGTGCATACAGAAAGAAGATAATTATTTATTTACTCTTTTAAACCGACGAAAAAACGGAGGAGGTTTTCAATTCGACACGTATATTTTTTTATTTTTTTTTTGTGTATGACTACGCATAACTTTTTACAGAGTTGTCCGATTTTGATAATTCTTTTTTTTTATTAGAAAGGACACTCTTCCAAGGTGGTGCCATTGTCATCATGTTAGGATCTGATGATGATATCCAGGGAAAATTTAAGGAACTCTTCAAATTTTATAGGCACACTTGCAGCGGTTTCGGTTTTAGTGTAAGTATCGGTATCACTAAAAAGTAAGAAATAAAAATTTTTAACAAAAAATAGAACCGACTCAAAAAAAATCATTCAATAAAAGACAAAATTAAATTAAATTAAACATTTGCACTAAAAAGAAAAAAATAACTGTGTCATTAAGTAATTGCTTTAATAGGTTATTTTCCTTTCTGAAGCATATCTTGTATTGCCATTATACAGGAGTCGGTGCCAGGCAAGGTTTCTACTTTAAGAACATTACCCACAAACTGCTTTACTACGTTAAATAAATGTTCCTTAAACTTGCTGGCACCGATTTCATAGATATGCTTAAGTATTTTAAAGCAACTAAATGACACAGTTATTTTTTACTTTTTAATGCGTTTTGAGTCGGTTCTATATTTTGTTAAATATTTTTTACTTTTTAGTCCGTTTTAAGTCGGTTCAAATTTTTGTTAAAAAATTTTTTGCTAATCGTTTTCGCAATGTTTATGCAAAAACAATATGGATCCTCGAATTTCTTCCAATGAATATATTATGCTTTAGTTTCCAACTTGTATGTAATCTCCCTGGAGAAATCTTCTTATCTTATTCAATACAAAGCTTTCATACAATAACGTATCCCAACTCCTTAGAGAATAACACGCGTAATAATTATTGAATTTATATTACCAATTTTGACCTTCATGCGAGGCTGTACATACTACATAATATTATATGGTTTTACATTATGTAAATCAATAAGACAATACCAACTTCATAATTATATTACTTTAATGAATATTGCTGGATACAAAATAGTACATCTTTTTACTGGGTTACGGAGGGAAGGTATAAAGTAAAGCTGTTAAGTCGGTATGTATCTGTGTTCTTGTAACCTCAAAACAACTTATTATCTAACATATAAAATTTTCCTGTCACAATGTTAGTTACCGTACTCCTCCGAAACGGCTTTACCGATTTTTACCAAATTTTGTATCGTATTCAGCAGGTCTGAGAATCGGCTACGATCTAATTTTCATCTATTTTTTTTTTAAATTTTTAATGCAGAACAACGTTTGCCTGGTCAGCTAGTATTTTAACAAAATTCAAGTATTCGTTAGACAGAGGATATTAAGACTTAGACTCGCCTCGTTGTTTCTATGCGGCTTGATGTTATAGGATGCTCTTGTAACGATTATCAGTATATCGATGGCTATAATAATGTTTATTATAGCCATCGATTAATATTGAAGCTGATGTACGGTTGTAACAGAATTCGGAATTCTCCAAAGACATTTTTGTCATATTGTACTGACAGTCAAACAGCATGTCGATTCTTGGAAAAATACATCGTAGGATTATTTCGCTTTCATTTCGTCAATCATTCCACCTTCAGTTCGACTGTCAGTCAAATGTGGCAATATGTCATTGTAGAATACCGATTTCTGTCACATTCGCTATGTAACCGTTGTACATCGGATTTAGAAATGACGTTTTTTTCAAGAATCGACATACCGAAGGTGGCCGATTGACGAAATGCTCGTACGTTTTCAAGATTTGACATAATACTTTGAAACCGTTGTTCACCCGCTTCAAAATAGACGTGGAATTTGGAGAATTGCTAAGCCGTCAACTTAGCTTGCTTTCAGAAGCACACCCATTGCTATCGTGGTAGATAATTATTTATTATATTTATCTTTTATATAGCAGCCGTAATATTTCAGTAGTCGAGTTCTAGTTTTCTAAACCTACTTTATATTGGCAGTAAGTCATAGTTCACAAGACACACTCCTTGCCTCGAGCTACTAAATGTAATTCCGAGCGGGGCTGCAGTCAGCTTAAATTGAATCGGCAACTCTAGTGACCTCAAACGCTAATACTTTTCTATTAGGTTCCAAACGGACATGTATAAAAATACCCACGTCCACAGTCCCCATACAAATTTCTATGACCACAGTGTTATAAGTTTACATTGGGCTCACGGACTTATAAGGTAAAACTGGTGTGAGCCCACATAGGGTTCACTGGGCTGTAAACATGCTTAAAAGCATTGACAAACACATACATTTCTTATGATCTTCATTCCAAATTCAATATACAAAATAGTTACATAGTTGTATCATAAAAATAAAGTTCCTAGTTCATTATAACATTCCTATCTGTATTTTCTATTTATTTATTTATTTTACAATTATTTTTTAAAATTTTAACAATGCTTATAAATACTACAAAAACACTATTAAAAATGTATAAAAACATTTTGTTTGTTGAGGGGCTCGGGTCCCAAGTCAAGTGCAAGTCGCCCAAGCAACCGGCGGTCAGGTATCCAGAGTGAGGAACTTCCTCATAGTACGCGCCGTCTCAAGAATCATCACCTTCTGTATCCGAACCTTGATACAACAGTTAAGCGAGAGCTACGGCTACTAGGAACAATAATCGTCGACTCAACATTCCTCATGGCGGTAACCATTACACACGTAAATGACTGTATGTAGCGCTAGAATTTACCCAAGTTCCTCCTCGTTAAAGATCTCTTACTATCAGATCTCTAAATCTCTATAGGCCACTCAAATTAGGTCAGAAAACAAAATAGGATACCACTTTGCATTTTGCATAGAATGTAGTCTTAAACAAATTAAAATAATATGTAAAAGTTAGATAAAAATGTTTCAAATAACAACTGTAGAACTTCAAATGTTATATAAGAAAGGTTTAACTTTTACTCAATTAAAAACAACACCAAACATCACAACAGCAGGCCTGCCTAATAATAGCATGAAATAAAATCGATAATTTGTGGCCCGTGAAGTTTCAAGTTTGCTCTAGCAGATTGCACTTTGTAAGTATGCAGTAAACTAAGCTCAGGCGAAGTTATCGAACATAGAAAATAAACTTTGTAACAATATCCGAGAATGATTTATATTGGATGAAACCTTAACCGGGATACCCTGCTTCAATTACCTTCACCGAGTTTCAAAGTTAAATGAGTTGGTATTGTTTTACGTTGAAGCACTCGTATTTGTATGCAAACATAATAAAACTAGAAAACTTGTAGGTGTATCTACAAACAAACTTAGGCTCTATACGCCCTGTACTCGATTTTACTGGACTCAAATCCGAAAAAATCTAATTTAGATAGCTACGTTCGATGAATGTTATATTCACAATGCCTTCGGAACAACGGATATTGCTTGCGTATTCAGTAATAGATTCAGTTTAGATTCTGTTCGGATACAAATATTCATAGCACCGGTTGTGTACAATTACTCATAGATTAACAATAGTCATGTTATTTATGTTGTGAATTTAATCCGTTCAAATGAATTGCATGTACGCTCGGATTCGGTAAACGAAATTAATACAAGTAACACTGGAACGGAATTGATACAGAGCACCAAGTGTCATCAAAACTTAACATTTAATGAGGTATCGTTGGCAGCGTTTTTAAGCTATGTGTATATATGTGTGCTTATATTAAATTTTATAATTTGCCGACCGAAAATATGAAGTCATGAATTAAGAAGAAAATCTATGAGATAAGATGTTTAAATGAATGGACTTATTTTGATTTATTTAATATTGGCCATTGAACGCCAATTGCGTGATCCCGATAATTTAAAGAATGATTTATTTTCAATTTCTTATATTCGTAAATAATGTTTCGCTTTAGCTCCATCGAATAAAATCTATTATTATTCAATTGTTTTTATTGATAAAAGCATTAAACACGTTTTTTAATTATAAGTGATCTTTAATTTTTGACGTAGATTCATTAAATTGAAATAATTTTTAACCGACGAAAAAAACGGAGGTTCTCAATTCGACACGTATATTTTCTTTTTGCGCGTTTTGATTCGGTTCTATTTTTTGTTAAAAATTTTTATTAATTAGAAATACGCTTTCAAGCGTTTTGCCATAGATATCAAGGTCAAGAGTTTCTGTTTATTTTTATTTAAGGTAATTGTGTTTTTAACTGTCAAATTAAGACTCAATTGTTAAAGTTATGTAGTTTGTCACTAAGGATGCCATTTTGATATCTTGGGCTATCAATAAAAGCATTAATTTAAAATGAATAATTTATTAATCATATAATTTTCTGCGCGAAATGGGACAAAGTCACCCTGATCAAGCACAAAATCCTCTACGTACTTTTTAAAGTATGTTTAAAACTAATCGGATATCATACAGCACGTTAGTTTTTATTAGCTTTAATTATTCAAATATCTCAACAAATGTTCGTAATTTATGACAAAAAATGACGTCAGCTTTCTAACAAAAACATTGTTTAATTTTTTTTCCAAACCACTATTTAATACACACAATGATACAAAGATAGTTGGACTCTACCAAAAAAAAAAAACATTTATATCATAAAATATAGTTTTGCAGTTGCTGAGTTCACATTGTCTTTAATTTATACAGCCGCAAAGCAGCTTAGCATGAAGTTCGCATTCAACTCTCAAAGGGGATGGACGATGCATGACGCCTGTTACAGTGCAACTAGCTGGAAAACGTAGATTTGTTTCGTATACGAGTACGTACAGATTCCCATCTAATTTATCTCGCATTGGTCAGGCATAATTCACTAGGCGATAGATGTGAATTGAAATTGTTCGTTGTTCAAATTTCCTGCAAACAGTTCCCAGTTGGTAGTTTCTATGATAATATACGTACGCACTACACCTAATTTTAACTTATTAAAGTTTCGATCTCCAACATAGAACACATATATTTTCAATTTTCTTGATCTAAAAAGTTCGCAATAAAAGTTAAAAAAAATAGTATAGGTAGATAATATTTAGCTCTAGAGAAAAAAACCCATTTTTATTCATTTCTTCTCCGTCAAGATTTCCGCTTTTAAAATTATAATGCTTTTACTTTTTTATGAAATAAGTCGAATTAGGCTTATTCGATGACTTGTCTATTGAACACGTACCTACGTCATGTAGTGTGCAAATTATCTTGCATTTAAACTGCGGGAAAGCAGTGTAGCATAAAGTTCACATTCAAGTCTCAAAGGAGGTGGACAATGCATGTCACGTGTTTCAGATTAACTAGCATGAAAATGTAGCTTTATTTCATATACGAGTACCTATATGTATCTATCTAAATTATCTCTCACTGTTCAGGCATAATTCACTAGGCGATAGATGTGAATTGAAATTGCTCGTTGTTCATAATTGTCATACAAACAGTTTCTACTTGGTAAAGTTACGGGTATGAATATGTGGATCATTTGTTTACAAAATAAGCTGCAATTTTGCTCCTAGCAAAGTTTAATAATATCAATAAAATTTTGTTCCTTGTCAGTATTTTTAACCGCTCACAAGCCAAGTGGAGCTTTTAGTAGAGGGCTTATGGAGCTGAGACCCACCATGCTACTTCAATACTGGTTGGCCTATTAAATTAATGCGCAACTAAGATTCCTGCAAATGTGTAAAATTTAATTCTCGTATTGTTGAATAAACATGCAACGCTGCATGACAAACACTCATTTTAAAACGGAGGTTGTTCCATTAAAACGCAATTTTCCAGCTTTGTTATATTAACACAATGTAAAAAACTTTAATAATAATTAATAGATTATTTATGAGGAGTCATACACCGTAATCACCAAATCCGCTGGGTGAAAAGGGTCAGCTCAATATTGTTATCGTCTTAATGCTATAACAGTCCAATCTGTATTTTGAAGTAGTTTAGTTAGTAAATCCAGAGATCAGCTTAAAAGGAGTGTTAAAAGTTTTATAAGGAAAATTAACATTTTAAATTAAATTTTTCTTTTATCAAGTAGGATTTATAGGAGATTCGTGGAATTCTAAATGATAGTGGATACTATCTATTATAATTTGGAATTCCACGAATCTCCTAAAATTTTTATCATCGATTAGTTTCTGGCAAAGGTCGCTAAGTGTCTGGTAACAAAGAGCTTCATAGTAATGCTAAAAAATTGAAATTCAGGGCTGGCTATTATTTTTATTTTATCTATATATAAACAAAACTTGAAATTTGACATGTTTTTGATCTTATAAATATCAGTTATATTTATTCCCGCATTTAGAAACACTTAACTTAAGTAGAAAGTAGAAAATGGTTACAAAATCGCCATCCAAATGGGTGATCCATTTGTGGGCGGCAGCTTTCTAATGACATAAAATGTTTCTGACGATTTCATTTTCAATTTCCTTTCAAGTTTGAAGTACAATTTTACGCTTCGTATAAAAGGAATATTTACCTACTTCTTTAGTTTGCCTAATACTAACATCCTAATAGAATCAATATATTTTCGGGGTAAGCGTAACAACTAACAATCGTTCTATTTCTTTGACGACTGAGTGGCGCAGTGGTTAGTGACCCTGCTTCTGCGTCCTAGGCTGTGGGTTCGATTCCCACATCTAGAAAATGTTTGTGTGATGTGCATAGATGTTTTCCAGTGTCTGGGTGTTTATCTATATATTTTAAGTATTTATGTATAATATATTTAAAAATATTCATTAGTTATCATAGCACCCATAACACAAGCTACTTACGAGTACGCTTTCCTTTGGGGCTATATAGCGATGTGTGTTTCATTGTCCTATAATAATAATCTACACTAATAGTGTAAAACTGAAGAGTTTGTTTGTTTGTTTGTTTCTTTGATTGTTAAAATGATCTAAAAAATGTCTACGACAGTATATGTCTATCTTTTAAGATAAACTCACTAGCTCCTTATCCAAATAAGTTATTTAATAATCACAATGATATTATAGAGATAAGATTTACCTTTTACAGTATGTTAATTAGTTATAAAGTTTCGGAGATATTACAAAATTTCTAAAAAACAACACTGCCGCTATATCGTCCAAATTAAGTTGACCTCCTCCTTGTTATGTTATACGTACTGAATAGGGGTCAACATTTTGTTTCCGATATTCTTTGAAAATTCGAACTTGGATCTTTTCTTTCAATTTATTTGGCATGGCAGACCATATTTATATAATATACGAAAAAGGTTGTTCGTTTGTTTAAACAGGCTAATATCGGGATCTGCATGTCGGATTGTAAATTATTTTGTTTATTATGAAAGGTAGACTCAAAAGTGAAATAGACTATTTAATACAAGCTATACACATCCGCTTGCCATAAAAATATATTGTTAATGTTAATGTTCTGTAATATCGTACAATGTTTAACAAAAATGTAGATCTTTAGTATCTACACGGGACGGAACGGAGGATATTGTTTCACTGGAAACTATAAAAAAATTAAATTGATAGGAGTAGCGGGGAAAGAGCATACTTTATATCAAAGTCTGTCTTTAAAATTAAAAGTGATACCTAAGATAGGTTTTCACTCGGACGAAGTCGCGGGCGACTGCTAGTATTTATAATAATACTTCTTATACCAATAATTCGTTAGGTATTTATTTGTCTCGTCCTTAGCGTCTATTTCTGTGCAAAATTCAATCTATTTATAGTTACAAACGAACGAAAGGTTGTAGTCCCAAATTGTTACGTCTTACGTAAGTGGTTATTTTGAAAAGGTCAGAATGCGTCATAGTAGTTTATAGACCAAGATATAGGCAACACCTATGTCATTTAAGGCTTTCATCGTCTGATGCCAAAGGCAAACGCGTTTCTTTCAAAGGTTAGGAACTCGCTGATTGCTGTATTTGGTGTACAAATGAAATTGAACATGCAGCAAGTTCCTCCTTTTCAGATGGCAGTCCACCAAAACTATGCTTTCTGGGTCAGAAACCTCAGACTGCAATAATACCTTCAGGTTGATTACCCGCAATTAAACTTAATCGATATATTATTAAGAAATTTCTTTAAATTATTGTTTATATTATAGTTAAGTTGAATATGTGTTTCTAGGGTTGAAAATAATAGGTGGTCGGCAGAGAAGCCAAAGACAATATGGTGGCACCTATGGCTCACATGATCACATCAGCCTTATATGTAGCAATTATAATAATATTTTTAGAAACATCGTCAGAAGGGGTCAAAAGGCACAAGCAGAAAAAGAACATTAATCATAACATCAACACGTTTTTATTACAAAACTTCCTTAAATCAAACTAAAATGAAACAATCTGACGGTAATCACATAATTTACTTAACGAGCATTTACATTTTATTACACTTTAACTTTTAACAAAATTAACTGGCAGTATAACTGCACACAAAGAGAACACACAAAATAATAATCACTTCACCATTAGGGCTTCGTTTATATAACCGCCCGTAACCGCCACTTTTTGCTACAGTCTACCACAACAGCACAGAAAATCGGCACCTCTATAGTCTATGATTCGCAATGCTGCCAACAATATATCGCACCCCTAGATTTAAAGGGAACTAACTCAAAATTCTTGATTTTTGAGTTATGAACACCTTTGAATTTGTTATTTCAATACCTATCGACCATTAAATCATATTCAAAACTATTACCATTATTCGCCGCTAGATATCTTTGTATACCTATATAGTTGAACGAGCGACCCCACCCCCCTCACATCCAAAACAGCGACAACGCTAGTTGGGACCAAATTTACAAGTGGAATGGACGTACCGGGCTTAAACAAATTGAGGTTATTTTGGGTTACACTCATATTATTGAAATTTGATGGAGCATTATTTCGAGTCGTCGCCATTTTGATAGTTAGTGCTGAGTTAATTAATCAAACATTTTCAGTTGAACCAGTATTACTGGCAAGGTGAATATAAAAGAGGGCCAAGTTTAAACGAAAATCAGCAAAATGGTTTCAACTCAAAATTATACAAAAATATATACACAAATTGATAAACTATAAGGAAGCATCTATCAAAATGCATTTCTTTGCTGTTATCAGAGCGCAGATATCTTCTTTCTGGGAAAGGTTGCGTAACTCTGGTAACAGCATCCTCCAGATAGTCAGGACATAAGTAGCCCTATAATGACGCATTGGATCTCAGTACATCGAGATCCAAATAGGAAGTAGTTTTAGTTGATATTTTAGATGTTCCTAAAATGTACCGTTTTTACCCGTATTTTATTTATATTTTATATTATACATTTGTAATGTAACTTTGTTTATAATGGTTTTTTTTTCTACCTCAATAAACAATTATATTATTGACGTGAAAACGTCTTATAATTCGATAGAGCCGGCTGCACGCAAGAAAAAACATGACTCATGCGTTACCTCGCTTTGAGGCGTTCCATGTAAGTCATGAAGTGCAAGCGAGAGCGCAGAACGAGCGACAAAGAAGCACAATCAGCCTTTGCGTTCGGCAGCGTTCGTCATCCGTCTATTAAATATAATTATTAAATATATTAATTTTAAATTAAAAATTAATATATTTATTATGAATTTAAAATATAAATTTATAAAATCAAAATCAATTATTTTATTAATTTAAATTAATATTTATAAAAATATACTTAAATTAAAAATTTTAATAACCAATTAAATGCTACCATTCCATCTGTATTTTCTTAAGACGTTCAACTATCGTCAGTAAACCGACTTTACAGACAACCAATTTTTATTATTATTACTAAGACCTAGCCCTTTATTAAAACCCAAGATTCTTAATATTTATCACATTCAGCTGTAAAATAAATTTCATACATCTATACAGAAAACTTCTCCAATTGTCAGTTTTTTGCCTCTCCTGTAAAATGAGCTTTTTTGAGTTAATACCTGTTTAGATATAGAGGTGCGATATATTCTCACTCATTCGCACTAATGCTCCGCATTTTTTTATAAAAAGTTGCATCGTGGTTTCATGCAACCACACGATGTTCGTTTTTTACCTATTTATAAAATTCTGCAAAGTAACGTCCACCTTTTATTAAATTTTTCCCGCTAATAGGTATTTATTTTTACAGCGACTGGGTGTTTGGAGTGCGCTACTGTCAACTGAGCAACTTCATAGCGAACGTAACTGTTGCAGCGAGCGTGTTCACCCTCACCGGGATATCCTTTGACAGGTAAGTGTAATGTGGCTTCTTCTTTATTACGCCGGCGTCAGACATAGTTATATGAACACTTTAATGAAGCTATGTCTACGGGACTTTGAATGTTTGTTTATACAAGTGTAAAAATAATTTGTGATTACTCAACGTCTGGAAAGGTTTGTTTGCAAAGCAGGCTGGCAGGTTGCTTTATCAAGTGTACAAAGTATGTCATATAATTGTTCAACCGTTTGAAGATAGGTGATGCACGGGTATTACACGTGGTGCGGTGCATTGATGGAAACAGAAAAAACCCTGTAAGTTCACACTAAAGCATCATCGGTTGAGTGTGAAGATTGGTTGCTTTGTTATTATTTATCTGTTCTAACGTTAAGTGACCGAGATCGTTAATACGAGAAGCATCTTCTGTCCGATGTGAAAAGACCAATAACAATACTAATTCTTAGATTAATTTGAACTGCCTGGTTGGTCCATCTATTTTAGCGTCGCCCACGTCTTATTTTCGATTAAGTTCTGGGTCAGACTTTAAATATAATGAACTCATCTTTTTCCACGGAATAATATGGCTGCTGCTGCGAAATAAATTTCTCACAAATTACCTCGGAAAACTCAATAAACCACCCTGGTCACTATTATTAATATCTTAATATAGTGGTTGTTACTGAGTCGAATACCCTAATCCCGCCAACCCGCAGTAGAGCAGTGGAGCAAGTGCGAGTTTTTCACTGAGCGACTGAGTAAAAACGTAATCACTCGTAACATCAAATTATTAAAAAAAAAGCGTTTACTCTCACTACAACTAGATGGCGCTACTCTAATTCCATATAAAATTTGCGTTTACTGTTTTCGATATCGACGCGGTGAAATCTTACACTGGGCACACAGATGGGTCTAAGCTACTAAGTGCCTTTCCATAAGGAGGAAGACGTGGTACTGTAGTAGGCCATTCAAATAATATGGTAAAAATTATAAATAAATAAACGTATTTTTGGAAGTTGGTTATTATTACACTTGAGTTTCTTCTTATAATTGTATCACGATGTTGATGAAAGCCTCTGGGAAATATCAGTAATGCGATACAATATATTATTACAATAATTACAGGCTCTTGTCGATGTTTACGTAAATAAAGTCTTAACCCAGATATAAACAATAATTACATCTGAAATAAACTGCCTCGTTGTTGTGGTTAGTCTATCTGGCTTCGATCACAAGGTCCTGGGTTCGAATCCTGGGTTGGGTCACGGGATAATTCTGAGTTTTTCATTCTTCTATGAAATTCGCAGTAAATTCCAAGCCCGGAGTCGGGAAGTTGGTGGTGATACACCCCCGTGTCTCGGAGAGCACGTTAAGCCGTCAGTCACTGTCATAAACATCTGATAGTGATCGTTAATAAATGAAACATTATCACCCTAAGCCCG
This sequence comes from Mycalesis mineus, assembly GCA_034621355.1. Classification (NCBI taxonomy): domain Eukaryota; kingdom Metazoa; phylum Arthropoda; class Insecta; order Lepidoptera; family Nymphalidae; genus Mycalesis; species Mycalesis mineus. The sequence continues at coordinate 14,605,414 of CM067892.1, forward strand.
CCAACCCGCATTGGAGCAGCGTGGTGGGTCTACGCTCCATATCCCCTCTCCTATAAGGAGGGAGGCCTGGCCCTGTAGTGGGCCGCTAACAGGCTGATAATGATGATGATGATGACATCTGAAATAAACTGTCTTCTATCTTCACTACTTGTTATACAACAAAAGTCCTCGGGGTCTGTCTTACTGTCTGTTCAAATTCAAAGAGTACTGAATGGCCTTTCTTTTGGTTTTCACCAAATAGTTAGAGTGATTTCTGAGGAAGGATTTTGTATATGCTATAGAAAAGAATATTTGTAAGGATTGATCCTCTTTAACTGGACACAAGTCCGCGTGGTCCCGGTGGGTTGGACGTAGTCGCGGTCGTCCGGTGGTTTAGTCATATTCTTTAGAAAATTTGAAGTTCTTTCGAAAAATAAGTATTGCTGTAGCGGCCTGAAGGTTGACAGTGTGATTACAGGCAAATGAGGCTTAACACCTACGTCTCAAGTTAATGGACAAAGGCACTTTGCAGAACGTGTGCCTTGCGTGCATGGTGAAGTGTTACTCAGTGTTATGAGCGATGCTTTTTCACTTGTCATCAAGTGGGCCAGCTGCTAAGTCTGCTAGTAATTATTATAAAAAAATGGTAATATTTTGATTAATTATTCAAAAGGCTTTTCCAGGTAAAAAATCAAGTCTAATAGACTTAGAATTTAATAAACTAATAAACGGAATTGTACAAAATCTTTTGCTACAAAATACGAAGAACTGGTATAAAACAGTAAATAACTTTACAGAATTCAGAATTTTTTTGTTTTAAATTTCAGTAGTTTTATGAAAGTATAAACTTTTGCTGAAATAACCTAAAATAATATACTTTTGCTTTTTTATTATATTCAATGTATAGGGACCTGTATAGATCTATGTCATATTTTCAGCAATTTATTTTGAAAATATGATAATAAAATCCATTTGTATGAACTTTTTATCTGGAAACGAACGAATACCCGCAAATTTCACAGAAAGGGCAAAAACAGATTTATTTTTATTATTTGGAAAATACAATAGGTACTTTTATTCAAATTAGTAGGAAATGACAATGTTCACCGAAAACTGAAACATCTACGTTGGATCACAGTTATTAGGTTTCGAATTCAGAAGTTGTATTTGTATCAATAAAACGTATGTGGTACGTATAAATAAAACCTTTCAGCCGCGGTATATTTCATCGAAAAAAAAAGCTTGTTCTGATGGATTTGAATTCTATTAAATACATAATATTTACCTATTGTGATTCACATTAAACGTGCCCGCCTATTGCCACTTCTGTTATGAGACTCGTTGAACTATACTAAAGCCAAACTCGATTGAGAATGCTTGTCAACAAACAAATTAAAAATGAAGGTAGAAATCACTAGTCATTTTACACCTAATTTTATTAATTAACTAGTTAATAACGAATTCATGACAATAAATTAGATAAGTAAGCTTAAAAGTAATTAATATATTCAATATCTTTTAAATAAGATTTTTAAAAATAATAAAACATAATTTTAAATTTATTAGGCATAAAATGTGTTGCATTTTCCACCTTCATCTTAAATTTGTTTGTTGACAAGCATTCTCAATCGAGATTGGCTTTAGTATAGGTATGTCAGCTGTTGGCTCAAGGCTTCGGTGTTAGAAAGTCATTGCAGGAGGCCTATTTTCAACAGTGAACGTCTATCAGCTGATAATGATATGATGATGATCAGCTAAGTATATATATCTTACTACTATTATAAAGGCGAAAGTTTGTATGGATGTATGGATGTATGGATGTATGGATGTTTGTTACTCTTTCACGTAAAAACTACTGAATGGATTTGAATGAAACTTTACCACAATATAGCTTATACATCAGAATAACACATAGGCTACATTTTATACCGAAATTCCCACGGGAACGAGAACTACGCGGGTGAAACCGCGGGCGTCCTCTATATTATATACTAATATTATAAAGAGGAAAACTTTGTTTGTTTGTAATGAATAGGCTCAAAAACTACTAGACCGTTTTTAAAAATTCTTTCACCATTCGAAAGCTACGTTATCCAAGAGTAATATAAGCTAAATTTTATTTTGGGAAAAAATAGAGTTCCGTAAAATATTTGGGTTTTTCGGACACAAGGTGTAAAAAATCAACCAGAAAAGTTACTTATTTTGCGTAAGCTGCCTAAAGTATAAAAGATAGAACCATAAAATGTTCTAATTAATTGGAGACCTTACAAATATCTACAAAAAAGTCCGCAACACACTATACCTATCTATGTCGAGTGAGGCACAACAACCATTTTTTTATTTAAAAATTTAAAATTTTTTTTGGACTACATTTAAACGCATTTATTTTACTCATGCTATTAATCCTTATCAAAATAAATTATTTCATCACTAAGTACAGTTTATGTAGATAATATTTAGTATTTAAAAGATTAAAATTCTATTCTATTACTATTTCTGCGTTGCGAAGTGAGCGTCACCAAGGGGGCGAACGTCACCAAATATCTATTTAGTACATGGAGTTTGTTCGTTTGTTTAAACGGGCTTATCTCTATCTCCGTGTCGGATTGTATAATTATTTTTGTTTATTCTGAAGGCTAGACTCAAGAGTGAAATGTACTATTTAATATTAGGTAATTCTGGTCTCGAGTTGGTGTCCTGCGTCTGGTAATGAATTTATCTAATATATAAATTTTCCCTGTCACAATGTTAGTTACCGTATCTACCTACTCCTCCGAAACGGCTTTACCGATTTTTATCAAATTTTAGACCGACGAAAAGAAACGGTTCTCAATTCGACACGTATATTTTTTTTATGTATGACCACGCATAACTTTTTACAGAGTTGACCGATTTTGATAATTCTTTTTTTATTAGAAAGGGCATATTTTCAAGGTGGTTTTATTGTCATCATGTTAGGATCTGATGATGATATCCTGGGGGAATTGAAGGAACTCTTCAAATTTTGGAGGCACGCTTACAGCGATTTCGGTTTTTGTCTCGGTATCGGTAGCTTTTTGGCTACTAGTGCCATATAATATACTATGACAGTATAGTACGAGTATGTTACGTGGCGAGAAATCACTAAAAAGTAAGAAATAAAAATTTTTAACAAAAAATAGAACCGACTCAAAACGCACTAAAAAGTAAAAAATAACTGTCTTTTAGTTGCTTAAATTTACTTAAGCATATGAAGATATGCCATGCTATGAAGTCGGTGCCAGCCAAGTTTAAAGAACATTTATTTTCCGTAGTAAAGCAGTTTGTGGGTTCTAGGTAACGTCCTTAAAGTAGAAACCTTGGCACCGACTCCTAGATATGCTTAAGTAAATTAAAGCAACTAAATGACACAGTTATTTTTTACTTTTTAGTGCGTTTTGAGTCGGTTCTATATTTTGTTAAAATTTTTTATGAATACTTAGCAGGTCTGAGAATCTGCTACTATTTAATTTTCATCTAATTTTTTTTTTAATTTTTAATGCAAAACAACGTTTGCCGGGTCAGCTCGTTTTCTTATAAAAATAGTCTTGGTGGAATTTTCCCCCACACCGAGTCTCAGAGCAAGATAGATTAAGTCAATCCCTCAATCATAAACAATTGATAGTCACAAAGTTAATGACCGAAGTCCGCCAGCCGAATTAGCGTAGTGGGTCTAATCTCCAAGACACTTTCCTGTCAAGAAGACTACACCAAAGATACAATAATAATGACGATGTCAAGATTAAGTTGTCAAACAAATATTTTTGAACTGCCCGCGCGATATCTTATTATTAGTTGTAAACCAATATCACCTCTTTTTATTGGAATCAATTTTACCATACATTAATTAGGTCTGCAGGCTTGCCAATAAAACAATAATCAATCTTAACAGCGAAGTAGAGCAAAGATAATGGATTTTATTTGTTGAACAGGTACCAAGCGATCGTCAGACCAATGCGGCCGAGGATGTCAAAGACCTGCTCCCTCATCATGATAGCTGTCATCTGGGCGAGTGGGATGCTGCTTGCTGTACCCTGCTTACTCTATTCTACCACTAAGGAATATCGGTAAGCGGCTATTTATCTATATGTTTAGCCGAATGAATAAAGTCTATAGTATATTTAACTGAAGCAAAGAACAATACTTAATATTGTACGTTAATGAATCTAGATATATACCTAGTTTATATACGTCTCGAACATATACCGACTCTACACGTCAAATCTATGCTAATATTGTTTTTTTTAGTTGTGACAAGTTACGAGTGCAATCACACCTGGCAATAAAATTATTATTATAAAAACAAAAACCCGACTGCATAGAAGTTATGAACTGAAAAGAGAAAAACAAGGATCACTATATCTATATAAAATTTTAAATACTTTATGGTGATGCAAGCGGGGACATTACTTTCTGCGAGGAAAGAAAGATCTACCAAAACTACGTTTGTCCCCGCCTGCAGCACCGTAAAGTATTTAAAATTTTATATAGATATAGTGATCCTTGTTTTTCTCTTTTCATTTCATAACTTCTATGCAGTCGGGTTTTTTGTTTTTATAATAATAATTTTATTTGAGACTTTTTTAACCGACGAAAAAAACGGAGGAGGTTCTCAATTCGACACGTATATATTTTTTTTTTTTTTTATTTTTTATGTATGACCACGCATAACTTTTTACAGAGTTGTCCGATTTTGATAATTGTTTTTTTTATTAGAAAGGGCATACTTCCAAGGTGGTCTCATTGTCATTATGTTAGGATCTGATGAGGATATCCTGGGGAAATTGAAGGAACTCTTCAAATTTTGGAGGCACGCTTTCAGCGATTTCGGTTTTTGTCTCGGTATCGGTAGCTTTTTGGCTACTAGTGGCATATAATATACTATGACAGTATAGTACGAGGACGATACGTGGCGATAAATCACTAAAAAGTAAGAAATAAATTTTTTTAAATAAAAATAGAACCGACTCAAAACGCACTAAAAAGTAAAAAATAACTGTGTCATTTAGTTGCTTTAAATTACTTAAGCATATCTAGGAGTCGGTGCCAGCCAAGGTTTCTACTTTAATTACGTTACCTAGAACCCACAAACTGCTTTACTACGTAAAATAAAGGTTCCCTAAACTTAGCTGGCACCGACTTCATAGATATGCTTAAGTAATTTAAAGCAACTAAATGACACAGTTATTTTTTACTTTTTAGTGCGTTTTGAGTCGGTTCTATTTTTATTTAAAAATTTTTATGTTTTAGTTTATGGTATAGAAATGATACGGTACACTTTTTGCCATTCTTTTGTTAAAACGGTAATATAAACATGATATGATATTTATATTTTTGAAATGGTCTTTTTACGACCTTTTATTTGATACCCATATTGCTAAGATAAGAGAAAGAAATACACACATCCCCCCTTTTTTCTCCCATTTACAGCCACCATTTTGAAAATTTATATAGTCTATGTCACTACCACAATTTTAATAAATTCAACGACACCTCACCTGTCAAAATCCGTTCAGTCGTTTAGGCTGTAGCGCGTGCCGAAGAAATGGACATACATACATACATACGCTCGAAAAACATAACCGTCCTTCTGACGCAGTCGGGTAAAAAGTAATGACTCAATCTATGATGGAAGCGGGCTAGCTTGTTAGAAGTAGGGTGAAATTTACACCCCTCTCGGAGTCTACACGACATCATACTGGAACTTTTGGAAGTACATCTTTGCCGGCAGGGTGGTAACTAACGTAACCAAAGCCAGACCAAATCAGAAAATCCCAATTGACCCAGCTGAGAATCGAACCCAGGACCGCTGCACAACAGAGGCTATCAAAATGTAAATGGAACTTATAAGATGACTGAATATTGAGTTTAAATAGACAGAGACTTAACTTAGCTAAAAGCTCTTTAAAGATAGAGACCGTAGCAAATAAACATCATCTTTGGTCAATTTAAATTTTGTTTATATTGTTAACAAACTTCAATAAAACATTATTTTTTATGTAATATTAATTATACTGAGCTTTATGCCTACATTAATGATATTTCCATAAAGTTTAACACACAAGTGTTGGTACGTGATGGTCATTTATAATGTTTTGTGACGTCAATCAAGAAATTCATAAAACCTAACTTTAACAAAATTACATATTTTGCTGGGGCTATTACAAGAAACAATTTGTTTGGCGCCGACTATGAGAGACAATAATTACTGTTATGTAATTATCTTTTATTTTTTTATACTATAGTTATTAATATAATTAGCAACTTACTGAAATGAGTTTCAAGAAATCAAACTTTTAGTAACGACTAGCAGTCGCCCAGGACTTCGTCCGCGTGAAAACCTCTTAGGTACTCTTCTATTTTTAAAGGCAGACTTTCATACAAAGTGTGCCCATTTCCCGCTCCCCCTCTTAATTTAATTTATTTATACTTTCCCGTCAAGCAATATCCTCCGTCCCGTCCCGTGTACTAAAGATCTACATTTTTGTTAAACATTGTACGACATTTCAGTATATTAATATAAACAATATATATTTTTGGCAAGCTGATGGGTAGAAATTGATATTAAATAGTATATTTCACTCTTGAGTCTAGCCTTCAGAATAAACAAAAATAATTTTATATTCCGACACGCAGATCTAGAGATTAGCCCGTTTAAACAAACGAACAAACTCTTCCGTGTAGTACATATATAGATATTTGAACAAAGATCGAATTCTAAATCCATCACCGTATTTACGTTTCATGAAAGCATATCAGTACCAAAATGTTGACCTCTATTCAGTACGTATAATATAACACGAAGGAGGCTAGAAGAACTAAATATAGATACCATAGCGGCATTTTTGCGCTTTTTAGAAATTTTGTAATATCTCCGAAAATATATGACTAATTAACTGAGCAGAGAATAATGAGTAGCTGTCAAACAATGTATCACGCACCGGCGCCATCTACTTAAAATATTGGTTTGTAGTACTTGCTATGTATCAGAAATGGCGCTGTATGTGAAAAAAGATTTTCCCGCATTTCTGTTGAAATTTTTCCTAAATTTTCTATTCTATAAACCTCACGGAGCTCGAGACCTTTCCTACGAACGCAAAACAGTGGAAATCGGTTCGTGCGTTCTGGAGTTATAGCGTCAGGAAGGAAAACCCGACTTATTTTTACACGCTTTATATTAGCTTCACTTGTACGTCAGTTTGTCAGTTTGTCAGTATGTCAGTATGTCTGTATGTCAGTATGTAACTCTCCGTGGGTAATCTGCGCGCCTGCGGCCTTCCTTGGTTCTGGTAGCCGTTTCTCAGGCTCCCTTTCCGAAATTGAACTCTGATTCCCCGTATTTATAATATTTATAAATAATTATTAGGGTACTCCTCACCTGGCCTTTTGCTAGAATGTCCTGGATTTGGTTCAGGAACGTTCGCTTTGGTCTTTTATATCAGACTATAATATAACTGGTTGCTATACCAGACTAATCTAACTGGTTTTATGCCAGACTATAATCTAACTGATTTGCTATACCAGACTATAATCTAACTGGTTTCTATACCAGACTATAATCTAACCGGTTGCTATACCATACTATAATCTAACTGGTTTATGCCAGATTATGGTCACTGGTTGCTATACCAGACTATAATCTAACTGGGTTTATGCCAGACTATGATCTGATTTGCTATACCAGAGTATAGTCTAACTCGTTTTATGCCAGACTCTAATCTAACTGGTTGCTATACCAGACTATAATCTAACTGGGTTTATGCCAGACTATGATCTGATTTGCTATACCAGAGTATAGTCTAACTGGTTTTTATGCCAGACTATAATCTAACTGGTTGCTATACCAGGCTAAAATCTAACTGGTTTATGCCAGACTATGATCTAACTGGTTGCTATACCAGACTATAATCTAACTGGGTTTATGTCAGACTATGATCTGATTTGCTATACCAGACTATAGTCTAACTGGTTTTTTTATAAGAAAGGGCATACTTCCAAGGTGGTCCCATTGTCATCATGTTAGGATCTGATGATGATATCCTGGGAAAATTTTAAGAACTGTTCCAAATGTTATAGGCATTGGTTGCATTATTAGCTTCACTTGTATGTCAGTTTGTCAGTATGTCAGTATGTAACTCTCCGTGGGTAATCTGCGCGCCTGCGGCCTTCCTTGGTTCTGGTAGCCGTTTCTCAGGCTCCCTCTCCGAAATTGAACTCTGATTCCCCGTATTTATAATATTTATAAATAATTATTTTATTCTCACTAATAAATAAATTACTAGCGACTGTGTGGCCGAGCGGTTTAAGTGCTAAACTGCCCGTACAACAGTCGCTCAGGCGTGGGTTCGAGCCCTGGCAGTCGCAGTTTTTCTGCGACTTCCAAGGCTCGCTCCCGTGCCGACTGTACTCTGGCCAGGTTTCTGTGGTTTCCTTGGTCACTGTGCTAAGGGTGGGGCACAGGCAAATGCGGGTACAGATTGTAAGTCGGCCACAGCCGCTATAGAGGTAATGAGAGTGTAAATAGTCAAAATAGGGAGGGATTCAATAATCCCACGTGTCTAGGCCAAAATAGGCTGATGCGTAAGTTCCAAAAAATCACGCTTTTATAAATAAACCAAACTAAAAAGTAAAAAATAAATAATAGCTTAAAAAAACTAAAAACACGCTTTTTATAGAAACCCAAACTAAAAAATAGAAAATAAATTTTAATAAATTTAAATTAAGAATAGTGTTAAAAATTTCATTAACTTTAAATTAATAATAGTGTAAATAACAAAAAAAATATTTTATTTTAAAAAAAGCGTGGGGTGCTTTTTAAGATATTATCAAAATGATAATCACTCTACTCATATGTGTCAATAAAATATTTATAACTATATTGACACCATGCACCCCACGCTTTTTTTTAAAATAAAATAATTTTTTTGTTATTTACACTATTATTAATTTATAGTTAATGAAATTTTTAACACTATTCTTAATTTAAATTTATTAAAATTTATTTTCTATTTTTTAGTTTGGGTTTCTATAAAAAGCGTGTTTTTAGTTTTTTTAAACTATTATTTATTATATAATAGATTAGATTCATAATTAACTTTAATAACAATTTTTGAAGAAGGATTTACTGTGACTAAAGCTTTAGAATCGATCACGATCCTTGGCTTCGATTCGACTATTGGATGATATTTTGTAGTTTGAACTGTATGTACCCAGGTTCCTATCCTTAGTAAGTACGGTAGGCAACTTTTGATATGGATATACCCGAGAAAATAAAAAAAATGCAAGGATAATAACTAGGATAAGATTGAGGGTCTAACCTTTGGTTACCTACTTACTCGTATCAAAGCCAGCTTGACTCACAAATTAATGTCGAAGGGTCAATTTATTTTTATTATTAATTTTTACATATTAAAGTTCTGTAAAAGATATTTTAATGTAATCTTTGAAAACGGATTACGTTTTCAAAGAATCACCGCAAGATTAAATTTAAAAATACCGAAACGACTAAGCTACCTACATATTACCAAGATTTTTTCCAGTCTAGTGAACGTAAATTTAAAATATATATGAGAAATCCCCATCTTCTATAATTATAACTTTATATAAGCGCTTATAACTGAAATCTTTAGATTAGGTTCGGTTACCAAATCTAATTGTAAATTTAAACCCGACGGTGAACCATACAAACAAAATAGAAAATTTCATCAATATCTGTCTAGAAGATATGGAGTAGGTACATATATGCGGCAATAAGAAATATTCATGCGATTCGAATTTGTGTACTTGCAACTGATTTGAGTGCTTAAAATATGACAAATTATTTAAGTGTCAATTTGCAAGTAATAATAGGTACTGTTTCCTCTCGCGATTTAACTTTTATCAGATTTCTATTGTTACAAATTAATTGAAAAAAACGCAATTGAATATTGAATTCAGTTGCAATCACTTTGAAACAAAATGTAAATGTATCAACCAAAATATTATTGAAAATCTTTCTTTCTCTTTAAACCGATAACTTCAAAACAATTCCCAATCACCTATTTTTTGTTGATTTCGCAATACAAAAAGCTTTCCAAAAGATGTGATATTTTTGTTTGTTACAGATCGAAGGGGACTTTGAAAACTGCGTGCCTATTGTCGTGGCCTGATGGCTTACCTGACGTATCATATATGGACTTCGTGTAAGAGTTTACCTATATTATGATGATAATTACAATACATTAATTGCTATAATAAGAATAGTGCATCATATTTATTTTTTGTAATGTTTCGGGTTAGGGCTGAAAGTCAGTCTCAAATATTGTATATTTGCAGTTCTTTACATTATTTGGAATTGAGTTTCACATCGCACTACAGCCATACATTCATTATTTTTAACCGACGAAAAAAAACGGAGGAGGTTCTCATTTCGACACGTATATTTTTTTTACAGAGCCGTCCGATTTTGATAATTCTTTTTTTATTAGAAAGGACACACTTCCAAGGTGGACCCTCATATTAGGATCTGATGATGATATCCTGGGGAAATTGAAGGAACTCTTCAAATTTTGGAGGCACGCTTCCAGTGATTTCGGTTTTTGTCTCGGTATCGGTAGCTTTTTGGCTAATAGTATCGTATAATATACTATGAGAGTATAGTACGAGTACTTTACGTGGCGGTAAATCACTAAAAGTAAGAAATAAATTTTTTTAACAAAACATAGAACCGACTCAAAACGCACTGAAAAGTAAAAAATAACTGTGTCATTTAGTTGCTTTAATTTACTTTAACGAAATGACACAGTTATTTTTTTACTTTTTAGTGCGTTTTGAGTCGGTTCTATTTTTTGTTAAAAATTTTTTGATGCTACAGTCAGCCATACTGCACAAAATATAAGTGAAATACCGCCAACAGACTTATCACGAGATCTCTAAAACTGTACTTGATTGACATTAAATTTACCATAGTTACTCATTTTTCAATTTTACTGTAGATACTCACTAAGAACAATTTCTAGGAACGGGATCAACGCGGGTGAAACAGCTGGGCACAGTTAGTGTATATTTAGCCCTCATAAGCTTTCGAAACGACAGAAAGCAAAGGAATCATTCTTGGAAATCTGAATCTGAGATAATACTCGTCCGCTTTGGTATACCAGATCTTTAGTTTACGTTTATTCTTTTACTAAAATGTATAGTATCATCATCATCATCATCATAATCAGCCTGTAGATGTCCACTGTTGGACATAGGACTTTTTTAGGGACTTCTATTCGGACCGTCTCCCATAAAAGAAATGCCCTATAGTGACCACACTGGGCAGGCGGGTTGGTCACCGCAGTATATCTTATATAGTAGTATATTTATATATAATTATATTATTACATAACACTAAATATGAAAAATACATTTCTTATTTTCTTTATTTTTTACCACAGTGGAAGGATAGACATTACTCCTACCAGTTTAACGATAAACTAAATAAGTTGTTTAGAACCAGTTTCTCCCGCAATCATTATCTTGAAGATCATGATCATTTCATGACACATTCAGGTCATGCGCTAGTCCATTGAGATTTTACTTATTTTAATGTATACATACATTTTTAATTTTATCCTACAATGGTGTAGCAAAAGCTCGATCGAGTTTGTCCGTACACCCGCATCCATCAAACAGTTAATATAATTATGAAATTTTGGTTTTTATAGAACACTAATTATGTTCAAGATAAATAAAAGGTTCGTCTAATTTGTCGTATATTTCTTTATGGACAATATCGTCCATTGGTATAGTATGTCTAATTAAAATTTATGAGTTGAAGGTTTTAAAAATTAGCATTCCCGCATCGACTTAAATGGAATTGTACAAAATGGAATGGTTCAAAAGGTTTCACATTGGCAAAGCGCTTGGATTTTTCGACGTAGATGCTTACGTTAGAAATACTATGCAAATTGGTGTAGCCATTACGCTAGCTCGTTAGTTAGCTTATACGCAAATTTTACTTAACTAGCCACAAATTTCGAGAAATTTGTGGCTAGTAAATCTGCAAGGCGGAACATTTAAGGTTGAAGTATTATCTACTCATTTCTATTTAGCGTAGTTGTTATAATATAGAGTGTATTTAAATTTTGGTAAATAATTATAAAATAGGTTAACGTACTTTCAAAAACTTTAAATGGCAAAAATATGGCATAGAAGATAGTTAAAAATGTACCGACGGTCAATAAAGTTTCTCGTCAGAAATTACTTTCATTATATTGAAATCTGCGGTCTAGATTATCCGATCAAAGCTAAGAAACTTCTTCCTAGAATAACTTTTCTATTAAATCCTGGAATTAAAATAAAAATTTCTTTATTAGGCTTCGGTTACATGGGTTACACGTGTAAAGAAACGTTAATAACTGTGTTAGTTGATAATTGGAGAGAGTTAGCAGAAATGGATATATTATCATAATAAATTAGTTAAATAAATTGAAATCCCTTTTTAACCGACTTCAAAAAAAGGAGGTTATTGCCTCAGAGGTTAAAACTCTTTGGTTTCTTACGTAACTGTTACATAGATATAGACATAGATAGCAAAAAACTTGATATTTGTGATATTTTACCAAGGTCGTTTCATCATTTTTCTATTACTTTTTTTCAGTCACACCGACTGAATTGTATGGAACTTTGCACTTGACTTTTGTTTTAGGTAAAACCGCTAAAACTGTTTTAGATTTGCAAAGTTCTCTGAAATCAAGACAAACAAGGTGTCTGACCTTTTACTTAAAAAAATATAACAAAATAATCTTATAAAAAATCTTAATTCATTTTAATTTATTTATTTTTCACCACTTTTATTGTAATCCCTTGCTTGCATCATCTAAGGAGTGAAATTGCCTTATACATGTGTTATATATGTGTTATTTTAGCCACTTAAATAGCAATCAGTTAATGAATCGCCATGTTCATTCGCTCGTTTTACTTCACTATCATCTTATAGAAGTTTTGGGCCTTAGTATAACATGGCTTATGGGTTTTTGATGGTGTATTTAATTGCGCAGGTATCAAGTATTATTCTTCGTGGTCACGTATGCAGTGCCGATGCTCGGGATGACGTTCTTCTACTCGGCGATGGGTCGAGTGCTGTGGGGGTCCAGATCCATCGGCGAACTGACTCAGAGGCAAGCGGATTCTATACGGTCTAAGAGAAAGGTACGTCGTAGTAATTTAATTCATAATCATTAATTTTTAGGGTTCCGTACCTAAAAAAGAAAAAACGGAAACCTTATAGGATCACTTTGTTGTCCGTCCGTCTGTCTGTCAAGACCCTTTTTCTCAGGAACGCGTGGAGGTATCAAGCTAAAATTTACATCAAATATTGAAATATACAGTCACTTGGAGTTGTGAAAAAAAAACAAAGTTCAAGGCTAAGGCAATCATAAGATATAGTCGTAAATGCCGAAAATATCCGCAAATTTTCGACACGCGCAAGCAAATCGAAATTTATATGGGACGAAATTAAATCGAAATTCTCGTAAACTTAGAATCTTAAAATTTGTTACGAAGTTATGTGATATACATACAGATAATAGAAAAATTGTGAAAACTGTAAATTTTTAATAACATCATGTAATAAAAATGTTTTTAATAATTTTAAGCTTATCTACCCCCTATTGTCAAAAACGTGTAAAGGTATTAAATTGAAATATATATCAAATACTTGAGTCTATAAAACCTTTAAGTTGTGACAAAATCAAACTTCTATGTCAACACAATCAAAAGATATAGCATAAGCCGCCTATTTAACTCACAACTAGATGCAACTAAATAAAAACCTACTGGATAGTTTCCGTAAACTTAGAAACTTGAAATTTGGTACGAAGCAACGTCATATAGCACAAATAAAGGAAAAATTACGAAAACTGTAAGTTTTTTGTTACATCATCTAATAAAAATATTTTAAACATACCCCCTTTCCTCAATAATGCGTAGAAGTCTTTAATTGAAATTTATACAAATACTATCTGTTACAAACCTTTAAGCTGTAACAAAATCAAAGTTCTATAATTATCAATGTAATCAAAAGATACAGCATAAGTCGCATATTTAACCCTTAACTACTCGCAACTAGAATCTTGAAATTTCAGGCAATATTTTATACTACATATGGAAAATTCCAAAAACCTTAAAATTTACGGAACCCCTGGTGCGTGACTAACGCTTTTTTTCTTTAGATGTGATGTAACGTGGGATCGGGAGAATTGCTCTACTGATGTTAAATAATTAAACATCATCTGTAGGGTAAGACAATAACAGTTGTCCCTAATGAGATAGGATAGCGTAGAAAATCATGATTATAATTCGAGCCAATTACAAGATATGAGGGTAAATCACGAAAAATAAATTTGCATACCCATGTTAACGGTACCAGGTACAAAGCGTACCGGGCTGAATATTTATTGTGTAATATACGAATTCCAGGTAAAATAGCTTTACGTTACTTTTAATATTTTTTATACCTACATGCTTGTGACAGCGACTTTATTTGCGTGAAATATAATAGAACTTTTCATAAGGTATTGTTTCGAAATTTGAACGTTTTCAACCCCTGTTTCATAGTATAACAAAATTAGCTTTAATTCTCATCCAATATACTATTTAGTATCCCTAAAATAAAAAATAAAATTATGAAAATTACCTCAGCAACGCGTGAAAACGTAATAAAAAACTGTCCGCGCATGGGACTAGATTTGTACTTGCTTTTGTGGAATTTAATATTCTTGTTGACAATGCAAGTACAATTAATTATTATTAGGAAGGTAGTTTTTGACACTAGACATACACACGCTATGCTTAAAGCGCCTGTTCAAAAATGTAAGTAATCGTGTTGTGGTTCCACTGTTCTATTCAGAAGAGACCAGTATGGCGGCGTAAACAAAAACTGATTTATGAAAAAATAATATTAACTACCAAAACCGTGTAATTTTGGTATATCCCGTTCCCGCAGGAATAGTAGGAATATGCAAAAAAATAGCTTATGTGTTAATCCAGGATATAATCTATCTCCATTCCATATTTCAGACTAATCATATCAATTATAGTTGCAGTGTGAAGGAACAATAAACACACACTTCCGCTTTCATAATATTAGTTTGATAGGTATAGATAACTTTAGTAAGCTAAGTTGCAGCTTAATGTTCGAATAAAGTATCATTATTGCGATTGTATTTTATACCTTTTTAGAATCTGAAGAAGTATACTTACGGTTCGTATTATAAGCAAGAAGCCTTCAGCTTAAATGCCAAATGGTCAGACCCTTCCAAGTACGGACGTATTGACTTACTTCTCGTATTACGTTAGTAATTTACCTGAAACCTGTACCACAAAGGTTTGATTTCAGCAATCAAACTTTTGTGGTGTTTTATAAATTGTAAGATATATAAGTACAAGTACGAGGCTCAAAACAAAAGTAATACTAACTGATAGCCGTAATTTTATTCACGTGAAATTTAGGGTTATAAGGATTTTTGAGGCCAAATCATAAAGCCATAATATCATATAAAAGTTAAGTAAAAGTAGTCCAAAAATAAACAAAAATTTCTGGAGAGAGCCAGAATTATCACCTAAGGCTGTAAAAATTTTTTTAACAAAAAATAGAAAAAACGACTCAAAACGCACTAAAAAGTAAAAAATAACTGTGTCATTTAGTTGCTTTAATTTACTTAAGCATATCTATAAAGTCGGTGCCAGCCAAGTTTAAGAAATATTGTTATTTTTTAGTTTTTAGTGCGTGTTGAGTCGGTTCTATTTTTTGTTAAAAATTTTTATTTTTTACTTTTTAGATATTTATCGCCACATAACGTACCCGTATTATACTGTCATAGTATATTATACGGCACTAGTAGCCAAAAAGCTACCGATACCGAGACAAAAACCAAAATCGCTGTGTGTCTCCAAAATTTGAAGAGTTCCTATAGTTTCCCCAGGATATCATCATCAGATCCTAACATGATGACAATGACCACCTTGAAAGTATGCCCTTTCTAATAAAAAAAGAATTATCAAAATCGGACAACTCTGTAAAAAGTTATGCGTGGTCATACATAAAAAATATATATATACGTGTCGAATTGAGAACCTCCTCCGTTTTTTTTTCGTCGGTTAAAAAAGAACCTACGTACGGTCTATTCTACCTACCAAACATAAAAATAATCATGAAAGTCGGCCAAATCAAGAAAAGGAGGCCTCAAAAAGAGGAGCTCTTTTTTCTGTGACACTAGATTTTGAGTAAAAAATAAAAGGTGTAGTAAGTAATTAAAATAAAAAGTGTTAAAAAAAACAGTTGAGGGCCCAGCGAAGGGAAAATAATGAGGAAGATCTTCAATGAGTAAAACTTACTAAAAGTTTCAATTGAGGTATAAACTTCACCAATTACGTTAAAAAATACGCCTGCCTATCAAAAAATATTAATGTCGTTACCCATATAGTTCACCAAACTCGAACTTCTTGAAATAAAAATGAATTTTTACGTTTAATTATTAAACATTCTTAAGTAAATCAAGTGATACCCATAGGTTAATAAGGTGTTGAGAAAACTGAGCGAAACCTATGTTTAAACTGTTTAATGTATTAACCTGTGGTAACACCTACATTACACAAATAATACCTGTGATTGTAAGATAATGTTAGATAGATTAATGATAAATCTTGCAGTTGAGCGAAATAATTGTCTAATGTGTGGTTGAATTATTATCAGATGTAGGCTATTATTAATATATTTGGTGTAAGGTCGAAAAGAATACGAAATGCAATATAAATAACCAAAACAAGAACAAGGAAAAACGTGTAAAAGGTTTTGTGGAGTCAAAGAGGACCGCTTGAAATCTACCGCATTTAGGGAGAATAGAAAAGCATATTAATTATTCATTGTGTGAAAACAAAAACGTAATTTTGCTGAAAACTGTAGTACAACAGAACAAACAGAAACCCTATTTACATTAAATAAATATAAAGAAACGGTTTTTACAAAGAACTTTCTTGTTTGTACAATTCCAGAGCCTATCGATTTGTTTTCACTAATAGGTAATTGGAAAACGTGTTTGTAAACAAAAAAACAGAGTTCAACCACATATTTTTTTCTCCTTTTAAAAAATCATTTTGCTTTTCTAATAGACCTCAGGGTTAAGTCTCCGTCCTTTTAGGAGAAGGAATATGGAGCTTGCACTGACCACGCGTTGCCATTGCGGGTTGGCAAACACGGGTGTAGCATCTTCAACTTTCCATCACTAAGCTGTTATTCATTTTCACTGAATTACTATGCGAAAAACAGAAATGCTCTATATTTAATGATCCGACCAAACCTCGTGATCCGAAGCAACAGGGGCTAACCACAAAACAAAAGAGGTTTTCTTTTTTAAGTGAGCCTCTACACATTATTGGAAAATCTATTATATTTTGAGTTTATTTTATCTGATAATATCCAAGAAAATATGCCTTAATTTTTTGGAAATTTCTTCTTCATTCTGAAACTTTTTAAGTTCCTCTAATACCAATGTTGATGTGTTATTAATCAAATGAGGTGAAAAATAATATTATTTATAACTTTTTAAATTTTTTATGTGCGGCTATAAAATTTTTTTAAATGTTTCTAGGCGTCATAACGAAGGCAAAAAGTATCGTACGTATTTGTTATCTTGAGATATTACCTAGTTTACCTGAGAATATGAAATGCTTGCGTTGCTGAAATAATTAATGTAGCTCGAAAAGTATTTATGGATAAATTGTTCTTCGTACTACAAAACAACTTATTAGTTACCAACTATAAAATTCAATATGTAGAGTCATTAAAGTACTTCAGTACCTATACCGTAATTATCTATCAATCACTTCGTAAACTTAACCGGCTGTAAAGTTGTCTAATATTAGATAGGTAATTATAGAGTAAGGTCGTAATATTCAAACTGTTCTGTTTACGCCACAACAAAACGTGTCATTTTTGATCCAACTGGATCAATGGAATAAAAGCTTTCAGAGACAACACAAACACTGGATGCTTTACTCTTTACAGAAGCAAGGATCAACTCAGATGTATGCTAAATTCCGCCCGTTTTAGTTGCTCTAAACTGAGCAGAAATTAGCATAGCTTTTGTTGATGCAAAATAGTGGCACTTACCACCAAATTAAAATAGTATTTTGGTCTCCTGTGTGCCTAGTGTAAGATTTTACTGCATCGCTATCGAAAACAGTAAACGTAAATTTTATATGGAATTGGAGTAGCGCCATCTATACTTAAGCCAAACTTAAAATTATTAAAAAAATGTTTTTAATAATTTTAAGCTTATCTACCCCCTATTGTCAAAAACGTGTAAAGGTATTAAATTGAAATATATATCAAATACTTGAGTCTATAAAACCTTTAAGTTGTGACAAAATCAAACTTCTATGTCAACACAATCAAAAGATATAGCATAAGCCGCCTATTTAACTCACAACTAGATGCAACTAAATAAAAACCTACTGGATAGTTTCCGTAAACTTAGAAACTTGAAATTTGGTACGAAGCAACGTCATATAGCACAAATAAAGGAAAAATTACGAAAACTGTAAGTTTTTTGTTACATCATCTAATAAAAATATTTTAAACATACCCCCTTTCCTCAATAATGCGTAGAAGTCTTTAATTGAAATTTATACAAATACTATCTGTTACAAACCTTTAAGCTGTAACAAAATCAAAGTTCTATAATTATCAATGTAATCAAAAGATACAGCATAAGTCGCATATTTAACCCTTAACTACTCGCAACTAGAATCTTGAAATTTCAGGCAATATTTTATACTACATATGGAAAATTCCAAAAACCTTAAAATTTACGGAACCCCTGGTGCGTGACTAACGCTTTTTTTCTTTAGATGTGATGTAACGTGGGATCGGGAGAATTGCTCTACTGATGTTAAATAATTAAACATCATCTGTAGGGTAAGACAATAACAGTTGTCCCTAATGAGATAGGATAGCGTAGAAAATCATGATTATAATTCGAGCCAATTACAAGATATGAGGGTAAATCACGAAAAATAAATTTGCATACCCATGTTAACGGTACCAGGTACAAAGCGTACCGGGCTGAATATTTATTGTGTAATATACGAATTCCAGGTAAAATAGCTTTACGTTACTTTTAATATTTTTTATACCTACATGCTTGTGACAGCGACTTTATTTGCGTGAAATATAATAGAACTTTTCATAAGGTATTGTTTCGAAATTTGAACGTTTTCAACCCCTGTTTCATAGTATAACAAAATTAGCTTTAATTCTCATCCAATATACTATTTAGTATCCCTAAAATAAAAAATAAAATTATGAAAATTACCTCAGCAACGCGTGAAAACGTAATAAAAAACTGTCCGCGCATGGGACTAGATTTGTACTTGCTTTTGTGGAATTTAATATTCTTGTTGACAATGCAAGTACAATTAATTATTATTAGGAAGGTAGTTTTTGACACTAGACATACACACGCTATGCTTAAAGCGCCTGTTCAAAAATGTAAGTAATCGTGTTGTGGTTCCACTGTTCTATTCAGAAGAGACCAGTATGGCGGCGTAAACAAAAACTGATTTATGAAAAAATAATATTAACTACCAAAACCGTGTAATTTTGGTATATCCCGTTCCCGCAGGAATAGTAGGAATATGCAAAAAAATAGCTTATGTGTTAATCCAGGATATAATCTATCTCCATTCCATATTTCAGACTAATCATATCAATTATAGTTGCAGTGTGAAGGAACAATAAACACACACTTCCGCTTTCATAATATTAGTTTGATAGGTATAGATAACTTTAGTAAGCTAAGTTGCAGCTTAATGTTCGAATAAAGTATCATTATTGCGATTGTATTTTATACCTTTTTAGAATCTGAAGAAGTATACTTACGGTTCGTATTATAAGCAAGAAGCCTTCAGCTTAAATGCCAAATGGTCAGACCCTTCCAAGTACGGACGTATTGACTTACTTCTCGTATTACGTTAGTAATTTACCTGAAACCTGTACCACAAAGGTTTGATTTCAGCAATCAAACTTTTGTGGTGTTTTATAAATTGTAAGATATATAAGTACAAGTACGAGGCTCAAAACAAAAGTAATACTAACTGATAGCCGTAATTTTATTCACGTGAAATTTAGGGTTATAAGGATTTTTGAGGCCAAATCATAAAGCCATAATATCATATAAAAGTTAAGTAAAAGTAGTCCAAAAATAAACAAAAATTTCTGGAGAGAGCCAGAATTATCACCTAAGGCTGTAAAAATTTTTTTAACAAAAAATAGAAAAAACGACTCAAAACGCACTAAAAAGTAAAAAATAACTGTGTCATTTAGTTGCTTTAATTTACTTAAGCATATCTATAAAGTCGGTGCCAGCCAAGTTTAAGAAATATTGTTATTTTTTAGTTTTTAGTGCGTGTTGAGTCGGTTCTATTTTTTGTTAAAAATTTTTATTTTTTACTTTTTAGATATTTATCGCCACATAACGTACCCGTATTATACTGTCATAGTATATTATACGGCACTAGTAGCCAAAAAGCTACCGATACCGAGACAAAAACCAAAATCGCTGTGTGTCTCCAAAATTTGAAGAGTTCCTATAGTTTCCCCAGGATATCATCATCAGATCCTAACATGATGACAATGACCACCTTGAAAGTATGCCCTTTCTAATAAAAAAAGAATTATCAAAATCGGACAACTCTGTAAAAAGTTATGCGTGGTCATACATAAAAAATATATATATACGTGTCGAATTGAGAACCTCCTCCGTTTTTTTTTCGTCGGTTAAAAAAGAACCTACGTACGGTCTATTCTACCTACCAAACATAAAAATAATCATGAAAGTCGGCCAAATCAAGAAAAGGAGGCCTCAAAAAGAGGAGCTCTTTTTTCTGTGACACTAGATTTTGAGTAAAAAATAAAAGGTGTAGTAAGTAATTAAAATAAAAAGTGTTAAAAAAAACAGTTGAGGGCCCAGCGAAGGGAAAATAATGAGGAAGATCTTCAATGAGTAAAACTTACTAAAAGTTTCAATTGAGGTATAAACTTCACCAATTACGTTAAAAAATACGCCTGCCTATCAAAAAATATTAATGTCGTTACCCATATAGTTCACCAAACTCGAACTTCTTGAAATAAAAATGAATTTTTACGTTTAATTATTAAACATTCTTAAGTAAATCAAGTGATACCCATAGGTTAATAAGGTGTTGAGAAAACTGAGCGAAACCTATGTTTAAACTGTTTAATGTATTAACCTGTGGTAACACCTACATTACACAAATAATACCTGTGATTGTAAGATAATGTTAGATAGATTAATGATAAATCTTGCAGTTGAGCGAAATAATTGTCTAATGTGTGGTTGAATTATTATCAGATGTAGGCTATTATTAATATATTTGGTGTAAGGTCGAAAAGAATACGAAATGCAATATAAATAACCAAAACAAGAACAAGGAAAAACGTGTAAAAGGTTTTGTGGAGTCAAAGAGGACCGCTTGAAATCTACCGCATTTAGGGAGAATAGAAAAGCATATTAATTATTCATTGTGTGAAAACAAAAACGTAATTTTGCTGAAAACTGTAGTACAACAGAACAAACAGAAACCCTATTTACATTAAATAAATATAAAGAAACGGTTTTTACAAAGAACTTTCTTGTTTGTACAATTCCAGAGCCTATCGATTTGTTTTCACTAATAGGTAATTGGAAAACGTGTTTGTAAACAAAAAAACAGAGTTCAACCACATATTTTTTTCTCCTTTTAAAAAATCATTTTGCTTTTCTAATAGACCTCAGGGTTAAGTCTCCGTCCTTTTAGGAGAAGGAATATGGAGCTTGCACTGACCACGCGTTGCCATTGCGGGTTGGCAAACACGGGTGTAGCATCTTCAACTTTCCATCACTAAGCTGTTATTCATTTTCACTGAATTACTATGCGAAAAACAGAAATGCTCTATATTTAATGATCCGACCAAACCTCGTGATCCGAAGCAACAGGGGCTAACCACAAAACAAAAGAGGTTTTCTTTTTTAAGTGAGCCTCTACACATTATTGGAAAATCTATTATATTTTGAGTTTATTTTATCTGATAATATCCAAGAAAATATGCCTTAATTTTTTGGAAATTTCTTCTTCATTCTGAAACTTTTTAAGTTCCTCTAATACCAATGTTGATGTGTTATTAATCAAATGAGGTGAAAAATAATATTATTTATAACTTTTTAAATTTTTTATGTGCGGCTATAAAATTTTTTTAAATGTTTCTAGGCGTCATAACGAAGGCAAAAAGTATCGTACGTATTTGTTATCTTGAGATATTACCTAGTTTACCTGAGAATATGAAATGCTTGCGTTGCTGAAATAATTAATGTAGCTCGAAAAGTATTTATGGATAAATTGTTCTTCGTACTACAAAACAACTTATTAGTTACCAACTATAAAATTCAATATGTAGAGTCATTAAAGTACTTCAGTACCTATACCGTAATTATCTATCAATCACTTCGTAAACTTAACCGGCTGTAAAGTTGTCTAATATTAGATAGGTAATTATAGAGTAAGGTCGTAATATTCAAACTGTTCTGTTTACGCCACAACAAAACGTGTCATTTTTGATCCAACTGGATCAATGGAATAAAAGCTTTCAGAGACAACACAAACACTGGATGCTTTACTCTTTACAGAAGCAAGGATCAACTCAGATGTATGCTAAATTCCGCCCGTTTTAGTTGCTCTAAACTGAGCAGAAATTAGCATAGCTTTTGTTGATGCAAAATAGTGGCACTTACCACCAAATTAAAATAGTATTTTGGTCTCCTGTGTGCCTAGTGTAAGATTTTACTGCATCGCTATCGAAAACAGTAAACGTAAATTTTATATGGAATTGGAGTAGCGCCATCTATACTTAAGCCAAACTCGATTGAGAATGCTTGTCAACAAACAAATTAAAAATGTAGGTAGAAATCACTAGTCATTTTACACCTAATTTTTTTATTTAATTTATTAATGACGAATTCATGACAATAAATTAGATTAGTAAGCTTAAAACTAATTAATATATTCAATATCTTTTAAATAAGATTTAATAAAAAAACAAATCATAAATTTAAATTTATTAGGCACAAAATGTGTTGAATTTTCTACCTTCATTTTTAATTTGTTTGTTGACAAGCATTCTCAATCGAGTTTGGCTTTAGTATAGTTATAGTGAGAGTAAACGTTTTTTTTTCTATATAATTTGGCGTTACGAGTGAGTGCGTTTTTACGCACTCGCTCGGTGAAAAACTCGCACTTGCCCTGTACTGAAATAGTATTTGAAGTGACGTAAGGACGGATCTCTCATAGCCTATGCTAAATAAATATTTCTAAAATGAAGACAATTCCACATGTTCACGTCATTAATATAGGCAGGTACTAATGTTAAAATTAATATTTAGGTAGGCTTTATAGTTATACTTACAGGCCAAAGCGTCTAAGTCATACGTCTTGCGATATTTTATGAAACCTGAAATTTATTTAGTGTATGCTCCTATAACTTCAATGTGTTAGGAACTATAAGTTTTTATAAAATGACAAATGACGACCTCCGTGGCGCAGTGGTATGCGCGGTGGATTTATAAGGCGGGGGCCCTGGGTTCGATTTCCGGCGGGGTAGATTGAGATTTTTCTTAATTTGTCTTGGTTTGGCTGGTGGAAAGCTTTCGCCGTGGCTAGTTACCACCCTGCCGACTAAGACATACCGCCAAGCGATTTAGCGTTCCGGTACGATGTCGTGTCGAAACCGATAGGGGTGTGGATTTTGATTCTACTCCTAACAAGTTAGCCCGCTTCCATCTTAGATTGCATTATCACTTAACTTCAGGTGTGATAGCAGTCAAGGGCCAATTTGTAGGCATTAAAGAAAATATCTGCCTAACATATTTAATGAATATTTGAAAAGAATCAATTAGGTAATATTTATATTATTGTTCGCATATAAATTCTTGATTGGGAGATTATTATACGATAGTAGTTGTCGAATATGACAGTCGGACAGTCTAAACAAAGAAAGACCTATAATAGTTAGGAGTGTTTACACAACTAAACTTATATTATGTAGTTTACTTGCGTATTCGTGTATAAAATATTTATTGAATATTCCTCTTATATTTTCTTATTTATTTACATTTTTTTAAATTTTTACAATATCATACAAAAACACTAAAATATTTTTCTCCTCCACTCGCGGGGCCTTTGAGGGCCTAAGCAACCGGTGGTCATGACTCCAGAGTGAGGAACCTCCTCACTATACGCGCCGTCTCAAGAACCACCGCCTTCTGTATCCGACCCTTGATCTGTGGTGTCGGGCGTTTAAATAATAACACAACCGATCGTGATTAAAGTATGTTTATTACTACTCTTAAGCTATTACAGTACTTCTATTTATATTACTCCACTACATCATCGGGGCAAATTTAAAAAAAAAAAAAAATGTCAAATACGATTTTTCTTTTTTTTTTTTTTTTTTTTTTTTTTTTTTTTTTTTTTTTTTTAACATACATGTATCTGCATAAAATGCCGAATAAAATATTATATTACTGATAAACTTTTTTTTTTTTAAATTTCTTATTTCCTAAAACTTATAATTAATTAGTTAACACATTCATATCATAATCATATTTTAAGGTGTAAGTATAAAGTGTTTACAAGTTAAAGGAATGACACTGTCATCGTGCCTTGATAATGAAATATAATATTGTTAACACAGGCTTGAAATACAATACCGCTAGGTAGTAGCTAGCTATAATAATGGATAGGTATCTATCGTAACTAACGCTAAACACTTAATACTAGGTTACGTATGGTTTTGTTCTGTTTTTGTGGACACTATCCACTTTTCCGTCTTTTTCAACAGTAACGTTAGGTCCATTTTCACTTATTACTTTATAGGGTCCTTTATATAGCATATCTAATTTTTTACCAGTTTCATTCTTGATTAAAATTAAATCACCTCTTTGATACTTGATCGAATTACACTTTTTATCCCATACATCTTTCCTTTTCAATTTACTTAAAACTAAGTTTTTATGCGCTTCCTTCCATGCTAACTGTAACCTATACCTAAGCTCTAGTGCATAATTATCTGGATTGTAGAGTGGCTTTACCACATTATCTCTTAAATTACTAGGCAAGTTACAACTATTGCCAAATACGAGTTCGTACGGCGTATACTTAGTCTGAGTATGGACAGTAGTGTTGAATGAAAAACACCAAAACTGAAGCCACTGACTCCATGTCTCTTGATGTCCGTCACATAAAGTTCGTAAGAAGGCAGCGAGGTGTTTATGAGTATTTTCCAAGGAGCCTATCGACTCATGATGATAAGCTGTCGAGCTTACCTTTTCAATTTTAAGTAGCTTGCACACCTCTTTCATCGTTTCTGACTGAAATTCCGTTCCTCGATCTGTCGCGATAACTCTGGGAAGTCCGTACCTTAATATGAAGTTATTGACAAAAGATTTTGCCACACTTACCGTGTCTTTACTTTGTAAGGGATACGCCTCGACGTATTTACTCAGCTCGCATTGTAAACTTAAAATATAAACATTATTGTCTATGTCTTTATCTAAAGGACCTATGACATCTAAGTATATTTTTTCAAAAGCTTCCGATGCCGTCGTCGTCACGACCATCGGTTCCACTATATTTCTAGAATACTTACTAGTTTGGCACTTGGCACACTTGCTTACGTATTTCCGCACATCGGATTCCATACCAGGCCAAAAGTACTTACCTTTTATATTGTTGATCATGCGTTGTACACCCGCATGCCCACTCGTAGGTAGTAGATGATAATCATGTAGTATGCATATCTTTTCTTCATCATTGAGGACTCGTTTTATACCTTTTAATATATTTAATTGCGGTCCGGACCATTTTTCTCTACTTTTTATTTCATTTATTAGTTGCTTTAAAAATTCTACGTTTCTTTCATCTTTAATTATACATAGTCGTTCAATATTCAATTCATTACAAAATTCCTTCAATAAATTCGCAAATTCGACTCGCGTAAAATGCGACATATAATTGAGGTTTATGTAAATTGAATGAGTCGAGACCTCATACGCTAAACATTCTTTTTCATAAGTTAGAGTTTTCTTAGTTAACTGACTTCCTTGAATAAATTTCAACTCTACGTAGTCACTCGGTTTCCTTAGTATCTCTGCGATTCTCGGTTGGCCAGACCTTGATTCGGCAGGTATACAAGGATCCCTTGTGTCTGTGCTTTTATTCACCTCCTCTTTGCATAACTTAGCTTTCTGTGCTCTCGTCATAACCAAACTAACTTTACTATTTAATGATTTCAATTCTTCCGAACTTATGGTCACCCCACTTAAAGCATCTGCCACGTTATCACTGCCTTTTATGTACTCGATTTTAAAGTCGTATTCTTCCAACTGTAATCTGAACTTTAAAAGTCTCGTTGACGGATCTTTCATACTAAATAGATAAATTAAAGGTTTATGATCGGTCTTGATGACAAATTGTTTTCCGTATAGGTATGGTCTAAAATGTTTTATGCTCCAAACTATTGCCAAAAGTTCTTTCTGAATAATTGGATAATTTAGCTCCGCTTTATTTAGAGGTCTGCTAGCATATGCTACAGGTTTTAAATTTTTATTACACAATACTGATCCGATAGCTATGCCTGACGCGTCTGTTTGGAGAACAAAGGTGTTAGTATGTGAAAAATCTGGATATTGTAAGATTGGGGGTGTAGTTAATTTGTGTTTCAAAGTTTCAAAGCTGTTTTGACATTCTTTAGTCCATAAGAATTTTACATTTTTTCGACATAATTTATTCAATGGTAAAGTGATTTCGGAAAAATGAGGTATAAACTTTCTGTAATAGTTGCAGAACGCTACAAATCGCCTAACTTCGTCCGAATTTGTTGGTACCGGATAATGTTGTAATACTCTAGTTTTCTCTGGATCGGGCAGAACTCCATTAGCTGACACCACGTGTCCTAAATATAATAACTGTCTTTTCATAAATTCGCACTTATGTGGGTTGAGTTTAAGGTTCATTGTTCGAAGACGCTCAAAGACATCCATTAAATTTTTATTATGAATCTCCATATTTCTTCCAAAAACTATTAGATCATCGCAGTAAATAAAACATTTTTCATAGGTTAGACCTGACATTGCGATGGACATAACCCTCGAGAAGGCATTAGGACTAATTTTTAAACCCATGGCTAATCGCTTCATTCTGTATTGCCCAGTACTTGTGCCAAAGCTAGTGATATTCCTACATTCGGGTTTTAAACTAACTTGATAAAATCCTTGATACAAATCCAAATGGGTGAAATAAATACTTCCGGACAGAGAGTCTAATATCTCAGTTATGTTGGGTAAGGGAAATTTATCGTCCTGTATCGAATCATTAACTTTTCTGTAATCTATTACTAAACGCCATTTTTTGTTACCTTCTGACTTTTTAGGCACTAATAGTATTGGACTATTCCATTCGCTATTAGAGGGTTCTATTATGTCGTCATCGAGCATCCGTTGCACTTGTTTATTAATTTCTTGTTTCGATGACTGTGGAAGCCGATAAGGTTTTGTATACACGGGTTTGGTATTAGGTTTCACCATAATCGACTGTTCTACGACGTTCGCTGTACCTAACCTGTCACCTTCCAAGAAAAATATGTCGGAATACTTGGCACATATTATTTGTAGTGATTTTCTATCGTTAGAATCTAAATGATTTAGTTTTAATTCTGTTAATAGTTTCTTTACACGACTAACATCTTTTTGAGACTGGCTAAATGAACATAAATCGTAGTTTTCTAAATAATCAATATCTCCCGACTGAATAATGTTAGATTTGAGAATTTTCATTGGTTTTTCGCCCGTATTCAATATCTTTACTGGTATTTTTCCCCTAATTGGCTTTACGATGCAACCTGCTAAAAATATGTTTTCATGTAACTGTTTCGGATATATAACACTATCTTTATATACATTTTTACTGATACTCAAATAATGAATTGATTCGCTACGTGATGGAACCGTTAAATATTCTTCTGATACTACATCTTTACTAGTACATTTACTTATTTGTAAGGTACATGTTTCATAATGCTCTAAATGTAATGTGAGTCGGTTCGTAGGTAAGTCTATGTTTGCATTATAAGTTCTAAGAAAGTCTAAACCGATAATACCGTCCGCTCCGCATGGAACGTGATCGAATAGGTATAACTTGTGACGAAATGTAAAACCGTTTGCTGACTGCAATGGAATATACGCGAAACATTTCGATTTTATTTTTCCACCTATACCTTTTATGATTGTATTACTGTCATATTTTATTATGTTACTTTGAATGATTTGACTGTTAATGATAGATAAAGATGCACCAGTATCTAATAAAAACTTACATTTTCGATTGCCGCAGAACAGATAGATGAAATCCAACCCTTCACATATGAATGCATAGTTAGGCTCGAAAAAACTCTGCCAAATTTAGATCTTCTTCCTTCTGCTCGGACTCTGTGACGTAGGCATTGCCTTTGCGATAATAATTATTATTTGAGTTACCTCTATAAAATCTTACGTTATTCCTCGGATATCGGGACTGATTGTAATTCCTTGTTGGTGCCGTATTACTTTGATAATTATAGCGACTTATATTGGGCTGATTGTGTCCTCTCTTAACCTGGGATATGGGTTGATACGTACCTCCTCGCGAAGGTGTATAGCCGCGGTAAAACTGTCGTCCGCGATTGTACCTGGGGTAACGATAATATGATTGATTTCTGTTACCTTGTGAGTAGGAGTATACTGCTGTTTGGGACGAAGACCCGGGGCTTGCCAGCTCCTCGTCTTCCGCTGCGCGCACAGCATCCTTCAGCGCGCTGTAGTTTCTAGCTGATATTATTGTACTCAGCCGCCGATTTCGAAGACCATCTGAAAATCTTTTTATTGCCAACTGTTCGTTTAAAGGTCTCAATATTTCGCGTGCTTTTTCATTTTCGCCAGCTTGTGTTATAGTGAGCCCTATAAAAAGTTCCTCCAACTTTTCCCCATATTTGCTAATGGACATATTATTTTGAGATAAGTTATTTATCTGTGATAGCAAGGAATTGGCTGATTTCTTAGTTAGCAAATATTTCTTTATATCTAATAATAAACTTTCAATTGTAGAATATTCGGGATTCAGCTTCAACTTAGCTGTTTTAGATAATCTTGTTTTCAAAACAAATGAAATCAACAATTTCTTGCTCTCCTCACCTTTTAAACAGTTACTATACATCTCGATGCCATCTATAATTTGCTCAATATTTTCTTGCCTACCATCCATTAAAGGAATCAACGTACTCGCGGTTTTTAAATCAAAGTTATCCATTTTTTGTACAATTTCTATAGGACCTACTTGCATATAATTAACAATTTTCTTATAAGTTTCCTCAATCGCTTCACAAGTTAATTCTATATCTGATGACTTTGTTAAGTGCAAAGTTTTTATATGTAATCTATAATCCTTATATAATGCAATAACATTTTTAAATTTTTGCTGGCCTAACTTTTCTTGTCGCCTTTTAGGTCCCAACTTTCTAATGCTCTCACTTTCACATATAAGATAATTATAAATCTCTAGTAACCTATCCATACACTATTATATTTATATAACTAATACATCAATACTAATATAACTAATACATCAATACCCATTATTTTATTTTTATTTTCACTTTCACTTTTTTCTTTTCTCACTTTTTTTTTTTTTTTTTTTTTCACTTCACTGTTGTACTTCTGGATTAGGTGGGTCGCGGACCGCCGGTTGATGCCCGGACCAACGCGCCCGTATCCTTCTAAAAGCTTCCTCCCGTAGCTCCTGTCTCACCAGCCCGGTGTGGCATTTTTTATATTTTTTTAAGCCAATATAAATTATGGCTAGCGCACAAACTCCCAGAATTGAGGCTATCAATATGTTGCTAGTTGTTACCTCTGTGTTGTTGCCGTCTTGTATCACTACCTCTTTGTTTTGGCATTCACACTTTGCGCATTTGTTGCCCATAATTTTTATAATTTATATTTCCTTCGCTGCACATGTACCCCTGACAATTGACTTATTAATTTTATTCATCGTAAAAGTCTAGATTCGAACACCGAGGCACACACGAATGCCCCGCGTCAGCATTATTCGCCGGACATTGGACACCTCGCTGTCACGGTCGCCATGTGGTGTCGGGCGTTTAAATAATAACACAACCGATCGTGATTAAAGTATGTTTATTACTACTCTTAAGCTATTACAGTACTTCTATTTATATTACTCCACTACAGATCCAACAGTCAATCGAAAGCTTATTATATATTATTATAAACAGTTATTATATACATCGTGCCAGCATATTACTACACAGTCTGCTGTACTACGTACTACCTTGAAATAAGAGTTACTTTACGAGCAAATGTATTGAAAAAGTTATTTATTGCCGCAATCGTTTCTGGTGGGTAACGATAAGCGTGCAATAAATTTCGACCCTAGTGACTCCGTTGAGACTCCGCTGGCACGAATTATTTTTACTTAAAAACTAAGAGAGGTTTACTAACTCTTAAAGAAACAACTTTAAGATAGGGTAGAAATAAACTTTTGATCTACATTCTTGGACCCTGCACTTCTCAGGGCTCACAACGGTCTTTAAGAGAGAATGTGCTTGCTGTGACTAGGTGACTCAGATTCTTTTACTATTAAGGCTGCTACATTATGGAATGCGCTTCCGGATGATATTAGACGCTCAAAATCACTGGCTGTATTTAAGAATCGTGTTAAGAAACATTATCTATCATTATAATTGTCATTTGATGCTATGTGTATACTTATATATTTTCTTGTGTTATTATTTATGTTTTTAAAATATATTATTTGTAATTATATGTCTTAGTATTTTTGTACAATAGTAATAAATACTATTGTAAATACTTACTATAAGTATTTACAATAGTATTTATTAAATATATATATAATAGGTATTTATAGTATATTTATCGATACATGTAGTATGTACATTATTATTGGTATTTTGTTTAATTAGTTGCATGTATGTTTTGATTATTTAGTTTATTGCAATCCCGTCTCACACTTAACTTACATTCTTCTATAGGATGGGTAGCCTGGAAGAGATCACTTTTAGTGATAAGGTCGCCCTTTGCTTTTTCACTTAGCTCTAAGTTGTATTGTACCTTTCTTGTTTTTGTTTAATGCAATAAAGTTGTTTATTATTATTTAGATTACATAGGTTTAGTTGTAAGGATTTGGTGTTGGGAATCCTTTATTCCAGGGTAGAATAAAAGACATTTCTCTTAATCTATTAAGAACAGTTTTTTACAACCGAAACGAATGTACTCAAGATTGAAACCATCCACCATTTTTAACAGTTATAATAGGGGTTATTAAAGGGATGAGTAAACAAATATCTCAATAATCTACAACGACTTAGCACTATCTTTGTGTTAAGTGCACTACCTAAGTGCATTTGGTATACTTGCGTAGTCGCTGTTACAGCGAATTTCCATTCAAAGTTTGTAAGCAAGTATGTCTGAGATACCCAAAATAACTTTTTGTAAGTGAGACTCCTTCCGCCAATAAATCGCAGAATCTGACCTGGATGTTGGTGTAGGATAATATTAAATGTAATCAAATCCCGTTTGAACGCTAGAGACGGTATCTCAGTGGGGAAACGTCCAATTTTCCGTATAGCTAGGCATTTTACTGTAGCCGAGATCTTCTTTTTTATTTTGTCGAGGGTGAAAATACTTCGCGTAGGACGGAAAATTGGCTTCGTTCGGGGAACACGATTTTGAAATTGTTGATGTTGCAAAATTCCCAGGATTTATTGCTTTAAGAAAATAATGTTTACTATTATTAATTAATCGGCTTATAATAAACATTCCTTTCAAGTGGGTATTCAGTAAGCTCAGCTAGGAGAGTATGAAAATAGTATAATTCTAGAACACTTGGTGGATTCAATTTTGAAAATATTATAGTATATTTTGATAGAATTTTTTTGTTGTTTACCTCATTCACAAAAATCCTTAGATACCAAATACTTACCAAACACGCCGTAGAGATATAATAAAAGTCTATTGGAGAATACCTTGGAATTATTCCTAAAAAGAAAGCTTAGAAGTGGCTGGCCATAAAACTCGAACCCAGGACCGGGATCCTCCTTTGTACAAAATTAACCCTTTAAAACGACACAACATGACTACAGTCTTATTAAATACTAGCAGTCGCCCGCGACTTCGTCCGCGTGAAAACCTCTTAGGTACCCTTCTAATTTTAAAGACAGACTTTCATACAAAATGTGTAAAGGCACATATAGTGTGCTCATTCCCCGCTCCCCCTCTCAATTTAATTTTTTTATAGTTTCCCGTGAAGCAATATCCTCCGTCCCGTCCCGTGTACTAAAGGTCTACATTTTTCTTAAACATTGTATGACATTTCAGGACATTAACATAAAAATATATATTTATGGCAAGCTGATGGGTATAAATTGATATTAAATAGTATATTTCACTCTTGAGTCTAGCCTTCAGAATAAACAAAAATAATTTTACAATCCGACACGCAGATAGAGATTAGCCCGTTTAAACAAACGAACAAACTCTTCCGTGTACTAAATAGATATTTGAACAAAGATCGAATTCTTAATTCATCATCGTATATATAACATAGATCTAAACACCCGTCCCGCACGCGCGCCTCCGCCTTGGTGACGCTCACTTCGCAACGCAGAAATAGTAATATTTTAATTTCGCCATAACTTCAAAACCAAAAGTCCAATTTTAATCTTTTAAAAACCAAATATTATCTACATAAACTGTACTTAGTGATGAATTAATTTATTTTGATAAGGATTAATAGCATGAGTAAAATAAATGCGTTTAAATGTAGTCCAAAAAAAAATATAGATTTTAAAATAAAAAATGGTTGTTGTGCCTCACTCGACATAGATAGGTATAGTGTGTCGCGGACTTTTTTGTAGATATTTATAAGATCTCCAATTAATTAGAACATTTTATGGTTCTATCTTTTATAGTTTAGGCAGCGTACGCAAAATAAGTAATTTTTCTGGTTGATTTTTTACACCTTGTGTCCAAAAAACCCAAATATTTTACGGAACCCTATTTTTTTCCAAAATAAAATTTAGCCTATGTTACTCGTGGATAATGTAGCTTTCGAATGGTGAAAGAATTTTTAAAAACGGTCCAGTAGTTTTTGAGCCTATTCATTACAACCAAACAAACAAACAAACAAACAAACAAACAAACAAAGTTTTCCTCTTTATAATATTAGTATAGATAAATACGAGTTAGATTAATATGAATGAAAAGTTATTAGGTCGATACTATAAAAAACAAACTTAAGGTTACTTGATGGAAACTCGAAGCTGAGTAATTTATTGCGCACTAAATATAAGCAGTTGGAGATTTATGTGCCGCCATATTGACGATATTGGATTACCTACGCCAGAATATTATAATTCAGTTTTATATTACTGTTTTACGATTCAGAAGTTGATTAAATCTATACAAATAAATAAAATTGAACTGAATTTTATTTGTTAAGAAAACAGTTTTTACAACATACATATTATGAAAGGGTACTTAATCAAACAGTTAATTTTTAAAGATTTTGTGTTTTTATCACTACATATTTAAAAACAAAGCCCCGCGCCGCGTTTACTTTTTATCTGTTTGCAATAAACTCAAAATCTACTAATCGAATTTTGCTATTTCAATAATAATTCTAAATAAAAAGAATTTATTTCTGAGGAAGGTATTAGTATATAAATAATTTATTAAAGTTTTTGTTTGCATACATACATACATAACACCACGCCTTATTTCCGTAGGGGTAGGCAGAGATCTTTCTCCTCCTGCCATAATAGCTGCAATGCTGGCAGAGACAAAAGCCTGGGAGGCGGTAATAACCTTTTGCGAAGCAGTCATGTCAAAGAAGGAAGCCGCTGAGCGGGAGCGCGAGCGAAATGATGTGTCTTCGAGCTGGGCAAAGACGCAACCGTTGAAGCAACGCAGCCCGAAATGCAGAAGTTTTTCTGTAGAATAGTCACAGGCGTAGAGACATTTAGGTCGCGAGCAGTTATAGCGAGGGCTCTGGCAGCTTACTTCACCACCTTGAAAGCGACCACGGGCTAGACAACAGGTTTACAATTCTCCCCAAGTAGAGCCTTTACAGGCAGTGTGCAAGGGAGGCACTATTCGTTGGTTCGGAGAGTTCGTCTCTCCCATTGTATGGAGATGGCCACCGAGGGGGTTTTAGTGGATAAAAATCCCACATAACCTGACTGTTCCCTCTAAGGTTGGGTATCTTTCCAGAAGATTTCCTCCCGGCACAAAAAAAAGGGATAGGCAGAGACCACATCCCTGCATTTGTCACGGTCCTTGCATACCTCCTTCCACTCTCATTTATCCTATCATACAAGTTCGTCGGTTTCGGGTACTCTTGACCTGGCCATTATTTAAAATGTCCTGAATTTGGTCCAGGAACATTCGCCTAGGCCTTCCCCTTCCAAAATTTCCATTCACCCTCGCCTTGTAAATCTCTTCTGTTAATCTTCTTTCATCCATTCTCTCTACGTGTCCAAACCATCTTCTTTTAGACCACACTTTTCTCTTATCATACTATTTTTAACTCTGTCAGACAGTTTTAACCCGCACATGGTTTCATATCGACCGCATTTATTTTAATTTTATCTTCTGTCATACCCAACTTTCACTACCATACATAAGTGTGGGCACCAACACACCTCTATGCACAGCCAGTCTTGCCTTTTAGGACACTTTCTGGCTATTCATAAATGCATTCACCATGTTCCCAGCATTTACTCTTCTTTCAATATCACTCTCACACGTTCCATCTTTCGTAAATTTACTACACAGGTATACAAACTCTTTTACTTCTTCTACTTTTTCTCCATCTATCACAATATCCATCTATCACAATATCTTTTTCTCCATCTATAACAATTCGACGACCTCCATGGCGCAGTGGTATGCGCGGTGGATTTATAAGACGGAGGTCCTGGGTTCGATTCCCGGTGTGGCAGATTAAGATTTTTCTTAATTTACCTTGGTCTGGCTCGTGGGAGGCTTTCGCCGTGGCTAGTTACCACACTACCGACAAAGACGTACCGCCAAGCGATATAGCGTTCCGGTACGATGTCGTGTAGAAACCGATAGGGGATCGGATTTCATCCTACTCCTAACAAGTTAGCCCGCTTCCATCTTAGATTGCATCATCACTTAACATCAGGTGTGATAGCAGTCAAGGGCCAACTTGTAGTCGATAAAAAAAAAATATACAATCGGTCACATATTCATCTCTTTCATAAACCATTACTTTCGTTTTGCTTGAATTACCTAAAATATGCCAATAATAGTGGTAAGGTAACTACGCCCGTGAGATTTAATTGAGAATGCTGCCTAGTACATTTGAGATATAACAAAACAATGTACGGAGTGTTGCAATGTATTATTTTCCTCGCAGGCGAGTGGCGGGCGTCTGCTGGTAAATACTAAGGAAAAATCTATAAAGGCAAAACATCAACTTAATAGGCATGTTTACTAGCATTATTAAGTTTGACGACGGGTGTTCGACATTAGGTAGGTAGTCGAAGGGTTAGTTAGCTCCGCAATGCTTTGACTTATGCCTCCCAATTGAGATTATTCGGATATGCATCTAATAAAACAAAACATTTTAAAAAAAGTAAAACCGTAGTTAGTTTTCATAATTCATTCATCTACTACGCCCTATTTCTCCGTTTTGTCCGCAGGTGGTGAAGATGTTTATCCTCGTGATAGTGATATTCGGCATCTGCTGGCTGCCCTACCACTCGTACTTCATCTACACGCACTTCAACCCGTCGATTATGTACATGAAATACATTCAGCACATCTACCTTGGCTTTTACTGGCTAGCCATGGCCAACGCTATGGTCAACCCTATCATTTACTACTGGATGAATGCCAAGTACGTATTAAACCCTACCGCTCGAGAGCGGTGCTATAGGTTTACCTTTAGTATATTTGTGTTTGTGTGATTTTGTATGTGTCTTGTTTGTATTGTTAATGTATCTATAGTGCCACAGACTTTTATTTGCTCTGTCACTCGTACTTAAACCTGTCCATTATGTACATGAATTATATCTATTCATTGACTTCTACTGCTTTGCCATGATCAACGCTAAGGTCTACTCTATCACTTATTACTGGGTGAATGCCAAGTATGTATTTTGTAAATGCCAAGTACGCATGTAATGCTTACCTTAAGATTGGACATTCACTTTTAAATTTCTAATTTTTAACAGCGCTATTATAAATAAGGCAATATTGCTTTAGAAGAGATTTGTACGGTTTAAAGGAGTACAGCTTTCTGTAGCTTTTAAAACAGTAGGTTGAAACTTTTTGCTTAACTCAACTTTTCACATAGTAATCTTGAAAGCAACTTTTAGTACTTGTAAGTATTATTATACTTTTTTCGTTTCAACTTTCACCAGACTATCGTCATGTGACTTAGATTAATAGCCTTGCTTTGTCTGTTATTATTTCCCAGTCGGGTTATTTTTTGTAATACTGAAATATTAAGTAATTGAGCTTTTTGCGACTGAGCTCGCTTGAAGAAGTACAATCGTGGTTATAATATTGGTGCTTAGCTAAACAGCATTGCTGTGTTCTGGTCTGAATGACATTATTGCCGGTGTAATTATAGGCACATAATTACAGGTAGCTACGTAACACCTAGTTCTTAAGTTGGTTATAAAGGGCGGCTCGTTTTTATCAACTGCAACTTACCATCTGGTGGATTATCTGCTTGTTCTATCAAATAGTACTAAAAATAAGTATATGAGGGGTTTGTTCCGATCGGGGTTCGATGCCCGGTCAGGCCAACTGGGTTGACTTACCCAACCGTGCAACCAGAAAGTGTCGGGGCAATGTCTTATAACACTTCATTCGGCCTAGCGCCCATTCACTCAGGGCGTCGATTACGCGAGAAGGAACTTCTTTAAAAATAGATACAAATAACTGAAGTAAGTTTAACCCTACAGGTTCAGGTCGTACTTCCGCGCGGCGATCCTGTGCCGATGGCGCGACACGTGCTTCCGGCGCAAGAGGCCGCTGCCGGAGTCGCCGCCCGAATACGTCTCGCAGTCGGGCAGCAGATCCCGTTCAGGTTTTTACTCGTTAACGTAATTATTGTTTGAAGTGATAACCAATTTACTTTAGAAATCATTATTGAAATTAAACCAGTTCATTCAATTTAAAATTTCAATAAATCTTTTCTTACTGATTCACTATAGTGATATTATATTAAAAAAAATAGTACGGTATGCTAGCTTCAGAAATGTCGGCTGGGCGGAGCTAATGCCAATTGCTAGTTTATAACGGCCTGCAGTGAGCAGCAACAGGCGTCGTATCGCCGCAACACTACAGGTTTCTAAGTATATCTATGAATTAACTTGGAATACTGGTGATATATTTTTTGATTGGTGATTTGTTATCAACAATATTTGGTTAATAACTATGGTTCATATGAAAGTTATGAGGAGTATTTTTGACATAAGGATATTAGTAAAAATTCACAGTTACCTACGAAGCTTTACTAGTCATAAAGCTGAAGGCAATGGGCAGGGTAGGTACATACCAAGTTCGATGAGTTCACTATTTTTGAGGACCAAGAGGTGAAAAGGAGATTCGGTACCGGCTGTATTGGCAGATTCTCCATTTCGTAGACTGACGACATTAAGGTTGCATAAGGAGTTACTAAAAAGCTCTAAAGATATTCTTAATTAATATATTATATATATACTACTCGATCTAACAGTACCTTAATGACACAACCTTTTCATATATTTTTGATGTTGAATCCTTTGCAATATTGTTTTAATTTTTATTTAATGGCATTGATATATTCATTGTATAAGATAATGTTATTTATTTTAACGTAAGGGTGATATTAGACTCAATTTGATGTACTTAGTACTACTGGATAGGTACTGTACAACCAATCTATATAAAGGACTACAAATAAAATGATATTGTGTTTGTTCTCCTTTTTTACACATTATTTATACTCTTGTTATTAATTATTAGAAAAATAAAGGACATGGCCGGAATTAATATGGAGCTGTGCCCTGAAAAAAAAATTCGTTTGCAGTGACATATAGTACCTTATTTTATATTAGCTATTTAAGGTTTTAATTCATAAAGTTGATTATTTTAAATAGCAATGATTTTACCTCCAAAGTTGCATGCTAATAAGCCGAAATTTGGCTGTGGTAC
Organism: Mycalesis mineus; assembly: GCA_034621355.1. NCBI lineage: Eukaryota > Metazoa > Arthropoda > Insecta > Lepidoptera > Nymphalidae > Mycalesis > Mycalesis mineus. The sequence continues at coordinate 14,643,789 of CM067892.1, forward strand.
TAAACATTTATTCTAGTTAATCAAAGCGAATTAATTAATCCCGGTCATTATTATTACATAACATATGACTGTTCCACATAAAAAAAAAATCATTTCAAAAACATTTCAAATCTGTCAAAATACGATCGGATACTTGTACACTCTTTTGCATGTCGTGTAAATGCGCGCAGCCGCATCAAAATCTTTATTTTATTATTATATGTTTATAATATTTACTTTAGTTTACAATGTTTTGTTAGTCGTATTTTTATATTTAATTACAAACTGAAGTCCTAAATACTGATAGAATATGTATTATATGTGTATCCAAACTAATAAGCTAATGCGAGTCAAAGAAATATCCAAAATAAACAATAAAATACGTATTTCTCGAATGTTATAGAAAAATATAATTTTTACCTTAAATATTGCTATATTTTTTTATTTTTTTTAACATAATAATAAATATTGCAAATTATATTCAATTTGGGGGCAGAATCCGGCCATGTCCTTTTATTTTATTTTATATGTAACACTTACTACCTTACCCAAGTTACCCAAGTTCGCTATAAAATTCATTTTATTAATTAATGCAGGTTATTCTGGTATATATTTCAAAGTCGTAAAGGTCTTTTAAACAATATTTCAGTTGTCGTCTATCTGATGATATAATATTCTGTTTATTTATGACTTCATTTAAATAAAATACAATATATAAAAATACCACCAATTTATTAAACAAAAAATACGATGTGAAAGCTAATCACTTACCTAGTTCCAATTTCGAAAGTCCCCGTAATCCATTTAGACTAGAAATTCTTCAACAATATCACGTGGCACAGCCAACTATTGAATTTTCAGATCTCACTTTCGTTATTACAGCGTTTCGTTATACATTTAAGATATCGCAATCGAAATTATTTCCAAGGTTAAGTTTGATATTTATTTTCTTGGCACGTTTCTCGATAACGAAGAAAAATTGTTACGGGACTTTACTATTGTGGTCATGATTTGCAGCTTTAATTATGTATTTAAGAGTTACTTAGTTCTGTACGACCTTTTTGAACAAGACCAATGCTCTCGTTGCCCTTAATCAAGGTAAAATTTTACGACCTCCGTGGCGCAGTGGTATGCCCGGTGCATTTATAAACGGCAAATTGAGATTTTTCTTAATTTGTCTTGGTCTGGTGGGAGGCTTTCACCGTGGGTAGTTACCACCCTACCGACAAAGACGTATCGCCAAGCGATTTAGCGTTCCGGTACGATGTCGTCCTAACAAGTTAGCCCGCTTCCATCTTAGACTGCATCAACACTTAACATCAGGTGTGATAGCAGTCAAGGGCCAACTTGTAGTCCATAAAAAATAAAAAATAATGTAAAGATAATTAAGATTCTATAATAGCTTAAACATTTGTTGTAGAAGATTAGTTTTTAATTCGAAGCCAAATTAGTGTATGAGTTCAACATTATCAACATATCAGTCAACAGACAGCCACTGCTGGACACAATAAGCCTTTTGAAGGGACTTTTAATAACAACGGATCTATTTCAACTTCTCGGTTACTTGGACTGAATGAAGAGATTGCAAGCCCGTTTCTTCTTACACTTGGTGTGTTCCTTGGAAGCATTTTTAACACCCTACCAATTTCTTCTCGCTCTTTGTCCCATTCATCACATTACTCACAAGGATGGACATTACACCGTAGTCCCTATTGCATTTTCCTTTGCATTCCAACACCAGCTATATAAATTGATAAGTTCTGTAATAATGTTGCGACAGTGTTCGCCTTCACAGGTGTCGAGGAGCACAGAAGCTCAAGAGGAAATGCAGTAGTCGCATGGCCGCGCTCGTCGTATCAGGTGCACGGCCCGCGGTCGCAGAGACCGCCTTCGCTTGCTAGCTGTCCGAGGTGCCCGCACGGGACCAACTACGATGGTAACTACTACTATTTGTCTAACGTAACGTAATATGCAATTACCCTTAAAAGTAATATTAATTGTCTTTAATCATAATATGGTATGCTGCAAGTTTATGTTTCAGACACAAACTCAAAATATATTTATTCAATGAAATCGTTATGATTATTTTGAATCCTCAATTTTTAGATTATGAAAAGTAATGGTGATAATTAGGATCTCAAACTTAAAATTAAAGCTACGTGGGTTCCAAACGCGCCCTGGTCGAGAAGAGCCCACAACAAACACAGCCAGGTTATTATTTTTTTTTATTATCACCATTTCCATTTTTAGGTAAAAGTTTTACTGCTGTAGCGCTATGTGGTGTTAATGTTTTCATAATTCTATAATGTAAATTTCGAGCTTGTCTCTTTTTTACCCGGCTGCGTCAGAAGGAGAGTAATGTTTTTCGAGCGCATGTATGTATGTATCTATGCCCATTTCTTCGGCACGCGCTACAGCTTAAACGATTTGACGGATTTTGACATAAGAGGTGTCGTTGAATTTGTCAGAATTGTGGTAGTGACATAGGCTACACAAATTTTTAAAATGGCGGCTGTAAATGGGGGAAAAAGGGAGGAATATATATTTTTCTCTAATCATAGCAATGTGGATATTAAATGAAAGGTTATAAAAACACCATTTCAAATATGTATATATCATATCATGTTTATTTAAATGTTTTAATAAAAAATGACAAAAAGGGTACCATAAAAATTACTTCTGTACCACAAACTAAAACTAAAAAGTCTCAAATAAAATTATTATTATAAAAACAAAAAACCCGACTGCTTATCAGTAATGAACTGAAAAGAGAAAAACAAGGATCTATATTAAATTCTATATACTTAATGGTGCTGCAGGCGGGGACAAACAATAGGTTGCTACCTGCGGGCAAAGAATCTACCAAACCTACGTTTGTCAACGCCTGCAGCAACATAAAGTATATAGAATTTAATATACATCCTTGTTTTTCTCTTTTCAGTTCATTACTGATAAGCAGTCTGGTTTTTTGTTTTTTTAATAATAATTTTATTATTGAAAGAGAATACTGGAATTTTAAGCTAACTTACACTAATAACCATACAAATCATGCGCGGTTTAATATGGTGACAAGAATACTGGCTGCATTACAGCGTTGGTTAGCCAGGCTGATCTCTTGAGCAAAAAAATGAGCCAGCCCTTCTGTCACAATTGAGGCATTAAGCCCAAGCGAAATACTTATTCCGGAAAATTGTTTGTTTGTCTCTCTTGAATACTCTATCTTTTTCTGTCTAACACCTTAAAATAATTCAAAACACATTGTCGAGTTATAAAAACATAATAACAGAATAGCGCTACTGACCCTGGAATAATAAAATTTGAAGTGTATGTATCACGTACGATGTTATGAATCATTTATGCGTGTCATCAATATTCAAAGCATATCTTCAGCAATAGGTTTTGCGTTTGATGTATAAATGTAAAAGTTATGAAATACGTAAATTATGTTTTTTTTTCTTATCGACTACATGTTGGCCCTTAACTGCTATCACACCTGATTTTAAGTGATGATGCAATCTAAGATGGAAGCGGGCTAACTTGTTAGGAGTAGGATGAAATCCACACACCTTTCGGTTTCTACACAACACCGTACCGGAACGCTAAATCGCGTGGCGATACGTCTTTGTCGGTAGGGTGGTAACGAGCCACGGCGAAAGCCTCCCACCAGCCAAACCAAGACAAATTAAGAGAAGTCTCAATCTGCCTCGCCGGGAATCGAACCCAAGACCTCCGTCGTATAAATCGACCGCGCGTACCACTGCGCCAGGGAGCACTTCAAAATATATATAAAATATATGTATTATGTATATTAATTATTATCTCGATTGTACTGAGTATTTTGGTAATAATTAGATATATTTATATGTACTTAGTTTTCAATACTATTGAAATGTTTTGACAGTTGGGTTGCCATTCTAATGAATATTTTATCTCTGAAAAAAAAAATGTATCGCAGAATAAAGAGATAAAATTCTAAACAATAATATTATGCTGCATTAATGGCCTACAAGCTCCTTCTAAAGCTTAGCATCACCACGGCACTCCAATACAAATTGGCGGGCTTTGGTTATTAATATTTATGCTTGCGATCGTTATAGATGATTATGGTTACCGACAGCTTAACGTGCTCTCCTACCAGCAGTTTTTTATCATCGGGCTATGAATTTTACTTAGAATGGAAGTAATAAAATCTCAATATGTTTCTTCCCGACTCAGATCTCAAACCATGATCAGATATGTAGGTAGGCCACTGTAACGACGTGGCAGTTGATAATAATACTAATTTTGCAATACTAATATTTGTTTTCTTTCTGTTACAGCGTTCATCCACGGACGTAAAGTGTAAATAAAAAATTGTAAAAAGACAATTCGTAGTTAGGCTGTGTCAAATTCAATTATATAGTAAGAAGTTTTATAAAAACGAAAATTATGTAAAGTAAGCAATTATTATTAGTAACCCTTTTGGTGTCTAAATTATCGTGAGTGCTGAGCAACTATTTTTAATACTTCATCAAACTGTTTTTATATTCTTATTGTAAAAAAAATCACTACACTAAGGCCTGTGTGCACCAACATTTCGGTTATCATAACCAACGGTTAACATAAGCTAAACGTAAAATTTACTGTTCTCGACAACCCGTACGCCGGTTAAGGACGTAATCTAAGCGCTTATCTTAACCGAGCTTACGTTCTTAACCGGCGTACGGGTTGTCGTGAACAGTAAATTTATAGTAAAGTTATGTTAACCGTTGGTTATGATAACCGAAATCTTGGTGCTCACAGGCCTAAGCCAAACTTGATTGAGAATGCTTGTCAACAAACAAATTTAAAATGAAGGTAGAAAATGCAACACATTTTTGGCCTAATAAATTTAAAATTATGTTTTGTTATTTTAAAAAATCTTATTTAAAAGATATTGAATTATTAAATTTAAAGCTTACTAATCTAATTTATTGTCATGAATTCGTCATTAACTAGTTAATTTAAAAAAAATAGGTGTAAAATGACTAGTGATTTCTACCTTCATTTTTAATTTGTTTGTTTGTTGACAAACATTCTCAATCGAGTTTGGCTTTAGTATAGTCAAATATATATCTCAAGAAATATATTTGTAAATCTGTTTAAAAGACCTAAATATTTCATACTGATTGCTAATAAGACTTAAAAGTAAGTAAGATATTAATGTGTTTAGCTATAAGAGCCTTTGCATACGGTATTTTTTTGACGTACGATCGCGAAAGCATATTTTACTTGGTTTTTGAAAAGTACGTATATACGTATTCCCTTATAAAACAGGTCAACATCTAGTTAAAAATGTCGTATGTTAAGACTAAACTGTAAATTTAAAAAGGTTAGAAATAAAAGAAATTATTAAATTCAAATTCAAATTCAAAATCATTTATTTCAAGTAGGCTTATTACAAGCACTTTTGAAACGTCAAATTGGACTATTTGTAGTGACTCTACCACCGGCTCGGAAGGCAGGCCCTGTTGAGAAACTCAACAGTTGCTCTTTTTATAATATTATCAATTTTACAATATTAAGTGTGTTGTTACATAAAGTTATTTATTTTATTTCCTGTGTGAAGTTGAAAGCCTATCCAATTGGATTTGAACATCTTTGTCATTTAAAAATTCATCGATAGTATAATAACCCTGACTCAGTAAGTGAGTTTTAATACATTGTTTAAACTTATGCAATGGCAGATCTAAAACTGAATTGGGCACCTTGTTGTAGAAGAGTACACCCAATCCTACGAAAGATTTTTGTACTTTTCGGAGGCGATAAGCTGATATGACTAACTTATGTCCGTTTCTAGGAAGACGGTCGTTTAAATCCTTTTTCTGTTTATACATATTTATATTTTGTTTAACATAAACTAGATAGATAGATAGATAGATAAATTCTTTATTGCACATTTTAAAAGATACAGAGACACAAAAGCAGAACAAAAATAAAAATAAAATGTACAAAGGCGGTCTTATCGCTAAAAGCGATCTCCTCCAGACAACCCTCATTGAAGTACTCTAAGTTATGGAAAACGGATAGTGCAATAATGTATATATATTAAAAAAAATAAAATATACCTACATATACATTGGGCCTACACAATAAAAATACACAAATAGTTTAAACATATAAATATATATACATACTATATTATATAAATATACATACATATACAGCTACTTATATAATAAAAATTAAAGTATATTTGATAAGTAGTAGTTTTTCAACCGATCTTTAAAGATGTTTAACGATACAGACTGTCGTATGTCTCTTGGCAAATCGTTCCATAGTGCCACGGTTTTTACAGTAAATGAATTTTTATACGCTGTATGACTGACAGGAAATCGCAATCGGTTATCATCCTTGGCACGCAAATAGCACTCTACATTGCTACCCAAGAAGTGGAATCGCTCTTTCAAGTATGGTGGTGTTTTAGGATTATATAAAATGGAATAAAGAAGAGAGAGAGCATGTAAGTTTCTACGGGAACGGATTGGTAGCCATTTTAATTGAGCACGATACTGGGACACGTGATCATACTTACGTAGACCAAAGATGAACCGAATGCATAAGTTCTGCAATCTTTCAAGCTTATTAAGTAAGGTCTCTGACAAATCCAAATAGCTGACATCTGCGTAATCTAAAATTGGCAACAACAAAGTGTTAGCTAACAGAATTTTTGTTTTAATTGGTAAAAAGTTTTTTAGGCGGTTAAGGTATCCGATAGCTGAGAACATCTTACGACTAACCTCTGAGACTTGCGGTGCCCAAGACATGGTATTATCTACAATTAAACCTAAATTTCTAATGGTACTACTGAATGGTATAGTTGTACCATCAAATAAAACTAACGGTAAAGTTTCAAAAGATGTAGAAGAAATGAAATGAGAAGAACCTATTATAGATACTTGAGACTTATGCGGATTAACTTGGACGCCAAATGAACGACACCAAGCACTAATTTTATTTAAATCGGCATTGAGGAGTTCTATTGCATTCTGAAGTTCATTTACTGGTGCAGATAAATACACTTGTAAGTCATCAGCATACATATGATATGATGAGGATATGACAGATGAAATAGAATTTATATAGACAGAGAAGAGAAGAGGAGAGAGAACACCACCTTGTGGTACCCCAGAGTGAAGTGAAATAAACGACGATACCTTATTATCGTATCGCACACATTGCTGACGATTACACAAGTATGTCTCAAACCAATTAATTACTAACGGGGACATACCGCTTATCTTCAAAATAGCCAACAGTAAATCAAAGTCTACGGTGTTAAATGCATTGCTAAAGTCTAAAAGTGCAATAACGGTGAGGAATTTATTATCAATAGCTACGCGGATATCATCGCAGACCTTAACTAAGGCTGTTGTTGTGCTGTGACCATACCTGAAACCTGATTGAACTGGACTCAAAATATCATGTCGAATTAGGTAAAGGTTAAGCTGCTCATGTATGAGACGTTCAAGGACTTTAGAAAGATATGGTAGGATTAGGACTAGGTTATTGAATATGTATTGACAGGCTACTGTAAGAATTCCTATTTCTTTAAATTTGACTCGAAGGGACTCGCGTGGTTTAAGTTTATAAATCGACCGAATTGCTCGTTTCTGAAGTATAAAGACAGAATTTATGTCAGCAGCCTTTCCCCACAACAAGATGCCATAAGACATCACACTGTGGAAGTAAGCAAAATAAACCAGTCTAGCTGTTTCTATTAGCTCAATGGTTAAACGATAGAATCAAAAAGGTTGTAGGTTTAATCCGGAAGTAGCACTTTTGTTTTAAATGTGCTTTTACTAGAAAGAAAAAAATGTTATATTTTTATTTAATTTATTTTGAAAAAAGAAATCTCTAGGTATATTGCAATTCTTCCGAATTAGAACGAAATCAAACATTGTATTTTGTCGGAAATCGTTAACATTTTTTTTACAGTTCAGCATTAGGTACCTGCATATTATAATTGTATTATATAAGGTAAATTTGAATTATCTAAAACTGGAGCAAGTCTTTTGCATATAGATTACAGTAGAAATACAAAATTTGTTCCCAGAACCAATAAAAAAAGAAATTATAAACATTACAAAATATCTATTCACTTACGACGGTATGCATAACACCATCCAATACATCTATAAATCAACCCTAAAGCCAACCACCCATTAACCTCAAGGCAGTTAGGTACCTATGTACACACTTGAATTAATCAAAATAACAAACGTGACAGCTTCTCAGTAGATTCCAAGCCCGGAGTCGGGAAGTTCGTGGTGTTACACCTCCGTGCCTCGGAGAGCACGTTAAGGCATCAGTCTCGGTCACTGTCATCAACATCTGATAGCGATCGTTAATAAATGAAACATTATCACCCTAAGCCCGCTAACCCGCATTGGAGCAGCGTGGTGGGTGTACGCTTCATATCCCCTTTCCTATAAGGAGGTAGGCCTGGCCCTGTAGTGGGCCGTTATTAGGTTGATAATGATGATGATGAACTACCAAGGTCAATGAAGTTTCTATTAAGAGGTTGAAACTTTGTTTGAAATGCCAGCAGCGAGTGTACTAACAGGCGCGATTGTCGGCCTTTTAAAAGACCGACAACGGCACTGCTTTTTCTGATCGTTACCTGACAACCCACGCATTTAAACACTTACCGCTCACGTTTTACAGTAGGTAATAAGTTTATTGAACTTGGCATAGATGTCAGCTGATTTAGTTTTAAGTGCTTATTTAAAAGTTTATTTCGTTCTTCATTTGTTTTTACCAGTTCTAAAGTTTGCAGATGGGGACATATCTATCTACTTAGTCCTTCGAAGGTTCCGTGTTCGATTTTTGATAGCCGATTGTTATTATTTTTTATTAGTTCAGGTCTAGTCTTGTGGGAGATTTTGGTCCTTTGGATTTTCTTTCCGTATTTTATTTGGTAGCAATTGAATGTTTAAGATATACGTTCGTCCGATACCTTGGGTGACTCTGCGGTTAATCTATGAATGCAATGGATGGTGTTATGCAAAATGTCCTAAGTAGGTAGATGTTTTGTAGGTAATTTTTAAGTTTTTTGCTTCTAGATTTTTTTTAATCAGTATGCATTACATACATTTTTGTAATCAGTATGCATTACACTTACTCTAGTTTCAACGCTGACAGATAATTCAAAGTCATATTATACATGCAAATAAATAAAATTGAAGTGTCTTAATTTCATATTAACAGGTTTTCAATAAATGGTCTACTTATATGGTAAGTTATTGTTTGTCTCTTTTTGCTAATCTCTTAAACTTCAGGGCGTTCGCTATTGATATAACTTTCTTTAAAAAAATCTGTCCTTTTTAAAATAAGAAGAAATATTTATTAATTGCAAACTCTAAAATTTCTTCTTAACAATCAGATGTAATCTGATTCTCTAATTTCTCTGGCAGTAGGTATTTTTCCAGGCCGAGCTCTATCATTAACTCTGTTATCTACTACTACTAAGTTGAAACACCTACTACACTTTACCTACCTACTCTACTACCTCTACACTCTAATTCTACAACTAATTTAAACAGATTTATGACGAGCTCCGTGGCGCAGCGGTAATCGCAGAGGATTTATTAGCGTTCTGCTACAATGTCGGGCGATTGAGATTTGCTTAATTGGCCACATCTGATTTCGTTCTTTCCTGTTAAGTTAGTCCGCTTCCATCATAGATTGTATCATCACTTAACATCACGTGTGATTGCACTTAAGGGCTAACTACTTCTGCTCATTCAAACAGAGTTAAATCCCTTTCTGTTCAGACAAAATTTGTACATAATATTGTAGTTAGATATTTAAATTAACTTTTAAAATGTAAATATTTTACACTGTTACTGAATGTTGTATAAAATAAGAATAATAATATAATAAGTATTTTTATATAAAAAAGAATTTGAAAAATGTTTCTCGACCATTAAAAATCCGAATTCCATGTCGTGTTTTTATTTCAAACCCCTTTATTTAAACTTCTGTAATTATTAAAAGCTTACAAATCTGTGCATATCTTTTTACTGTTAGAATAATTGTCATCGTCATCAACAGAAATTTTAGTAGCTTACTACGGACGCTATAGAGCATGTTAATATTTAAAGTACGACTGTTTGTTACTAAATAACGCCAAACTGCTCAAATACGAGCTTAAAAATGTTACTTTTTATATTTAAAGTACCTGTCTGTTTCATATTGAAAATGACAGATAGCGATGCAAAAAGTCACACCTAAGCTACTGAACCGATTTAAATGAAATTTAGCACGGAAACAATGACTACTTTTTGTCGAACTATTACAAAAAATAATTTCTCGCGGACGGAGTCACGGGCGTCCGCTAGTTATGGATATTGAAAATGACAGATAGCGATGTTTAACGAGCTCTCCGATACACAGGAGTGTATCACCAAGTTCCTAATATTTTAACAAATGTGGAAATAAACCTTAGAAGTAACATTTATCCAATATTGAATAGTTCGACCCAAGGTTATTATACTATCGATGAATTTTTAAATGACAAAGATGTTCAAAGGCAATTGGATAGGCTTTGAACTTCACACAGGAAGTATAATAAATAACTTTATGTAACAACACACTTAATATTGTAAAATTGATAATATTATAAAAAGAGCAACAATTGGACTAATAGGTCCAATTGACGTTTCAAAAGTGCTTGTTAACTATTGAAATATTTTGAATTTGAATTTATGGTAGATGGTGGAGCTTATATTAAACTGATTAAGGTTTAAACCCCTTGTCCTCTAATAACGCAGCGAACCATGTCTTTCAGACAGGAACACAACAATACTGATTGGCGACAAGAATAAGCATGGCAGTAGTAAGTACTTTCCCAGAAGAACTCTACCACAAGCTCTGCTACTTATTATTTAATGTAACCTGCATGGCGAACCTTAGGGCCGGCGCCAACGAAGGGCTATCGGTGACCGATTAAAAAGGACTTAAAAAAAGTGTTAATTGAAATAAAGTCATTCATACGTCCTACAAAATGTCAGTTTGAATTACAAAAGTTAGTATAAAAAAAATTGGTTGTCTATAAAGTCGGTTTACTGACGATAGTTGAACGTGACAATGTCTTAAGAAAATACTGATGGAATGGAAGCATTTAATTGGTTATTAAAATTTTTAATTTAAGTATATTTTTATAAATATTAATTTAAATTAATAAAATAATTGATTTTGATTTTATAAATTTATATTTTAAATTTATAATAAATATATTAATTTATAAATATATTAATTTTTAATTTAAAATTAATATATTTAATAATTATATTTAATAGACGGATGTCGAACGCAAAGGCCGATTGTGCTTCTTTGTCGCTCGTTCCGCGCTCTCGCTTGCACTTCAAGCCTTACATGGAACGCCTCAAAGCGAGGTAACGACGCATGACGTCATGTTTTTTCGTGCGTGCAGCCGGCTCTATCGAATTATAAGACGTTGTCACGTCAATAAAGTCTATTTACAACTTATTTTATCGTGTCTCTCGTTCCGCGCTCTCACTTGTACAGCAGCACTTGACAATGAGTCATTCTTTTTAACGCGAGCAGCCGGCGTTCATGGATGAATAAGACGTTATCACCTAAGAAAAATAGGTCAGATTATTACCGATTCTGCAAAAAGCCTGACGGTACACTTTTGCGAACACGGAAAAACAAACTCTTTTGTATACCTACGAAACATAATTCGTGGAGTATTTTTTCAAGGTTCTTACATAAAAAATAACTACTGTAGTTATGTTGAGCTCCAAAGGCGACTGAACTTGGCAGTAAGTTTTAATTGTTTATTAATTGAGTTTCCAAGTACTTTTAATTAGGTGAACGTGAGCCTTACGAGTTATGCTTGTCGCACATTACAAACAAGGAAACTTTAAAGACTTTTTGCACCTACTATTATCTGGATTATTATTAAACTATTAACGGGCCTTCCATCTTTATAGGAGAGATGATATGAAGCTTAAGCCCACCACGCTGCAAATTGGATAAGGATATCAGAGTTCGATTATTTAGCTATGGGACAACGAATGAGGCACTAAGTATAGAGCAAAATAAAAATGGTTATTAATTTATATAGATTTTATTGAAAAAAGCTAATTTCTTTCTGAAAATAACATCCCAACAAAATATTTTTATGTAAAATGTTTACAAGAAAATAAGACTCGCACTGTCAAAAATTTAGAGTATCCTGCCGAGCTTCTAACGCTACACGCTCTAACTCTACAAGGCCTAATTTCACGAACTCTCCAACTTTAGTAGTCAAGTCAAGCTGCAAAAGATGAATTATTTATATTTATTATAGGAGTATACCTCCGACTCAGCGAAAAGAAAATATTCACAATATTCTTTGTGTAATGCGAGAATTATTTTCTGTTTTAAATGAGTGATCAGCTTTACCCTAAAATGAGCGCGTGAGAAGGTTAACTAGACTGCCTACGTAAAGTTTCCTTGACTCCATTTATAAATAGGTAATGTTTCGTCAAACTAATTTAATTTGTGCTTTATGACTTTTTTACACGAACTTAAACGCGCAATGGGAGGAGCGAGCAGAGAAAATTATAGAGCAAAAAATGTTTAACAAAAAATAGAACCAAACTTAAAACGCACTAAAAAGTAAAAAATAACTGTGTCATTTAGTTGCTTTAATTTAGTTAAGCATATCTATGATGTCAGTGCCAGCAGGTTTAAGGAACATTTATTTTAAGTAGTAGATAAAGCAGTTTGTGGGTTCTAGGTAATGTCCTTAAAGTAGAAACCTTGACTGGCACCGACTCCTACATATGTTTAAATAAATTAAAGCAACTAAATGACACAGTTATATTTTACTTTTTAGTGCGTTTTGAGTCGGTTCTATTTTTTGTTACAAATTTTTATTTCTTACTTTTTAGTGATTTATCGCCATATAACGTACTCGTACTAACTGTCATAGTGTATTTTACGGCACTAGTAGCCAAAAAGCTACCGATACCGAGACAAAAACCGAAATCGCTGTAAGCGTGCCTTTAAAATTTGAAGAGTTCATTCAATTTCCCCAGGATATCATCATCGGATCCTAACATGATGACAATGGGACCACTTTGGAAGTATGCCCTTTGTAATAAAAAAAGAATTATCAAAATCGGACAACTCTGTAAAATGTTGTCATACATTTATTAAAAAAAAATATATGTGTCGAATTGAGAACCTCCTCCGTTTTTTTTGTCGGTTAAAAATACTGTAGCAACCTTCTCTATTTTTAAAACGACCGTATATATATATATATATTTTTTTTTATGTGTGTTCGCGCATAACTTCGTCGTTTATGAACCGATTTAATTAATTCTTTTTTTGTTGGAAAGTAGATAGTCCGATGGTGGTACCATGACAAGGAAACCAGGATCTGATGATGAAATCCTGGAGAAAACGAGGGAAACTTTCAAAAATTGTAGGGACAACAAGTACGTTTGTTAATTTTTCCGGTAAGTATTTAAAAGCACTACAATTTCATGAAGGTCTGGAGTCGATCTGATGATGGAGCCGATCTACATATAAGAGAACTCCGTAACGTTTTACAGTAGCTACCTTGTGTTTGGACTCGATTAATTTGTCTCAATGAGAACTTTACATTTAGATGGGCTGTGACTGTCATTGAGGGTCTGGTGATGAAGATGAAATACAATTAAGGGAGCTCCGTAACGTTTTACAGTAGCTACCTTGTGTTTGGGCTCGAATAACTTGTCTCAATGAGAACTTTACATTTAGATGGGCTGTGACTGTCATTGAGGGTCTGGTGATGAAGACGAAGTACAGTTAAGGGAGCTCCGTAAGGTTTTACAGTAGCTATCTTGTGTTTGGGCTCGATTAATTTGTCTCAATGAGAACTTTACATTTAGATGGGCTGTGACTGACATTAAGGGTCTGGCGATGAAGACGAGGGACAGCTGAGGGAGCTCTTTAACGGTTTACAGTAGCTACCTTGTGTTTGGGCTCGATTAATTTGTCTCAATGAGAACTTTATATTTAGATGGGCTGTGACTGTCATTGAGGGTCTGGCAATGAAGAAGAAGGACAGTTGTGGGAGCTCTTTAACGGTTTACAGTAGCTACTTTGTGATTGGGCTCGATTAATTTATGTCTCAATGAGAGTTTGAAAGGTTATAGTTTCCAGTTAGTTTAATATTTACTATGTCATGATCCAATGATGAGATCTACGAAAACTCGAGGAAACTCTTCAAACTTTATATGCACTTTTGCAGGGACGTCGGAATGTTATAAGTAGCTAGTGAATATGGTATGGTTTAGTTCTGAGTATGTTCGTTGTTGAAATAAAAAGTATGAAATAAAAAAATAAAAGTAAAAAATAACTACGTCATTTACTTACTTTAATTTACTCAATCACATCTATGAAGTCGGTGCCATCCAAGTTTAGGTAAAGACTTTAAAGTAGAAAGCTCGGGTGGCACCGACTTCATATATGTGATTAAGTAAATTAAAGTAAGTAAATGACGTAGTTATTTTTTACTTTTTAGTGCGTTTTGAAGGCGTTTTTATTTTTTGTTAAAATTTTTATACAATACTTTAGCGTGCATGCGAAGGACAGTGCAGATTATAGTATAGAGAGAATTTTAGTGATGCGAAGAACGAGCACAGATAATGAATAAAATATAGAGCATACATTTTAAACCAAATGTTTGTTAACACACATTTTTGCGCATAGGGTAGGGAACACGGAAGCTGAAATAAAGAACGAAGAACCAAAATTAACGAAGAAGTTAAGAGAATATGTATTAGTATAAATTAGAATGTTATCACTAACTACGTCAGTTACGTAGACATTGCACACAGTCCCTGTGGCGCAGAGGATAGCGCGTTGGACTTCTAATCCAAAGGTCGTGGGTTCGATCCCCACCAGGGATGGCTAATGAAACTTTTGAATTATTTAATAACCAAGATACCCTGTTGTGTGAAGGAAAATATTGTAAATGTACAATGATTATTGATTTTTTATTATTTAATATTTTTAACGTGACTTGTCAGCGTCTAGCGCAATAGAAGTTTCGTACTACTTGGTACATCCTAGAATTTGAAATTTTGCACAAAAATGCGTCGTCGCGCTTTACAGTTGAAATTTTTGACGCGACGCTTCGAATCACCTATTCGCTAGTCTGTCCTAAACCTTACTGTTCTATTCGTCATTTTGGTCAATGTTCTTATTGCGAAAATTTTCGACCAACACCTTAACAAACTTTTGCTTGGCTTTTGTATCAAGGGTCGAATACAGAATGCAGTAATCCTTGGAAACGGCGCGCACTGTCAGGAGGGCACTTTGGAGTCCTAAACGGTTGCCTGCGCACACAAAACTCCGCATCTGGAGGCGTCGATTTTCTTTTAAATTTTCTACAGTATTTTTTATTTTAACGTTGCTAAAAATTTAGCAAAATAATTGTTATAAATACGTAAAAGAGACAATAATACGTTTATGTTAGCCGTGAATTGCCCATACAATTTATTATGTTTACATTACATCAAATTACAAAGTACAAAAAACAAAATTCCTTTCCTCTGGTTTTGTTTTCTGTAATTTGATGTATATCATAAAAAACCATTTAAAATTTTCCACCGTGAAAATACGTGGATGAAATTATGACGGATCACGTAATAAATTGGTTATGACGTATTTTTGGCCGCTAGCTATTACGTATTATTCCGTGACCGGTGCCTGGTGGATTAGTATCCAATGAATAACCAATGAACTGTTCTGATGAGGGCTTTAAGTGTGAGCTGTAATCGTTAAAATGTTGATTGTTTATAGACGTATACATTTCTCTAGCGACTTTATAGCTTCTATGATTAAACTAGTCTTTGTTGAAGACGATAAAGACATAACACTAAGCGACTCAGCGTTTCGGTACAACGTGCAGGAACCGATAAGGCACACTCCTTTCGGTTTCGGATTTAAACTTACTCCGTCCGTCTATTATAGATTACATTATCATTAAGTTGCAATAAAAAATCCTGTCCCGAAAAAGACCTAGATCCTAATATTAAACTTAACAATTGAGTGTCTAAAAAATTTTTTTAAATAAAAATTGGTGCCAGCCAAGTTTAAGGAACCTTAGTTTACGTAGTAAAGCATTTTGTGGGTTCTAGGTAACGTCCTTAAAGTAGAAACCTTGGCTGGCACCGACTCCTAGATATGCTTAAGTAATTTAAAGCAACTAACAACTGACACAGTTATTTTTTATTTACTTTTTAGTGCGCTTTGAGTCGGTTCTTTTATTTTAAAAATTTCATTTCTTACTTTTTAGTGATTTATCGCCGCGTATCGTACTCGTAATATACTGTCATAGTATATAAGGTGAGTTTGAATTATTAGCCAGCGGCGAAACTGGGGCAAGTCTTATGCATATAGATTACAATAGAAAAAAAATTTGTCCCCAAAATCAATAAATAAAAAATTAGAAAGCATTACAAAATATCTATTCAGCCAGCCATTACCTCAAGGCAGTTATGAACCTACTTACACACTAGAATTGATCAAAATAACAAACGTAACAGCTGATCGACGACCAAGGTCAATGAACTTTCCATTAATAGATTAAAACTTTGAAATGCCGGCACCGCCGGCGGCGAACGTACAAACAGGCGCGGTGCGATTGTCGGCCTTTTAAAATACCGACAACGGCACCGCTATTTCTGAACGCTACCGCAACAAAGGACACCGACAAACACGCACATTTAAACACTTGCCGCCCGCGTTTTTATAGTAGGTAATTTATCAGGAAAATTTATTGAACTTGGCACAGACATCAGCTGATTCAGTTTTAAGTGCTTTTTTAAAAGTTTATTTCGTTCTTCATTTATTATTTTTTACCAGTTCTAAAGTGTGCAGGTGGGGACATATCTACCTACTTAGTCCTTCGAAGGTTCCGGGTTCGATTTCTTTCAGAAGATTGTTATTATTTTTTATTAGTTCAGGTCTGGTCTAGTGGGAGATTTTGGCGGTTTGGCTTTTCTTTCCGTATTTTATTTGGTAATAATCGAATGTTTAAGACATACGTTCGTTCGGTATCTTGTGATTAATTTATGAATGCCATGGATGGTGCTATGTAAAATGTGCTAAGCGAGTAAATATTTTGTAGGTAATTTTAAAATTTTTTGTTACTGGTTCTAGAAATATTTTTATTCCGCTGTTGTAATCAGTATCCATTACACTTACTCCAGTTTCGCCGCTGGCTAATAATTCAAACTCACCTTATATTATATGCCACTAGTAGCCAAAAAGCTACCGATACCGAGACAAAAACCGAAATCGCTGTAAGCGTGCCTCCAAAATTTGAAGAGTTCCTTCAATTTCCTCAGGATATCATCATCAGATCCTAACATGATGACAATGGGACCACTTTGGAAGTATGCCCTTTCTTATAAAAAAATAATGATCAAAATCGGACAACTCTGTAAAAAGTTATGCGTGGTTATACATAAAAAAAAAATATATACGTGTCGAGTTTATACCTACCGTACTTACTTATCAGTACTAGAAGCATGATCTAACAAACTTTCGATGTCGTATGTATAGTAACTTCATAGAACTTTTTAAAAGTTTGTCTCGAATAGTCAGACTTACATAATTATATTACTTTAAATTATTGTAAAACAACCTTTTTATTATACCGCATCGGTACACGGCACCTGTCATCATAGAGTTATGGAAAATTTCTATATTTTCGTAAAATGTTTTTATCCTTAATACTCTCGCAAAATTTCCAACTCTTAGTTTTTTTATGCGGGAAGTGGATCCTTTAAATTCCAATCGTGAATGTTATTGAAAACGATATCTGTGTCAGATTCGTGACTTTTCCTCCAAATTTTACTTCCTGCGTGTTCTGGTTTTGTAATGAGGACATAAAGCAGTAGATCTCTTTGTGGAAGTTTTTATCATTACAAGTACTACCACAATGTTTATCTTTAACCCTGAGATTCGCAAGTTTTTGATCTACTCGCCTGTTACGATTTAATTATTAATTTGTACTAAAATAACAAGCTGTTTCAGTTAACCGAGCAAAATCTTCCATGATTTTCAATATTTCAAAGAGAATCTGAATTATACATTGGCATTTGCTGTGTTCGCTAATATTTTAATTATAATATCTCTTGCTTATGTGGTTTAATTCCAAATACTAAGTACATGGCCGGATTCTGCCCCTAAATTCAATAGAATTTGCAGTAATTATTAATATGTTAAAAAAATAAAGCAATATTAAATTAAAAAATTGTAAATTTAAAAATTATATTTCTCTATAACATTCGAGAAATACGTATTTTTTTGATATTTCTTTGACTCGCATTAGCTTATTAGTTTGGACACACATATAATATATATTCTACCTGTATTTAGGACTTCAGTTTGTATTTAAATATAAAAAATACGACTACCAAACACTGTAAACTAAAGTCAATATTATAAACATAATTATAATAAAATAAAGATTTACGCTTTTTTTTTATTGTATAAATATATTACGATTGTTGATGCGGCTGCGCACAACCACGCGACATGCAAAAGAGTGTACAAGTATCCGATCGTATTTTGACAGATTTGAAATGTTTTTTTTTATATGCAACAGTCATATGTTATGTAATAATAATGACCGGGATGAATTAATTCGCTTTGATAAACTAGAATAAATGTTTAGTACCAACTCAATCTCCTTGTCCACTCTTTAATTTCAAAATATCTACCCGACATTCAGGTTGAATTTTGGCAGGTTATGGGCTTCTGTGAATCTATTTATAGAGATAATTGGATTTATCATTATCAGCCTATTAACGGCCCACTATAGGGCCAGGCCTCCCTCCTTATAGGAGGGGAGATAATTAGATTATTATAGAGAAAATAAAAAAAGTGCAGCTCTATAGTGGCTAATGACGATGGCCTCCGTGACGTAGTGGTATCCTAGGTGGATTTATGTGATGGAGGTCCTGAGTTCGATTCCCGGCTGGACAGATTGAGATTTTTACAACTATATGTCTGACTGATAGAGGGCTCGGCCATCGCTAGTACCGGCAGAGATGTTTGGAGGTCCAAATGATTTAGCGTTACGGTACGAAACCAAAAGGGGTGAGAATTTCATCCTACTCTTAACAAATTAATTCGCTCCCGGCCTTTATTGCATCATCATTTACGATCAGGTGTGAGAAGGGATAATTTAAAATAAACAAAAATGTTATAAAACAAAAAAAAAATTAAGACTAGGAACTTAGTTATAAGTGCTTTCTTTCTAACAAATAATGTTAACTTTTGATTTCAGTACAAGGGAAATAATACCGGAAACCCAATTATAGGAAACTTTGTTGTTTTATTTACCTTCAAACAAAAACAGAAAGCTTTAAAATTTTATAAGTGCTTCAAATTAAGTTAATTCATTAAATTATTGGCAAATAAGGAAGGAAACATTTTTTGTAGATTCACAGTACGTCCTTTTGGACTCAGATTGTGTAAAATAATGTTTCCAAAAAACCATTTTTTTAAAATAGCTACTAAAAAAAATAAAGCTACTATGTTTTAAGTAATAATAACTATAGGTATAATGGAAAAACATATCCTGCTTATGAGGAATGGTGGGAAGAATATGGGCTCCATTATTCAATGACGTTTTACTAATAGAAGCGTCATACGCTAACAATATTGCAGTATAAAATTTTTTAACAATTAACAAAAAATAAAACCGACTAAAATGCACTAAAAAGTAAAAAATAACCGTGTCATTTAGTTGCTTTAATTTACTTAAGCATATCTAGGAGTCGGTGCCAGCCAAGGTTTTTACTTTCAAGGACGTTACCTAGAACCCACAAACTGCTTTACTACGTAAAATAAATGTTCCTTAAACTTGGCTGGCACCGACTTCATAGATATGCTTAAGTAAATTAAAGCAACTAAATGACACAGTTATTTTTTACTTTTTAGTGCGTTTTGAGTCGGTTCTATTTTTTGTTAAAAAATTTTATTTCTTACTTTTTAGTGATTTATCGCCACGTAACGTACACGTGCTATACTGTCATAGTATATTATATGGCACTAGTAGCCAAAAAGCTGCCGATACCGAGACAAAAGCCGAAATCGCTGTAAGCGTGCCTCCAAAATTTGAAGAGTTCCTTCAATTTCCCCAGGATATCGTCATCAGATCCTAACATGCGGACAATGGGACCACCTTGGATGTATGCCCTTTCTAATAAAAAAGAATTATCAAAATTGGACAACACTGTAAAAAGTTATGCGTGGTCATACATAAAAAAAAAAAAAATATACGTGTCGAATTGAGAACCTCCTCCGTTTTTTTTTTCGTCGGTTAAAAATAAAACCGACTCAAAACGCACTAAAAAGTAAAAATAACTGTGTCATTTAGTTGCTTTAATTTACTTAAGCATATCTATGAAGTCGGTGCCAGCCAAACAGTTTGGAATAAAAGAGCTATATATTATTATTATAGGTAGATGTCTCTGTGTAGAGAGGTATTTGCGGATAAAAGTCCGGAAGTAACAAGCATAGCGCAAAGGTTCGCTGGATTTTAGTGGATATTTCGAAAAAGTCAGTGGCACATAAATCTTTCGAGAAACAGTTTCTATATATTGCGCTTTGTTTTCGAAAGTAAGGTACATTTCCTGGCGTTAAAAAAGTTGGTATGATAATACAGCAAAGGGAAGAATTTAATTAATGACCGTAGGGGACTTTTAAAGTCCAATGAAGAAAATAACTCAAGTTTCAAACTTTTTGTAGACTAATACACTGATCCAAAATTTTTAAAATGTGGTATTTTACCAATAAAGATTACCGATTTGCTTTTAAATAAGTAATTTAATAACTAATTTATAAGATATTAAAAAATCATATAAAATAGAGAAACCGCTATCGGGAAACGGCTCCTGAATGAGAATTAATTGTTCAGGGCTTTACTAGCAGCCTTAAGATGACTTTGTTTGGTTTATGATAGTGTCTTTATCACAATTATTGTATGTATAGCAGGTAGTGGTTGCCTCCTGCATTGAATTCCCAACAGTTGTAACAACAGTAGGCACTAAGCCTTTAAGCCAGTAACTAAAGATACTTGAAAGAATTATAAGTTAAAACTAACTCGACTATATTACCTATTAATATCAAAAGTATTGAATTACAATATAGCGGCCTTAAGATCTTAATTAAGAGCACAAAAGTTTCTGATTGCTTTATTTTAATCTCATTAGTTCACCATCACTTCGAACTTCGTACAAATTTCTTTGTTCAACTACTCAAAATAAATATTCAAAGGGTCTCGTTAAATAAACTGTACAGAAGGCACGATTTTCTTAAACATTTTCTTTTAATCAAATTTTATATTCTCAATAAAATTTTCTCTTGGAAATGGCAAACAGGTGGAAAGTTGTTATAAGTAAAATTATTTTTAAGAAAAGAATACTTTCAACTTAAGCATTAATAATAATAGTTAACTTTGGAATACCACTATATTCGAAGAAAATAAACGTTGGTTATTATTCTAAAATAAAGTTAGGTTGTTGGTGGCGTAGTTTCGAATTTCAAAAAATTTGAAAAATGCTGAAATGAAAGAGTATGGAGGTTAATAATTTGTTGTTGTTTTTAAAGTAAAACAGTTATTTTACTTTTTACTAATAATGTTATACCTCGAGAGGAATCTTCATAGTTTTAACAAATAGGTATGTCCATGAAATGCGTGTTTTTGGAAAAGTATGATAATAGAATATCAAAGAGCTGAGTTTCGGGCGGTCTTTAATTACATCCCCACATCGAGACCTACCTGATTTATCTGGAAAAGAAATCTGAAAGATCGGACTCGTAACAGATTGATGATTTACCTGATTTTTTCTTTGTATACATATATTACATTATAACATACACAGATTAATTTCTGATCAATAAATAGCAAGACTTATCATTAATCTGAATAAACCTACATAGCATGAGAAGTATATTACACATACATGGCAAAAGTCAAATCCACAATGTTTCAACGTTTCAATTCCTCTCTAATCTATTTAGTAATTCAAGAATAAATTTTTCGAGAAAATTAGTGCCAAAGTAATTCAAGACATTCACATGTAAATGATATTATAATGGAATAATTCAGCATTCGTCGTTTCGCCGTTTCTCAAATCGGATTTTGATGGTTTTGTAATCTAATATGGAGCAGAGCGGGGTATATTATCACGCAACTCTGGCGATTAATTGGACGTTATCAAACGACCAAGTTATAGGCGATATCGGATTACTGTCAAAAAGTAGAGATTGTTTTAAGCAGCGATTTAAACTGTACCTACAATATGTCGCTGGGTAAAGGTACGACCTATAGCGACAAAATCGCTATTAATAAACTAAACTACACTATAATTTACATTTTAAATTTTAATCAATAAAATACAAACAAAAAAATTCGTAACTATATTCATTTGATTACGTTGCACGTTGACATAGATTTAGAATAGAACTTGGTAAGGATCATTTAATTATCAGCCAAAAAAAAAAAGAAAAAAAAGAGAAAAAGAAAAAAATGTGTCAGGTTTAAGTCAGGGCATTCAAATATACCGATGCAGGCAAAAGTATGATCATAGCTTTGGATGCAGGCCTAATTGTTCACGTGCTCTGTAAAGCAAAAGGACTTTCAGCACTATGCGCAGTCCAACTCTTTCTCTTTTTAGATTTTTTTTAGCCAAAGTCAAATCTAAAAACTAGATACCTTCCTAGGTACATGAAAATATTACATTCTCATACAGTAACTTATTGTAATCGCAGCTTAAGCTTCTTGACTAGTAATCAATTATTACTTTCTGATACACTATGAAGTGCAGAAGGTGACATTTAGTGACATTCGTTACAGGTTATTAAACGACTTTAAAAAAGGAGTTTCTCAGTTCGACCGTATATATTTTTTTTAACAATAGAATGATTAATATTAATATACTAATTCCAAAAACCATTGCTTACTCGTGTAGTGAAAAGAAATACGATACTTCGGTACGATGTCGTGTAGAAATCAGAAGGGGAATTTATTCCTACTCCTAGCAATTTAGGCCGCTTCCATCTCAGATGTGGTTGCATTCAAGAGCTAACTTGTTATCAATAAGGAAAATGATAGAGAAGAATTCGAGGCTCAACTACTATAAATAGTTCAACAAAATCGGGTGGCTACATTCTCTTCTAACAAGTACCATACTACCGACACTGTCATCAATAAGCCGTTCGCACCCGGTATGTTCGGCTGAAAGGCGCCGAGTGCTCATAAAACACTGTGACCCTCTTATTTTGCCCATCATTAAATACAAAGCGATCAAGTATCAGAAATTTTCCAATGCTCTGAATTCAAATCACAAAAGTTTCGCAAAGTTTTATTGTAGCGTTATAAAAGGTTCGTAACCGCAGATCCTTTGGGCAACATTGACTCTACAATGTTTAACTGAAAAGTGTCTCTTCTCTCTCTCATAATCTCGTGGCCGGGAACTTCTCTTATAGAAAGGTATTTAAATAGCAGCGCAGACTTACCACCAAACGCACCGTTTTAGTCTGATATTTAGTAAAACAATAAATAAACCTCTGTCCTTCGAAGTTAACGCGTTAACCATATAAATTTCATAGTCACTTAAGGTTTCGCTTTTTTAGGTTAAGGTTTAGCGGGCGGGATGGGCAGCGACACTGACTCGAGGTATTCAATTGTAACGACCTATAGTTGAGCTATATAGAAACTACAATAAACAAATGCATTATTCTTGAAAATCTGACAACATTTTTGTTTACCAGAGATAAGGACAGTGATACTACTCTCTGCTTTCGCATTCCCGTCCTTATTTACATTTATTTGTGATTTAATACAGTGAAAAAACTAAAGTATTTAAAGCACAAGGCACACATTATCGTCGCGCTCGGCATGATGTTCCGTGTACCGCATTTTATATTAACTTGTACACACACACACACATACACCTGGAATTGCCGTCACAAAACTTAAAAAAATGTGTCCATTTACTTAGTTGAGGTACTATAAAATTTATGACTTTATTAACGACAAAGATTCTTGGAAACAACCTTCACATTAGACAGGATAACTTAGATTATACCTGATCTTTCAGCGGAATCTTCTTTCCAATCCGATGGTAGATGCACTAGGCACTGAGACTTAACTTTTGATAGGTACCTACTGGAATAAATTAATGAATTTGAATACGTTACAATGCCTAAGACGGGCCATCTCATCCGCTGTATGACCAAATCTTCTCTAATACCTAATCGTTCTTGTCCTTCTTTGTTGGTGTCCTACATTAAGAGGTTCTGTTTCCTACTTTAAGAGATTAAGAAACAGTAAAAGAATTAGCATACGAATAATGGATGAAAACTCTCACCTCATTTCGTAAGGGAGCAATTTTATTTACGCTCTGGTACAATATCTGGCCATTTCAACGTTTTTACGCACTTTTAAACCATCGTAAAGTCGTTTATGTTGGTAATATCAATCCTAGCTTTATATTTTTCTTTTGTTCGAGAGGCTTTCCGGTCATTTTCGAGTGTTTTTATTATTTTTAATTTACATAAATTGGCAGCAGAAAATCTGGTTTTTACAATGCAGTGGTTGGTGATGATTTTAATTTTGTGTATTTTGTATTTCCTGTTTCGAACAATATTTGATCCAGTGTCAGATGATTGTAGTAGACTTCCAAGGTGGTCCCATTCTCATCATGTTAGGATCTGATGATGATATCCTGGGGAAATTGAAGGAACTCTTCAAATTTTGGAGGCACTCTTACAGCGATTTCGGTTTTTGTTATACTATGACAGTATAGTACGAGTACGTTACGTGGCGATAAATCACTAAAAAGTAAGAAATGAAAGAGATGCAAGGTGCTCCTGGACAGGGGTCTCTACTCACGCCGCCACGACAGAGTACTAGAAATCATACGTGAAGCTATAAGCCTTTCAGTAGCTAGGGCTCAAAAAGGGTTGACGACGAATAAAAGACAAACTAACTTCGTTAAAGCAGGCTCAAGTACAAATTCCACCAGCAAGCCTTATTCAATTCTGGGCTCTGCTCCTGATTGGACTATATTAATGGACACGTATGAAAAGCACTATAAAATCCCGGAAGACTTAGCTATTACGACATCTAGACCGGACATATTTCTTTTTTCCAAACAAATTAAACGTATAGTACTTGTCGAGCTTACAGTGCCGTGGGAAACAAACATCCCTAAAGACCATGTATTCAAAGTGAAAAAAAATGGCTATGTGGTTAGTTTATACGCGGTAGAAGTGGGTGCGAGGGGTATACCAGCGAAGTCTCTCTACAACCTGCTAAAAGACCTTGGCCTTACTAGAAGCGCAGTAAGCTCCATATTGGAACGAGTGTCCAAAGCTGCACTAGTAGGGTCCTTCCGAATATGGTTGGGCAGGGAGAATAACTTGAACAGAAGGGTCCCTTAAACCTATCTGCCTTGGTCTCTCAGCCACGCGATGGACCCGGCACCCGCACGGTGAATCCATGGAATGCTAAGATATTCGTCTCTTTTAACAAAAAATAGAACCGACTCAAAACGCACTAAAAAGTAAAAAATAACTGTGTCATTTAGTTGCTTTAATTTACTTAAGCATATCTAGGAGTCGGTGCCAGCTAAGGTTTCTACTTTAAGGACGTTACCTAGAATCCACAAACTGCTTTACTACGTAAAATAAATGTTCCTTAAACTTGGCTAGCACCGACTTCATAGATATGCTAAAGTAAATTAAAGCAACTAAATGACACAGTTATTTTTTACTTTTTAGTGCGTTTTGAGTCGGTTCTATTTTTTGTTTACAAAGACGTACCGCCAAGCAATTTAGTGTTCCGGTACGATGTCGTGTAGAAACCGATAGGAGTGGGGATTTCATCGTACTCCTAATAAGTTAACCCGCTTCCATCTTAGATTGCATCATCACTTAACATCAGGTGTGACAGCAGTCAAGGGCCAACTTGTAGTCGATAAAAAAAAACTCGATGCAGATTTTACTTTCAATCTAAGCGTTACATAAATTACCAATTTTCAGATAAGCTATCGTGTTCGCAGCTATTTTTTACAAGAATGGTTTCCAAATAATGAAAATTTCCACCAGACATTGTCTAAAATCGTCGCCTATAACAGAGTAACTTCGTAGGATATTTTAGTAACATCCTACAATTCGGTGTTACGTTAACCTGAATCTTAAGTTATTAAGCCTTATTTGAGTGTTTTGTCCACTTTTTTATGTTTGTGGCTGTCATAAATTAATTTTTCTATAAATCTACATTAACCTTTTTCAAAGTATAAAACACATGAATGATACGCAACTTCGTATATAACTACGTTTTCTTGTAGGAATATCGAGATCAAAGCGACACCAACTGGACAGGCTAAGCCGCGACACAATAGATAGAAAGAGAATAGAATAGTGCTACGGCGAAGGAATATACCAGCTGAGCAAACAGTCTGGAAGATAAGGCATTTTCCCAAAAGGTTTAGTTACGATTAGCTAGAGGATGAGAGGAACAGATCATGTAATGTAATTAAAAATGAGTCTGGCTAAAATGAAAATGGAGCATAATGAGTGTAATACAATAACCCTTTATTTAACATAGCAAATTAATAACGGTTTCACTTGATTTGATGTCAAAGAATCTATTCATCACTGCATCACCTGTTTCTTAAATGTTCACATCTGCGGAATTTCAATTTTCCGCGAATCTTAAATATTTCCCTTGATAAATTGAACCTATGTACGTACGTTTTATTACATCTACTGCCTGGCAGGAAAAGCAATTCACGGCAAAGTTATTATATTACGTGTGGAAGTGATTTTACAAATAGAAACATGAAATGCTAGTGCTTCTGCTTTGGTCCCGCTCAACAAGTCTCAAAGCTGAAAAGTGATAATTTAACTCTAAATTATTTGTTAAAAAGAAAGATCAATATTTTATAGCCAGAAGGACCTAGAAACTTGTGATCCGTACTAACTAGCGAGGTAGACATACTTTAAGCTTTTATAAAATGACGAAGATCTGGCCATCACAGGCCCTCGCTCCAGTCGCGTGCAATTTACTTGCCAAAGATTTACGTATTTTATTAGTGCCATACTTACAAGTAAATTGGCTGTCATAGATGAAAAAGCTTGTCGTAAAGAACGCTGGCCATTTCGTAGGACTTACGGAAAATTATTGAGCCATGATAGCATTGTGTTATATCAAAGATATCAGTTTAAAAGATTTATAAGATTTTTTCTGTTGCAAAAATGGCAAAATAAGGTACAAACTTAGTAAACTACTACTAAAACGTATATTACGTAACTAAGCAATTTATTAAATTATTAATAAACCTGCTAAAAGACCTTGGCCTTACTAGAAGTGCAGTAAGCTCCATATTGGAACGAGTGTCCAAAGCTGCACTAGTAGGGTCCTTCCGAATATGGTTGGGCAGGGAGAATAACTTGAACAGAGGAGGTGAGTGTTGACGCGCGTCACAAAGGGTACCCTTAAACCTACACCCGTGTCACAAGTCTCGGGCTCTGTTCGGAGTTTTTCTCTCAGCCACGCGATGGACCCGGCACCCGCACGGTGAATCCATGGAATGCTAAGATATTCGTCTCAACGTATCTACATATATGTAATAGCCCCCAATGGGGAAGTATGGTTGGCCTAAAATCTATAACGGGATTGGGACACTAAGAAAACGCAAGCGTCATCTTGTGACCTTCGCATAAGATCCTAGCATTACTCCTCGCGCTACAAATGCGTAGAGACGTCGATACGCATATTATCTGCTAACACGCACTGACAACGCGCAGTGAACGCGCTCATAAAGAACGTGCGTCGTCAGCTCGTTTAAAGACGGACACTAAGAAAACGTAAGCGTCATCTTGTGACCTTCGCACAAGATCCTAGCATTACTTCTCGCGCTACAAATGCGTAGACACGTTGATACGCATATTATCTGCTAATACGCACTGACGACGCGCAGTGAACGCGCTCATAAAGAACGTGCGTCGTCCGCTCGTTTAAAGACGGACACTAAGAAAACGCAAGCGTCATCTTGTGACCTTCGCACAAGATCCTAGCATTACTCCTCGCGCTACAAATGCGTAGACACGTTGATACGCATATTATCTGCTAATACGCACTGACGACGCGCAGTGAACGCGCTCATAAAGAACGTGCGTCGTCAGCTCGTTTAAAGACGTTATGTGCATAGTCCCTAATGTCTCAAGCCCGATGTGGACTCGGCTACGTGAAATAAATTCAGCCCACGTGCTGCAAATTAATTTAAAATTTTACGACATTTTGCAATGTTGTAGTGCTTTTGCTCGAAGATTTGTACGCGCTTAGACTTTACAAGTAGCTATTCGAAAATGCGGGCTTCATAAGAAGGCTCAGAGTCACTCAGCGGGCGATGGAAAGAGCAATGCTCGGAGTATCTCTGCGTGATCGAATCAGAAATGAGGAGATCCGCAGAAGAACCAAAATAACCGACATAGCTCAGCGAGTCGCAGAACTGAAGTGGCAATGGGCGGGGCACGTGGTTCGAACAGCTGATGGACGTTGGGGGCCGAAGGTGCTAGAATGGCGACCCCGCACCGGAAAGCGCAGTGTTGGTCGACCCCCCACCAGGTGGACTGATGACATCAAACGGGTCGCAGGGAGCCGCTGGGCTCATGCGGCTCAGGATCGTTGTGTTTGGAAGTCCCTAAAAAAGGCCTATGTCCAGCAGTGGACGTCTATTGGCTGATAATGATGATGATGATGATTCGAAAATCCTGTTAACGAATACCGTTCGCAGTGGAATTAGATAGATAGATAGATAGATAGATAAATTCTTTATTGCACATTTTAAAAGATACAGAGACACAAAAGCAGAACAAAAATAAAAATAAAATGTACAAAGGCGGTCTTATCGCTAAAAGCGATCTCCTCCAGACAACCCTCATTGAAGTACTCTAAGTTATGGAAAACGGATAGTGCAATAATGTATATATATTAAAAAAAATAAAATATACCTACATATACATTGGGCCTACACAATAAAAATACACAAATAGTTTAAACATATAAATATATATACATACATACTATATTATATAAATATACATACATATACAGCTACTTATATAATAAAAATTAAAGTATATTTGATAAGTAGTAGTTTTTCAACCGATCTTTAAAGATGTTTAACGATACAGACTGTCGTATGTCTCTTGGCAAATCGTTCCATAGTGCCACGGTTTTTACAGTAAATGAATTTTTATACGCTGTATGACTGACAGGAAATCGCAATCGGTTATCATCCTTGGCACGCAAATAGCACTCTACATTGCTACCCAAGAAGTGGAATCGCTCTTTCAAGTATGGTGGTGTTTTAGGATTATATAAAATGGAATAAAGAAGAGAGAGAGCATGTAAGTTTCTACGGGAACGGATTGGTAGCCATTTTAATTGAGCACGATACTGGGACACGTGATCATACTTACGTAGACCAAAGATGAACCGAATGCATAAGTTCTGCAATCTTTCAAGTTTATTAAGTAAGGTCTCTGACAAATCCAAATAGCTGACATCTGCGTAATCTAAAATTGGCAACAACAAAGTGTTAGCTAGCAGAATTTTTGTTTTAATTGGTAAAAAGTTTTTTAGGCGGTTAAGGTATCCGATAGCTGAGAACATCTTACGACTAACCTCTGAGACTTGCGGTGCCCAAGACATGGTATTATCTACAATTAAACCTAAATTTCTAATGGTACTACTGAATGGTATAGTTGTACCATCAAATAAAACTAACGGTAAAGTTTCAAAAGATGTAGAAGAAATGAAATGAGAAGAACCTATTATAGATACTTGAGACTTATGCGGATTAACTTGGACGCCAAATGAACGACACCAAGCACTAATTTTATTTAAATCGGCATTGAGGAGTTCTATTGCATTCTGAAGTTCATTTACTGGTACAGATAAATACACTTGTAAGTCATCAGCATACATATGATATGATGAGGATATGACAGATGAAATAGAATTTATATAGACAGAGAAGAGAAGAGGAGAGAGAACACCACCTTGTGGTACCCCAGAGTGAAGTGAAATAAACGACGATACCTTATTATCGTATCGCACACATTGCTGACGATTACACAAGTATGTCTCAAACCAATTAACTACTAACGGGGACATACCGCTTATCTTCAAAATAGCCAACAGTAAATCAAAGTCTACGGTGTTAAATGCGTTGCTAAAGTCTAAAAGTGCAATAACGGTGAGGAATTTATTATCAATAGCTACGCGGATATCATCGCAGACCTTAACTAAGGCTGTTGTTGTGCTGTGACCATACCTGAAACCTGATTGAACTGGACTCAAAATATCATGTCGAATTAGGTAAAGGTTAAGCTGCTCATGTATGAGACGTTCAAGGACTTTAGAAAGATATGGTAGGATAGAAATAGGACGGAAATTAGACGGAGTTGAAGGTTTATAGACTTTTGGAATTGGAACCACGTAGGCTGTAGCCCACGAGGATGGAAAAGAAGCAGAAGATAATGAAAAGTTCAGGATGTGACATAATACAGGTAGGATACAGTCAAGGGAAGTAATAATCATTTTCCTACTTATACCATCACAGCCAACTGCATCTGACTTTATAGCAAAGATATGCTTCTTAACTTCATCAGCAGTGACAGGGGTGAAATGGAATTCTGGACCACCGTGAGTTGGCAATGATCTTAAGTGATTAAGCGTACCTTGTTTCGTAAGTGTGTCAAATGAATAAACAGTGGCAAAATGATTATTGAGATCCTCTAAATTAACGGTATGCGATACTTGTTGGCGTTGACGGCCAATCCCAAGGGAAGCTAGAAACTGCCAAGTTTTACCGGAATTATTCTGATCAACGGACGAATGGATATATTCCCGCTGAGCATCACGACACACTCTGTTACACCGGTTTCGAAGCTTTTTGTATTTAATTAAGTTTGTATCAGTTGGATTCAATTTGTACTTACTTTTAGCTGCATTCCGCCTAGACATTAATATTTTTATATCATTTGTCAGCCGTGCTGGTAGATGCTTAATTTTAATTGGTCGTAATGGAGCGTGTACGTCAAAAAGTTCGGTCAATTGCGAATTAAAAATATTCAATTTATCATCTACCGTTGAAGCTTCAAGAATAGAATCCCAATCGATGTTATTGAGATCCTCCATAAATTTTTCATTATCAAAATTTCGAAAACTACGGCGCATAACTATACTTGGCTTAGCCTTGGGTGGACGAATCTTAAAGCTTAGATAGATTAAATCGTGGTAAGAAAAGGCCTCCGCTGGAAGTTGTCCATGACTGTCAACAAGGTTAGTAGAGGAAACTATCATAAGGTCTAATTGGGAAGGTGTACAGTTAGGGAAGAAATGAGTAGCTTGAGTTGGGAGTAAAGTAAGATTACAACTATTAACTATAGACTTTAAGCGTCTCGAACGATGATCATTTTTTATGAGGCAAGTATTAAAGTCACCCATAATAATAGTGTGATCGACAGCTGACGAATGTAGTTCAACCAAATTTTCAAAATTGTCAAAATAATTAATGTGCAGTGAAGGACAGTAAAAAACGCCTAGAAGAAGCTTTTTTGAACCAAACTGAGCTTCAATAAATAGATGTTCAGATGATTCTGTGTATATTGAAGGGGATTTGTCTAGAATGCGAAATGGAATGTGACTACGAAGATAAATACACACACCGCCCCCACCCTTACCCGTGCGGTCGTTTCTTATTAGGTGATAGCCAGGTAAACTAAAGGAAGTAGACGGTTGACAGGGCTTAAGAAATGACTCTGACACTAATATTGCATGAGTGTCCGTACTTTCAAATGTAGTTAGTAAATCTGAGTAATGCGAGGGAATACTCTGCGCATTTATATGTACTACGTTAAAATTTTTATGAAAAGATGAAAAAGTGTCATTAAGAACGGAGTTAAGCGGTATAGCTGCGCTGTGGAAGCTGCCATCTGACTCCGATGAGTCCGTAACAAAAACATCTTCAATTCCTGAGTAATTTTCATTCTGATCGTTGTTAAAAGAAATCATACTACTACTATATTATAATATAATATACATATAACCACAATATATATATATATATATATATATACAATATATAATATTATAAATATAAAATAAGATAAAAAATAAAGCTTTAGTTACAAGAGTTTTCCTTCGAAATACTTTTCTACTTCACTAACAGTGTCTGCAGGAAATCGCTTTGATTATAAATAACAACAAGGAAATAGATAAAGTAGAATATAAAACAATAAGTATAAAAAATATGTATCAATATGTATATTCAAACAAATAAGCAAAATAACTAGCCAAAAACTCCTACACTCAATGGCAAGAGTCACAATTACAATGATACTATTTTAAGACAAATATTAACTTACTATAATAAAAACTTATATATTAAAAGTTTAATGGTATTTATACCAACCTACCTACCAACAGGTTTTAAAAGAAATTATATTTTTATTTCACAAAATAAAATATAATATTACCAAACAATAGTGAAAAAGGTATAAATTTCATATAAATATGGAATTAATTAATAAATGTCATAAACCGATGTTAGGTGCATACTTTCTAGTGTGGTATTTTCCAATTATTTCTAGAAGCATATTAATTCAACACCAATTTGTATAGTTTCATAACTGTCCACAACAAAGATAAGTTTTTCTCTAGAAGGGATATGGGGCTTATACCCACCATGCCTATTAATCTTGGGTAGTGGTGATAATATTTGGTTTTGTAAAGATGACTATCTCATATTAATGATACGCCTAGCATGCTCCCCGAGGCACTTACAATTTCTTTAAAGATAAAAAGTTCACTGTTTTGTAGACAGTCCCAGGAATTTAACCTTGGATCCAGGTATGTTAAAAATAAATGGATTAGATAAAATATATATTTTCTGTTTCATTAAGGTTTGTTTTTACACACAAAAAATCAAAGTTTTGCCAATAATAAAAACTAATTTAAGTTGAACTTTTATAAATATGATCAACCATATCACATACGTGTCAGCTTAGCCAGCGAACCAGATGCTCTAGAATAATATGCAAATATTTCATTATAGCAATCAATGTTTACAAATATGTGAACACAATCACGAAACTTTGGGCTTATACCTACTGTATTCAATTCACAAACTACGGTCGGATTTATATTGTTTGAATAGTTGACACAATATTTTCATTAAAATACCAATATGAATTCCATATTTCTCATTTATTAATTTCAACATTTCTGTTTTGTTTCGATATTTTATTCTCATCCATACGTACCCAGATATTCATGTCCACTGCAGGTGTAGGTTGTGCAAAGCTTCGAATCCCCTCTAAAGTTGCAACGCACACAACTGCGCAGGATCAGCACAGTGCTAAGAACTACTTATTTTACGACACTTATTATAAAACCCTATTACTTTTACGAAAGGGAATTTAAAATTTTAAAGCTTACAGCAGAAAAATAGAAAGCATAGAGCGTAGAGTTATATTTGTTTCTGAAATGATCTGATATGGTGATTAGACCCATCAAGCTGCTCTAGTGCGGGTATACGAACAAAACAATTACTATCTTATGTTAAACAAAAGATTTTTATTAATAAATATGGAGTTACTTCATACTAATGGCACTTTTCTTAAACCGGTATTAAGGTGTACAATAGGCAACCCAAATTTTTAAAAGTAAAAAGAGTGAGTCTATGAATAAATATGGAATGAATTTAAAGCTCAATTACCCTATTTTATTTGTGGTTATGACATAAATGACATAAAAATATTTTTGACAACTAATTTAAACTCAACGAGTTTTATGTGTGGTGGTATGAAACCACCTCTGGAATCTCCAACTAAATCGATTTTGATCAAGTCAATTACAAAAACTGCAGTTCTTCAAATGGATTAAAAAGCATAATTTCGGCGCGACTTAGGGAACGTGGTGACCGTAAGGCGAAATCCCGAACGAGAAACCTAACACCCGTCGGTTCTCAATTTTTAAACATCATATAAAAACATAAAGTTACTTTTTAGTTTTTCCATCTATTGATAAATACCATAACTTTAATGACTTCTTGAAATATCACGCTTGTAAAAAAAATTACATTTTGAAATATCACGCTTAAAAAAAAATAATTGCGGAACCGCGGGATTCGAATCCCGTCTGTCTCATCCGGGCAATTAGAGCGTTTTACCGTTCGGCCACGGTCCCGATGACGTCTGAAGGCAAACATAAGTTGATAAAAAATGCTATGCAATAGCTTTAGCTCCGAGTGCCACACGTCTTTTTATTAATTTTTTGATAAGAAGAAGGAAAAACCTTAGTTCACATTTCTTAAACAAACACATCCAAAATTAACTCTCTTGTTATTGTATAATATAACTGCCTCGTTTGTATAGCGGTTAGTTTATGGAGCTTCGATCACGAGGTTCTGGATTCGAATCTTGGGTCGGGAGACGGTATAATTCTGTAATTAATATCATTCTGCTATGAAATATTCAGTACATTCTAAGCCCGGAGTCGGGAAGTTGGCGGTGTTACACCCCCGTGCCTCGGAGAGCACGTTAAGCCGTCGGTCCCGGTCTCTACCATTAACATCTGATATGATCGTTAACAAATGAAACATTATCACCCTATCACAAGCCCGCCAAACCGCATTGGAACAGCGTTGTGGGTCCATTTCCTTCGTCTTATATGGACGGAGGCTTGGCGCCTGGCCTTGTAGTGGACCGTTATAAGGCTTATAATCATGATTGTTATTGTATAACTAAGTTTTGATTAGTTTACATTATCAGTTTCTGCTTTGTTTCTATCTGTATATCGCGTGAGATGGAGATGAATTCGTTAATCAGAAAGATGATTTATAAAAACATCCTTACAGAATAGCGCAACAGATCTTGTACAGACCAAAATCCGAAGCCGAAAAACAGTTTTGTCAATGTAGACATTACAATGAATCTACTTTGTACTCATTATGATAGTAAATAGGCAATTCCGAAAGATAAAGGTAGAAAAATATATGTTCCGAGAACATACGTCCAACGTCATTTGGATGAACGCCAAAGCTCAGAATTAAGCTTTGTTCGTTCGGACCATCTCCGGCTTTGTGAATGAATGAATGAATCATATATACTGAAATGAATGAACGAATTTATGAATTGTATACGGACTACACACTATAGATTCCAAGCGATGGAAAGATAACGTAAACAATATCTCTAACTCATACTGTGTGGTCATAATTCCTCCTCTCGGTTCCTAGAGAGCGTAAATTATAATAAAATAACTGTTTCTTATCGATATCGACATAAATTAGTTTTATCAGCGTATCGCCTCCAAAAAGTTCAAAAGTCATTCGTTGGACTGGGTGTACCCTTCTACAACAGGATGCCCAATTCAGTTTTAGATCTGCCATTGCATAAGTTCAAGCAATGTATTACAACTCACTTGGTGAATCAAGGTTATTATACTATGGATGAATTTTTAAATGACAAAGAGGTTGAGAGGCAATTAGATCAGCTTTCAACTTCATACAAGTACTAGAATAAATAATTTTATGTAACAATACAGTTAATATTGTAAAAATTAATAATTTTAAAAGAGCAACTGTTGAGTTTCTTGCCGGCTCTTCTCAACAGGACCTGCCTTCCGAGCCGGTGGTAGAGTCACTACAAATAGTCTAATTTGACGTTTCAAAAGTGTTTATAATTGGCCTATTTGAAATAAATGATTTTGAATTTGAATTTCAATTTGAATTTTTTTGCCAGTGGTTAGCCTATGTACCCATAGTTATTGTCTTTAAAGTAATGCTCATTTAAAAATTCTCAGTCCAGAATTGGGAGGTAGGCTGTATCAAGTCAAAGTTAATTCTATATAATCAATAATTATATCCTTATTTAGAAAAAGCTTTGAAATTATTTTGAGTCGTCAATATAAAGATTTGGTTATGCTAGTGTAGTAGTTAGGCCTGTGTGCACCAAGATTCGGTTATCATAATCCACGATTAACATATTCTGAACGTAAAATTTACTGCTCACGACAACCCGTACGCCGGTTAAGGACGTAAACAGGGGAGGGTAATCTTAACCGAGCTTACGACCTTAACCGGTGTACGGGTTGTCGTGAACAGTAAATTTATAGTTAGCTTATGTTAATCGTTGGTTATGATAACCAAAATCTTGGTGCACACGGGCCTTAGTAGCTACCCACCGATATTTCTTCGGCTTTAAAAAACCCACAACGTAATTTAGAACTTCCTTTAGAATTCACAACGGTACGAGAGATACTTGACTTAACATTCCCTCATTTTACTTTAGGGGTTAAAAAAAAACGATAAAAATTTAATGGAATAAAAGAGTATTTTTATTTACGAATAATTTTATTAAAAATATTACAATAAATCTTATTTCTATTCATAATATTATTGACTAAAACTAATTACTGTACATTGGAATGTCGCCAAATATGCTGACTGCATTTCCGTGAAAAGCCACGGGGATAATAATAAATTATGTCTATTTTTTTGGTGTGATAAATTATATACAAAAATGTGCAAATGAAATCAAACATTGTGAAATCCGAATATTATTAATAATTAAGCGAAAAAAGTGATACATTTATAACAAGATGAAATTTGTGTTACTATGGATTTTTTAGAATTAAAAAATAATAATCTGTGAAGAAATACCTATTATTATATACGCTGTATAAAATAAAATATTTTTTACGAAGAGTTTACTTTTATTTTTTTTTATAACCAAATGGCGTTTGAGTTGTACCATTTCTTTGCTGGTAGATTTGAGGCATTGCATTTAAATAAAAAAATCAGATAATTTTGTTGCCATGTACCTACATACAATAATCGATAAATAATTAACCAACAAGCAAAATGGAATAAATTGAAAAAATCTGTGTTTGATTAAAGAAGTGCTTAATTAGACTTATTTCTGGGCTTTAATTTTACTTGCCACTTTAATTATCAAAACCAAGCCGGTTCTTACTAACTAATCGAATTGAAATTTCATGATGGAGAAAAATAAAATAAGAAAACATAATCTGTCTGCTATACAATTAATAAGTACATCATTTCAAATGCCTATCGTGTATTACTAGGCACTACACAACTGTTTCAATTTCTGTAATGAAAATAACACGAAGAAAAACGAAACCATTCTATTTGGCGCCATAACAGCTGTGCGTTTCTCATACCCTCTATATGAAAAATGTTCTGTTTAAAAGGGCTGAAGTCGTTACATATTAAAAATTCAACTTTGGAGAGGTCATACGATCAAATTAATTCCTAACCCAGACGGAATATAAATACATAAAAGTTTTTTTCCATTATCACAGAAAAAGGGTCGGAATATATTTTACTCGGTAGCCTAGTTCACAAGTGCTTCTTACGCTGCCTATTCTTAGCATTCGCAGTAAAATATGAACAATGTATTCTGGGAAAATTATAATTATTGGTCTTATAATTCCGAGAGTCAAAAAATCCAAGCCAATAAAATTATTATTATAAAAACAAAAAACCCGACTGCTTAGAAGTTATGAACTGAAAAGAGAAAAACAAGGATCACTATATCTGTATAAAATTCTAAATACTTTATGGTGCTGCAAACAGGTACAAAATACTTTAACCTGCGGGGAAAGAAAGATCTACCAAAACTACGTTTCAAAACTAAACTACGTAAAAATGTACTAGGTAAATTCTGAGAAAGTTATAATTATTGGTCTTATAATTCCGAGAGTCAAAAAATCCAAGCCAAAAACCAAACCTTGTTTTTGTTTTTCGATACCTTTTTTACAACTTTTGTAATTTTTTACGAATACAATTTTTTTCTAAGAAAATCTACATCTATATACCTACTGTTCCGAATCGAATGACCACTCAAATGACTATTCAAAATTTTCCATGACTTCTGAAATTTGTTGGGTAAAAAAGCACTTGTTCACCAGAGTATGTAGGTATGCCTCTTGATGAATGTAGTGACATAGTTACAGACGGCAGTGACTTCGCCCGTTTAATTTCCGATGCCCGAGATAGTTTCCTCCATCTTTACATTTAAATATCTAAAAATCTCATTTTATTAGTTTCTCATGAAACTGTTAAAATATTATTTATGTATAGATTAATATGAATTGGTAAATATTGAGCTTTTATCTGTCATTAAACATTTAGGTAGGTAAATACATTTTTTTGGTATAATTCCAAATGTGTTTTAAGGTGGTGAACTGCCTATATGTTGACAAACTTGACTTTTTTCGTTACAAGTTTTGCCACATAGCGGATGGGTCGGGACGGCAAAGTACGGGATGGGACGCTGGTAGGAGTTATTTAGTTATAATTATAAAGCAAATGAAATAGATCTGTCACGCTCGAAATATGTCACGCCAATCTAGCGAAACCGTCTTATTTCCGTTGCTGTGGCAAAATCTTTTTACTTCTTCTATCATTACGGTAAAGTTATTGACGATTTTTTATTTGCCTCACCCTCTTTAAAGGACTTAAAAGGAACTAAGTACAATAACTTCTCTGCGTTCAAACGAGTCTATTTCAGTATACAACAGATAAACAGAAATGTTCCAACATGGTTCCAACTTCTCTAAACTTATGCCAATT
The DNA here is from genome assembly GCA_034621355.1 of Mycalesis mineus. Classification (NCBI taxonomy): domain Eukaryota; kingdom Metazoa; phylum Arthropoda; class Insecta; order Lepidoptera; family Nymphalidae; genus Mycalesis; species Mycalesis mineus. The sequence goes on from CM067892.1 coordinate 14,682,491, forward strand.
TCGCATCGCCCATCCCATCTCGTCCGCTATGAGTCCAGTCTCATAACGGAATAGAGATTGAGGATTTTTAAACTTTGATTCTATTAAGGAATTAACAAAAACTTAGTACTATAACTTTTCGCCATCCAAATGTTGCACATTATAATACGAGTGGTCAGGGAATCGTTCGAGCTCGATGTAATCCATTTCAGTGCACAACAGACGCTCCAACATACCGACGACTTCAGTGAAGTCGGGTCGGGCGGTCGGCTCTGCTTCCCAGCAGTAGTACATGATGTTGTACAGCTCGCGGCGACAGTGCTCTGGTTTCTCCAACCGATGTCCTTCACGAACCTGGAACAACAAAGATTGTTAGCAAGCATTGCCTGGGCTCCCTCTATGGCTATTGCCTTGTTAGACGGATTGGCTTGGGATCTTGAGGAATATGACCAGGAAATAAAATTTCTTAACTGTAAAGTTATTGAAGCTTAAAAATTGTCTGTTAGCAGTTTTTTTTATGGGTGCATCCCAGTAGTATCCCCTTATTTTAGTTCTATAGAACTGTTGATACACAATATTAGTGCTTAGTGTCCCATTAGTTCTATATAGAACTAATGGGACAAAATTAAAGAAATGTAGATATCAACATCTTGTTTGTACGTTACATATAAAATATCTATAGTTTTTATAAGTATAATATTAAAATCTCTTTTTATTGCAACAATAAATGTCCACTTAAATTTGAGAGTTTTTTTTTTTTTTTATCGACTACAAGTTGGCCCTTGACTGCTATCACACCTGATGTTAAGTGTTGATGCAGTCTAAGATGGAAGCGGGCTAACTTGTTAGGAGTGGGACGAAAATCCACACCCCTTTCGGTTTCTACACGACATCGTACCGGAACGCTAAATCGCTTGGCGATACGTCTTTGTCGGTATCTATCAACAGACTATATCGAATAGAGCTTTGCTTAAATTGCACAAAACGTCTTTAAAATGGTATTGAGGTTTTTAATATAATTTTTTTCTAAACTGAATAGTTTGCGCTAAAGATACTTCCAAAGTGGTAAAATGTGTGTGATCCCCCTGTAACTTCTAAAATAAGAGAATATTTTTTTAAACACAACTACTACTTGGTTTTTTTACTACTTTTGTCGCAAGGGACATTTTTTTGTTAAAAATAAAATGAAATATCAATCAAAATAATATAAAGTTTATAACTTATGTGGTATAAGTAAAGTCAAGAGCAAAAACTATACTACAGTACTATATAGAACTATTAGGATATAATTTGACAGCACGGAAAATATCCCAACAGTTCTATAGAACTACGGTATGGGGTACTACTACGGTTTTTCATGAATAATAATTTAACGTACCAAGATCCCATTTAATAGTAAAAAGATAACTATTGGTTATAAACAGAACAATACTTTGTATGCATGCAAATGGCACGTCCTGCATAGCACCGTTAATTTTCTATGTCCATGTCCTTTAGACCGGAATCAGAATAACCTCAAATACTTTACAAATTTATATTTTTTAAGCATTTTGATATCGTCACCTTTCTCATGACATCTCCAGCGGAAAGTCCAGGATATGGCGTTGAACCCAGGGTCACGATCTCCCACAGAAGAACACCGAAACTCCATATGTCTGATTTGACGCTGAATATGTCATCGTACAGCGATTCTGGGGCCATCCATCTGAAATTACATAGAAAACGTATTAAAATAAGAATAATTTGGTCCAAAAGTTGACAAGTCTAAGGAGACCTTTGGGTAGATCGTCGTTCTTACGTGGGCACGACAAAGATTTTTTAGATTTTATAGAATGTCGCAAAATAAGTTTGACCAATTGTAGATAATACTAATATTACAAAGAGGTAAAGTTTGTAAGTTTGTAAATAGATTTGTCGGGGCTTATCTTCGGAACTACTGATCCGATTCAAAAAATTCTTTAATCAATAGAATGCTACATTATCGGTGACTATCATAGGCTATCGTTATTGTAAGTGGTGGCTTTTGATCAGCCGCCATTTGGTGAAAATCCACACTCCTATCGGTTTCTACACGACATCGTACCGGAACGCTAAATCGCTTGGCGGTACGTCTTTGTCGGTAGGGTGGTAACTAGCCACGGCGAAAGCCTCCCACTAGCCAGACAAATTAGGAAAAATCTCAATCTGCCCCGCCGGGAATCGAACCCAGGACCTCCGCCTTATAAATCCACCGTGCATACCACTGAGCCACGAAGGTCGTCACGACCATGGTTTTAAAAGCTTAAAGCGAAAAGCTACAAAGCAATAAAGCTGTCTTTAATTTACCCGCCGTATTCTACTTTTTCTGCCCTGACCTGTTTTTTTCTTACGTGTATTGTGGTGTACGAATGAAGTGTATAAATAGATAAATTAAAAATTAGCCACCTAATAGGTAGTCGTCCATCACTCTTACGCTCGTACACGTGCGTCCCGGCTACGTCCCTCGCAAAGCCGAAGTCAGCCACTTTGCAAGTCCTCTCCTCAGTGATGAGCACGTTGCGGGCAGCTAAATCTCTATGGATTATCTGTAAAAAACGTTTCATGAGTACAGAGGAAAATAAAGAGAAAATTTAAAGGAAGTTTTTACTTTATCATTCATCACTGAGTGACTGTTAGATAAAGTTTTTATCCTTCTTGACAAATTAATTATAATGCTCCTAAGATTTTTAAATGGCAACTCGGAAACGGACGGTCCGACAGACAGATAGTAATTATGTAATCTAAGGTTATAACAATAATTGAAAGAATGAACTCCTGATTCCTACATAAAATGAATGTTGTTTGACCGTTGAATAAAATATATTGAGTTAAAAATAAATAATCGACCATTATTTATTTTCAATTCAATATATTTCTTTTACGCGTAAAATGTTATTTGTAATACTCTGTAAATGATTCTAAAATGTAAAAAAACACACCTAAACCAAATTTAAGTGATTTAAAAAAAAATAATTATATTTAGGTAATAATTAATTATTACCTAAATATAATTATTAATTAAATTGTTAATTAAGAAAAAGCAATAATTACCCCTTTCGAGCTAAGGAAGTCCATGCCTCTAGCAATCTGAAAGGCGAAGTGCGTCAGATCCCGTGACGTCAGGAACTGGCTGCCCCCGTGCGTGTTCCCGTAATGTCGCTCCGCACGGGAATCACGGAGGAACTGTTGTAGTTTACCAAGACTCACGAATTCCATAATCACTAGTGTTGGTTCCTGGAAATTAACCACTATAATACAGAAGCAGATAAAACAATGTAATAAACACTGTGTCAGCAAATAAATGATTTTGAATAGGAATTTGAATAAACCCCATCATTATCAGCCTATTAATGGCTTATCACAGAATCAAATATTCCTCCATATAGGGTATATCGAGCTTAGACCCAACACGCTAGTCCAATGCGGGATGGCGGATCATTATGTTTCCTTCTCTGAGGATCACTATCCGCTGAATTCAAAATTCACACTGCCGGCTTATGAAAACATCATTACTATACTGTGACGATCTCTTTGTTTTCAGAAAATTTTTGATTCGCTGAAACTCGAGTTATTCATAAAAATATTTTACTTATCGGAATACAAAATAATATAAAGTCTTTTTCAGTTATAAAATGTAAGAGTTAGTTAGGCACAGAATTTAAAATGAACTTAACAAAGCTACACATGGTTGTTAAAGCCTGCATCAATAAAGTACCTACGCTTTAAACAGTAGGTAAAATCAAAATATATCTTTGAAGAATATTCACCTGTGAAACGTAAATAATAAGGTTAGTTTTACAATGACAGCCCTCGACAACTATTAATTTACCTTTTCAGTACAGCATCCTATTAATCTGACGACATTCAAATGTGTTCCTAGATTTTTCATGACATTTAACTCCTGTATCAGGTCAGTTTTCTCTTTCTCTGAGGCGTTTTCTTTTAACGTTTTCACAGCAACCGTTTGTTCTCCTTTTTTACCTGCAAACAATAAATTAAATGAAAGATTGGTAATTAATCCAAAGTCGTTACTTTATAAAAGACAACAAATTGTCTATTAAAAGGCAACACCTATACTAAAAGCAACCTGGCATTGCCCTCTGTAATTTCATCGGGAACAATAATATTTTTTAGATCTTCAAAAACTTTTAACTCTAACTTCTATACTAGTTTCTTTTTAATCTATGTGTAAAAATTAATTGACGTAGTATGTTAGTTTTGCAAAAACTCGAGAACAGTTGATGCTATTTGCCTAATTTTGATATCGACACAGCAGCTAGTATTATTTAAGTGGGGTAATACAGAAATTTTTTATACCGAAATATATAAAACGGAAATATATATTCAAAAATAAAATGTTTAATTTTGCAAGCAATAAAAATATAAAATTAAGATCAACAAAATTGTTTGATCTAAATTCTGCCTGGGAGGAAAAGAAATGCCAGCTAATTATTTCGGCAAACATAATTATTTTGATCTAGAATGGCATTGCTGGCGCAGTGGGTGCCTTAAATCACGTCGGCTTACGATATTGAATATTAACTATGATTCATGGACGAAGTTACATTTATAAAGAGGGTATTTGAATATTATTTTAACCATTCAAGAAAACGATAGCAAAAATAATTCTAAAGATATTATTTATGGAAAGATTATTTGGACTTTATTTATATGACTGATATATATGTACTCTATTTAATTTATTTTTTTAAACAACCACTACTGCAAAGTCTATCAGTGACTATACCTTCGATTGAATAATCATCAATACCTACATAGCCTGCTTTATTATTATATTACATTTTTTAAACGTCGACAAATATGAATGACTTCTAGCATGTGTAGTCTGTGGGATGCTCGAGAAATTTAAAACTTAGAGCAGATTAGCATGTTTGTGACCATTTTTTCGAGGAACGTCAAAAGTATTGAACGTATTGCGTAAACAGGGTTAGGTCATGTGTCTTATAAAAAAGTGCACTTTTGTTATTGCTAAGGTGATACAGGAAAAAGAAAATACACTTGGTGCAGGAATGCTAGATGCGTCTCAATTCACAAGTAATTACAATGAGACCCGAAAGCTCGTAGATTTTTACGATGCGACGTAGCATCGCAGTGTGGTGAGTACAAGCCCTAACACTGAATATTTTTTGTGAAATTGATTTTAAAAGCCAATCGTAATGGATGGACTGTTTTGTTTGTTCATGCATTAAGCTTTCACATTTTCAATTCAGTTAGTGCCAATTCTGTGTACCTAAATATAAACCGTATACGATAGCACTTAATATAAGTAACTAGCAGACGCTCGCGACTTCGCCCACGGGCAAAATAGTCTGTGAAACCTAAAAACTAAGTGACTCTATTTTTAGGGAATCAATGATTTTAACAAGCTAAATATCCTTAAAATATCACATAGTCCTTTTTTAGTTAAATGATGATGCAGTCTAAGATGGAAACGGGCTAACTTGTTAGGAATGGGACGAAAATCCACACCGCTTTTGGTTTCTACACGACATCGTACCGGAACGCTAAATCGCTTTGGCGATACGTCTTTGTCGGTAGGGTGGTAACTAGTCACGGCGAAAGCCTCCCACCCGCCAGACCAAGACAAATTAAGAAATATCTCAATCTGCCCCGCCGGGAATTGAACCCAGGATCTCCGTCTTATACGAGTAAATCCAGCGCGCATACCACTGCGCCACGGAGGTCGTCAAAATAAAGTCCTAATAAAACAAAACAATATTTTTAAATATCTATATTGCAAATTAAAAAAAAGGATAGGATTGGTGCCAAATATTTTTTTTGTTATGTCTCAAATAAATAAAGCAGCGCTTTTGGCGGCTTAAATTTTTCCGATTCTTCCAATAATCGTCATTTTCATTTTACAATTAACAAATTATACATTAAAACCTTTCTTAGAAATTTTGTTACTTATCTGAGGAAACCGTATAACAATATCAGAAATCGGTAGACTTTAAATGTATACAGAACAGACAGATAGATAGACAGATGCGGCGACTTTGTTTTATATTATGTAGTGATAAGCATAAGCTGGGACATTTTTCTCGTGACCTACAATTTTTTAACTGGAGTAATATTTTTTTCTTACGAAAAACGTGCGCTACTCTTGAAAGTGGATTCGAGTGCAAAGGACGGGGATTAGAGTTGGACCATTTGGATTTCTGTCGATTCGTTGTGAGGTTTTAAAGTAAATGAACGGAATAAAACTAGAAAATATTTTTCCATTGGAAAAATTATATAACCTTGACTACAAAAATAGAGGCCAGTAGGCGTAATATTTGGCGATAGGTGTGGAGATACATTATTTATCTGATTTGGTTTATAGAAGTTCGTGCAAAGAAACACTTTCTTGAAATAAACAATTTTGATTTGATTCAGTTTGAGTTGTTCTTGTAGTTATAATTGATAAACGAAGGTGATGGCTCGCTTATAAGTGGAAAATCGTCTCCTAAAAACAGTTAACTTTCAAAGGTCACATTCAACAAAGTGCTTCGGCAACTATACCCTTAAGACCGAAATATGGTTCAGAAACAATCATGATGACAGTACTTCCCCGAACAAGTACTGTTACAAGAAACGCTACTAGATACACTAAAGCCAAACTCGATTGAGAATGCTTGTCAACAAACAAATTTAAAATGAAGGTAGAAATCACTAGTCATTTTACACCTAATTTTTTTAGTTAACTTGTTGAGGACGAATCCATGACAATAAATTAGATGAGTAAGCTTAAAACTAATTAATATATTCAATATCTTTTAAATAAGATTAAAAAAAAAACCAAAACATAATTTTGAATTTATTGGACATAAAATGTGTTGCATTTACTACCTTCATTTTAAATTTGTTTGTTGACAAGAATTCTCAATCGAGTTTGGCTTTAGTATAGATACACTAACAAAAAACCTATACTCTAATTATTCTCTAAAAGCAGTCGCCCGCGACTTTAACCGCAAGAGAAATAATGTATTGCAATTTTCCAAGAACACTAAATAAAATTTGCACTTGACACTTTTTCTAAAAATTATATGACATCGGTGCCTTTTAACCCACTTAAAAAAAAGGAGGAGGTTTTCAATTCGATTGTATGTTTTATTTGTATGTATGTATGTTACGTGATTACTCGAAAACGGCTGGACAGATTTTGAAAATCATTTTTGTGTTCGAAAGTGTATACTTGCAAGGTGGTCCCATATGCATCATGTGAGGATCTGATGATGGGATCCCGAGAAAATCGAGGGAAACTTTAAAAAAATGTAACGAAAACTTGTACGTTTACGTAGTAGTAGCTATTAGGGGTCTGGTGATGAAGACGAAGGACAGTTAAAGGAGCTCCTTAACCTTTTACAGTAGTTACCTTGTGATTGGGCTTGACTAATTTGTCTCGATGAGAACTTTACATTTAGGTGGGCTGTGACTGTCATTAAGGGTCTGGTGATGAAGACGAAGGACAGTTAAGAGAGATCCTTAACGGTTTAAAGTAGCTAAAAGGTATGTAAGGACGTACTATGCTAAATCAAAGTTAACAAAGTAAACAAAATGTTACCGTCAATATCTATAGCCTGAGCCCGCCACACTTGTCCGAAAGCGCCTTCACCCACGATGTTGAATATCCTCAGCCTGTGCCTAGGGAACTCCCACTCATCACGCTGCTCTTCTTTGCTACTTATTGTTGTTTCTTCAGAAATCTGGAAACATAAAACAAATTGAAGACTCATCTAAATTAACTTAAGCCAAACTACGAAATAAAAGTTTTTACTTAAAATTAGTATGAATCCAGAGCATATTTTATGAGATTATAGCGCATTATAATCATATTTGGAAAATAAGTTTAATATATAAAAGTAATAAGCTGACGACCTCCGTGGTGCAGTGGTATGCGCGGTGGATTTATAAGACGGAGGTCCTGAGTTCGATTCCCGGCGGGGCAACTGGAAATTGTTTGTGTGTGTTGGTGGAGGCTTTCGCCGTGTCTAGTTACCCCCTACCGACAAAACATACAAGCTATTTAGCGTTGGTACAATATATGTATAAACCGAAAGAGTTGGATCGTTATCATAGCACCCGTTAGCCCGCTTCCATCTTAGACTGCATCATCACTTAACATCAGGTGTGATAGCAGTCAAAGGCCAACTTGTAGTTAATAAAAAAAATAAAATAAAATAAACACAAAAGTAAATAAAGTAGAATAGATAAAAGTAACTTTGAGTCAAGTGTACGAGTAGTGCGAGTGTTACCTAGCTAAGTTGCTATTTATGCGCCATCTAACGTTTCATGAAAAAGAGTTGGAGCCCCTACCGAGACTCAGATCATACAATTCCTCAATGCGTGGAAACGAGAGTTTTTGAACTGTGCGTGTTGCCAGTGATGACCTATGCATCTGAGACTTGGTCGCTAACTGCGGTCTTCATTAGAAAGCTCAGAGGCACTCTGCGGGTAATTGAAAGAACAATCTCTGCGTGACTGAAAGAAATAAGATTGACAGATGAACAGGAGTAA